>CM076994.1:45352500-45952500 GCA_039090855.1 Macrothele yani | reverse complement strand
GACTTGGCAGTTAGTGTGAGTCTGGAGGAATTCGAGGCTGCTGTGATACAGTGGAAGCATATCCGGCGTGTAACTGGAAGACCCTGGGTTCGATTCCCCGTAGCGGCCAATGCGATTTTTTCCGTGACTCCCTTATAAACTTGGAAAGAGCGATTACCTCTGTTTGATGTTCCTAGTCCACGTCAAATGTCTGTATTAATTATTCAATAAACCACATTAGTCTTTAGAGCAATCTACACTGTGAGGTACTACGGTGATAAAGCGCGTGTCAAGACGGCTAATCTGCAGAGATACATTCCGTCCGGGTAGCTTAGTTGGAAGAACAACTTACTCCGGAGTGAGGTGGAACGAGTTTGATTGCCGCTCCCCCTCACTCCAATGGCGGCTTTGGAACATTGTCTGCTTGAATTGTTTTGTGGATTCGACCATTTTTAAATGAGCTAGGGATCTGCAAATTGGTATGCTGATGCGCCTTACGGACCGGATACCTAGAAAAGTCCGGAAAAAAAAATGGCGGCTTTGGAACATTGTCTGCTTGAATTTTTCGAGAATTCGTCGAACACTTTTAAATGACCTACAGATCTGAAAATTGGTATGGTGATAGGCCTTAGGGTTCGTATACCTGGATACGTCCAAAGCCCCAACACTTCTCCAAAAATATGGCAGCTTTGGAACATTGTCGTCTGCTTGAATTTTTCGTGATTTGTTCGACCACTCCTAAATGATACCTAGAAACCTGAAAATCGGCATGCTGATAGTCCTTAAGATCGAAAAGCCCCTAAAAACCAAAGATAGACTTAGAGAATACCAAAAACAAAAAACAAAACAAAAAAAAAATTGGCGGATTTGGAACATTGCTTGAATTTTTCGTGAATTGTTCGACTACTTCTGAATGACCTAGAGAGCTGAAAATTGTCATGCTGATAAGTCTATCTAGAAATGTCAGAAAACCAAAAAAAAAAAAGAAAAATTTAGATGTCGGATTTGGAAAAATGTCTATTTGAATTTCTTCGCCCTTTCTACACTTAGACAAGTTTGAAAATCAACAATTTTAAAAAGGGTGGTTTAGCTTTACTGTTCAAAATGCTGATAGGTTTAAAGCTAATTATGCCAGAAACGTTACAATACTGTACAAAATCCATGAGATTTTTTATATAAAATTAAGTGGTGCCAAAGCCTGCTCCGTTTTATATCAAATCATATGCACTGACGTTACGACCTTGTTCTGAGTCGTAAAACAGTTACAGATCTTAAATTGCTTTTCCCTTTCTTTAATTTTATGTTCAAAAAATGAGTTTATAGATTCACCATTCGGAGAACGGGCATGATTGCTAGTTAAAATGTATAGTTAAGAATCAAATTATGAGAAAGACCAAGGTCGTGTAGAAAATACAAGGCCATATCATTACAAAGGTAGAGTATCCTCTTTTATTGACGTCACACGGAAACCAAAGCTTCCGATTGGTTACCAACGCTGTCATGTGTGACGTCAAACACGACACCGACCTATCAGTCCGTGTAACGTCAGAATGGTGTCACAAACGAAGGGAACTCATCTCTCTAATGTCATGGTCTTATATTTTCTAAATGGCCATGGAAAAACGCAGTAGTCGCCCCAGTGGCGCAGTGGTCTAAGCGCTGGCTTATGACCATTCGTTCGAGAAGGGTCCCGGTGGGGCATTTTTTTTAATTGGAGGTTTAACGACCACCGTGAGCAACTCAATGGGCTATAAGCACTCGCCCGTCCCTAATCTAGGGTCACTGGTTCCAGGGAAGGGAGAGAGCCAGTGCCGTACGACAAACACAACATCCATTCCTCACCGGGATTCGAACCCGTAGCCCGTTCGGACGAATGATCAGAGGCCATCGTCAAGACCACTGCGCCACCGGGGCGGCCCGGTGAGGCATGGATGTTGTGTTTGTCTTACGGTACTGGCTCTCTCCCTTCCCTGGAACCAATGACTCTAAATTAGGAACTGGGGACTGCTTATTACCCATTGAGTTGCTAACGGTGGTCGTTAAACCTTCAATAAAAAAAATTCACCCGTGTCATCGCGTTATCTATAAAATGATCATCATGATCAACAACCATGAATATTACAGCGTGATTCAATATTATTTTCGGGGTTTCCGTAGCCTGGCAAGGTTAAATCGTAACCCATAAAATAAAACTGCTTACAGCATAAACAAGTTCACTGCGAAAAATTTTTATGTGGCAACACGTTAGCCGCTGAATTGACGTCATACTTCAAAATGGCGACTGTTCAAGAAATGCAGTGTGCGTTCTCTGGTTCTTCGAAACAGAGTCAGTTATCACAACGCACTGTTATTACAAAACGCAGAGTGGCGGAGATCCATCTTCAGAAAATGCTATCCGACGTTGATTAAAGCAGTTTCAAAAGACTGGGAGTGTGTAGCATCAAAAAAGAGCGGGAAGGCCGAACACTTCGCAGGACGATGCTAAGCGCGTCCAGGAAGCCATTTCTCGAAGCCGTCAGAAGTAAACGAGACGAGCTGCGTCCCATTTAGGTATGCCACAAACGACTGTTCGGAGTGTTCTGCATAACCTTCTACAACTCCGTGCGTACAAACTGCAGATTGTACATACTTTACAGCGGGACGATAAACCCCGCTGCCGTTCGAGAAGTCAAACGAGAACCCTCATGCCGTTCGAGAAGTCAAACGAGATAGTCAGAAAGTTTACGTCTGGTGCGCTTTGTCATTGTTCAGAAGTGTTGGGGGTCTTTTTCTTTGTGGAGAAAACAGTGACAGCAGTAACCTATATGGACATGCTACAGCTATATCTTTTGCATCAGTTGGAAGATCAGCAGCTCAATGTGTTGTTCCAGGACAACGGCGCACTGCTGCATTGGGCTGTTATTGTCCAAGAATTTCTTCTCCTGCATTTTCCTGGGCGGTGGGTTGGGCGTAGTGACCCCATTTTCCTGGCCTACGCACTCACCCGGTATTACGCCACTAGATTTCTTTCTGTGGAGATACCTGAAAAATATCGTTTACTAGATCCCTGTTACCTTCCTCGATGACCTGAAGACCAGAATTGGTGCCGCGATAGCAACAGTAACGCTGATTGCTGCGGCAGGGTCGCTGGGTTGCCACTTATTCCATTGGGTTGCGATTACTTACGTTGGGTGCCAATTGTGAACTAGGTTTGTTTCTCCCAGGTTAAAGTTGTAAAAGATTGATCACAGTTCTACGTATAATTGATGATAATAATAAGTAATAAGTACGACGTTTAAATATTCATGGAGTGCATCAGTGCTTTTTGAAACTATTTATTCTTCCCTTTGACTTAATCGTGGAAGGTTGTCCGCAGTCTTTTTGTCTTACCCTCTTTTCACGCAAACAATCGTTCTCCTGGAACCGCTTTTGTTGCGTTATTATGTTTGGTCATTTGCTCGTCTATCTTCCACGCACGCGGAAGCAATTCAGATCCCCGGCTAGCTTAAAGACGTCCTGGGCCAACCACTTAAGGCATCTTCTGTTACGACCGCTCCCTTGTAACCCTTCTCATTGACTGTCCGCTATTCCCTGTGTTTGCCGGAGAATTCACCCCACAGGAAGTGACCTGTTCTAACACTTTCGCTTCCGAAAACGCCTTGGGATTGCTGGCGTCTGCTTCACAAAGCATCAAAGTTGAATTTAAACGACATCCGCCTTCCGTTCGATTACTTTGAAGCAAAGAAGGCAAAGGTGCTAATGTTAACTGGACGAAGCCTTAGTTGCAAATGGCTTTTCATTGTCATACGATTGCAGATGGATTCTAGAAAAAGCGTCCCAACGGCGCCACCGACAAGCCATCCCTCTTTACTGGGTGGCAAAGATAAAGGTTTTGCCGCCCCAGTAGCGCAGTGGTCTAAGCGATGGCTTCTGACCATTCGTCCGAAAGGGGTCCGGGTTCGAATCCCGGTGAGGCATGGATGTGGTGTTTGTCTTACGGCACTGGCTCTCTCCTTTCCCTGGAACCAGTGACCCTAAATTAGGGACTGGTGACTGATTATAGCCCATTGAGTTGCTCACGGTGGTCGTTTAACCTCTAATTTAAAAAAAAACATAAAGGTTTCCCACGCGTCGTGGAAACAAAGGAAATGGAACACGAAGGCGAAAGAAAAGTTGCGAATGAGATTTAATATTTTTACCTAAAATTCTAGTATTAAATCTCCGTAACATTGTTCGAGCCTTGTCTTATAATCAGGGTCGACTTACCTGAAATTTTATTCGTTTGAGTTAGTTTCCATATCGACTTAGAAGCAGGAAAACCCTGTATATACCAAATATTGATCTCCGTCTTCCTTACGTCAGAATTAGAACACAAAATTCGGCAGAAAGCTAATTTTTCCTTAAATGTGCGTATAGTCATGCGGAAAGCCATATCCTCACCTCTTGTTAATCGTCATTGGTTCAGAACCTACGCAAATAGATTTAAATATGAGCAAAAGAAGGAAAATCTGAAAATTATTTGTGCAAACGTTCTCATACAGGGGAAGCATTTATTTTTTCCGAGGCTACGTTAATCTGCTTTGTTAAAAGAAGTGCTCCTCGAAAGCCATCACAGGAAGAAAATTTCTAAGATCTTTAATAAGCCGAAGGCGTTTGCTGTGTTTCGCCATCCTTGGAAACAGTTGCTTAGCAACGCAGCACACGCACGCTGTAGCGTAGGATGCGGTATAATTTCCCAGCAGAGGGCTTCTTCTGGAAAGCAAAGCCACCTGTTGCACCTGTGAAAATACAGCTTACCCGACACTTAAAAGCATGGGAGGAAAGTAACCAGAGAAGTTTGAAAAAGAAGAAAAAGTAAAGAAAAAAACTGAAGAGTGGAATAAGATTTCATTTTTTTCCGTAGGAGGATTTAATTTCTTCCGACGAAATGCAAAGCGGGAAGTTGGATTCTCTTGACTTCTGATATTTCCGATGTTTTGTGATACCTTATATGTTCAAAACAGGGTCTGCGACAAAGCATCGCATTAGATTAGCCATTCTCAAGAAAGTAAGGTGATCTTAAATGCCGAAAGAAGAGGAAATACTGTTTTCTAAACCAGAAAGATAAACAAAGATTATGTTGTTGTTTTTTGCTCCAATACCGAATGCATAGTGAAAGATGAAACGAAAAATCTTAATTCTACGAAAGGCTGCGATACTTTTGGTTGTGAAAATAACTGAACGGGAAGGAGCATCTCCTTGGGACTTTTTAGTCTAGAACGAAAAGCGACAGTAAATCGAGATTATCATATCAAAATTCAGCAAGTAGAAACACATTACATACAGTGACAGCACAATAAGTTCTTTTTTTTTTTACAGAGAACACGTTGTTTAACTTGATCACTCCCCATTTGGAAAACAATAGCCATTAGCCATTTGATAACATTAACCGATGAAATAAAATTTCAGCATTTACAATAATGTTTATGCGGACAGACTGGATTGCAGAAGTAATGCCGAATAATTGGAAAGTAAAATTCATTTATAAACTGAATCTGCTGGTACCTTAAAAAAACCCAAAGAAAAAATATTTACTGTGCTTACCTGATTTGTTCTGTATTTTAAGACACAAAATTCGAAGCAATAGCCTCATCAAGATATTGTTGGGCGTTTACAGAAAGTTAGGTTTTCAACTTCAACTGCTTCTACTTCTTTTCACGTGTTAATTCTCAGACTGTTAGAAAAAAAGCCTTGGTATGCTAACAGCGACGAGAAACTGGTCTCGCGTTTCGCTTCATTGGATGCAGAACTGGGTTTGGCAATTTGTCTCATGAAACACTTGCACGGACTCCTCATTATGGTCACATAACACCCACGGACTACTTTCGTTGTGGTACATGACATGCTCTCACAGTCTCCTAACTTATGTGACATGTCCTACGTTTACAGGATCCTAACTATGGTATCTAAACCTGCCTTATCAGGCTCGGCGCTGTTGTCAAATGACCTGCTTTCACAGGATCCTCACAGTGGTGTCATGACCAACTTTCTCAAACTTCTCAGTGTTGTCAAATCCTATACTTTCACCGGATACTCACCGTGGTATCATGACCGCTGTAAGAGCGAAAGTACCGTCACGCGACGTAACACCGCCTCCTACTTATGGATCTGAGGCGTCCGCGCTATATGGTCTCTCACAACAACAGAGAAGTATTTATGGTTCTCAGAAACACTCTCTCTCCCACTCTGTTCGAGCGAACAAATGAAGCCTTCCCCACTTTTATATTAAATCTGTGATTCGAGAAGGCAGAGCGACAACAGCTGATCGTACGGAATAATATTCACCTTTAGATATAATAATATCAAGAGGAAACTATGTAGAAAACATACAAACATTTATTTCATCACCAATTAGAAGTTAGACGGCGGCGGATTACTTGCTCCCTAACGTCAGGCCTCACCAAGGATTGGATCTGGCAAAGAATGTGAAACGCGAAAGCTAGGATGATCAATTTCTGAGGAAATCTTGCTCAGCGCCGAAGTTCTAGCATAGAGTCTACCTGGCCTTAGGTAGGTCTATAACTCGTAGACTCTTAAGGAATAGTATCCTGACTATTCTTCTCTATCCGATGTTCCAGTCAACTGTGCTAAGTCCGTACTCTCTGTAGTGAAATATCAACTACAACAACGGAATCCCTGACAAGTGCCTATTCCGCTGCAGCGACGATCTATCTCTTCCAGGATAGATTCTCGCTAACTCCCGCGTGAACTTCGGGCGCTCTCTACCCTGGAGCGTCCCTTGGCCCACCACACAACAAAAGGCAAACGCGTCGCGTCTCCTTTTATCGGAGAACTGCTCTCTCCGTTGACCGAAATCAGACTCACTAACAGATCCTCTCCAAGGGACCTGCTAGACTTCCCCCTCCACACTGCGCCTGCCCGAAGACATCGGCGCTGACCTTGACCTCACGCTGAGCTGTTCATTTCGCTCGCCTCTCTGGTCAGGTGGGTCACCTTTGGCGCCCTTCACCTGCCACACCCACGAGAGTTGGCCCGGTTTCTTGCTGATGGACTTTAATCCTACCCTGTGCGTCTTCTCGGTTCTCCTCAGATCATCCATTAGTGAGTGCCCCCTTTGAGAAAGTAATCCTACCGCCGAAGTACATCCGTATAGAAACACAATACTCCTTGTTATGTTCATACAAAGGTGAATGGCTGTCTTTCAGACTTGTAGGCGCTGGCCGATATTAACAATGTACTGCGAAAGTCACAGTGTCCTTGGCGATACTATCAGTTCTTCGAAAAAAGCCCTCGCCCTTCTAAGGCGTGAGAAACTGAAGTCCTTTGTTGCAGTCCTCGACTTCAAAAAAAAATAAAGAATGTTTGCGAACTTTCTGTCGCCATTTTGGAGCTTGTGAAGCTTTATTCGTTATGAAAAAGCAACATAATGTTCAACATTAATATTGATTATCATAGTTAATGTGTCCGTTCTTACAACCGCTTGCTAAGGCTTCTTACTGTTCTTAAATGACCTGCGTTCATAGGAACCTCACTGTGGTATCATGACTTGCTTTCACGGGATCCACACTGCGGTATTATGACCTGCTTTATCAATCTCCTTTCTTTAGTCAAATGACCCGATCTCGCAGAATTCTCATTGTGGCACTGTGGTTTCATGACCTAACATCTCAAGCTATGCGCTGTTGTCAAATGGCGTTCTTTTATAGGAACCTAATCATGACCTGCCTTTTAAGGCTCCTCATTGTTGTCGCATTACCTCCTTTCACAGGATCCTCACTGTTCGATCATGGACTGCTTGCTCAGTCTCCTCACTGTTGTAAAACGACCTACCTTCTCAGGTTCCTCACTACAGTCACATGATTTAATTTCACAGGATCCCCAATAGGGTCTCATAACCTAATTTCTCAGGTTCCTCACTGTTGTCAGATGTTTTTTTTTTACAAGATCCTCACTGTGACCTCACGACTTGCTCGATAGGGGCACACGCCCTACATTTTACATGCCAAAGAACCTACTTCCGCCAGTTCTTTACTGTGGTCATTTTAACAGAATTTGTAGTCTCTTCACTGCGGTCACATGACCTAAATTCAGAGACTCATTATGAGCATATATCTTGCTTTATCAAGATGCTCTTTATGGTCCCATAAGCTATTTCCTCGGGCTTCTCGTGACCTAATTTTATCAATTACGAAAGCTTTGATCAAGTAAAGATTTCGCGTCACAGGCGATTATATGTGTTCTGAGCGTGCAATCTTTTAATTGTATGGGAATAAAAAGTGCTCTTTCTGAAACTGATTGAATTAATGTAACGTAAATCAGTTTTATTTTGAGAACACTTTTCTCCTGAGGGCAACATAAAGAACAATTAAACTTAAACGTGTTAAAAAACACTGTAATGAAGCAATCTTTCAAACTGTGGATTGCTCGTTTATGCACTGGTATAAATTTTTAGAAATTGGTCTAAAGAAACATCATGAGTGCCTTAAGCATTGTTCACCTTCTTAGTATTAAGAGGGATATAAAGATTTTGATCTTAGGATAAAGGGATTATTCATGACTGCTTGCGCACTTGAACGAGACAGCAAAAAAGTTAGTCGCATGATAACAGAAGCTTAACCGCAGATGATGGTAAAATACATTTTTCTTACGCAATGTTTATACATATGAACGGAACGACATGATTCTCATGCAATTTCTCAGCGTAAAAATAAGCAGCGTCCACCTCATAAGTTTGCATCCTAGAATGTTAAATTGCTGGAAGCTGAAAAGCAGAAAATCGGGATTCTTCTGTGGAATTATATGTTTTAATTTGGTAAATAATTAAGATTCTAAACATGTCAGAAAGAACATCTTTAACCTCTTTATAAATGCAATTTTTTATAACTTAACGTCTACTATAGTTTCGCTTGGAACTATGTTCCAGCTCCTCAGGACTATGGCGTCTGGACCATTGTTCCAAGCAAAACTATAACAGACGTCAAGTTATAAATAATTGCATTAATAAACGTTGTTTCTTTATATTAAAATGAAAAATGTGTTACGCAATGTGTGACGTTCATTATTTTAAATATCTAAGCTCATTAGAAAGTGTTGTGTTACAGATTCCCTTCTCCAGCATCACTGAAGCAATTGGCTTATGTTCTGATCGACAAATGGTACAACATTCCACTGAAGACTATTCAAAAGTTTTTGGAATCGATTTCAAGAAGTTTGGAAGCTGTATTAAAGGATATTGGTTGTCCAACACCTTAGTAATAAAGAATTATAGCCTATTTTACAGGTGTTTCCGTTATTTTGCCCACCCCCTGTATAATTACAGAACCCTAGAATGAATATGAAAGTTGTTTTAGAAGGAATAATAACCAAACCGCAGTAAACCGAAGAACTATCCAGCTGAAACGAAGCGTAGTGGTGCAGGAGTTGCATTGCGATAGCGTATCTAACCGAATCGTTTTTAGCACGTCTTTTGTAAAAAAAGATCGTGCTTATGTTATTGGCTAGTCTGTCCGTCCGTCCATCTGTAGACACCATATCTTAGTAACTATTAGTCTGATTGAAAATTTTTTTTTGCATTAGGAAGTTTGAAATGTGAGCATGATGATCCTTTATTTCGTTTTTATATATTTTTAACGACATGCAATTTTGCCGCTAGAGGGCGTAAATTCAGATGATGTCGAATTCAAAATACATTTTATTCTATATATTTGCTTCTTAAGCATCCGATTGAAAAATTTCTTTTATCTTTCGATTCCCATTTATGTCGAAGAGTATTTTAGGTATAGTTATTTTTTCAAGTCACGCATAGATTTTCTGCAAGGGAGCGAAACAGTAAATTACGTTTTCCCCGATATCACTTCTTCTAAAACTCCGATTTTAAATTTTTTTTCTTCATCGGATACACCTCCTGATGAAAAAGCTTTTGCGTATAATTTCTAGTTTTCGGTAGTGAATATTTTGGCCACCAGGAGGCGTAAGGGTTACCTTTTGCTTCTGATGTATTTGCCATAAAATCTGAGCTTCTAAAATCTCGATGGAAAAAATTCGTTCGTGGACCGATTCTTCTCACCTCGACAAACCTTTTCGGAATATTTTCTTCTTAAAATATTGCATGGTTCCACTGACAGGTGGAGTACATGTACATCTTATTTTTGTCAATATCTTAGCTTCTAATGGCAAACCACGAATAAACCACGAATAGCACTGTGAATTGTTGGCACCGTAGCGTAAAGCGAACACACTCGGCTAGTTATCGAGAGATCGGGGATTCTATCCCAGCGGTGTCGGATGCACAATTTTTCAGTTGCTATTCGTTGTTTATAAAATAACGTAGACAGAGCGATGGCATCGTATATTTACTTTATCTAATGGTCTGATTAGAAAAATTCTTTCTTTATTTGTTAGAGATTCCGGTGGGACACGTCTTTCATATAATTTCAAAATTTTCAAGTAATTCATAGACTTTGCGCTAAGGGGCGTAAAGGTAAATTGCGTTTCACCCGATATCTCGGCTCCTGAAATTCCGATTTGAAAAATTATTTCTGCACCGTATACAGCTACTGGTGGGAAATGCTCTGCATACAATTTCTAATTTTTGTCAAAAAACGGTTTGGCCACCAGGGGCGTAAGTTGTAATTTCCGCTTCTGATGAATTTTCAGAAAACTCTGAGCTTCTAAAATCTCTATTGAAAAGAAAATCGTTTGTGGTACGGTGCAACTCGCATCGACAAACGATTTAGGAATATTTTCTTCTCAAAATAATGCATGGTTTCTACGCCAGAGGGCGTAGATATATATCTTATTTTTTGTCAATATCACTCCTTCTAGGAGTCTGATTTGAAAAATTCTTTCTTTGTCGGAAAGTGTTTCCTATGCGACATGTTTTTTATATAAATTCGAAATTTTCAAGTAAATCATAGACTTTCCGCCAGAGGGCGCATAGGTAAATTGCGTTTTCCCTAATATTTCTGCTTCTAAAACTCCAATTTGAAAAATTCTTCCTGTATCGCATACAACTCATGATGGGAAATGTTTTTCTTATAATTTATAATATTTGATAAAGAACGGTTTAGCCACCAGGGGGCATAAGTGTTAATTTCTGCTTCTGATGTACTTGCAGCAAAATCTGAGCTCCTGAAACTCGACTAATTTTTTTCCTTGGACCGATACTGCTCACATCGAAGAACTTTTTGAGAATAATTTCTGCCTAAAATAATGCATGGTTTTCCCGCCAGGGGCATAGATGCATATATTATAGTTGTCCATATCTCTGCTTCGAAGAGTCCGATTTGAAAAATCCTTTCTTTGTTGGAGAACGTTTCCGCTGCGGAATGTTCTTTATATAAGTTCAAATTTTTCTTAACGCACAAGTCTGCAACCCGAGAGCGTAAGTTCACGATTCCGTTAACAGCAATATCTACGGGAATAAAAACCCGATTGAAAAACTTCTTTCTTCGGTGGGATACAATTGCTTTCCATACCGGTTCCATTGACTTTGAATAGCTTTGATAAATTTAATTTGCGCAGAAACGGATTCAAAAGGCGTGCTCATTACACCCGAAAATTCGGTGTCATCTTTCTTGTTAATTTATGTTATCGTGTGATTGCCAGCCATTGTACATCTTGCAAACGTTTCCTGGAAGTGTCAAGAGTTTTCCGTGAAACACTAGTTTTAGAAGCATTTGTTTAGGTCATGCATTGTTTGATGGAAGAAAGTGCAGTGATGCCACCCCTCATTTCGTTTTGTTACACGTCAGCCAATAACTGTCATTGTGAAAAATCGATCTTCTTATTTATTGAAGAGCTTTCGTGCACTTAATACATTAAAGCACTAATATGCAGAATACCTTAAGACAATTGGGTTAAGCTGATTTGCAAAATGTGTGCTGTTGAAACACGTAAAGTATTTTGGGAGTTCTTCGAATGAACCAGAAAAGTTGGGGCATCTGGAGAATATTTTATTAAAAGCCCCGTTGCGTTACTCAGAGAAAATCCCTAATTAGTTATTAAAACATATTTTCTTCCATTTTTCTTACTCATGAATATGAGCACATATATCCTAGTAAAGAAACCATTCGTGACGTATTATATATATATTTTGTATCCAGGAAAGTAATTAGCTACTCGTTCGTTAGTGTACAAAAATGAAAATTTTTAAATTGAAAGCTTAAATAGTTAATAACCCAAGATTAAGGAGGCATTAATCGATTTCTATGAAAGAGAAGATATTCAAAAGAAGTAGTTTTGTCACTGATAATTATGAATTTGAGCTCTTAAATTTCAATTTAGGGATGCAGCGTTTCTTTCAAAGCGTAAATTAATTATGGTTGCCGTAATATTTTGTCGTGCTTGCGCAAAGAAATGCGCTTTGAGCAACTTTTTAAATCTCCTTCTCAAAGGAACCTAGTGACTGCAAGAAATTCCAGATTTAAATTAATTTTAATTATTCGCAGACTTTGTGATAAATGCACAACTTCAGTATAAACTGCCCAAAATTTTGAATACCCATGTTTTTGGAGCCTTAATTACCACTTTAATGATGGGTGAGACAACGTTTTTCTCTAAATTTATACTTGTATTCGTCAAAAGAAGTCGAGCCCCTTACCTAACATTAGAACTGTCTGTTTAATGTAAATAAACAAGGTACCGTTACAAAGCACTTACAAAGTACTGTTACAAAGCCCTTAAAGGGATCTATCTTGTGCTGTAGATTCCAATTAATGGGGCCATCGGCTAACAGGGTTCTTCGTTTATTTGAGACAATTCTAAAAAAACTGTATTTTGGGTCCTTGAAATTTCAATCAACATTCCGATGTTTCATCTGCAACAACTTAATAATTCACGCTGGCGAAGAGGTGAACCTGTAACATACCAGAAGATGTGACGTACCTGCCCGAAGGACGCACACGACATAAAGGCAGATAGGAATCAGAATAAAATGTCCGCGTAGCTCAAATGGTAGAGCACTTATTCCGGAATGAGGGGATCCGGGTTCGAATCCTGGCGTGGACAGAAATGACGGAGAAATTTACCTCGTTATAATGGCGCCCGAACTATCCGGATGACCCGACCGTTCAAAATCTCGCATTGGTGTGATGTTATTTCCACACCGCGAGATAGGAAAAATAAGAGAATCCCTTCTCCAACACTTCGAAAAAAAAAAAAAAAAAATAAGGGGGAGATGATGTAACGTACCAGGAGATGTGACGTACCTGCCAGAAGGACGCACACGACATAAAGGCAGATAGGAATCAGAATAAAATGTCCGCGTAGCTCAAATGGTAGAGCGACTTATTCCGGAATGAGGGGATCCGGGTTCGAATCCTGGCGTGGACAGAAATGACGGAGAAATTTACTTCGTTATAAATCATATAATAACACAAGGAACTTCACACCAACTATACATAAGATAGTACAACTATACTAGTGATCTGAATTTACTGGCGTAGATAAAAACCAAAGTGTGCAAGCTTTCGCACATCAGCTAGATGGCTTTCTCAAGGAAGATGGACAGCAGACTACGAACTGGATAATAGAATGTTTCAGCAATTTGGACGCGGTAACTTGGCTTGACAGTAAACAAAGAGATGCAAATGTAATTATTCAATTAAAAACACTAGGAATCGTGTTCGTTTTGCACGAGGAATCCTGGAAGGAAAATAAAAGGCATTCACTATTTGAAGAATTGGTTCCAAATTCGTGGTAACTCTAGCGAGACACTTGAGCTACTGACAATCCCCCTCTTTCCAACGAAGCAGGTATTTGTGCCATACCTCTACAATATCCGGATGGCTCAAACCGACACTACATTGGAATGACTAAACGTTCATTTAGAATTAGAGTCAACGAGCATAAGAGGGACACAAGGAACGGCAAATTATCCACGGCACTATCCACGGAAGTCCAGTTCACGTCCGGTGATCCTATGTGGGATGACATAAAGAAATTAGTTTCCTACTCTACCCCTAAATCCACTGCCATTCGGGGAATTTTGGAGATCGTCACCAACAATGTGTCCTGCAATTATAGCGTCTCTGTAGAGTTACCACGAATTTGGAGCGAATTCTTCCAATAATTAATGCCTATTGTTTTCCTCCCGGGATTCAGCGTGCAAAACGAATATGATGCCTCGTGTCTTTAATCGAATAATTACATTTGCATCTGTTCGTTTATTGTCAAGTCAAGTCACAGCGCTCAAATTGTTGAAGCGCTATATTATCCAGAGTTTTTTTAATTGGAGGTTTAACGACCACCATGAGTAACTCAATGGGCTATAAGAAGTCACCGTTCCTAATTTAGGGCCACTGGTTCCAGAGAAGGGAGAGAGCCAGTGCCGTTAGGCAAACACAACATCCATGCCCGCCGCCCCGGTGGCGCAGTGGTCTAAGCGATGGCCTCTGAGCATTCGTCCGTAAGGGGTCCGGGTTCGAATCCCGGTGAGGCATGGATGTTGTGTTTGTCTTACGGCACTGGCTCTCTCCCTTCCCTGGAACCAGTGACCCTAAATTAGGGACGGGCGACTGCTTATAGCCCATTGAGTTGCTCACGGTGGTCGTTAAACCTCCAATAAAAAAAAACAAAAAAAAAACATCCATGCCTCACCGGGACTCGAACCCGGAGCCCTTTCGGGCGAACGATCAGAAGACATCGCTTAGACCACTGCATCACCGGTCCGGCATGACACAGTTTGCAGTTAGCTGTCTACCTTCCTTGAAAAACCCATCAGGTTGATGTGCGAAAGCATGGAAACTTTGATTTTTATCTACGCCAATAAATTCGACTCACTAGTATAGTTATACTATCTAAAGGCGAACTATGTTTTGTTTTCTCGCAATAAGTACACCGTGTTAAAAAAACTAATCACATTTTAGTATGTTTTGCAAATTATGACACAATACAATGTTTAATATAAAAACAAAAGTAGAATTGTTTTCTTATCAATAAAGAGAGTTCATGTTGAAGGGAATGGGATGAATTACCTTTCTTCGCTGCGTGAAAACTGTCATCATGAGGCACATGTTGAATATCATATATTAGCGTTGAGTTCATCAGTAGTGAGCGTTCCTTGTTGATTCGATAAATAGCATACTTAAACGCTAATTCGGAGGAGCTGTCTTTCTGATCTTCCGTAAATAGAGCACCTGAAATAATAAGTTAAAAACTATTTAGAACGCTTCTCATCAAAGAAAAAAATGTTTTCAACAGATATACACTTTTAAGTAAACATATTCGCCACTAAATTAGAAACTTATTCAATTCCCTGGTTGGACCGCCTGAATAACAGAGCGCAGGCGGTTTGGCATAGATCCTACAAGGTGTTGGAGTGTATCTACACTGGCGGAAAGTGAAAAAGAACACCAAGAAGGAAACATCTGATACCAACGAAATTTATACAGCATAATAATGGAATACAGAGGATAACGTGATCAAAACAATATGGCAAAATACAGCTGTATTTGCTGGTAAACTGAAAAATAACATTTCCATGTAACATGGTTAGTACGAGGTTGAACCGCCATGAACTGCGTCACACTGTGCAATTCTGGCATGGAGTCTGTCGTACAGATGTTGGATGTAAGTTTGGGGTATTGAGTTCCAAGCATCCTCAACCTAGACGCGTAAATCGGGGATGGTCGTGGCTGTCTGTTAGGACCGTATAAGTCATTGTCCCATAAAATCCCACACCTGCTCAATGGGGGACATATCCGATGAACGTGCAGGCCATGGAAGTTATCTCACACCCTGAAGTGCATGTTGCGTTGCACTTGCCGTGTGTGGGCGTGCGTTATCTTGCTGGAAAACACCAGGATGTACCGACCTTACAAATGGCACAACAACGGGCTGAATGATGTTGTTGATGTAGGATGTGCTGTTTAACGTATACCGTACAAACACTAGTTGTGTACGGGAGTGATAGCTGATCGCTCCCCACACCAGGAAAAAAGGTCTAGGCCCTGTGTGTCGCTGGCGAATGCAAGAAGGGTGGAGACGCTCCCCTGTGCGTCTGCGAACACGCATACGGACATTGAGGGCTCCCAAGCAGAATCTGCTTTCATCGCTGAACACGACAGATCGCCATTGCGTTCTAAAGTGCAGCCGTTGGCGACACCACTGCAGCCGTTCCTGACGGTGGGATGGAGTCAGAGATAAACATGCCAGAGGCACATGTGCACGTAGTCCTGCATCCAGTAGACGGTTGCGGATTGTTAGCAGTCACCTCAGGTGCAACGGCAGCTCGGATTTGCGTCGCAGTGGATGTTCTGCTTGACAACGCCTCTCTTCTTATGCGTCGATCGGTCCGCTCATTAGTCCGTCTGTGACTCCCGGTTCCACGTCTTCTCGTGTGGGAATGTTCCTGGGACCATCTACGCCACCATCGTACCACCACCGATACTTCCCGTTCAATTCGGTCCGCAATACGACGATACGACCACCCGGTTTCGCGGAGTCCGACTAGACGACATCGCTCAAAGTCCGATAACTGCTGAAATCGTACACGTCTTCCATGTCCAGGCATTGCAGCTTCTTCAGAGTGTTTGCACGTGTCCGTACGCCGACGAATGATTACATTCACTTCGCCGTACTCCTTAAATACCACCGACGATAACTTGCATTTTATGTCGTGCTGTGGCGTAAGCGCTCACCGGTTGGTCCCGAAATTAACATCTCACCTACGTAAACTCGACCCCATTAACATATGTAAATTTCATGATCATCCGCCAATTCCTTCTTGGTGTTCTTTTTTCACTTTCCGCCAGTGTATGTCTGTAGCATACTAGGACAAGCCGCCAACGGTTTCCGATAACTCGGGTATAGTTGACAAGTTTTGAGCGAAGCTATTGGAAAACCTAAGCTCATTAAGGCGTCTGTCTATTTTAACAAATTCTAAAAAACGAACGCGTAAAATTTATGACTTCCGGAACAAAAGCACGAAACTTTCTGAAGACGAAATGCCTAAATTTTATCATGAACTACTTTCCTTCACGCTGGTTGTGATCAGGTTGCATGTAAACAAAGCGGAATGACACACTCAGATCGGGAACCACGTTTTTTGATTTTGTGTCGCGAAAGGTAGACAAACACTCACAAACTTCATTTTATTATTATATATGAAGCAAGTGTTGAGCTAACAGACGGAGTCTTTCCATTCTTTTGTTTTTCAATTCAAACGATTTTTTTAAATTAATGTTACTGACCCGACTTTCATGAAACGCTTCAAGTAAAAGGCCATATAGTTTTAATTGAAATTCCTCAACGACACGGAATTTCGGGAATCGGAAAGTATCGAAACCTGATCATGGACTATGCCTAATCGCATACCAGAAATCACGGTGATCGAGTGTGTCCTGTCGTAGCTATGCCCGAACAACTAACTGTCCCGAGTCTCGTACAGACAGCGGATTTTTTCAAATATTATAAAATTGGTCAGTTTTTTAATGGTCATTATTTTTGTACCACACGCCCAATCACCATGATACCAACCCCATGTCACTCACCATGTCCTATCCTTTCTCTGTGGCAAGTGTCACCGCGATCGGCTGCAGATCTTCGGAGGAGATATGTAACAAACGACCCGTTCTCAAAACCCGGAAAAACCCCTAAACATGCAAGGTTTTGGACGATTGTTCCTCAATGACACGGAATTTCGGAAATCGGAAGGCGTCAAAACCTGACGATACAGGATGTCTAATCGCATGCAAAACATTACGGTGATCGGATGTGTCATCTCGTACCTAAGCTCGAACAACTAATTGTCTCGAGTCTCCTAAAGAGAGCTCCGCTCAACCAGGGTTTCACGGAACAGTGCTTTAACTGGCTGAAATTGGACGGAAGACAACTTTGCTCTCGGATCTGTTTTCCTATCATACCCCATACATTCTCAATGGGGTTCAGATCCGGGCTTTATGGTGGCCAAGGAAGATGGTGCAAGTCGCTTTCATTCTAGATGAACCACTGCTGAATGCATCGTGCCTGATGAACGTCGTCTAAGAAATAGCCGTCACCTGCTGGATAAAAATACAACATTGAAGGATGAACTTGATCAGCAGCAATGTTTAGATAATCTTTGGTGGACACTCGACCTTTCAGCAATATTAGAAGATCGTACAAATATTGAAGTACCTCTAAAGGAAGTATCTTTGCAAAATGTTAAAATACGGAAGTACCTCCAAAGTCCTCGACGCCATGTAAGTATCTCCAGCATGATGGTGGGTTGAAGTTCAGTGAAAGTACCTCCAAAGTCATTATGGCCACTTGCCTGATACGATAGAAGTACCCTCAAAGTCCTCAACGCCATGGAAGTACCTCCAAAGTCATTATGGCCACTTGCCTGATACGATGGAAGTACCCTCAAAGTCCTCGACGCCATGGAAGTACCACCAGCATGATGGTGGGTAGAAGTTCAGTAACTCTATGGAGGTACCTCCGACACCATGGAAGTACCTCCAGCATGATGGTGGGTGGAAGTTCAGTAACGCCATGGAAGTACCTCCGACGCCATGGAAGTACCTCCGACGCCATGGAAGTACCTCCGACGCCATGGAAGTACCTCCAAATTCCTTGACGCCATGAAAGTACCTACAAATTCCTTGACGCCATGGAAGTACCTCCAAATTCCTTGACGCCATGGAAGTACCTCCAAATTCCTTGACGCCATGGAAAGTACCTCCAAATTCCTTGACGCCATGGAAGTACCTCCAGCTTCTTGCGTTGTGTTTCAAAGGCAAAGTGGGTTCATTGCTACTTAAGGCCAAACTCTCTTGCTGCTGTCAGTATAAAACATGTTGTACCACGACTCGGCGGACTACATGACATTTATCCAGCATTCCAATATCCAATCACTGTGTTACTGACACCACTGTACACGAACTTTCGTGTTCTGCACAGAAATATGTAATCCACGTGGCGGGCTATACGGCACGCCGACCATTTTGCGGTTTTTAGCCCGATGATCAGGCCTCTTGAGTCCCTACGTTGCGTAAATCAACGTCTCTGGCGTCTACCCGGCATTCTTGTCACTCTGTACACTTGTTTGCGTCGGCCGATGCTCTTCGATTTCATGGGCCATAGACTACACGGCGGTTTACAAGGTTACCAGTTCGTGCTTGCAGTGCCACCACAGGGTGTGCGGTCATGGACACTCGCACAAAGCGTGGATCATTTGCATACCAGCACGCACTGTAGCTATTTGCAGTGTTTCGTGGTTGTAGCATATTTTCTTCTAGGTGCGCAAATTTTATTGTCCGTGAGTGCATATCTCTATTTTATTCCAAAATTGGGTCGCCAACTCCTTTGGATAAGGATATCCACTTCCATCACCTAACAGCACGTCCATAAGGCACGAGTTTTTCCCTTACGAAGCTACCGTTTTTTTGCCCACATTTCCAGCTTACTTGTCCTAGGGGCCACCCCTGGCAAAACCAACTCAGTGCGCAAGGTTTGGACGACGATCGTGCTCTGGGGTGTTCGTACCCTTTTCTCACGAGGCAAGCAACGCTGCCCACAGTTCATGCTACATTTTTGAATTTAGCCTTAAAAAATACAGGTAGGGTCAGTTCTGACTGAGCCATCAGTTTGAAACCTTGGACAACGACTTGCAGATCGGAGAGTTGGAATGAGCTAGTCGAGTATGGTTTCAAAGCGTTTATTTAATTTGTTATAGCCAACACAGGTCTATGATATGAAAAGTAGCTTACGTAATTTTTAAAACTAACGCTGAATACATTGCAAACGCAAAGCAGATTAATACACGAACTGCCCAACGCGGTGCTCTGTCTTCTTGGTCTTATTACATTCCTCATCACTTGATCTTGCCTCTCGTTTCGATTTTCTCCACTTTTGCGTACGTTCATTCTGCGAATTCCGCGGGATGCTCGACCCGTTCACACGAAAACAATTTTAAATATTTTTCGTTTAAACCACTGCGAAATGTTTTTTTATATATTTGAATAGATCTCGTCGAGAGCTTTAAAACGATAGCACGCACAGTCGCCTTGCGCTCACGGTTGCCGAGGTTGACTGAGTCAACCGCGGCGGCACACCGAGAAATACTGCATCAACTCCCCTGCGCACGTGGAGCGAGCGAAGCGTCGCTTCCACGATGTATTGCGCAGTTCGCGAATTGGACTCACAGGCCGACGCAAGCAAGAGTACACAGTGACAAGAATACCGGATAAACGCCAGTGACATCGATTTACGCAACGTACGGACTTTGAGTAAAACGTACGGACATCGGACTGAAAACCACAGGGTGGTCGGCGCGCCGTATAACCCGACACGTGGAACGTTCTGAACTAACCGTCCGAATATGTTGGGAGCAGTGGACATGTTATGGCACTGTAACACGATTGCGCGGCTTCGGACTGACCAGGAGGACCACCGGTAGAGGGGATCGACGGATCGTGCACCAGGCACGAACTTATCCCACGGGGACCCGGTCCACTATACAGACAGATGTAGCGGCTCCTTTGTGCCCATGAACCATTTACAGACGCTTCGCGGAAACGAATATGCGATCCCAGCGCCCCTTACGTGTGCTGCCATTAACACCGAAACATCGCCGGCCCTGTGCGCAGTGGTGCCAGGCCAGAGCGACGTGGAACGCCACCGACTGCCGACGTGTGGTATTTAGCGATGAGTGCCACTTCGCCTTGGGGACAAATGATCATCGTGTCCGGGTGTGGACGTACCTGGAAGAACGGCACAACCCCAACCCCGTTATCGAGCACCACACCTCCCCCATTTGCAGACATTATGATCTGCAGCGAAGGAGGTGTGGCACTCATGTGATATCTACGATAGCCGATCAACTCTAGTAGTGGTACTTGGATCATTGACGAGCCAGAGGTATATGGATGAGATCCTACGGCCCCATGTGCTCTAATTCCTGGCAGGGATTCCAGGTGCGCTATACCAGCAGGATAATGCCCGCACGACACGGCTTGAATTGCGCAGTACTGCCTACGTCATGTCCAGACACTTCCATGTTCTGCCCGCTCCCCGGACATGTCCCGTATCGAGCATGTGTGGGACCGATTGAAACGCCGGCTGCCGCCGTGACACACTATCTGGGATTTGGAGCACACCGTCCAACACGTGCGGGGCAGTCTGCCGCAGGACAACATCAGGCGTTTGTTCGCCACCATGCCGGACCTTATTGCAGCATGTATTACCTCACGAGGCGGTGCGACGTGCAATTGAAGATGACCGGATTGCGTGCCACTGAATATTCTGTAATTGTCCTGCAGCTCTGTTTTTGCCATCATATGCATCATTCATCTGTATCATAACGTCCATAAAATTTAAAAATCCAATGCTTTCTTCTTGGTGCGCAAAGTTTATTGTTCGTGCGTGTATATAAAAATACGTTCATAATGCGGAAACTTGGTCTTATATGGATCACTGTGATTTCTTTTCACCTTGAAGCAGAATGTTAGAACGTTAGGGAGAGCTGGAGAGTAGATACTGCAGGGGCCCTAAGAGGTAGATTTCTTACATTGTGATTTAATGAGTAACTCCTTTTTGTTTATTTTTGGAGGTTTGAGGACCACCGTAAGGAACTCAATTGGCTATACGCAGTCGCCCGTCCCTAATTTAGGGTCACCGGTTCCAGGAAGGGAGATAGTCAGGGCCGTAAGACAAACACAACATCCATGCCTCACCGGGATTCGAACCCGAACCGTTCTCGGACGAATGGTCGTAAGCCAGCGCTTGTACTACTGCGCCACTGGGGCGGCAATAACCCCTAAGTATTGGGCCACCACTGTATTTTGGGACAAATGATTTTATTATCGCAATAAATAGTTAGTCGATCCATATTTCGTTTGTATGACAGCGGCAAGAGATCAATGCATTCATGAACTAATTTCCGGAAAGTCCCGACAGGAATGAGGCGCCTTTCGTGCTGCAAAACTGCTGCCAGTGGAAAACGAATACGGTCGTTGTGATGGATTTCGTATCCGTCGCTCCAGTTTATCTCAGAGATTTTCTATGGGATTAAGATCAGGACTCTGAGCAGGCCAGTTCCACCTCATTTTCAAAAAACCAGTCCTGCACAGGTTGTACAGTGTGGCAGGGAGCTGGATCGTAATGGAAGAGCCAACGGTTATTTCCATAATACTACCACATATTTTAGTAGTGCATATTTGTCCAGAACGTCAATGTACACTTCAGAGTTCATGTTTTGTGGTGTAATAACAAATGGGCAGAGTCCTATCTACCAAAAATAACTCCATACCATGATAGTACCTCCGCCAAACTTAAAATTTGGAAAAACAGTTCGACGAGAATCGTTCGCCAGACTCTCGCCAAATCCAAACACACCCATCTGATTGGAAAAGTAAAAAGCGTGACGCGTCACACAAAAGAACTGCTTTCCAGTTTTACCTCAGCTCACGAACGACGGGAGACACACCATTCCAAAAGGCGCTTCGCATACACTACACTGATGTGTGGCTTATGGGCCTCTGCTCTACCATAAACACCTACACTGTGTAACCCTCTGCAGATAGATGTGGTACTAACCTAGCCACTTCAAGCTTTTCCTACTTCAGGAGCTATGGAAGTGGCAGAGGAAGAACGGGATTTCTTAACATTTCTTAAAATGGCTCTTCTGTCACATTCCGTCAATTTGTGCAGTTTTCCTAAAAGTTTTTTTTTTTTAACTTCCTGCTTCCATATTTCACTACATCACTTACAGTCGACTATGGTATTTTTAGCTTCTCTTCAGTGTTCCATATGGAAACGTTACTCAAACGACATCCTATGTCCAGCCCAATCTGGAATTCGGAAAGTTCATGTCCACGCGGCATATCCGCTTCTAAGTTACTGATAACACGACAGAACATTTCAGTTTTATATACGTGCCTCCCCATTCACAGCGCACCTTCCTGCGCAACCGTTCTCTTCATTTATGCAAATATTTGGTGACGTCCGAATACTTTTAATAATATAATGTATTTGGTCTTTATAGATAGCTATTCCGAGTTCAACTTTTCGTTCACGAATGTTTCGTGGTAAAGCTATTACTTAATCCTTTAACGACCGTGACTCTAAAATCTAGTATAACTTTAAATACTATAACGCCCGAAACTCTCTGTTGCTCCACTTCTTTGTTTAGTAACAACAATGGAGACTGACGGTGACTCCTGCTGACCCCTCATAGGTCGTGCAAATTTAAAGAATAGGTAAGGGTAGGAAATCTGACTCACTCTAGACAGGCGTTTCGGGAGGCTATGGTCGTTTGTATGTACGGGCGTTTAGGCGTTATGGTCGTTAAAGGGTTAAAATGTAATACTAAATAAGAGTGCCTATTTGCATTGTAACATACATCCCCAAGTTTCCTCCCCAACGTTCTGTCTTGTGCCAGTAACCTCCATGTCACTCACGCATACTTTCGAATTTCATCCACCCATCGCCCATGTGGTCTTCTTCTGGGTTTTTTCCTGTCCCTTGGAATCCAATCAAACATTTTGGCTGTCCATTGATGGTCTGTCCTTCTGCAGTATGTCCAGCCCATTGCCATTTCAGGGAATTTACTGTGATCATAATGTCTTCCACTCTTGTCATTTTTCGGATCCACAAATTCCTCTTCTTATCTCTCTTGGTTACACCAAGCATGCACCTCTCCATACTGCTTTGAGTTGTCTGCATCCTTTGTATGTCTTTTTTAGTTAAGGTCCACGTTTCTGCGCCATACGTAAGCACTGGAAGAATGCATTGATCAAACACTTTTCTTTTAAGACATAATGGCATATTGCTCTTGAAAATTATGCTGTTTCTTCCAAAAGCTTTCCACGCAAGTTTTGTACGCCGATTAATTTCTTCATCAATGTGACCCTCACTTGATATCTGCTGTAACTTGAACGTGGAAAGCTCATAAGACACACAAAATCTATTGACATAACCAACCTTAAAAAACACCAGAATACCTTCAAGTTGGAACTGAAGAAAAGTTTCTCTGCTTTAGAAGGCCTAACATCGGAAGAAGTGGATATTTATGAAGTTAACAGGAAAGTAACCAAAGCTCTTATGGAAATAGCAACAAAATTAGCTGGGTCTAAGAACAAGTTGCATATGAACAAATTATCAGGAAAACCCAAAATGTTGATGCAAAAAAGAAGAGAGATGAGGACAACTAAAGAAGATGTGACTTTCATAATGGAATATATAGAGCTATGCAAGACAGTAAGAAAAAGTATCATTGAAGACGTAAGAAAATTCAATTGTGAACTAGTGAGGAAAGCAATTGAAAACAACCAAAGCCTAAAGATAGCAAAGGGACATCTCAGTAAATGAAGAAAACAAATTATGGCTCTGAGAAAAGAAGATGGTTCTGTAACAAGAAATAGAGGCGAAATTTTGACAAGAGTGAAAGATTTCTACTCCAAATTATATGAAAGGGATGACACATGTACTTCAGACATCATAAAAGGTACCAGTACCAGAGTTCTTCCAGTCCTCCCATCAGAGGTTACACATGCAATCAAGAACATGAAGCGGGGAAAAGCTCCAGGAGAAGATTGACTTACTGTAGACATCATACAAGAAGCAAGTGGAGAAATCGAAACAGTATTCGCCCAAATTTTCACTCGACGCCTTAATGAAGGGAAGATTCCCGAGGATTAGAACACCGCTACAATGATCCTGGTACATAAAGAAAGTGGCATTGAGGATCTCGGGAACTACAGACCCATCATCCTCCTATTAGTGGTTTATAAAATCTTCAATAAAGTTCTTTCACACCGCTTGAAGGTAACACTGGACATGGCTCAACCGAAATAACAAGCTCGATTCAGGAGTGGCTACAGCACAATAGATCATATCCACGTACTGAGAGAAGTAATTGAAAGAGCGAGGGAATATGAACTTCCATTGTGCATGGCTTTTATCGATTGTGAAAAAACCTTTGATTCGGTGAAACCATCAGCAGTTACAATGTCTGTGAAATCCTGCGGTATTGAAGATGCATTTATGAATATTATTTATAGCATCTATGAAAATTCAAGTGCAAAGATTCGGCTATTTAAAAATACAACACACATAAAAATTGGAAAGGGAGTGAGACATGGTGACACCATATCTCCGAAGCTCTTTAATGCTACATTGGAAAATGTCTTTCAATCACTGAACTGGAAAAACAAAGGGATAAAGATTAATTGAGATTATCTAACCCACTATAACGAAGTAAATTTCTCCGTCATTTCTGTCCACGCCAGGATTCGAACCCGGATCCCCTCATTCCGGAATAAGTTGCTCTACCAATTGAGCTACGCGGACGTTTTATTCTGATTCCTATCTGCCTTTATGTCGTGTGCGTCCTTCTGGCAGGTACGTCACATCTCCTGGTACGTTACATAATCTCCCCCTTATTTTTTTATTTTTTTATTTATTTATTTATTTTTTTCGAAATGCCGGAGAAGGGATTCTCTTATTTTTCCTATCTCGCGGTGTGGAAATAACATCACACCAATGCGAGATTTTGAACGGTCGGGTCATCCGGATAGTTCGGGCGCCATTTATAACGAAGTAAATTTCTCCGTCATTTTTATCCGCACCAGGATTCGAACCCGGATCCCCTCATTCCGGAATAAATTGCTCTACCAATTGAGCTACGCGGACGTTTTATTCTGATTCCTATCTGCCTTTATGTCGTGTGCGTCCTTCTGGCAGGTACGTCACACCACCTTCGTTTTGCTGATGACGTAGTCATTTTTGCAACTACCCTCTCAGAGCTGCAGAGTATGATCTAGGAACTTGCTGACAAGAGTAAAGAAGTGGGATTAAAAATGAACTTTCAGAAGACAAAAGTGATGTTCAATGCTTTTACAAGAAATGAAGATTTATCGATTGATGAAGAAAAGCTGGAGATAACAGGCACGTACCTTTATCTTGGACAGCAGATATCAAGTGAGGGTCAGATTGATGAAGAAATTAATCGGCGTACAAAACTTGCCTGCAAAGCTTTTGGAAGAAACAGCATAATTTTCAAGAGCAATATGCCATTATGTCTTAAAAAAAGGGGGTTGATCAATGCATCCTTCCAGTGCTTACGTATGGTGCAGAGATGTGGACCTTAACTAAAAAAGACATACAAAGGTTGCAGACAGCTCAAAGCAGCATGGAGAGAAGCATGCTTGGTGTAACCAAGAGAAATAAGAAGAGGAACTCGTGGATCCGAAAAATGACAAGAGTGGAAGACATCATGATCAGAGTTAAATCCCTGAAATGGCTATGGGCTGGACATACTGCCAGAAGGACAGAAAATCGATTAACAGCCGGAATTTTTGATTGGATTCCAAGGGACAGGAAAAGACCCAGAAGAAGACCACATGGGCGATGGGTGGACGAAATTCAAAAGTATGCGGGAGTAACCTTGAGGAGACTGGCACAAGACACACCGTTGTGGAAGAGGCTTAGAGAGACCTTCGTTCAGCAGTGGATCGATAATGTTTGACAATGATGATGATGATGATGATGACATAGAGAAGATATTTAAATGTGCTAGTTGTACTCCTTATAAAGAAACGTGCTAGATTTTTATTCCTTATAAGAAATGTGCTAGGCGTTTATATTTATTTGGTTTGTGTAGTTCCGAGACGAAAAGTTAGACCAGCCTTGCTAATGATGAAACGGTTTTAATACAGTGTGATTATAAATTTGTTGGGCAAAAAGAAAAATTTATCCTACATAGCTATAAGGATGCATATGATAATAGTTACGAAACATATATATATATAATGTAACACACCAAGTTTACCTTGTTTCACAGATGCTCGATGTGGCTTCACTTGGCTACCCTGCAAATGTCCCATCTGTAGCCCAGTACTTCCCACATGGCTGTCAGCATGTCGGCATCGACCAATGCGAGTGCATCGGAGATTCTTCACTTCAGTTCAGGAAGGGACTTGGGAAGCGACGGTAGGTAAACCCGATCTTTAATAAAACCCTATAGAGAGAAAGCTAGGGGCATTAGGTCCGGTGATCTGTTGGGGGGGGGGCATGAAATGTGGCCGTCGCGACCAATCCAAACTGGGACTTCAACATCGAGGCAAAAAGTGACGTCATTGTGGCAGTGAGGATGCGCCCCTTCTTTCTGGTAAATGAAACATCCTTCCATTATTTCCTTGAGGACTGACATTAGGTAAATCTGAAACATGTCTAGGTATTCGATTCCGGTAACAATTGATTCAGCAAAAGAAAAACGGGCCAAAAACGGAAGCACAACTCATTGCACAAAAGAAGTTTACCTTGGAACTGTCCCTTACATGTTCTAAGATCGTATGGGGATTTTGTGATCCCCATACCAACCACATTGTATCTATTCATTTTGCCATTTAAGTGAAAAGTCGCATCGTCACTGAACACCAACTTTGACCAAAAATCATCATCACCTTCCATGCGATTTAATGTCACTGAAAATATCTTCTCTCTGCTTCTTATCGCCAGCCTGTAGAGCTTGAACGAGCTGCAATTAGCAAGGCCTAAATTTCAGACGTTTCTGGATTTTTGTCACTGTTAATTTTGGAAGGTAAACTTGGTAGGTTTAACTATACACTATATTGAAAAAAGTGACCGGGCACCTAGAAAAGAAACACAACATAACATTTATTGACATACATTATTACGGTGTCGGTCCACCTTTTGCCTTAATGCATGCACTCACCCTTCAAGACATGCTTTCGACAAGGTTTTGGAACACAGCGATAGGTATGCGCTTCCATTCAGTACATAATGCTGCCGCTAACTGCTGCTTAATATTAAGCATTAGTTCTAAACTTCTTATGCAGCGCTCTAATTAATACCATTGATGCTTTATGGGATTAAAATCAGGTTCTGTGCTGTCCCGGCTACACGCGATACGGAATTATCGTCAAACCACGCCGTAACAGTCCTTGCTTTATGGGACGTAAGTCGTGTCTGTTTTGAGCTCCGTGTTTCGCCGTCGACTGAGTGTGTTTTGTGTGCTCTGTCGTTTAACTTTTGTGCGTGCCTTCAAGACGAAGGTTGTATCTTTCATTTAAGACATCTCCCGAGTCGGTGAGTACTATTTTCAATTAGCTATCAGCACTTTATTTTCTCGACCAGTTGGTCGTTTTTACTAAGTTAGGCCTCGCCATCGGCGATGGCGACTGCTGATAAGAGCAGAAATCCCGCTCTCGTCACAGCTTCTCCTACTACGTCGATCCTTATCTCTGACGGAGCAAACCAATCAGCGTCCGTCCTTGATGATAGGGAATATCGTCCTCCTCCTGATGCCTATTGCTCTTCTTCTTCTACGCTTCAACTCTCTGACTCCACCACCCCTCCTGGTGGTGAGGCTATGACGTTCGTTCCTGATGCTACCGATGACGTAATGGATATCTCTGAGGGCGTTGCTTCTCTGCCCTCGGTAGCCTTGCCCAGCGTTGTGTCAGCTCCTTCATCCAGCGCTGCACCTCTGCCTTCCAATGGAGGATTGCCTTCCCGCTCTTATTCTAGCGTTACCTCAGGTGCGTCCCTACCGACGCAATCGACTCGCCCTTCCCCTTGCAGATGCCCATGTCCAGATACATGGTGACTCACTTCAATTGCACGTTCCGCACTTCTCACCCGCTGCGCAGGATCTTCACTCCACCCGCGAGTTGGGAGTGTGCCTAGATGCTCTTCCGAATACACCGCTGAAAGTCTATTGTGATACGCTCCTTGCTTTTCTTCCAGCCGGAGCCATTACTCACCTCACCCGCCGGCCGCGGACGGTGATTGTTTATTTCACATCCAAAGAGCATGCAGACACGCTTCTAAACTTTGGTCTTGACCTGGGAGACCACCACCTGGAAGCTGAACCGATTTCCAGGCGCCATGTTCAGGTCTCCTTGCATCCGGTGCCCCCGAAATCTCGGATGCGATGATATGTACTGCACTTAGTAAGTGTGGTAAGATTGTTGGTCCTGTTATCACACAGTCAGCTGCGCCCAAGGATCCTGCAAATAAGAATGTTCGTAGTTTTCGCCGGAGTGTTCGACTCATCTTTCCATCAGAGGAGCATCTCCGTAAGTTCCCACGGATCCTAAACGTCCGATGTGGGCAGCTCTCCTACAGAATTGACATGCTAACATCAGAACACTGTGCTAATTGCAAGAACTTGGGCATCAGCGTGCTCGATGCCCCAACAACCAGTATCCAGCTCCCACGGCTTCTACAGTGCCTACCGCCTCTAAGCAGCCTCCTGCTACATCTCGCTCTCGACCTGCACCGTCTTCAAATGTGCCAACTGCCCCAGGGCCGAGTTACACAAAAAGTATATCTACAGCCTCTCGTCCACGAGCGTCTTTTGATGCTGATCTCACCTCCCACCTTCAATTTCCAGTGCTCACCTCACCTATTACTCCTCATCCCGTGGCAACATCGGGGAGACTTCGCCGCTGGTTTCCCACCAGTCTTCACTGTTGGTGTCTCCGAGTGTGACGGCGGTGCCGATAACTCCTCTGACTCTGCGTCAGCTTCCCGAGCATCGTCGCTCCCTGGAAAACGAATTTCTGGCACTCGTACAGGTACCCGACGTAAGAGGAAGAAGAAGAAATCTTCCTCTGCGGATGGGCAACCGTTCCGTACTACCAAATCTTCAGGAGATATCTCTCCCTCTCCTGCGCCAACAGAAATTGAAAGGGACACTGATGATGATGGGTCTCCGCCTTCGTTTGAGGTCTTTTCAAGTGTTCTCTCCAAATGTGGTGCTCCTTCAGAACCTCTCAATCTTGGAGATTACTATCAGTTTTGCACCCACACCACGAACCTGGAGTCGACGTATGATTACCTCCGAGAGCGCGAAGACATTCTTCCCGCGCTGCTCCTGCAAGCCGGATGCATTGCTAAGTACCTTCGTGGGTTTGTTCATGACCCCCTGCACCACTCATGGACCCTTGGCTGTGTAAACCGATTACAACAACTCCTGAAAGTTGCTCCGCGACTCCTCCAACCAACGACTGACCAGTCCATTCAAGGTCACGACCCTTAATTGCAGAGGGTTCGCTAGCCCCCTAGCGAATGCTCTTGTAATGGAAGACCTCTCGCCCCTCGGGGGCGATCTGTTACTACTACAAGAAACAAACTGCCATTCCTCCACTCTGTTTACTCGCTGGCGTGCTAGCGATTATGTGTTCCATCATGCTTTCCGCTACTCATCTCATGGTGGACTTGCTATCGGAATACATCAACATTTCCGATCCACCCTCACTGCACTCTCAGTGCAGAACTTATCTCGAGATTTACTCCAGCAAGTCTCCTTCACAGTTGGCGGAGCTCGATTTCACATCTTTAATGTGTATATTCCATGCACCTCTATTCATTTATCCATCTTGTTCACCAAACTCCGTAAAGCTCTCTCGAAAGTCTCACCTTCGGATCGTGTGCTCTTGGGTGGAGACTTCAATTGCACCCTTGACCCGGCTCTGGATCGCTCTCCTTCGTCACGAGAGCGTCGGACGGATCTCGTCGCACTACTCCATGACCTTGTTGCTGATTTCTCCTTCACCGATGCTTATAGGCGCCTTCATCCACAAGAGACCTCACACACGTGGCGCTCGTCTGGGAGTCAGGTTCCATCAACTGCACGCTTGGATCGGGTTTACGTTTCCACACCGCTTCTTGCGTCTATTACCGAGTTGCAACATCAACCTACTGCTTCCTCAGACCACTGCACGGTCACCCTCACAGTGTTTATTGCGGCGTCACTCCCTCGGACTGTACGTCCGTGGACATTTGACTCAATCTCCTCACTGATCCTGAATTTTGTGCCTCTGTCTGTTCTTTTCTCGCTGCTCGTCGCGCAGGGTTGCATTCCGCACCCTGTACCTTGACGTATTGGCTTCGTGTCAAGCATCAGCTCCTCTTACATATCAAGCAACTTTCCTTCACCATGAAGACTTCTAGTCAGATGCGCCTCGATCACGCCAGGCAGATGCTCACACTGATTGGGTTATTAGATCCGCTTTTCCAGCATATCAGGCGGAGCTCCAGGCTTTGCTGAAACCTCTTGCGCAGCAAGCACTTTTACGTCTGCGCATTAAACATCTCAATCCGGAGGAATGCACCTATGATTTTCTAACATCAATGGAATCTGCACGTAAGTCTTCTACCTCGCTTCGTCATCTTCGCCTCCCCTCTGGCGAAATCACATCCGATTCGGCAGCGATTTGCTCTCACGTTCGTCAGTTCTATACCACCAAGTTCAGTGAAACTCCTCCCCCTTCTCCTTCTGCTCTCCCCCATCTCCTCAATAACCTACCTCAAGTTCCGTCTCATCTTGCTCCCACCCTGTCTCTTGCACCCACATCCACGGAGGTGTCCGACACCTTCTCTTCCCTTAACCCCCATGCCGCTCCGGGTCCGGACGGCCTCTCTTTTCCTTTTTACCGTGCGTTCTTGCCTCTTTTGTTGCCTTTTCTCCTCTCCGCTTTTTCTGCTGCATTTAACTGCTCCCCCCTCCCGAGGAGTTTCACGGACGCACATGTGGTCCTATTTCCCAAGAAGGGTGACCCTCTTGAATTGGGAAATTGGCGCCCCATTTCTCTTCTCAATCAAGATTATAAACTCTATACTAAGCTTCTTTCCCGTCGACTAAACTCTATCCTCCCTCACATCCTTGCTGACTCTCAAACCTATACTGTTCCTGGCCGTTCTCTTTCCTCCAATGTTCAACTTCTTCGCGATCTCATTCATCTTGCCAAGACTCATTCTGAACCTCTTGCTCTCCTTTCCTTAGACCTCCGTTCCGCTTTCGATAATATCTCACACGCCTATTTAACACAAACCCTGCTACACTTTGGATTTCCTCCACAATTTGTCTCCGTTCTTCTTTCCCTCTACCGGGACGCCGTTTTCCATGTCAAGACGGCATCTTTTCTCACAGCACATGTTCCCTTCAAGCGGGGAGTTCGTCAGGGCTGCCGCTTTCTGGTCAACTGTTTGCGATTGCCGTCGAGCCTTTTCTACGCTCTCTGCAAACATCTCTTCAAGCACAACTTCCACCACCAGTTGCCAGCTCACGGCATCACTCAGTCATTTACTCTGCTTATGCAGATGACATCACCGTCTGCATTCGTAGCGACTCACAGTTCCAACTGCTTCGTCGTTTGTTCTCCGCATATGCTTCATGTTCTGCAGCTGAACTGAATACGTCTAAGAGCACTGGATTGTGGTGCGGGTCGTGGTCCAATCGCTTGGATGCTCCATGAGGGGGCCACATGGTCATCCACTACCCAACGCTTCCTGGGTGTGCACTTAGGCGCACCACAAGCTACATCCAGTGCAACTCGCTCGGAACTCCATCCTCGCCTCCTCCGCACAGCTGCATTCTGGTGTCGTGCGCAGTTCTGTACGTCCTACTACCAGCGTGCAAATCTCACCAGGACATACCTTCTGTCCATCTGCAAGCATTCTTGGATTGCATCTACGACCCCGCTTTTCTGTCTCCAGGAGGTTACACGCTGCCTTACTCGAGTAATGTGGGCGGGTCATCACTGGATTAACGTCCACAAGCTCTGTGCTCCTCCCTCCTATGGTGGTGCTGGCCTACCTGATGTCCCGCTGTGCTACAAAGCAAGCCGAGTGATCAACTTTATTCACCTTTTCACGGCTCCAGTGGCTTCCGCAGTTCAGGTACGTGACGTTCTTGCCTCCTTGCGTAACCCACATTTTCCTTTCTTTCTTTAGTTCTCATGGATTGCTGTCCTTTCCCCCCCTCCAAACTCCCACCTGCATATTCTGAAGCCCTCATTCACCTTCGCTCTCTCTCCCCTCATTCGCTCCCCTCCCTCTTCAACTCTAGAGCTTCTTTCTGAACCCCTCTTGTTCAACTCCCTTGTTCATCCCCCCATCTCCCCTGTTTTTCATTCCCCTCTTGGCTCCGAGCAGGTGTAGTAACTGTACAAGACCTCACTAACTCGGATCTATCCTGGCGCCCTCTCTCTGGCCTCCCCCCTGCTATTCTCTCGTCCCCATCCGCCCATTTGGTCTATGACTCTCTGCTAGCTGCACTTCTTTCGCTTTTCCCTGATCTTGTCTCCCCCACCGGTCTCGTCTCTGTCTTTTCTGCCCCTCTTCCGCTGCCGTTTTTCCTCCGACTCACAAACTCGGTTCTTCCTCTCTCCTCTCTCTCCTCTAAATCTCTTTATCGTTTTCTAGTGCACCTTGCCAACCCTTCACCGCTTTCTATTCTGGAGGTTCCCCCTGCTTCTCTTCCTCTTGTCTGGGCAGCTGCCCGGCTCACCCTTATCTGCCCCTCTTGAAATTAATACCCACTGGCTCATTTTGCATAATCGCCTCCCTGTTCCGTATTTTCTCTTTCGCATGTCTCTTCTCTCCTCCCCTCTCTGCTCCTTCTGCGCACAGGAGGCAGACGTTTCTCACGTCTACCTTTACTGTCCCATCCTGATGCCTCTCCTCCACCAGGCTTTCCGGATTGCCAGTCGCTCTTGTTCTCAAGATCTTCCGTTCACTGCCTACAGACATCTTCTTCTGCGGGCTCATCCACCTACGCCTCTTCCGTCAGTATGTGCCTATCTTTTCGTGCTGGTTAAACACGTTATTTACGTATACCTTCAACAACTCCGCAGCATTTCCTCGCCGGTCTCTTTACACCAGGCCAGCGCAGCACTGTGCCATTTTCAAGATCGATTGCTTTCTCGACTCCGCCTGGAGTACCAGTCGGCTTCTTCCAGTCGTCGAGAAGCCACCTTCTATGCTACCTGGGCGCCGGCCGCTCCATGGTTTGCGATTGATTCTGGACTGCTACACCTATCAGAACCCTAGGACATTCTACACCTCCTTTGCTGAGTTCCGTGGCACCCCTGGTGGCCCTCCTCCACTCTACGACTCGTGCAATCCACACTACCGTTGAATTGTGAATGCTAATGCCATCTCAGTGTATTTTCATGCTTACTCGTGTACATTACTTACTTTCACCCCGCCTGTATTATGGTGCTTTGGTGCCCTCGTTAAATAACTTGCACAATTGTGCACGCTGTGTTTTTATCTCATGTATGTAATGTTTTACCTTCACGGCGGTGTTTGTGCTGTTCTTTTTCTAATTGTGTACTATTGTTTCGCCTGTGTTATCCTGTAAATCATGCCCAGCCAATGTCATGTGACACGATGTGTTTTTCTGTCACTTCTGCAATTTTTATTCAATAAGCTTTGCTTGCAGCATTTGTTATTCATCCCCATTGTCATTGCAGTGTATATACCATCATGTTTTTAACAGTTTTGTATTATTTCCCAGTGAGACGCCCAATACTGTACGTCTCCCTCTTATGTTTTCTTATGATAAATTAGAATAAAGCGATTTTGAAACCTTGCTTTATGGGACGTAAGTCGTGTCTGTTTTGAGCTCCGTGTTTCGCCGGCTACTGAATGTGTTTTGTGTGCTCTGTCGTTTAACTTTTGTGTGTTCCTTCAAGACGAAGGTTGTATCTTTCATTTAAGACATCTCCCGAGTCGGTGAGTACTATTTTCAATTAGCTATCAGCACTTTATTTTCTCGACCAGTTGGTCGTTTTTACTAAATTAGGCCTCGCCATCGGCGATGGCGACTGCTGATAAGAGCAGCATTCCCTCTCTCGTCACAGCTTCTCCTACTACGTCGATCCGTATCTCTGACGGAGCAAACCAATCAGCGTCCGTCCTTGATGATAGGGAATTTCGTCCTCCTCCTGATGCCTATTGCTCTTCTTCTTCTACGCTTCGACTCTCTGACTCCACCACCCCTCCTGGTGGTGAGGCTATGACGTTCGTTCCTGATGCTGCCGATGACGTAATGGATATCTCTGAGGGCGTTGCTTCTCTGCCCTCGGTAGCCTTGCCCAACGTTGTGTCAGCTCCTTCATCCAGCGCTGCATCTCTGCCTTCCAATGGAGGATTGTCTTCCCGCTCTTATTCTAGCGTTACCTCAGGTGCGTCCCTACCGACGCAAGCGACTCGCCTTCCCCTTGTAGATGCCCATGTCCAGATACATGGTGACTCACTTCAATTGGACGTTCCGCACTTCTCACCCGCTGCTCAGGAACTTCACTCCACCCGCGAGTTGGGAGTGTGCCTAGATGCTCTTCCGAATACACCGCTGAAAGTCTATTGTGATACGCTCCTTGCTTTTCTTCCAACCGGAGACATTACTCACCTCACCCGCCGGCCGCGGACGGTGATTGTTTATTTCACATCCAAAGAGCATGCAGACACGCTTCTAAACTTTGGTCTTGACCTGGGAGACCACCACCTGGAAGCTGAACCGATTGCCAGGCGCCCTGTTTAGGTCTCCTTGCATCCGGTGGCCCCCGAAATCTCAGATGCGATGATATGTACTGCACTTAGTAAGTGTGGTAAGATTGTTGGTCCTGTTATCACACAGTCAGCTGCGCCCAAGGATCCTGCAAATAAGAATGTTCGTAGTTTTCGCCGGACTGTTCGACTCATCTTTCCATCAGAGGAGCATCTCCGTAAGTTCCCACGTATCCTAAACGTCCGATGTGGGCAGCTCTCCTACAGAATTGACATGCTAACATCAGAACACTGTGTTAATTGCAAAGAACTTGGGCATCAGCGTGCTCGATGCCCCAACAACAGTATCCAGCTCCCACGGCTTCTACAGTGCCTACCGCCTCTAAGCAGCCTCCTGCTACATCTCGCTCTCGACCTGCACCGTCTTCAAATGTGCCAACTGCCCCAGGGCCGAGTTACACAAAAAGTATATCTACAGCCTCTCGTCCACGAGCGTCTTTTGATGCTGATCTCACCTCCCACCTTCAATTTCCAGTGCTCACCTCACCTATTACTCCTCATCCCGTGGCAACATCGGGAGACTTCGCCGCTGGTTTCCCACCAGTCTTCACTATTGGTGTCTCCGAGTGTGACGGCGGTGCCGATAACTCCTCTGACTCTGCGTCAGCTTCCGAACATCGTCGCTCCCTGGAAAACGAATTTCTGGCACTCGTACAGGTACCCGACGTAAGAGGAAGAAGAAGAAGAAGAAATCTTCCTCTGCGGATGGGCAACCGTTCCGTACTACCAAATCTTCAGGAGATATTTCTCCCTCTCCTACGCCAACAGAAATTGAGAGGGACGCTGATGATGATGGGTCTCCGCCTTCGTTTGAGGTCTTTTCAAGTGTACTCTCCAAATGTGGTGCTCCTTCAGAACCTCTCAATCTTGGAGATTACTATCAGTTTTGCACCCACACCACGAACCTGGAGTCGACGTATGACTACCTCCGAGAGCGCGAAGACATTCTTCCCGCGCTGCTCCTGCAAAGCCGGATGCATTGCTAAGTACCTTCGTGGGTTTGTTCATGACCCCCTGCACCACTCATGGACCCTTGGCTGCGTAAACCGATTACAACAACTCCTGAAAGTTGCTCCGCGACTCCTCCAACCAACGACTGACCAGTCCATTCAAGGTCACGACCCTTAATTGCAGAGGGTTCGCTAGCCCCTAGCGAATGCTCTTGTAATGGAAGACCTCTCGCCCCTCGGGGGCGATCTGTTACTACTACAAGAAACAAACTGCCATTCCTCCACTCTGTTTACTCGCTGACGTGCTAGCGATTATGTGTTCCATCATGCTTTCCGCTACTCATCTCATGATGGACTTGCTATCGGAATACATCAACATTTCCGATCCACCCTCACTGCACTCTCAGTGCAGAACTTATGTCGAGATTTACTCCAGCAAGTCTCCTTCACAGTTGGCGGAGCTCGATTTCACATCTTTAATGTGTATATTCCATGCACCTCTATTCATTTATCCATCTTGTTCACCAAACTCCGTAAAGCTCTCTCGAACGTCTCACCTTCGGATCGTGTGCTCTTGGGTGGAGACTTCAATTGCACCCTTGACCCGGCTCTGGATCGCTCTCCTTCGTCACGAGAGCGTCGGACGGATCTCGTCGCACTACTCCATGACCTTGTTGCTGATTTCTCCTTCACCAATGCTTATAGGCGCCTTCATCCACAAGAGACATCACACACGTGGCGCTCGTCTGGAAGTCAGCTTCCATCAACTGCACGCTTGGATCGGGTTTACGTTTCCACACCGCTTCTTGCGTCTATTACCGAGTTGCAGCATCAACCTACTGCTTCCTCAGACCACTGCACGGTCACCCTAACAGTGTTTGTTGCGGCGTCACTCCTCGGACTGTACGTCCGTGGACATTTGACTCCAATCTCCTCACTGATCCTGAATTTTGTGCCTCTGTCCGTTTTTTCCTCGCTGCTCGTCGCGCAGGGTTGCATTCCGCACCCTGTACCTTGACGTATTGGCTTCGTGTCAAGCATCAGCTCCTCTTACATATCAAGCAACTTTCCTTCACCATGAAGACTTCTAGTCAGATGCGCCTCGATCACGCCAGGCAGATGCTCACAATGATTGGGTTATCAGATCCGCTTTTCCAGCATATCAGGCGGAGCTCCAGGCTTTGCTGAAACCTCTTGCACAGCAAGCGCTTTTACGTCTGCGCATTAAACATCTCAATCCGGAGGAATGCACCTATGATTTTCTAACATCAATGGAATCTGCACGTAAGTCTTCTTCCTCGCTTCGTCATCTTCGCCTCCCCTCTGGCGAAATCACATCCGATTCGGCAGCGATTTGCTCTTACGTTCGTCAGTTCTATACCACCAAGTTCAGTGAAACTCCTCCCCCTTCTCCCTCTGCTCTCCCCCATCTTCTCAATAACCTGCCTCAAGTTCCGTCTCATCTTGCTCACACCCTGTCTCTTTCACCCACATCCACGGAGGTGTCAGACACCTTCTCTTCCCTTAACCCCCATGCCGCTCCGGGTCCGGACGGCCTCTCTTTTCCTTTTTACCGTGCGTTCTTGCCTCTTTTGTTGCCTTTTCTCCTCTCCGCTTTTTCTGCTGCATTTAACTGCTCCCCCCTCCCGAGGAGTTTCACGGACGCACATGTGGTCCTATTTCCCAAGAAGGGTGACCCTCTTGACTTGGGAAATTGGCGCCCCCATTTCTCTTCTCAATCAAGATTATAAACTCTATACTAAGCTTCTTTCCCGTCGACTAAACTCTATCCTCCCTCACATCCTTGCTGACTCTCAAACCTATACTGTCCCTGGCCGTTCTCTTTCCTCCAATATTCAACTTCTTCGCGATCTCATTTATCTTGCCAAGACTCATTCTGAACCTCTTGCTCTCCTTTCCTTAGACCTCCGTTCCGCTTTCGATAATATCTCACACGCCTATTTAACACAAACCCTGCTACACTTTGGCTTTCCTCCACAATTTGTCTCCGTTCTTCTTTCCCTCTACCGGGACGCCGTTTTCCATGTCAAGACGGCATCTTTTCTCACAGCACACGTTCCCTTCAAGCGGGGAGTTCGTCAGGGCTGCCCGCTTTCTGGTCAACTGTTTGCGATTGCAGTCGAGCCTTTTCAACGCTCTCGGCAAACATCTCTCCTAGCACAACTTCCACCACCAGTTGCCAGCTCACGGCATCACTCAGTCATTTACTCTGCTTATGCAGATGACATCACCGTCTGCATTCGTAGCGACTCACAGTTCCAACTGCTTCGTCGTTTGTTCTCCGCATATGCTTCATGTTCTGCAGCTGAACTGAATACGTCTAAGAGCACTGGATTGTGGTGCGGGTCGTGGTCCAATCGCTTGGATGCTCCATGGGGGGCCACATGGTCATCCACTACCCAACGCTTCCTGGGTGTGCACTTAGGCGCACCACAAGCTACATCCAGTGCAACTCGCTCGGAACTCCATCCTCGCCTCCTCCGCACAGCTGCATTCTGGTGTCGTGCGCAGTTCTGTACGTCCTACTACCAGCGTGCAAATCTCACCAGGACATACCTTCTGTCCATCTGCAAGCATTCTTGGATTGCATCTACGACCCCGCTTTTCTGTCTCCGGGAGGTTACACGCTGCCTTACTCGAGTAATGTGGGCGGGTCATCACTGGATTAACGTCCACAAGCTCTGTGCTCCTCCCTCCTATGGTGGTGCTGGCCTACCTGATGTCCCGCTGTGCTACAAAGCAAGCCGACTGATAAACTTCATTCACCTTTTCACGGCTCCAGTGGCTTCCGCAGTTCAGGTACGTGACGTTCTTGCCTCCTTGCGCAACCCACATTTTTTCCTTTCTTTCTTTAGTTCTCATGGATTGCTGTCCTTTCCCCCCCTCCAAACTCCCACCTGCATATTCTGAAGCCCTCACTCACCTTCGCTCTCTCCCCCTCATTCGCTCCCCTCCCTCTTCAACTCTAGAGCTTCTTTCTGAACCCCTCTTCTTCAACTCCCTTGTTCATCCCCCCATCTCCCCTGTTTTTCATTCCCCTCTTGGCTCCGAGCAGGTGTAGTAACTGTACAAGACCTCACTAACTCGGATCTATCCTGGCGCCCTTTCTCTGGCCTCCCCCTGCTATTCTCTCGTCCCCATCCGCCCATTTGGTCTATGACTCTCTGCTAACTGCACTTCTTTCGCTTTTCCTGATCCTGTCACCACCACAGGTCTCGTCTCTGTCTTTTCTGCCCCTCTTCCGCTGCCGTTTTTCCTCCGACTCACAAACTCGGTTCTTCCTCTCTCCTCTCTCTCCTCTAAATCTCTTTATCGTTTTCTAGTGCACCTTGCCACCCCTTCACCGCTTTCTATTCTGGAGGTTCCCCCTGCTTCTCTTCCTCTTGTCTGGGCTGCTGCCCGCTCATTCTTATCTGCCCCTCTTGAAATTAATACCCACTGGCTCTTTTTGCATAATCGCCTCCCTGTTCCGTATTTTCTCTTTCGCATGTCTCTTCTCTCCTCCCTTCTCTGCTCCTTCTGCGCACAGGAGGCAGACGTTTCTCACGTCTACCTTTACTGTCCCATCCTGATGCCTCTCCTCCACCAGGCTTTCCGGATTGCCAGTCGCTCTTGTTCTCAAGATCTTCCGTTCACTGCCTACAGACATCTTCTTCTGCGGGCTCATCCACCTACGCCTCTTCCGTCAGTATGTGCCTATCTTTTCGTGCTGGTTAAACACGTTATTTACGTATACCTTCAACAACTCCGCAGCGTTTCCTCGCCGGTCTCTTTACAACAGGCCAGCGCAGCACTTTTGTGCCATTTTCAAGATCGATTACTTTCTCGACTCCGCCTGGAGTACCAGTCGGCTTCTTCTAGTCGTCGAGAAGCCACCTTCTATGCTACCTGGGCGCCGGCCGCTCCATGGTTTGCGGTTGATTCTGGACTGCTACACCTATCAGTACCCTAGGACATTCTACACCTCCTTTGCTGAGTTCCGTGGCACCCTGGTGCCCCTCCTCCACTCTAGTACTAGTGCAATCCACACTACCGTTGAATTGTGAATGCTAATGCCATCTCAGTGTATTTTCATGCTTACTCGTGTACATTACTTACTTTCACCCCGCCTGTATTATGTTGCTTTGGTGCCCTCGTTAAATAACTTGCACAATTGTGCACGCTGTGTTTTTATCTCATGTATGTAATGTTTTACCTTCACGGCGGTGTTTGTGCTGTTCTTTTTCTAATTGTGTACTATTGTTTCGCCTGTGTTATCCTGTAAATCATGCCCAGCCAATGTCGTGTGACACGATGTGTTTCTCTCTGTCACTTCTGCAATTTTTATTCAATAAGCTTTGCTTGCAGCATTTGTTATTCATCCCCATTGTCATTGCAGTGTATATACCATCATGTTTTAACAGTTTTGTATTATTTCCCAGTGAGACGCCCAATACTGTACGTCTCCCTCTTATGTTTCCTTATGATAAATTAGAATAAAGCGATTTTGAAACCTTGCTTTATGGCTCGGTGCATTATCTTGCTGGTACCAACAAGGCTCGACTTCATTGTATTGCCACATAGCTGGTAGGACATAATTGTCCAGAATATCGAGGTAGACGTGCTGGCTAACAGGTTTGTCCACGATAACCAAAGGTCCGGAACATTACCAAGAAAAACACCCCCGTACGAGTATTCTGCCAGCTCCAAACTTGACCGTAGGAACAGTACACTGTAGTAAATAGCGTTCTCCTGTCTGTCGTCATACCAAAACATGGCCATCAGATTAATGGATCGTTTATCTAGGTTCATGAGTCCATAGGACCCGTTTCCATTGATCTAGGGTCCACGATATATGTTCTTTACGCCATGCTAAACACCGAGTAGCATTGCGAGTGGACATGAAAGGCATATGAGCAGCCGTACGACCACGGTAAGCCATGGGATGAAGTTCTATGCGAATGGTACATGTACATACCGAGGTTCCAGAATTTTAACTCCCCTGTACACTGAGGTCTTGTGCAGTACACCGTCGATTAGCTGTAACGACTGTCCTGAGGCTTCGACGTCTTCCATCGCTGATTTCCTTTGGTCTGCCGGTACGTTTTGCTGTTTCAGGCACGCCATGTGTCTTCCACTAATTCAGTTCATCCAAAACAGTTGATTTGGGTATTTTTGAACGCCTCCCGGTTTCTCGTTTTGACAATCCACTAGTATAATAGCCAACAATCTTTCCTTTCTCAAAGTCAGTTCTCTACCGCAGCGACAGTTTCACCCAGCCTCACAGTGCGGTATGATCGCGGTCAGCTGCAGGCTTGTGTTTATACCGTTTGGAGCTGTACCGCGCATTTTAACAACGCAGCGGATCCATTCATTTGCTTTTGAAGGGAGGTTTCGATGATTTTTGTCAATATAGTGTATATTTTTCTTACTTATTATCTTATGCATCCTTATACCTATGCACAATAACGTTATATGTTTGCCCAACTAATTTATAACCACCTTGTATATGAATTCAGCAAATGCAATCTTTTGAGCATTATTTAAAAGGGTGCATTGGCATAGTTAAAAAAGTAAAGATTAAATTTGCGAAAAATTATTCGATAGCCAAAATATCAGATAAAGGAGATTGCCCTGAAAATAATACAAATTCCTCCTGCGGAAAGTATTAAAGGCGATTATGGAGACAGAAAGAATGAACAAGAGCGCAGTTTCCAAAGAATGCAGCGAAACTTTTAGTAGGGTTGCTCAACACGAATGTAGTCGAGAAGAAGAATATTACGGTTGTGCTAAACATTTTTGTAGAAGATATACGAATAGTGAGGAAGGAACGAATGGCAAAGTCACCTAACACGAGACGTTCTTCGAAAGGAGAATTCCATGCAGTGAGAACTTGCAGATAACAGGAGTAGAAACTAAGCAACGAAAAGAAATTCAGGTGGGATTACATAGAGATAGATACGAGGAGAAAGAATGTTTTGTAGCATACCTGCAGCTCGACGACAGGAAATGAAGAGATTCTCACACGCATTTCTTCTAGTTGGGGAAAGGCATCGCTGAGCTCAATTATGTCTTCCGTGATTACAGTTATCAAGATCATACTGATATTTCAAAAACATCCTGAATGTGTGATTACAAGAAAAGACATTTTACATTCACTCTTATGCCAGTTTTACAAAAGAGTGCCTGCGAAATCACACATTTGTCAGTGACGGAGAAAGAAACCGCGCCTCCTCTTTCGGGAGCCAGTTGTTCTAACCAAGTAAACTACACCGACATAATATATCACTGCAGATTTGTCGTCTTGACACGTGCTTCAGCTTTGTAGTACGTCGTATCTTCTCCATCTTGTTTTCATTTTATTTTATTTATTTATTTACTTTTTTGAAGCGAAGAAGGAATTTTTCATTAATTTCAGACGACGTGTGAAACAAACATCATACCCTTTTTAAATAACCCAACGGGAAGTCGACCCATTTCCAATTATCGGGCACCAATGTAAAATCACAAATTTATCGGTGGCGGAGTCGAATCGCGTCTCCTCGCTCCGGAGCCATTTGGTCTAACCGACTAAACTACACCGACGGAATATATCTCTGCAGATTTCTTTTGCTATATTCCAGTTTTACAAGAAGGTCTGTGAAGTCACAAATTTGTCGGTGACGAGGATAGAACGCGCGTCTCTTCGTTCCACAGCCAGTGGGTCTAACCAACTAAACTACACCGACGGAATATATCGCTGCAGATCTGAAATCAGAAATTTGTCTTCAACGAGGATCAAACCCGCGTCTCCTGGCTCCGGAACCAGTTGGTCTAACCGAGTAAACTACACCAACGGAATATATCGCTGCAGATTTTTTGCTATATGCCAGTTTTACAAGGTCTGTGAAGTCACAAATTTGTCGGTGACAGAGGATAGAAACCGTGCCTCTTCTTTCCGCAGCCAGTTGTTCTAACCGACTAAACTACACCGACGGAATGTATCAGTGCAGATCTGTCGTCTCAATACGTGCTTCACCTCTGTAGTACGTCATAGGTCGTCCTAATTTTAGTGCCTTTTTGCAAATAACACTTGAAATTTTTAAAATATTTACATAAAAGTTTATACAACTGCAAACTGACCTACTGAGTAAATGTATAGATTTCTTTCTGTTTAGTTTGGTCAGCTCAAGAGATGGATGTTTGGCTGAAGCAAACAGCTGACTTTGGGTTTTTTAAAAACGGACGATTGAGGAGACGGAGGCAGCCATATACTGCTTATAAACGATCAAAGGAAATGCTACAATAGGCATAAGCAATGTCTGAAGATGGATGAAGAGCTTTCAAGCAGGATATTCCTTAATGGAGGACAAACAAAGGAACGGAAATTAATCAACTGCAATCATCTATGAGATTCAATAGAAAGTTGATGAACTCATTCATAGTGATGGACTTGTTCCCATTTGCAAGACCTGTGATGCCTTGCACTGTGACTACAGTTCTTACACGGTGCAGTAATTAAGTAATCAGACCGATTTTTAAAAAACAAAATCTCGATGAAACACACGAGTATTCAAGGCATGGTTTTTTAATAACTCATTTATAAGCTATACCGTGGCAACAGCGTTTGCGTGAGAATTGCGCAGATGATTACTTATGGCGCAGATGATTACTTATGGTTATGTGTATGACCTCATTTGGTGGAAGAACAGTGTCCCAGCTTTGCCATGGAGCAGAAAGCAAACATCCAGTTGTGTTTGCAATTGGTAAAACTGCATGAGGCAGTTGAATTGTTGCGTGATGTGGATAATCGCTTATCTTGCGCACAGATATTTCGATGGTATGCATATTTCAAGGATGGGCGGGAAGATTTGTGGAATGACGAAAGGGCCCGGACGCCCGATTTCAATGCGAACGTCTGAACGTCAACGGGGAAGTTTGCGAAAGGATAAAAAAAGTGATCGATGTGTAACCTTGCCCATACAGCACAAAACGTTTCAGATATATATCAATAATGTTACAATCTCTCATTTTCGTTACACTTTCAGAGATATCTTACAATTACGTTTCAGCAACATCTATTTTGGAACATAACTCTTTGTACATTACGGTTATGTTAAAAAAGCATTCACCGATACTACGGTTTTATTGTTTTCATTGTACGTAATTGTTACCTTGATGTTACATTCCGGCGATATTTAAGATTTTTAGCTTGGCAACGGCGTGAATGCATTTATGCAATTTCACCGAAGAACTCTCGTAGTAGTATTTCCACGTGACACTAGGATATTCATTGGTGATACTGTCGTACTCCAGTTAGCTAGTTAGTTGATTTAATATTTCATCCTTTTTATTATTTTTTTTTGTGATTCAAGATCATCTGAAAGTAAATAATTGTTTTGATTATTATAATTTTTAAATTCTAAAAGGCATTTTATAAAACCTAAGTAGACGGCTGTGTTGTTGTATAGCATACTATACCAGCATGGTTTTTTTTACTTGAAGCTGAGAAATTTCACTTTTTTATTTAGAGAAATGACGAATTTGATTTTCTTTCTTTTTTTCGCCGAAATATAGTCTATTCCATAATTATATTAGAAATTTGGGGCCGATTTTTATTTCTTTTGTTATCAATATACAGTATAAACGCCGCCACTGTTCCCAATAGACAGCGGACTGCGTTGAACCTGTGAAAACGTAAAAAACTCGTAATGCGACTGTTGTTGCTTTTGAAACAGCTGTCGAGTGTAATATTTTTATTGTGATTTTACAAAGTTTATTGAAACTATAATGTTTAACGTAGTAAATAAGTAACAGTAATACGATGATGTCACAACAGTAATACGATGATGTTGGTATTATGAAGTTACAAAGACCTTTCACTGTAACGTGTCGGTTATGTTTCAAAGTTATGTAACGTTTGAGGACATTTTGACGTAATTGTAAGGTTTGTGAAATATTACTGTTACATTGCGCAACGTATCTGAAAAGTCTAAATGTTTCAGTGCTACGTACTCGTAACATATACGAAATATGCTATGCTGGGTGTGTGAGGATGCCAGAATGGGAGCTCGGTGTAAATAAGGAGATGATTCGTCAAATTTTTGTGAAAGATTGGGGTTCGGAAAGTTTGTGCATATTTTGTTCAGCATGTTTTGTCAGACAACTAGAAACATGCGCAATTGGAATACGAAAAATCATCCTGGAGGGTGCAGAAACAATGCATATGTTTCTCCAAAGTTTTATGGCAGGTGACGAGACATCATGTTTTCGTTAGGATCCTGAAACGAAGGGTCAGAGTGCTCAGTGGGAGTCGTCACATTCCCTCAAAGGAAAGAAGATCAGGTGACAGAAGTCTAAAACCACCAAAATGTTTGTGGTTTTTGCAACAGCAATGGAATTCTGAATCACGAGTACATTCCTGAAGGCACAACTATCACTGGCAATGCTCACACATCCATTTTGGAATGATTGTGGAAGAGCATTGTTCGTTTCAGGCCTAAATACAAAAACTGGCAATAGTTCCTTCTTCACGATAACGCATCCCCACACAGAGCATTCAGTGTACAGCAATTTCTGTCACGAAAACAAACGTGAGTACATAGCCATCCCCTCTGTTCTCCAGATTTTTCATCGTGTGGCTATTGTCTATTCCCTAAATTAAAGCTGCCTCTAAAAGGAAAAGTTGTTTAAGACATTCAAAACGTACAAATAACTGTGACATCAACTCTTTACTATATACCAATCAGTTAGTAAATACATGCAATGCATTGATTATGTACGTTTTCCAATATACCAGAAATCATTACTCAAGTTATGAGAATAATGGCTGTTGAATAAATCTAGCTCCTGTGCCTTTACCTTTGACCCAATTTCGATGATATTAAACAGAATTGGTTCAACATACCTCCGGAACAACATACTAACGTTTTGTCGCAATAGAACCATTTTAGTCAAGTTATGAGGATAATGGCTGTGGAATGAATCTTGCTCCTGTGCTCTGACATTTGACCCCATTTCGATGATACTAAACAGAATTGGTTCAATGTACCTCCGGAAGAACATACTAAAGTTTTGTCGCAATAGAACCATTTTAGTCAAGTTATGAGGATAATGGCTGTGGAATAAATCTCGCTCCTATGTCCTGACCTTTGACCCCATTTCGACGGCACCATGCAGCATCATACCAGCCCAATGCTAGTTGTCATTAGGTTCAAAGTTTGGGACGCCATTGGGTTTAGTTGGCGATCTCGCTTGATACGAATTGTGGGAACCTTCAACAGCCAGCAATACATCAAGGATGTTTTACAAGTAGAGGTGTGCCGCCCCGGTGGCGCAGTGGTCTAAGGCGCTGGCCTCTGATCATTCGTCCGAACGGGGTCCGGGTTCGAATCCCGGTGAGGAATGGATGTTGTGTTTGTCTTACGGCAGTGGCTCTCTCCCTTCCCTGGAACCAGTGACCCTAAATTAGGGACGGGCGACTGCTTATAGCCCATTGAGTTGCTCATGGTGGTCGTTAAACCTCCAAAAAAAAAAAAAAAAAAAAAAGGAGAGGTGATACCCTTCCTACAGAGTTGTCACGGCGCTATATTCCAGCAAGACAATGCTCGGTCACATGTTTCCAAAAATGTCCAAAACTTTTCCTATACACGGCAGATACTCCTTCTTCCCAGGCCTGCACGAATATGTCTTCGATCGCACATGTCTTGGACATGATAACTTGACCGCCTCCGCCAATCACCACAAATGAACTCTGGTCTCGCTAGGAGCAGCCTGTCAGGCTATTCCCCAGGACGATACCAAAAACTTCTTCCATTCAATGCCACGCCATATAGAGGCTGTCATTCTTGCTCAAGGTGGCTTGACACGATACTGAGTTTTGAAGCAAAATCATCTTGTATTGCTCTACAAATGTAATTAGTTATCTCCTGTAACATCAGGAATGTGTGTTATAAATCTCATTTGAATAGCGCGATTCTTTCTTGGTGTTGCAAGTTTTACAAACAGTAGTGTACATTTTCTAAAAGTTCGCTTTGAAAAAATATTTGTGTAGGAAAAGATTCAAAGACTTGCTCATTGTTACCGTTAGTTGATGTTACCTATTTACTTTTTCTTTGGTAATTGGTTAAATACACTTCAAAGAACAATACTTGCACTGCGCATTTTAAATTGTGCGCAGTATATTTTAAATTGGTGTTCACGCATTCTCTTTTCTGCTGAATTTTGGCTTCTAAAAATCTGCTTTGAAATATTTTTTTTGAAAAATGATGTAAAACTTGTGCTACTTACAACCAAGATTATAGTGTCATGTTTCTTGTTTCATTTTTGTTTTAATACGATTGTATGCACGACATTCCTTCCGAGTGTCTTTTTGCTGAAGATGGTATTTTTTGAACCTTTTTATCTGTGTGTCTCGCAGAAGCTATCTCATTCTTCCTAACTGGGCAAAGTTTTCTAATTAGCTCCTTGTTTGAAGAAAACAACTATTAAGAGCGAAATACGCCTTGTTAGAAGTTTCATTTTCACAGTATTTCTCATGATGATGAAAAAATCTGAACCACGTTACTTTCCTCTGGGGAAAATTTGGAAAGAAAAAGACTTTGTACTTTCTGTTGCTCGTAAAGGCTGTATTCTCTGGGACAAACAAAACGTGGATAGGAAGTCCTCAAACGACAGAGGTTGATTGGTTCGTTAATTTATAACATCGGGAAAGGCAAGCGGGTATTGAAGCTTACGGACATAAGTACGATTAACGAAGAGGAATGAAGGTTAAAAGAAATAAGAGCATTTGTTCTTAATCTGCCACACAGAGCACGCATCCTTCCGTAAATCCACTTAAGCTTCGCAGACGACGCGACTGGATCTCAGAACCCCGGGTTTAAGAAATCTGCTAGTGGTTCGCTTGAAAATTAGAAAGGTTTGTTACTGATTCTTCGCTAACTATCCAATTAACCGAATCATTTGGTAATACAACGGCTTCTCTCTCTCTCTCCTCTTTCGCTCTCCATGGATTCCTTGGGTAAGGTTTGCATGTGTAAGACTTTTTCACCCAGTAATTTGTTGAAAACAAGTTCGCTGTGGTCTGCGGGTGATAATCACATTTGGTCTTCTGTCAGCTGTTCAGAGGGAGTTGCGTTTACTGATGAATATTTAATTTTTCAGAGCTGTAAAGAACTTTAACACTTTCCGTTGGGTACATAAATTTTAGATTTCTCAAGGTTAAATTCTTTTAATAAATATCTCAAATCAGATTCCCGTATGCTTTCTTTACAGATTAACTTTAGAACAGGTCATTTTCTAACGTTGAAAGAGATTTAGGCCATTCATAAATAATCAGAATTATTTTTTGGGTGATTCTAACGTTGAAAATGATTTGGGCCATTCATAAAAAATAAAAATTTAATCAGGATTATTTTTTGGTAATTCCACCGTTGAAAAAGATTTAGATCATTCATAAATACTCAGGATTATTTTTTGGTGATTCTAACGTTGAAAAAGATTTAGATCATTCGTAATTTTTTGGTGATTCTAACGTTGAAAATGATTTAGATCATTCGTAATTTTTTGGTGATTCTGACGCTGAAAAATATTTAGGTCATTAATAACTTTTTAAATAATTCTAGCGTTGTAAGAGATTTAGGTCATTCATAAATACTCCGGATTATCTTTTGGTGATTCTAAAGTTGAAAGAATTTTGGTCATTCGTAATTTGTTGGTGATTCTGACGCTGAAAAAGAATTAGGTCATTAATAAATAATCATGATTATCTTTTGGTGATTCCAGCGTTGAAAAAGTTTTTGGTCATTCATAAATACTCCGGATTATTTTTTGGTGATTGTTCAGTCCACGAACAATCGACAAAAATACAGCTTCTGTATTCTTTGAAAAAAAATCGAATCTACTGACTTGCACAAATGAAAGTCCTTGCAGATCATATTTATCCAGATGAACACCCATATAATCACCACCAACCATTATCAATCCACTGCTGAATGAAGATCTAGCTAAATCTCTTCACACAAATTTCTGTCTTGAGCTAGTCTGCTGTACGTCACTCCAGCATGCTTTCAAATTTCATCCACGCCTCTCCCACGTGGCATTTATTTGATCTTTTCCTATTTCTAGAAATCCAGTTTAGTATTTCAGTTGCCAAATGACGGTCAGTTCTCCTAGCAATATGGCCAGCGCTTTGCCATTTCAGGGTTTTTTATTTGATCATAATGTCGTCAACTCTTTTCATTTTCTTGATGCATGATTTCCTCTTCCTACCTTTCCTGGTTATTTAAAGCATACCATATTTCATGCTTTCTTCAACAGTTTGCAGACTCTGATTTTCGTTTTTAGTTAAGGCCCATATCGTTGCTCCATAAGTTTTTTTTTTTGTGTGTTTTCTTTTATGTTCGACCGCCATGAGCAACTCGATGGGCTAGTCCATCGTCCCTCAGTTAAGTCCACTGACTTTAGGGAAGGGAGAGAGCCAGTGCCGTAAGAGAAACACAACCATCCATGCCTCACCGGGATTCGAACCCGATACCATCTCGGACGAACGGTCAGAAGCGTTGGTTTCTGCCCATTCTTAAAACTTACTACGCCTCTGGGCCATAAAAATACTTTTCTTGTAAGTCATAATGGCAAATGCCACTTGAAAAATGCATTGCTTCTTCGAAATGCTCTCCAAACAAGCTTTGTACACCGAATAATTTCTTCTTCAGTGCTCTTACTTGATATTTGTTGTGCTAAGTAAATATCAGCATCGGATACTTCTACACTTGTTTCATCGAACGTTACATTTCCAGTGCTTTGAAAAGCACTGTACATCAATTTTCTTCATGTACAATACTTTTAGAAGAACTGAGGGAGTACAATTGTAACCATGGGAATGTCTTCAGCGAAACGAAAGTGGGTTAAGTACTGTAATATTCATTGTTTCTTTCTCTTTCCAGCTTCAGTAACTGAAAAATATTGTGCAATGTGGCATTGAAGATCTTGGGAGATATGATGTCACTGTTTCTCACTCTCGTTCGAATTTTTATGAGTTTTATTTCCCCGAAAAGCCGAATCTTTGCACTTGCCTTTTCGTGGATGCTATTAATAATGCTAATGAACCTGAATTTCGGAATATATCATACTTACCATCGTAATGGTAAAATAAAGGAAACCGTAGAAATTACTTACCACAAAAACCTATTTCATCCTCTTAGAAATAGTTTTAAGAGCCGAGAATTGTACAAACACGTATTGTATTACTTTTACAAGGCGTTTTTCACAACTCCGAAAGTTGTTAAAATCTTCAATTATTGGGAAAAGAATCCACCAACTGAAAACTGGTTTCAGCATCTTCCAGTACATTTTAGTTTCTCGTAAGCCCACATAGCACAGAATATTTCGTATATGTCACAAGTACGTAGCATTGAAAAATTGAGACTTTTCAGATACGTTGCGCAATGTAACAGTAATGTTTCAGAAACCTTACGGTTACGTCAAAATGTCCACAAACGTCACATAACTCTGAAACATAACCGATACGTTACAGTGAAAAGTCTTTATAACTTCAACATACCAACTTCGTGTTACTCTTATACGTGTTTGAAAGATATTTGTAACTTTGTTACATTACTGTTACGCATTTGAAATATATTTGTGACATCGTCATTTTACTGTTACGTATTTACTACGTTGAACATTATAGTTTTAATAAACTTTGTAAAATCACAATAAAAGTTATTACACTCAAAAGCTGTTACAAACGCAACAACAGTCCTATTACGAGTTGTTTACGTTTTCACAGGTTCAACCCAGTCCGCTGTCTATTGTGGCGGCGTTTATATCTTGATAAGATAAAAATAAAAACCGGCCCAAATGAGGGTGTCGAATTTCTATATACATGTGGAATTTTATATTTTATATTTATATCTCAGCGAAAATAAGAAAGAAAATCAAATTCGACTTTACTCTAAATACCTATCAATATGAAATTTCTCAGCTTCAAGTAAAAAAAAAAAAACATGCTGGTATAGTATACTAATACAACAACACAGCAATCTACATAGATTTTATAAAATGCTTTTTAGAATTTAAAAATTATAATATTCAAAACAATTACTTACTTTCAGATGATCTTGAATCACAAAAAAAAATAATAAAAAGGATGAAATATTAAATTAACTAACTAGCTAACTGCAGTACGACAGTATCACCAAAGAATATCCCAGTGTCACGCGGAAATACGACTACGAGAGTTCTTAAGTGAAATTGCATAAATGCGCATGCGCATTCACGCCGTTGCCAAACCATAAATCTTAAATATCGCCGGAATGTAACATCAAGGTAGCAATTATGTACAATGAGAACTATAAAACAGTAGCATCGGTGAATTCTATTTTTAAAGTAACCGTAATGTACAATGATGTTCCAAAATAGATGTTTCTGAAACGTAATTGTAAGATATCTCCGAATGTATAACGGAAATGAGATAGTAACATTATTGATACATATCTGAAACGTTTTGTGTGTTCTATGAGAGGATTCTTCCTGCGCTTAAATTTAGACCTGACTTCCTTAGTTAGAAGAAACCTTTGTACCACATATGAGATAGGAAGTGACGGAAGTGATTTCATTCCATGGGTTACCGTGGTCGTGCGGCTGCTCATAAGCTTTCATTTCCGCTCGGAATGCTACTCGTCGTTTAGAATGGGGTAAAAAACCTTTATCCTGGACTGTAGATCAATGGAAAAGGGTCTTATGGACTAATAAATTCAGATACATAATCAACCAGTCTGATGGCCGTGAGCGGGTATGGCAGCAGCCGGGGGAACGCTATTTACCACAGTGTACCGTTCCTTCGGTCACGTTTGGAGCTCAAAATGTACTCGTGAGGGTGTGTTTTTTGTCGTATGGTCCCGGCCCATTGGCTATCTTGGACAAACCTAATCACCAGCACGTCTACCTCGATGTTCCGAACAATTATGCCCTACCAACTCTGTGGCAATACTATGGGACAGAGCCTTGTTGGTACCAGCAGGATAATCTACTGAGCCATAAAGGATGGGCTGTAACGGCGTGGTTTGACTATAATTCCGTATCGTGTGTGAACTGGCCAGCACAGAGCCCTGATCTTAACCCCATAGAGCACCTATGGGATGAATTAGAGCGCCGCATAAGGAGTTTGGAACCAAGGTCTACTACTAAGCAACAGTAAGTGGCAGCATTATATACTGAATGGAAGCGTATACCTATCTCTGTATTCCAAAACCTTGTCGAAAGCATGTCTTGATGGGTGAGTGCATGCATTAAGACCAAAGGTGGACCGACACCGTGCTAATGTATGTCAATAAGTGCTATGTTGTGTTTCTTTTCTAGGTGTCTGGTGACTTTTGTCAATATAGTGTAGCTGTTACTAAGGAATTATTTCGAGTTTTGGATGTCGAAGATACCTTAGAATACTTTACTTCAGTAACGGCTGAGGAAGATGATTTACTTCAGCTTAGTTCGTCGTTGCAGAAAATTGCCCCAAAACCTGGCCTTCAGTCAGACAGCGAGAAGATGACAGTTCGCTGTGTTTATCTAAAAGAGGGTGAGAAACTATTCTCCCTGGCCGTAACACGAAGGCAAATTGCTGGCCACACGCAGAATTCGACGACCACCTTTGCATGTACGAACACCTCTCTTTCTCTCTGGATCAAAAGGAAAAGGGACCTCCTGTTTTACTGTTGCTCCTTCTGAGCGCCAACGAAAGCAGTGAAAAGCGTTCACAGGTGATGGTTCCCGCCACCCGAAAGGTTTCGAGAACATGAGACATAGTATTACCGTATTACACGTTCTGAAATACTCGCAGACCCAATATGCAAATCAGTATTATAAAATAAATAGTAATGCATATCAGTATTATAAAATACATATATGTATATCAATATGCATATCAGTATACATATAAAATACTGATAATACTAATCAGAACAGGACATATATGCATATCCGTATTCAATATGCATATGAATACTGTTATGCATATTATATACACTGAAGTGCCAGAAAAACTGGTACACCAGTCTAATACTTGGTAGGTCCCCCACGGGAGCGCAGGACTGCAGAAATAAGACAGGGCACGGACTCCACTAGCTTCCGGAAAATATGCTGTAGGCAATGCACACCATACTTCCTGCATAGCGTTCAATAATTCGGATGTATTCCGAGGTCTCGGATTCCTGTGTTCAATAGCGCTTTGCATGGTATCCCAAATGTGTTCTATCACGTTCAGATCTGAGGAATTGGGTGAAATGGCAACATCCCAAACTCAGATGAATGCTCCTCTAACCATAATGTGGCGTCCCGACACTTGTATGAAGGTGCATTGTCCTGTTGGAACGAGCCCAACCCATCAGCTTGAATGCAGGACATGAATGGGTGTACCTCGTAAGAAAGGATGCGCACATAGCGTTGGCCGGTCACAGACGTTTGTAGACGTACCAGGGGTCCCAGTTAAGTCAAAACCCCTGGAGAGAAAGCCCCAGCGCGCGAACTACGAAGGGGTGTGACGTCACGGTCAAAGGGCCATCACAATCTCTCTCTCTCTCTCTCTCTCTCTCTCTCTCTAGGTCAAAGGGCAAACGTAAAGGGAATGCCGATTTCAGCTTCGCGTTTATTATTGAGCTTTCGGTAGTAGTGCACATGAGTAAGCATTTTTATACAACATGCCTGGAAAATATTGAGTGTCTTTATATAGATCTAATTACAAAGCACATCCAAAAACCACTGTTTTCAGCTTTCCTGAAAGTGAAAGCTTTCGAAGAAGGCGGATTTCTTCCGTACGAATGAAGAATTTTGAACCCACCGTGAATTCAAAGGTTAAAGTTTTCATGACAACATTTTCAGCTTTCGTTGTAAATACAATTATAATTTAGTGAATTGTTAGTCGTTTTTTTTTTACTGACGGAGTAAAATTTAAGGGCTAGCCTTCCGATTATCAGCTCATTATTAATTGTCGTTTAAATACTGGTATTAATTACCATTCAACATTTCCTTTTCATAAAGTAATAGTTATTTTTCTTTACAAAATTCGTAGTTAGTAGTGTTCAAATGAAAAAAAAAAAAAAAAAAAAAAGATGTACATATATTATTAGCGCATCAAGTACTAAGGTTAACCAGGCTAAAGAAACTGGCAATAAATTACGTTAAATCAACATTTCATTTCCGTAAAACAAATGTCATTTTTCTTCATAAAATTGCTATCAGAGTCCTAATTAAAACAAGAATTCGCACGAAATGTACACTTGATGCGCTGATAATCTGAAGGCTAGCCTAAAGAAAAGTTTATTGAATGTCCAACAAATGTATCCGAATGTTTGGAATTAATATATTCCTTGTTCATTTGACAAAGAACATTTTCCTAAATGATTTTAATTTATAATTTTTTTTTTTACCTTCTAGAAATAGTTGCAAGATTTGAGCACATCTTACCGTATTTTCAGTAAATATACTCACTAAATCGGAAATTTTGCTTTCGCGTTCGTTATGTAATTACGGAAAAATCTTTTCTTTTTTTCTTTCATTTTAATAAATCGAACGCGAAGGGAATTTCTAAAAGTTTTAAGTGAAATGATTATGTTCATACAGTCCTACCAATTTGCCATTAACACAAGTTGCCATTAAAAAGATTGTAGTTGCAAAAATGCTTAACGTAAAATGCTGGGGTTTTCACGTTATGCGTGAAACAACTTTTTTTTTTGCTCCTTTAGCCAAATTGAAAACTAAAGGAAAAATTTCATGAAATCATTTCCCAGCACAAGAGCAAAACTTTGGAATTCCCCGATTTACGGATATCATTGCTGGAAACAGAAAAAAAAATGAAAGCTAAGGATGTAATCTTTTGATGTTATCTAAGGACAAAAAATAAAGAGAAAAACAAAACCGGTCTATTTATTATTTTGTGCGCAAATTGTCTAGTATCACACTCGGGAAATTATTTCTTTGCGTAAACACCGCGGTACTTCGTCGGCGTTTTCAGGAGCGGAGAGCTTGAAGCTCGAGTCGGTCGGCCCACTAGCTCTGACGTCACAGACCAGTTGGGAGGCTTTCTTAATCTTTAGGGGTTTTGGTTAAGTCCATCTAAACACACCACATACTATTACGGACCCCCCACAAGCCGGTATAGTTTCCTGTTGACAGGCGGGATCCATGGCTTCATAGGGCTTGCGCCACACACTAATCCCTTTATCTGCCCGATACATTTGGAAACGCGACTCGTCAGACCAGGCTAAATATTTCCAGTCATCAAGATCCAGTGGCGGTGTTGCCGTGCCCAAGCGAGGCACATTGCTCTGTGTCGTGCACCCAACAAGGAGACTTGAGTTGGGCGTCGGCTCCCAAAGGCCCATATCGTGCAGGGTACGTTGCACAGTCCAGACGCTGATGCTTGTGGAGGCTCCAGTATTGAATTCCGATGATACCTGCGAGAGTGTTGCACGCTTATCGTGTGAAACGATTCTTAACAGCCGACGATGGTCACGTTCACCCAATGTCCTTTTACGGACACACTAGTATCGTAGGTTGGAGGTTTTGCAGTAATTCTTGTAGTCACCCTTGCAATGGTCGTCCGTGAAAATCGGAACTTCGTTTTTACCTCCGAAATACTATGGCCCATCTGACGAGCACAAACTATGACACCGCGTTGAAAATCGGTTAAATCGTTATTACTTGTCATTCTCATGCGGAAAACAGCTCTGACAGCTGGCAAGAATGTCTATCGCTTTATATACGCGCTGACGGACGCAACCGAGTACGCGGATACGCATAGGTGACGTTGCTATGTACTTTGCTTAAGCTCGTCTGTACTAGTTTTTCTGGCACTTCAGTGTATGCATACATACACTGTTGTGCAAAAATTAAGGACGAAGAGGAAAAATTAGCATAACAGCGGAACAAGCAGGCAGAACGGACTGAAATACCACTCAGGAGATAGACTAGGGTCCGGTACGGTAGGGCATGCGCATATATGCAGCACGACGTAGAGGGCGGGGGTTGTCGGAAGGGTATAAAGCACACGTGCGGTGTAAACTCAGCAATTCGGTGAAAGCTAGTGCACAGTGCACATCGGTTTGAACGACGTCAAGTTGCTGCCACCGTGTGATATGGCCAACAGGCAATCCAGTAGACGACATGTGGATGATTTTGCTCGAGGTCGCGTCATTGGGAAGTTGGAGGAAGGTCGAAGTGCGACTAGTGTGGCCGAGGAGTTCGGGATCACTCCCTCACAGCATCGTTTCATGAGCTGGGAGAGCATTTTAAACAACAGGAGCAGCTGTCCGAGAGTTTAGCAGTGGTCGTTCACGAGCAACCATAGCAGCGGACGGCCGGTATATTGTCCTACAAGCGAGAAAAGACAGCGGGAGAAATCGCAAGGCACATACAACAGACAACTGGACATTCGTAATCGCGTTTTACCGTGGCCAGGAGGCTACACAAAGGTGGTCTATTTGCGCGATGACCAGTACGGTGTATGCCATTAACACCTGCTCATCGGAGACGGCGGTTTCTGTGGTGCCACGAACACAAGAACTGGACACATCAGCAATGGGGTCGCGTTCTCTTTACGGATCAGAGCCAATTTAGTGTGATGAGCGTCTGTGGACGTATACACATCTGGGGTGAGCAGGGAACACGCAATCACACCTCCAACATCATCGAAAGGGACCGGTTTGGAGGTGGCGAAATTATCGTTTGGGGCGGTATCATGCTTGGTAGCCGTACTGATCTCTACATCTTCCAAGGAGGTTCAGTCACTGGTGTCCGCAATTGTAACGAGGTTCTCCTGCCTCACGTGCGTCTGTTTAGAGGTGCTGTGGGTCCTGAGTTCCTTTTTATGGACGACAACGCTACTCCTCATCATACAGTGGCTGTCGCAGAGCTGTTGGAGAGTGAAGATATTCAACGCATGGATTGGCCCGCAACTACCTCGGACCTAAATCCAATCGAACACGTGTGGGAACCTCTCGGGAGACAATTGGCAGCACGTCACCAGCCGCCAGCAACGATTTCGCAGCTGCGATTGGCGCTACAAGAGGAATGGCCCGCGATTCCTCAACAGCTTCTTGACAACCTTGTCTTCAGCATGGACATACGTTGTACATCCTGTAACGCAGTCAGGTGTGATCATATCCCCTACTAAAAACTGAATTTTTCTTGGGAGCCGCCTGTCACATGGACGCTTCTGTCTTCTGTCCAGTTGTGCTCGAAGCTACCTTTTCAATAAAGTGCCTTTGTATCCTTTGGATTCCTTGTTTGGACGGTTTTGCTCACTTGTCCCATATTCTTACATCTTGGGGATCTTATGGTATGCTTTGATCCCATGTGCAGCACTTCTGCACGGCGTTACATTCGAAAAACCATCTCGTCCCTAATTTTTGCACGCTAGTGTATATAGATATCAGTATTATAAAAAAATGTTTGCATATCAGTATTCAATATGCACATCCGTTTTATAAAATAAATATATGCATATCAGAATGTGTATATCAGACCCAATATGCATATCAGAATGTGTACATCAGACCCAATATGCATATCAGAATGTGTACATCAGACCCAATATGCATATCAGTATTCAATATGCACATCCGTGTTATAAAATAAATATATGCACTTCAGAATGTGTATATCAGACCCAATATGCATATCAGAATGTGTACATCAGACCCAATATGCATATCAATATGTGTACATCAGTATGTGTATATATACCCAATACGCATATCAGTATTTGAGTAACAATGGAAGTAAGGAGACTGCACTGACGTCTTTCTGACTGCACTGACTTTTTTCTGCTACATCACTTATGATATGGTTCTTTATCCCACTCGCTGCTTTACCGACTGTTTTTGTTAATAATATTGTGAATAATTATGCTAATTATATTTGATAAACGCATACTTTCATCCATGGAAAAGAGAACTATATCATAAGAGATGTTGCACTGTTAAAATAAATCTACTTAAAAATGAGAACCTGAACCTACTCATTTTTTTAAGTACAATCGTTTCGTAAACGAGTACATGACATGCTTAAATAAAAGTAACCAAAAGTATTTACAAATAACTGCGTAAAGAAATATAAATATGATCTCGTAGTACTTCATTTCAGATATTATAGATTTCAAGAGAAATAGTTTAACAAATGCGTAAAGTGACACACACATAAATAATCAGTACAACAAAATCACTGATGCCAAGTAATTTAGTTATGCATAAAGAATCTTTGTGTACGTTTTTACCTTAACAATATTTATACCAATCTTTTATATAATATATAAATAATATATTGTCGCTTTATCACTATATTTGTCGTAAAATTGTGCGGTCCATTCGCGCAGCATGTGACAACAGGTATCCCCGATGTGCCATCGAATAATATACTTCCAGTGGATTGTATGAGTAAGTGAGTATGTATGGAGTACACGTATTCCAAATTTGAAATATTGAAATTATTGAAATTTGAAATCGAGCCGCAGATGGCTTTGTACTTAGAGATTCAGACTACTGATAGAGGAACCCCAGTTTCAAGCCTAACCCGGCCGTGTGAATTTCTAGCAATCGCTGAATATCTGCCTTGCATTGGACGAGCACATTAAGTAACGGCCCCCGTGGAGGAATCCCACGGTTAACGTTCCTAAAGACCCCTAATTTCTCTCTGCCTTGTATATGCCAAATTCTACGCTTGTACAGTGGCGCCATTTAGTGTGCTCTCTGTCACTTAAGCTATCCTGTCAAAATCTCTAGATCCGCTGTGACGTATATTCTAGATTAACTTTCCTTTTTTAGTTTCTTTCTTCATGTAAATCTTAAGTTTATTCTCAGTATTCTTCACGCTTAACGAAATATCTTTTCCTTCAAACGAATACGCTTGGCAACAATTGAGGTTGAATGCACGTGACGTATGCATGTAATAAGATAAGAACAAGAGATAAAAAGCGACGACTGATCTGTTGTGTGAGAGGTGTTGATATTATTGAGAGCGATTATTGAGGTGTGTTGATAAGAGCGATTATTGAGAGCTATTATTGTGAGCGATTATGATGAGCGTTGTTAAAAAAGTGCTGTACGACAGAATTGAAGAGTGTTGAGATAAATGTGTGGAGAGTGTTGTGATTCCATTCCGAATAAAGGACTGTTTCCGTAAGTTGACTTCTGGTTATATGTTTTGTCTGGCTGTTAAGGTTTGTTTCATTCAGGAATAATTTATTAGTATGTTGATATTTTAAGTTAGCGTAAAGGTCAAGACTTACTTTACGCCACACCGCTCTAACTTCCTTCAGCTTCTGTGCCCTACCCGAAAGGGCACTGAAACTAAATAAAGATAGAGCACGTATATTTGAAATCAGTGGATGTTTTGAGTACATATATTTTAAATATATGTACTCAAAAATATACGTATATAGTACATATATTTATTTCAAATATATGTACTCAAAATTGAGTACATATATTTCAAATTAGAAATACCAGATACACTCACAATTGATTCCCTGTATGTACTCAAAAATGATTACGTGCCTTCTTCAAAAATGAGAAACAAGTACTCTGAGCTATTATAAGCCCAGAATGTTTTCAAAAACGAGTATATTTTGCTTATTTCTAAGTACCAATTTTAACAGTGTGAGAGTGTCCGCGCTGTGCATCGAGTCAGGCCTGAACACGGGATTCCATATTTCGGAAAGTTTGCTCCAGTTGCTCCTGCGTAATCGCTGCCAATGCCTCGAAAATATTCTTCAAAGCCTCAAGGGTTGGCGGCTTGGTTTGAAACGCTACTGATTTGAGGTACCCCAAGAGAAAGAAATCAACCGGAAAGATTTCGAGATGGCTCCCTCCATATCCAAATCACATAATATTCAATGGATCGCCAGCTTCTTAACCAGTTGCAGAATTCACGGTTTACTTGGTGCTGTCCGACATCCGAATTTCCTACGAAATTCACACTGATACTTCTTTATTGACTTACACTCCAAATACATACGGACAAGAAACACACGCTTGACTATGGTTAACCGGAAGGACATCGTTAACGCATACGATCAGAATCGCGACGTATAAACAACTGAACTAAACCCCGGGAATCACCAACCTGACATGCGCGGCATCCAAGGTCACAACGAGCGCATCGACAGGCATTGAACATCTGCGAGACAGTGGCTACGATTACGCCAGAGAAATCGGCCCGAACTTTCCGAAATATGGAGTTTCGTGTTCAGGCCTGACTCGATCCGAAGGGCGGATACTTTCAATATCTCTTGTAATATGGTTCTGTTTTCCATGGATCAAGGTATGTTCCTAAGAAATATCATTGAATTTCTGTAATTATTCACGATGTAATAAAAACTTGGGTAAAGTAGCAAGTGTGACACCCTGTCCCTTCTGTTGTTCGTGAAGGAACAGTGAACAAATAATAAATGATAGTTTAATCTTGTGTTCAAAATTCCATGGAGACGAGAGAGAATTTCTAGATTTCTTTCTAATTTGGACACACACTCTGAAAAAGGTTTGCCACATCTGTCATAATGTTTCTATTTCAAGAAGACGAAGTGGAATAATTCTTCGTCGAGTAACACTAAGAAAAAAAAAGGCATTTCTAGTTCTTGTTAATGCAGATATTTCAGCTAAGAGGCAACAGGGCATCCGTTAATTGAAAAGAAACCGACATTGCTTGTTTTCTCGTGAAACTGATGGGTTTATATTATCCAGAATTTTCTGAAAAGTTCCACGTGACTCTAGAACATCGTGTTTCTTTTCAAATTTCAGTCTGTCTTTTCGTAAGATAACATTCTGATTTCTCCTATAACATCACCACTTCTCTTTCGTCTTCTGATTTGTTACCATTTTTTGGAATGACATGGCGTTGAAGCTTCCATGATGCCGTGGTCAAACCAAATTTTGGCTTTAAAATATTTTTTCTCAAAACTGATTAAACAGGTTGCTCAAAATTTTCCTTTTAATTGCTGCAAATAAAAATTCACAAAAGACTTTCGATAAAGAACATGACGATCTTTTCTGGAAGAAATAAATCACTATAAAATTTTCGTTCTCCACATTTTTCTAAATCTTTGTCTTCTGATATTCAAGAAGAAACACCAATACGGAAAGCAAGCAGTTACCCATTCCTTAAAAGAGTCTTTGCAAAGGAATTTATTAATAAGGCAGAGGACAAAAGGCCCGAATAATGTCGTGTAATATGCCTATCAACGCTGAAATACCGTACAAAACACGTCACAATGGGAGTCAATTATGGCTTTAAATCTCTTTCAGCCAGCAAAGCGTCGGGAGATGTGCAAATCTCCAGTAAATGGAGGCTGGCAATCTGTTTACCATATTTCGTAAGGAAAACCACATTTATCGGAATTTTCTCTGTGATTTCGGAAAACTTTGAAGAAAATTTGAGTTGTCATTTTATATGCCACGGGATTCTCAATAATTTATAAAATCTCTGAAGAACTGCGTCCTCAGAATGTCTTCAGTTGGAAGTAAACAAATGCAAACCCATTTTCGTGTGCATGACACTGATATTTGACAAATTCTCTTCACAGCATAATGGGAAAATATAATAAAATAAAACCTGAATTTACGCTTTAAACGGCTGCAACGAATTTACTCGGCTTTGGGATGAAAATCGCTGTTGAGAACTGGACCGAAAGAGCCTGGAACGAACAAAACTGCGCGTCAGAAAGCGTTGTTTTCCAATTAGGTTTGTTGCTGAAAGTATGACCACCTAAAATGGCTATAAAAAGCGCGACGCAAGTGAGGAAGGGCAGAAAGTTGTTTGTGTCACTTGTTTATACATCCAGTGGTATGATGTTCGCGTCATGGGGACTAGCCGTTCCCTATCATGGAGCAAAGAATGCATGACTGGAAGGAAAAGCTTGTTTTCCTGTGACAGATTCATTTTCAGTACCACTGAGATGAGAAGGGGGAAGCAACTGTCTTGCCGTAGCTTTTTTCTGAAGATTAATTTGTGTGTGACTGACCCTCCGAAGTCAAACACCTGAAAATTATCATGAATGAGCTGCTGGTGATGTGTTTGTCTTACGGCCCTGGCTCGCAGCCTACCTTGGAACGAGTGACCGCCCTAAATTAAGGGGCTGGTGTCTGTTTATAGCCTTACGATTTACCCATGGTGGTCGTTAAGCAGGACACACACACACACACACACACACACACACACACACACACACAAATCTGATCATATGAAGAAATTTCAAAATTACGTGATTTTTGTCTCACAAAGACGTCTGCACTTTCGATTCTGTACGGAAAAAAAGGGGCCTATATATTTTTGTGTGTGTAGACGTTTTTCTGGAGATACTGTTGTGCTTGACAGATGTCACGCGATCGAACATTTTAACGTTCTTGATGCAGTGATTCAATATTTGATACAGCTGCAGCCTCACACCTAAGCCATTATTCCTAATCCGATCAAAAAGTTCCAAGACCAGGCCGATATACAACAAAGTACTTACGTTACTTAAGTCTGGCTATGATCTTCCTGAAATTAGTCTCCTTGGACAGCGATACACCGCTGCCAGCGTTTTTGCCGTTGTTGGAACGCTCGCTGGAAGTACCTTTCGCGAATCGTGTCGAACACCGTCTGCGATTCGCTCTGGATCTCGTCCATGGTTTCAAAACGTCGATCCTTGAGCTTCAGCTTCATCTTCGGGAACAGAAAGAAGTCGCAGGGGGCCAAACCCGGCGAGTAAGGTGGGTACGGAAGGATAGTCATGTTGTTGCGGCTGCAAAACTGCCATGTTGCTAACGCTCTGTGAACTGCTGCATTGCGATGATGGAGCACGAAATATCCCATACGCCGCATTTCAAGTCGTTTATGGCGAATGTCCTCCCTAAGACACCGCAGAACATTGCAGTAGAGAAGGGCGGTGACGGTCTTGCCATGGAGGACGAATTCCCGGTGCACAAACACCCAGGAATGTCGAAGAACAATATGAGCATGCCTTTGGCTGCGCTCCGGACCTGTCGGGCCTTTTTTGGTCGTGGAGATGCCGGGTTCTTCCACTACGACGACTGTTGTTTGGTCTCCGGGTCCTAACCGTAGACCCATGTCTCGACCCCAGTGATGACTCGCGACAGGACTGTTGTTCATTCAGCACCTGCTGACGAAGCACCTGCTGAGCGCCTTGTGCTCGGGGTTCAGAATCTTTGGCACAAACTTTGCAGCAATGCGGTGCATGTACAAAACCTACGTCAGAATTTCTTGCACTGTTACGTGTGACACATTGACGATGGTAGCAATGCCTTGAATAGTTCTCCGACGATTCTCATGCACCAGTTCCCTGATTTTGTCCACATTTTCGGGGAGTTTGCTCGTGGATGGTCGAGCTGACCTCTCGTCGTCTTCCAGGGCCGTTCTACCGCTCTTGAAGCGCGAGTGCCACTCAAAACCCCTCGCACGACTCATTGCTTCATTGGCATAAGCCCACTGGAGCATTTCATGCGTCTCCGTTCTCGATTTGCCAAGTTTGACGAAGAATTTGATGTTCGCTCGCTGCTCTAGTTTGCAGTCCATACCGAAATCGCAGCTGTGTTCTGCCCGTGGTCACCAAATATCGTGTAGCACAGCTCCTGATGTTTACAGAACGACGCCAATCGGCACAATGTTTTTTGTAGGTCACTGGCCTTAACCACTACACGCGCTTCCTCGTACTGCCATCTGTTGGCGAGCTACGTCCCTAGTCTCGGAACGATTTTGATCGCACTACGTATATGGTCGAAAAACATTTAAAAAAAATATTTTTGTGATCATGGAGGATAATAGCTTTTTGCTAAATTTGTTTACGTTTCCGACTATTATCGTAAGATGAAACTTTGCTGTAAAGCACTACAAAGATCAGCGGCTAAACCCTAACTTGCCGCAGTAAAATTGCTTCCCTTCCAAATTTTTTATGAACTTCGATAAATTAACTTTCCATTTACACCAAGAAATGCAATCAAACGATAACACAGCCCAACAACAAAACATTTTCCGGCGATTTGGAAGTTAGGCCAGGTATATTTGGGACCCTGATTCCAAAAGTGGCATTGGCTTTGCCTTATCAGTTCCAGGTTTGGAGATACGGAATGCTCACCTCAGATGCTGATGTGTAGAAATATTATCAAGTGTATAATTTTAATTAGTGATTATTTAGGGCAAAAAGGAAACATTGTGGCTCCCTGGCGTGTGTAGATACGCCAACTTTAGCGACGATCCCGTGAGGTCAAAGTTCGCCAAGAACAAGAATACGCAGATAGCGAGTGGAATCGGACGAATGTTGACGGAGTCAATATTGTGCTGCTCCGGGAATCAAGGTAACCGAAATTACAATAATTTCAATATACATGAATGTAATATTATAATATATGATTGTAAAGCCAGTGTTTGTTATTCTAATTGGGAGTTTGTGAACACCTATGCAACTAGAGAATGTAATGGGACCTATTTATGTTTGCAGATTGAGTAGACTCCATGGCTTCCACACGAAGAAGCTGCTGGAATCATCCAGATGTCTTCTGCCACATTTGTGGCGAGTACACCCAAAAAGAAAGTAGGAAACCCATTTCTGAGTTTGTGAAGAGAGCATATCTGGTTTATTTTGATGTCTAGCTTGCAAAACCAAAATAAATTGTGGGCTCCGCATATCGTATGCATAACTTGAGCGGAGCATTTGCGACAATGGACAAATGGAAAGTGGAGTTTCTATACCAATGGTTTGGAGGGAACCAAAAACCCAATAATGACAGTTATTTTGGTCTTGTCAAAATTAAGGGCATCAATCGAAGCTAGTGGACATGTCCTGACCTAGATTCAGCAAGACGACCTTATCCAAACTCAAAATGAGGTATCCATTCCGTCTTTCAGCCAGAGCTTCCAGATGATGATGAAGCACGCATGCATTATGACATACAAGATAACAGAAGTCTACAAAGTTACGGTGATTTTGTAGGAACTTCATCAAATGCTCAACGATTTAACCAACATGAACTGAGTGACCTCATCAGGGATCTGAACCAGGAGCGTTCTGAATTTCTGACCTCCAGGTGGAATGAAAATATTTTTAATTTACTTTGGAACCAACATTACGTTTTATCGTAGCAAAGAACAGGATTTGCTGTCCTTTATCTCTAAGAACAACAATCTTGTGTTCCGCAATGAGGTCAGAAGCCTTCTAGGGAAAATGGGTCTTTCAAACTGATTAGTAATATGTTTATTTCAACACATTTCTGAGCGAATGGGCTGAAATACGCTGATCTAGTAGTTGCGGTTGTTTTAACAGTACTTAATATTTAATAGCATCAATATTTGTCAAAGTAGTACAAAAATAGCAGATTATGAGATTAAGGATCCCAAAGTTTGACGGATGATCGGTTGAATCAAAATGTAAGATGGCAATACCGTATCTCCAAAATTATAGCTGATAGGGTAACAATTATACCATTTTAGGAATCAGCGCCACGGATATATCCAAGAAAAGGTCTAACTTTTAAGGCATCAAAATGTATTGTTGTGCAGTGTAAATTTTCGTTTTGTACTGCGTATTTTAGTTGCAATGCCTAAAATTCCTTGTAAGTCAATTTCGTTTCGCGTCAGATCGCTTTGCTTCAAATATACGTTATACGGACAAAAGTCAGCGGACACCCCTTCAAAAAGAAATGGACGGATGTTCTGGGATGTTAAGATGCGCGGTAGAGCTGCAAACGGTAAAAAAAAAAACCTGCAGCTCACCGCGATCATAACGCACTGTAAGGTTGAGTGAAAACGTTGGGTCGGGAGAGAACTGACTTTAAGAACGGAAAGATTTTTGGGTTTTATATTAGTGGGTTGTCCGTAAGAGAAACCGAGAAGCGTTTAAACATACCCAATTCAACCATTTTGGATGTATTGAATAAGTGGAAGACACATGGCGTGCCTGAAGCAGCAAAACGTACCGGCAGACCAAAGGAAATCAGTGACGGAGGACGTGGAAGCCTCGGGAGAGTCGTTACAACTAGTAGATGGAGTACTGCACAAAACCTCAGTGTACTTGTAAGTTAAAATGCTGGAACCTCGTACCATTCGCAGAAAACGTCATTGCATGGGATACCATGGTCGTGCGGCCTATTCGGAATGCTACTCGTCGTTTGGAATGGTGTAAAACACATTTATCGTGGACCGTAGATCAATAGAAATGAGTCCTATGGATTGATGAATCCAGAGACACGATCCATCAGTCTGATGGCCGTGTGTGGGTATGGCGGTAGCTAGGGAAACGCTATTAACACAGTGTACTGTTCCTACGGTCAAGTTTGGAGGTGGCAGGGTGCTCGTGCGAAGATGTTGTTCGTGCTATTGTCCCGGCCCATTGATTATCGAGGATAAACCAGCTATCCAGCACGTCTACCTTAATTGTCTGGACAATTATGCCCTACCAACTATGTGGCAGTACTATGGAACCCAGTCTTGTTGGTACCAGCAAGATAATGCACCGATCGACAAAGCAAAGACTATTACGGAGTGGTTTGACTATAATTCCGTATCGTGTGTGGACTGGCCAGCACAGAGCCCTGATCTTAATCCCATGGAGCACCTATGCTATGAATTATAGCACCGGATAAAAAATTTGGAGCCAAGGCCTACTACTAAGCAACAGTTTGCGGCAGTATTATGCATTGAATACCTATCGTTGTGTTCCAAAACCTTGTCGAAAGCATGTCTCGAAGGGTGAGTGCATGCATTAAGGCTAAAGGTGGACCAACACCGTACAAATGTATGTCAATAAATGTTATGTTGCGTTTCTCTTTAAGGTGTCCGGTGACTTTTGTCAATATCGTGTACGTAAAAGGAAATATTGTGATATAAATTCAATACTTTGAAGCGAAGACTTGTAGAAATTTAACAAGTAGGAAACTGGTGTATGATCGATATTAAATAACGTGAACGAGATAGCTAAACTAGCTAAATATTGTAAAGCAGTACGATGGAAAAAACGGGAAAGTGAACCGAGAAGAATGTAGTTAGTTCTTCGCTCGACGCCATTTGCAATTCGAAACGATGAAGCTGAGGGGAAAACCTAACAGTGTAACATCCAAGAGCGGTGTGAAAATGAAATGGGCATTTATGTATGAATGCGAACAGCTGTTGAATTAAACAGGCGATAAGTGTAGCCGCTGAACTGAATAGATAAATATTATTGTGATGAGATTATTAGAGTTGCATATATTTATTGAAAATCTGCGGAATGAACAAATAAAAATGATTTGATGCGATGCCTGCTCTTATTTGACACCGAGTCTATCTTAATTTAAACACGTTTGATCAAGAATGCTTCTACAAATTCGAATACCGTTAGAAACATCACTAAGCGTTTATTCCGAGATAGGAAACTCATTTCAAGACTTCGTGTAAGCCAATAGACATGTCTGACATGTAAATAATGGATGCATTTAATGCCGTATTAAGGTGAAAGAGGCACAAAAGATTGTCCGGTACATTCGGAAGACATGCATGAAAATTGGAAATTCCACCTGCTTTCGAGTAGTTGTTCATCGCACTTTAATCTGATAACGTTGTCTTAGAGATAAAAAAAGTACTAATGCGAGATGCGCTGGTAATGTTCTTCGTCAAATTATGTGTTAAACATGGTGATCTAACTATTCATATAGGTCCAGCCAGCACCAACGCGATGGCTGGAGGCAAATGGTTTTGCCCAGGGAACAATCTGCAGTCCTTTAGAATGCAAGACGTTGTTCTAAATTAATAAATGCAAAACTGTATTCCATCCATGTAATATTTCAGATAGCATTCAAAGTTTCAGAAATGTCTATTACTGAGACTTCATTAACTAACTACAAGCTGCTATGAGCTGCATACACAATAAAAAAAAGGTGGTTTGACATCACAGAGTTTCCATAGTTCGTACAGTGAAAGCCGGTTATAACGCGGTCGGTTATACCGTAGAATCGGATATAACGCGTGCAGTCGTGTCCCTTCCTCAAACAAAATACATTCACGTACATACTCAGATCCGGATGTACCGCGGTTATCTACACGATACGGTTATCGCCTTGTCCCCGTATATCCGCATCGTAACAGGCTACCGCTGTAATTCTGCTTATTTCAGAAAAGTTCGTTTCGGGTTTTTAGTATTTATACAGAAGTTCCACAAAATCGGAGACTTACACCTGTTAATCCTTTCGCACAGATAGGATTCGCTCTCAGGTCGTTTGGGTTACCTCAACGGACACCGCGCGCTTTTACCACACTGACAGAAAGGCCAGATAATCCTTTCGCACACATAGGATTCACTCTCAGGTCGTTTGGGTTAGCTCAACGGATACCGCGCGCCTTTACCACAGAGCCAGAAAGATAAGATAATCCTTTCGCGCAGATATAATTCACCCTCAGGTCGTTTGGGTTAGCTCAACGGATACCGCGCGTCTTTACCACAGAGCCAGAAAGACCAGATAACGCACAGATGGGATTCCCTCTCAGGTCGTTTGGGTTACGTCAACGGATATCGAGCGTCTTTCCCATACAGCCAGAAAGACCAGATAACGCACAGCTAGGATGCGCTCTCAGGTCGTTTGGGTTAGCTCAATGGACACTGGGCGCGTTTACCACCCAGCCAGAAAGATGAGATAACGCACGGATAGGATTCACTCTCAGGTCGTTTGGGTTAGCTCAATGGACACCGAGCGCGTTTACCACACAGCCAGAAAGACCAGATAACGCACACATAGGATTGGAAAGAGCGATGATTTTGTTTATTCACTGACGCCACGTATTTGGTTGCTTTTTCAGGATTCCATCTCAGGTCATTTGAGTTAGCTCAATCGACACAGCGTGCCTTTACCACACAGCCAGAAAGACCAGATAATCATTTCGCACAGATTGGATTTTTTGTTTGTTTGGAGGTTTAACGACCATTGTGAGCTACTCAATGGGCTATAAACAGTCGCCCATCCCTAATTTAGGATCACTGGTTCCAGGGAAGGGAGAGAGCCAGTGCCGTTAGAAAAACACACCATCCATGCCTCACCGGGATTCGCACCCGGACCCCTTTAGGACGGATGATCAGAGGTCAATCCCTTAGTCCACTGCGCCATCGAAGCGGCACAGATTGTATTTGTTCTCAGGTCATTTGGGTTAGCTCAACGGACACAGAGCGCCTTTACCACTGAGCCAGAAAGACCAGATAACGCACAGATAGGATTATCTCTCCGGTCGTTTGGGTTAGCTCAACGGACACGGCGAGTCTTAAACACACAGCCAGAAATGCTCGGAATTCAAACTCACGCTCAAGGCAAAACTGTAATAGCGTGATGATGATATTTTTTGACATTAATGCGAGTGAAGTAGTCAATTTGTTTTCTGTTGGAGCTTATTATTTTTTGAATACGTTTGTAATAGCTTTTTGTTTTTTTTCTGTGAGAAGACATCACAAATTATTTTTTCATCGGGAGTTTTCGAAGCAACAGAATGCTTTGGAGCTTGAGGTCTTTTCGCTCTTCCAATCAAAAACGTCGTAAGTTGGAGATATAGGGAATTTATGACATTGCAATCAACCACGGTTACTCACGAAACACGGTTACGAAGGTACTGAGTAAAGTCCGAAGTACAATATATTCTACATTACAGAAATAACCCACTCGATACAAATTTGTGGGCGCCATGGGCCTGATACCCAATGCAGTTAATGTTTTAAAATACTACTGCCATCGCAATAACTTATATTTTGGGGCTAAAACCAAAAATATATTTTCACTAGTGCGAAACGAAAAAGACCCAATTAAAGATTAAACTAATTACGGAGTCTATCGGATTCCATTACGAGTTCTGGATGGCCTATCAGAAGATAGAATGTATATAGGTGTCATTTTTCTTCTAGGACTTCCGTCCACAGTGAGTAGAGTTTAGGTCCCAGCCACCTACAGCGAGATCGCCTTTTGGGCAGGACTCAGAAACGGAATAAATGAGAGCAAGTCTAGCGACTTCGACAGAACAGTTTTTTAGTGAGATTAGAGTGCAGTAGATGGCGCCACCGTACAGCTACGATGTTGCTCATAGAGGGGTCAGAGAAAGTCGTGTGGGACGACATCCAACCACAGTGAGGCGAGTATGCATTCGGTGGGTGCAAGAGGGACGGCGGGACCGACGTGAGCGATTGCCGCAGCCGCGGCGCACCATTAATCGAGAGGACCGGCATGTTGTGCGGCGCACAGCCACATCAAGAACAATAGCGCAGGAATTGGGGTGTGTTGCGCAACAACCTGTGTCAGCACGTACCGTTCGACGTTCTCTGTAGGAGCGGGGACTTGTCGCACGGAACCCATTGCTCCGATTACCATTGACGTTACACCACCGGCGAGGGCGGTGACAGTGGGCCATTGAACGCTGCGCGTGGACTACGGAATGGCACGACATTGTCTTCTCCGACGAATCCCGCTTCTGCCTGCAACACTAAGATGGTCGGATCCGCGTGTAGCGGCTCCGTGGCGAGAGATTGTATGACACCTTCATTATGCTTCGCTATACCGGTCCGTCGCCTGGCGTTATGGTTTGGGGCGGAATTGGATATGACATCCGCATTCCTCTGGTACGCATCGCCGGTACACCACTCAACAGCCACCGCTACATCTCCGACGTTTTGGACCCTGTAGTCCTCCCTTACCTGCAAGACCTGCCAGCGGCCACGGTTCAACATGACAACGCGCGCCCGCACGTGGCACGCATCGTGCAACAATTTTTCACGGCCCACCAGGTGTCACTGCTGCCGTGGGCCGCCTGTACTCCCGATATATCGCCCATCGAACACGTCTGGTCGCTGATGGGCAACCGAGTGGCACGGCAATCACCACCCGCGGCTACGCCTAATGAACTGTGGCAACGTGTGGAAGCAGCCTGGACCGACATACCCCAAGCCCACATCCAAAGCATCTTTCGTTCGATGACTCGCGGCGTGTAGCGGCCGTTATTGCCAGCCATGGAGGCCACAGGAACTATTGATGTCTGCGTGTTCCGCAAGTCGCACGGGCCTGTAGGTTCAATCGTTTCATCTTTGCATCTGTTGTTATGTGTCCAGTAAATCTGGTTTTGCTATCTGGCTTTGCTAAGGGTAAATCTGGCTTTGCTAGCAGTGACACCTGGTGGGCCGTGAAGAATTGTTGCACGATGCGTGCCACGTGCGAGCGCGAATTGTCCTGTTGAAACGTGGTCGCTGGCAGGTCCTGCAGGTGAGGGAGAACAACAGGCTCCAAAACGTCGGAGATGTAGCGGTGATGGTTGAGTGTACCGGCGATGCGTACCAGAGAGCTGCGGATGTCATATCCAAATGCGACCCAAACCATAGCTTCAGGCGACGGACCAGAGTGGCGATGCATAATAAAGGCGTCATACAGTCTTTCGCCGTGGTGCAGCCACACGCGGATCCGACCATCGTGGTGTTGCAGGCAGAAGCTGGGTTCGTCGGAGAAGACAATGTCGGGCCCTTCCGTAGTGCGTTCAACGGGGCACTGCCGCAGCACTCGCCGGTGGTGTAACGTCCATGGTAATCGGAGCAATGGGCGCCGTGTGACAAGTCCCTGCTCCTATAGATGACGTCAAACGGTACGTGCTGACACAGGTTGTTGTGCAACACACCCTAATTCCTGCGCTAGCGTTCGTGATGTGGCGGTGCGAGCCGTCAATGCCCACCGCACAACATGCCGGTCCCCTTGTTCCGTGCTGTGCCGCGGTTGCGGCAATCGCTCACGTCGGTCCGTCCATCCCTCCTCCACCCACCGAATCCATAATCGCCTCACTGTGGCTGGATGTCGTCCCACACTGGCACCGACGTCTCGGTACGATAAACCTCTGTCGCCTGTAAGCCACAATTCGTCCTCTGTCGAACTCCGAAACATGCTGGAATGACTGCCGTATTCTGCGACGAGGCATCAGGAAGTTTGCCACACACAGGTGCGGCTGCACAACACACTCCTACTACTTATACCCAGCCTTCTGTGCACCCTTATTATGGTACTTTTAGGTGGCGTGCCGGGCGCACCTCATTTGCATATGCCCTGCAATGCTAATCGTTCGCATGTCTTTTCGCGGGCGACACATGCTGCGAATTTCAGGATAATCGGATGCTTCCTTCTTGGTGTTGCATTTTGGGTGCCCTGCAGTGTTGTATAGTCCGGACCTTTCTCAATCAAACTGTTACTTGGTCCGGTCCATGGCCCACTTCCTTCGCGTGCGACATATCAACAACTAGGAGGAGTTGGCAGCAGGGTTGAAGGAGTTCTTCGGCTCGAAGGACAAGAACTGGTACCGCCGCATAATCGAAGAACTGGCAGACAGATGGCCAAAGGCGGCACAACACAATAGCCTATACTTTTAATGCTAGTCGGCTTTACCTCGTATATGGAGACATAAAGTGATCCAAATATTGCTAAACTTTCGGCTCACCTTCTGTGCAGGCACTATGTTTAAAACAAGTAACACCGGGTCCATTTTATAATTTAAAATTAAAAGAAAGAAGAAGAACGGACGAAAGAACAAATCTGATACGCTTCTCTTTTTAATACCCGTTTTTCTCCAAATTTCTGTCATTGAAGTTACATAAACATAAGTAGGGAAAACCAAAGAGCCCACTTATCAGCATAAAGTGCTCGGTGAAAAAGTTTTATTATATTGATTTCACTCTTTTGGTAAAAGTAATTTGGACAAATCGTGGAGAATAACATTCTGATATCAACAGTAACGCGTAAGTATCACCAATAAGATGTATCTACAGCTGAGGTTTGGCATTCTAAAGTGCCTCCGTGATTCTCCGCTATCACATTTATAACAATCCGATTGAAAGAAAGAAATATTTCATGTAGTAACGAATATCAATAGCCGAGAGCGCAAGGAAAAATAAAGGGTATCTCTCCGTATACACCCAAGATCCCTAAAGCCGATAAATCTGATTTTCCCCACTTTGCTGACAAAAGCTATACAATGTTATAAAAGTAAGAAGGGCAAAAACAAACTTTATAGCTGCTGATCGTAAAAGTAAAACATAAAATTGCCTTATCGGAGAGCATGCTTTTTTGACTACTTGCAGAGGGCAAAGGATGGGAGGTTTTCTAAAAGCGTCTGTGGAAGGAGAAGAATTCTGGCTCTTTAACAGCGAATAGGCAGTTTCAAGTGGGTTATTTTCCGTTCCCATTTTTTCCGAAAATCAAGAAATGAGCTTACCGTGAAACAGTTCCCAAAAAAAAAAAAAAAAAAAAAAGGAAAATGGGATATAAAGACACAGCATCGTGAAGAGTTAAATTTCGCAATATTGCACAGGAAAGCTTAATGCCTTGAAATCTGAAATGCAAATATTTGCTCCAAATAAAGCGAACCCAACTTTTCTCTTAAGAGAAATTGATGGCGCGGATGTGGTGATTTAGTGTCACTTTACTTCAATTGCAATATCGTTTTTTTTGTAGCACGGCAGCGTTCGGTGTTGAACAAAAGGAAAAGCAAATAGTTTAAGAATCGAAATGTGCAAGAATTTGACAAAAAGGTTTTGGACAGTCGGTTTCGCCTTTCAAACTTAGAGAAACTAGTACCATTTCCCTTTCCTTCGGTAATATATGCTGCATTTCTTTTCAATGGCATTTCTAGATAGCACAGTATCCACGTAAATACAATGAATACCGCTTAGTGGTTCGCGTAAATACAGTAAATGCCGCTCAGTGATTTCCATAAATATAGTGAATGTGGCTTTGTGATCCGTCTAAATTCAGTGAACACTATACGCGGTCTGCGTCAACAAAGTGAATGCCACTTAATTACAGTGAACGCACTTTAAAGATTCGAGTACCGTGAATGTCGCTTAGTCATCCGTCTAAATACACTGAGTATCATAAGTGATCCGCGTAAACATGATGAATGTCGGCCAATGATCCGTGTAAATGCAGTGAAGGTCACTTAATGATCTGTCTAAATCATCATCATCATCACCATTGTCAACCATTATCAATCCACTGCTGGACAAAGGTCTCCCCAAGTTTCCTCCACAACGGTCTGTCTTGTGCCAGTCTCCTCCATCTGTCTAAATACAATGCATAATATACGTGATCCGCGTAAACACAGTTAATGCCGCTTAATGATCCGTGTAATAACAGTGAACGCACCTAAGAGATTCAAGTACAGTAAATATAGCATTTGTGATCCGTCTAAGTACAGTGAATACCATAAATGATCCACGTAAACGCAATGTATAACATAAGTGATCCGCGTGAACGCAGCAGTTAATGTCGGTCAACGATCCGCGTAAATACAGTAAATGCCGCTTAATAATCCGTCTAATTACACTGAATACCATAAGTGATCCGCGTAAACACGGTGAATGTCGGTCAGTGATCCGTAAATACAGCGAAGGTTACTTAGTGATCCGTCTCAATACAGTGCATACCATACGTGATCCGCGTAAACACAGTTAATGCCCCTTAATGATCCGTGTAATTACAGTGAACGCAACTAAGAGATCAAAGTACAGTGAATATCACTTTGTGATACGTCAAACACAGTGAACACCATAAGTAATCCACGTAAACGCAGTAAATAACATAAGTGATCCGCGTAAACGCATTGAATATCGGTCAAAAATTCGCGTTAATACATTAAACGCCGCTTAATGATCCGCGTAAATACAATGAACGCCCCTTAGTGATTCGCGTAAAACAGTGAAGGTCGCTTCGTGATCCGTCTAAATACAGTGAATATCATAAATGATCTGCGTAAACACAGTGAATGCCGCTTAATGATCCGCGTAATTACAGCGAACGCACGTTAGAGGTTCAAGTAAGTACACTGAATGTAGCTTAGTGATCCGTCTAAATACAGTGAATACCATAAGTAATCCGCGTAAACACAGTGAATGTCGGTCAATGAACCGCGTAAATACAATGAACACCGGTTAGTGATTCGCGTAAATACAGTGAAGGTCACTTAGTGATACGTCTAAATACAGTGCATACCATAAGTGATCCACGTGAACACATTAAATGCCTCTTAACGGATCGCTAAAATAACTGTGAATGTCGCTTACTGCGACCTCGGATGTATCTAAACAAAATGTTTAAAAAATTTAGGAAAACATCGTTAATTGAAATCTACCCTTTGGTAGTACCGATAATTTGTTGAATTTCGTCTTATAATTATCTTACTAAAACACACCATATGAGCCAAGATAATCCGTTATGTAGCAAGGTAAATCATCTAATCTGTCTCTGAGCTTTCGAAAGGGGAAAATGCTCAAAGCTATTTGCTGTAGTTTATTACAATTGCTTTAGAGTTTATTTCCAAAAATGTGTATGTTGCGAGGTATGTCCCCTCCGTAAATTTCTGTTTTTATGTATTGCTTCCTATAAAAGATTTTCATTATCTCAGCTTACACTTTCTGAACTGAACGTCACGTCGGAACTTCCAAGAGTTTATTCCTTTAAACTCCGTCACGTTGAAACTTAAAGGAATAAACTCTTGGAAATTCCGACGATTAAATAAGATTCACAGGGAAGTCAGGAAAAGTGTTGTATACTACCCTTAATATCAGAACACCTGCAGGTCTACAAATATTTTTTTGCAAAAAATTTAACATCGTAATCTGAAACGTTTTTACTCTGGTAACGGCCAGCAGTATTCGTGGAATAGGCTCCACAATATATTCGGAGATATGTTCCATCATTCGGCCTTCGATTGCTTGTTTGTAGTGTAGTTTATTGAGAGATCTCTTCTTCCACGAACCCGAAGATTCAGTTTGTCCCAGAGATTCCCGGTAGAGACAGGGTTGGGTATCTGGCCCGGCCAGTTCAACCTTTCGACGGCCATGCCCTCCAACTCTCTGTAGTAATGCGAGCAGTATTATATGATGCGCTGTCCTACTCAGCAGATACGTCCCTTCTTAAAGAACTGCTGTAATGTTGGTAGTGCAAAATTGTCGAAGACGTAAAGAAAAAAATTACTTCGCACAATATGTCAAATGAAATGAAAACCTCACCGTCTATGAACGATATTTAAAAAAATATGAAATATATTTACACTTAAAATACCCCACTAGCACTTTCGGGGTAACATTTACCCCATCATCTAGTGGAACAGAGGCAATGTAGTACACCTTTATATAGTAGTGCAACGATGCATTATGGGTATAAGTCATCAAACGTCGCATGGGTCGTGACCGTTGGCAGTATAACAGTGTAAAGAGTATAATTTCACAAGTTATTAGTTTAACATATCAATACAAGGATTCGTTACAACTACAAAGTTATGATCAATTTTATATATTGTTGGATTTGTATATATACACTGACGGAAAAAAAAATCCCAACACCACAAAAAAGTGAGTTGTAGAGGAATGAAATGGCGGCAATACATTTGTATAGGTGACATATTTAATCGATTAAAGTTTCAAGATCACAGCGTAATGTAAGCGCGAGAAGAGCCATTTTAAATGTGAAATGCTGGTACATTAATAACCGGTGTAACCACCAGAATGTTGAATGCAAGCACGCAAACGTTCATGCATTGTGTCGCACAGGTTCTGGATGTCAGTTTGTGGGATGGAGTCCCATGCCTGTTGCACTTGGTAGGTCAATACAGGGACGGTTAATGCTGGTTGGGGTTGACGCTGGAGTTGTCGTCCAATGATGTCCCATGCGTGCTCGATTAGAGAAAGATCTGGTGATCTAGCAGGCCACGGCAACATGTCGACACTCTGTAGAGCATGTTGGGTTACAACAGCGGTATGCGGGCGAGCGTTATCCTGTTGGAAAACACCCCCTGGAATGCTGTTCATGAATGGCAGCACAACAGGTTGAATCACCAGACCGACGTACAACTGTGGCGTCAGGGTGCGTGGGATAACCACGAGAGTGCTCCTGCTGTCATAGAAAATTGCTCCCCAGACCATAACTCCAGGTGTTGGTCCAGTGTGTCTCAGCCGCAGACAGGTTGGTTGCAGGCGCTCACCTGGCCTCCTTCTAACCAACACACGGCCATCACTGGCACCCAGGCAGAACCGGCTTTCATCAGAAAACACAACAGATCTCCACCCCGTCCTCCAATGAGCTCTAGCTTGACACCACTGACGTCGCAAACGGCAGTGGTTTGGAGTAAGTGGAATGCACGCTACAGGGCGTCTGGCTCGGAGCTGTCCTTCAAGTAACCGATTTGTAACAGTTCGTTGTGTCACTGTGGTGGCAACTGCAGCTCGAATTGCTGACGCAAACGCAGTACGATGCGCCACGGCCATACGCCGTACATGGCGGTCTTCCCTCTCAGTAGTGCCACGTGGCCGGCCGCAACCCGGTCTTCTTGAAGCAGTACCTTCCCATGACCACCGCTGCCAACAATCATGCATGGTGGCTTCATTGCTGCTAAGTCGTTCTGCAATATTGCGGAAAGAAAATCCACCTTCTCGCAGCCCTATTACACGACCTCGTTTAAACTCCGTTACCTAATGATAGTGGCTTCTTCGTCTTCTTAAAGGCATTCTTGACTAACATCAACATACTACGTCGAATCTCAACGATAACTAACGCTCACGAACGTTACAGCGCGTATTTACAGCAAACCTGCTTTGCATGTTCCGAGGGGCACTACTAGCACCACACGTATGCGCCGAGCGCAAAATTTGCATAGACGTCATCTTACAGATGTACTCTCACCGCCTACCAACTGTCGTTTATCTAACACAACCCCTTCTTGGTGCTGGGATTTTTTTCCGTCAGTGTATATTACTATAATTTAAAATTCAGGTTGGTAATACGCTCTTTCCAAATTTTTGATATGTCCACAGGCAAGTAGTCATTACAGCATTTGTCCCCTCAAGCGTAGATGTACATACTTTCAACAAAATGCAGCGAATGTATATATGCTGGAGTGTCCAATAGCCTAATGTTTTCCCAGTCTAGTTGTAGAATTCCGTTGATAAAGCTGTATTATTGCTTTTGGTTCGGATATCGTATCTGTGTTCCTGGACACGGATACCCAAACTTCTTCTTGTCAAGCCTACGTAGTTGTTAACATGTTCTCCTGTTGAGGGGTCCAGCAGTGGAATAATATACACACCCCATTTGTTCATAATATCTGTTGTTGCTCGATCCTTTTTAACTTATGATAGGAGGAAAACATTAGACTATTGGACACTCCAGCATATATACATTCGCTGCATTTTGTTGAAAGTATGTACATCGAAGTTTTAGGGGACAAATGCTGTAATGACTACTTGCCTGTGGACATATCAAGAATTTGCAAAGAGCGTATTACCAACCTGAACTTTAAATTATAGTAATATATATTTACAAATTCATCAATATATAAAATTGATCATAACTTTGTACACAGGCGTGCAAAAATTAAGGGCGGGATGGTTTTCGAATGTAACGTCGTGCGGAAGTGCTCCACATCGACTCAAATCATACCATAAGATCCCCAAGATGTAAGAATATGGGACAAGTGAGCAAAACCGTCCAAACAAGGAATCCGAAGGATACAAATGCACTTTATTGAAAAGGTAGCTTCGAGCACAACTGGACAGAAGACAGAAACGTCCATGTGACAGGGTGCTGCCAAGAAAAATCCTATCTTTAGTAGAGGATATGATCACTCCTGACTGCGTTGCAGGATTTACAACGTCTGTCCATGCTGAGGACGAGGCTGTAAAGGAGCTGTTGAGGCATCGCGGCCCATTCCTCTTGTAGCGCCAATCGCAGCTGCGGATTCGTTGCTAGCGGCTGGTGACGTGCTGCCAAGCGTCTCCCGAGAAGTTCCCACACGTGTTCGATTGGATTTAGGTCCGGGAACCTTGCGGGCCAATCCATGCGTTGAATATCTTCACTATCCAACAGCAGTGCGACAGCCACTGTACGATGAGGTGTAGCGTTGTCGTCCATGAAGAGGAACTCAGGACCCACAGCACTACTAAACAGAAGCACGTGAAGCAGGAGAACCTCAGTGCAATAGCGGACACCAGTGACTGAACCTCCTTGAAAGATGTGGAGGTCAGTACAGCTACCAAGCATTATATCACCCGAAACGAGAACTCCGCCACCTCCAAACCGGTCCCTTTCAATGATGTTGGAGGTGTGATTGCGTGTTCCCTGCTCTCTCCAGATGTGTATACGTCCAGAATCGCTCGTCAGACTAAATCGGCTCTCATCCGTAAAGAGAACTCGACCGCATTGCTGATGTGTCCAGTTCTTGTGTTCCTGGCACCACAGAAACTGCTGTCTCTGATGAGCAGGCGTTAATGGCACACACCGTACTGGTCGTCGTGCAAATAGACCACTTTGTGCAGCCTCCTGGCCACGGTAAAACGCGATAACGGACGTCCAGTTGTCTGTTGCATGTGCCTTGCGATTTGTCCCACTGTCTGCCGTCTGTCTCTTCTCGCCTGTAGGACAATATACCGGTCGTTCGCCGCCGTGGTTGCTAGTGGACGACCACTGCTAAACTCTCGGACAGCTGTTCCTGTCGTTTGAAATGCTCTCCAAGTTCCCGAAACGATGCTGTGAGCGATTCCAAAACTCCTCGGCCCCACTAGTCACACTTCTACCTTCCTCCAAATGACGCAACCTTGGGTTAAGTCACCCAGATGTCGTCTACCGGAATGCCTGCTAGCCATATCACACGGTGGCAGCAACTCGACGTCGTTCAAACCTATGTACACCGTGCAATAGCTTTCACCCAATCGCTGAGCGTACACCGCCCGTGTGCTTTATACCCGTCCTACACTCCCCCTACCCCACCCTACGTCATGCTACATATATGCGTATTCCCTAACGTACCGGACCCTAGTCTATCTCCTGAGTGGTCTTTCGGTCCGTTCTGCCCGCTCGTTCCGCTGTTATGCTAATTTTCCATCTTCGTCCTTAATTTTTGCACACCAGTGTATTTGTAACGAATCCTTGTATTGATATGTTAAACTAATAACTTGGGAAATTATACCTATTACACTGTTATAATGGCAACGGTCACGACCCATGCGACGTTTCATGACTTATATCCATAATTCATATAAATGTTACCCCGAAAGTGCTTGTGGGGTATTTTAACTGTAAATATCATTCATATTTTATTAAATATCGTACATAGACGGTGAGGTTTTAATTTCATTTGTCCAAGAGGTCTGTGTAGATCTCTGCATTCATGTTATTCCAAAAGTTTAATGGGCTTTGCCGAATTACGCTGTGTCCACTGAACTTCATTTCCAAGACGATGTATTCTGGAGTGTGCATTTTTCTCGGCATTCACCATACCTAAAAACTACCAACAGACCAAAGACCATCTGCTGTGACTTTTGAGCTTAAATCACAATTCTTCATTACTTTACACTCTAAGATCGAAGTTTCTTACAACACGCTGTGGTATTAATCGAAGAGTTTACCTGCTTTTGTACCAGTCCTCGATAGCGGTAACCTATGCCATACAGCCTGCTGAGCAATATACTCCTGCTAACACCAGTCTGAATCGTGTCACATTACATTTACATGACTGATTATTTCAAGATAATGCTGATTTGCATTTGGAGCTGACTACCCTTTGAAGACGTCTCCCTGTTATGTTCTGTTTGCTTCTGAGATTTACGAGGTCGTTTCTCGGCAGATTCCTCCCAACGCAATTCTGTTTCAACATCACATCCCTGACCGTAAACCTAGAGATATTCATTGTCGATGAAATTTCATGTAGCTTATCATTACTTATGGGGTTTTCTATTTTCAATAAGCTCTAGGTATCCATTAATTCTGTCGTTCGCGGTATCTTACATTTACAGTCAGATCTCATCACAGCTCTGCGGCCATATTCATACATTCACGTTCAAAAATTAAGGATAATGTCAGTTTCGATTCTTCCACTCTTACGACTGCAAACCAAATATTCTAGATATGGAGCATATTAAACTAAACGAAAATTCAGAATGAAAAACAAAAACACTAGAGGATCCGCCATAATGGTTAAAATAAGCTAATTACCAATGCACATGTGGTGCAAAACACAAATGTTTTATGCTGAAAAAAGAATTCAATGTGCTATATGTTGACCTGCACAGCGACACATGCAATACAGCGTCTGGGCATACTCAACACCAGTTTATTAAACTGTGTTTCAGGTATGAATTCCAATTCTTGCACCAATGCTGTCCAAAGTTCCAGAAGAGTTCTAGGACGTGAATAAAGCCGTACAATACATCTCCCAAGTGTGTCCTATGCATGTTCAACGGGATTTAAATCGGGAGAGCAAGCGGGCTGGGTATTCCTTCACTACAGCGGCTTAATCAGGATATGCGTTGTAAACACGAACTCAGGTCACATTATCCGTCTACACATATTGCTACAGAATGACATCGCCGTACGTCTGGCCTGTCACGGCTCCACTTTGGAAAACTATACGTGATTCCAACATTATTTCGCCCCACACTAGAGTCCCACCGCCGGGAAAGCGATGATGTTGCACCGAATTCCAGGTACTCTCCAGATGAAGACACAGCGTGAATCATTGTGCATACTAAGCCTGGATTTGTAAGTAAACAAAACACAGGCCAACTGATCAGCTGTCCAAGCATGATATTCTCTGCACCAGATTATAGGGGCTCTTCGATGGGCTGCAGTTAAAGGGATACCTCTGGCAGGCCAGCGAGCATATACAGGTGGTACTCACTCAATCGTCTGTACACGGTATGCCTTAAAATGGTCTCTGAGGCAGCAGAAATGTGCCTGGTAAATTCTTCTGCTGTATTCTGCATAAACCATCTTGCAGTTAGTGACAAAAGACGAGACGGTCTTGTTGCGGATCTACTCAGCTGGCCACCCAAAATGCAAGACCAAGAAGAACACGAGATAGCAAAGCCAGATTTACTGGACACATAACAACAGATACAAAGATGAAACGATTGAGCTTACAGGCCCGTGCGATTTGCGGAACACGCAGACATCAATAGTTCGTGTGGCCCCCATGGCTGGCAATAACGACCGCTACACGCCGCGGCATCAAACGAAAGAGGCTTTGGATGTGGGCTTGGGGTATGTCGGTCCAGGCTGCTTCCTCACGTTGACACAGTTCATGAGGCTTAGCCGCGAGTGGTGCTTACCTGGCCACGGCAGCAGTGACACCTGGTGGGCGTGAAGAATTGTTGCACGACGCGTGCCACTTGTGGGCGCGCATTGTCCTGTTGAAACGTGGCCGCTGGCAGGTGCTGCAGGTAAGGGAGGACTACAGGCTCCAAAACGTCGGAGATGTAGCGCTGGCTGTTGAGAGTAACGGCGATGCGTACCAGAGGGGTGCGGATGTCATATCCAATTGCGGCTTAAACCATAACGCCAGGCGACGGACCGGTATGGCAATGTATAATGCAGGCGTCATGCAGTCTCTCGCCGCGGTGCCGTCACACGCAGATACGACCATCGTGGTGTTGCAGGCAGAAGCGGGATTCGTCTGAGAAGACAATGTCGTGCCATTCCGTAGTCCAGGTGCGGCGTTCAACGGCCCACTGCCGCCGCACAAGCCGGTGGTGTAACGTCAATGGTAATCGGAGCAATGGGCGCCGTGCGACAAGTCCTCGCTCCTGCAGACGACGTTGAACGGTACGTGCTGACACAGGTTGTTGCGCAACACACCCTAATTCCTGCGCTTACGTTCGTGATGTGGTGGTGAGAGCCGTCAATGCCCGCCGCACAACATGCCTGTCCTCTCGTTCGGTGGTGTGCCGCGTCTGCGGCAATAGCTCACGCCCGTCCGTCCGTCAGTCTTTCCTGCACCCACCGAATCCATACTCGCCTTACCGTGGTTCGATGTCGTCCCACACGGCCGCCGATGTCTCGGTACGATAAACCGCTGTCGCGATAAGCCACTATTCGTCCTCTGTCGAACTCCGAAACGTGCTGGAATGACTGCCGTATTCTGCGACGAGGCATCAGGAATCTTCCCGCGCACAGGTCCGGTAGCACAGCACACTTCCCCTACATACACCCCGCCTTCTGTGCACTCTTTCTTATAGTGTTTCTCGGTGGCGTGCAGGGCGCACATGATTTGCATATTCTCTGGAATGCTAATCGTTTTCATGTCCTCTCGCGGACGACGCATGCTGCGAATTTTAGTCCAATCGGATGCTTTCTACTTGGTGTTGCATTTTGGGTGGCCATCAGTGTATAATCAGCAGACGTAATGTGCTGAAGCGTCGACACACATTTCCATGGAACCTCCTCCAGAGTCTACAAATGACCATTTGTGGGACATGCAGCTCCTGCGATCCGGCCATCTGGGTTTCGCCAGCCTAGAGTAGACCGATGTATCATCTCCAATATAATATACCTCTCTTTTCATACCCCGCCGTGTGCTGTAACTGATGTGCTTTTAGTGCCGCCATCGGCCGGCTGGAGGACCGAATGGACTTTCATCATTCCGCAAGAAGTATCGAGTAGTCTGTACTGCAAGTCACTTTGTGTAGTGCAACATTTTCCTGTTATTCACAATCATCCTTAATTTTTGAGCATGAGTTTAGCTGGGTCTGTGGCGTGGTAGTAAGACCTAATTCAGTATCAAACAAGAAAAATGACACCGAATTTTCGGGTGTAATAAGAAAGTCTTTTGAATCCGTTCTGACGCAAATTGAATTTATCAGAGCTATTCAAAGTCAATGGAGCCAGTATGGAAAACAATAGTATCTGACGGAAGAAGGAAGTTTTCCAATCGGGTTTTCAATCCCTCAGATATTGCTGTAAACAGAATCGTTAGCTTACGCCCTCTGGTTGCAGACTTGTGCGTTAAAAAAAATAATTTATATGAGAAACATTTCGCACTGGAAACTCTCTCCAACACAGAAATAAATTTTCAAATTGGACTCTTAGAAACAGAGATATCGACAAAAATAAGATGCGACTTTACGCCACCAGGTGGGAAAACCATGCAATATTTTAGGAAGGAAGTATTTTCAAAAGGTTTTTCAATATGAGCGGTATCGGTCCGAGAAAAAAATTAGTTGATTTTTCAGGAGCCCAGATTTTGCTACAAATACATCAGAAGCAGAAATTAACACTTATGCCCCCTAGTGGCCAAACCATTCTTTACCAAACATTAGAAATTATGTGAAAAATATTTTCCATCAGGTTTTGTATGCGATACAGGAAGAATTTTTCCAATAGGAGTTTTACAAGCAGAAATATCGCAGAAAACGCAATTTACCTCTGTGCACCCTAGCGGAAAGTTTCGCATCGGAAACACTATCCAACAAAGAAGGAATTTTTTAAATTGGACTCCTAGAAGTAGAGACATTGACAAAAATACGATATACATCTACGCCCCCTGGCGCAGAAACTACGCATTATTTTAAGAAGAAAATGTCCCTAAGAGGTTTGTCGACATCAGTAGTATCGGTCTACAAACGACATTTTTTTCAATCGAGAATTTAGAAGCTCATATTTTCCTGCAAATGCATCAGAAGCGGAAATTAAGATTTGCGCCCCGTGGTGTATTTACAAAAATCAGAAATTAAATGCAGTGGATTTTCCATCAGGAGCTGTATCAGGTGCAGAAACAATTTTGCAAATCGGAGATTTAGAAGCAAAGATATAGGGGAAACGCAATTTGTCTCTACGCCCCCTAGCGAAAAGTCTATGAATTACTTGAATATTTTGAAATTATATTAAAAACATGTAACACTGAAAACACTGTCCAACAAAGAAGGAATTGTTCAAATCGGACTCCTAGAGGTACAGCTATTGACAAAAATAAGATATACATCTACGCCCCCTGGCGGAGAAACTGTGGAATATTTTAAGAAGAAAATATCCCGAAAAATTTTATCGATGTGTGTGGCATCAGTCCATTAAAGAATGTTTTCAATCGATGTTTTAGAAGTTCAGAATTTATGGCAAATACATCAGAAGCAAAAATTAACGCTTACGCCCCCTGGTGGCCAAAGTATTCTTTACCAAAAATTGGAAATTATCTGCAAAAGATTTTCCATCAGGAGGTGTATCCACTGAAGAAAAAAATTTTCAAATCGTAGTTTTAGAAGAAGAGTTATATATCTGAAATTCTCTTCGACATAAATGGAATCGAAAGATAAAATAATTTTTTTAATCGGAAGTTTAGAAGCAAATTTGTCGAATAAAACGTATTTTTGAATTCGACATCATCTGCATTTACGCCCTGTAGCGGCGAAATTCTACATCGTAGAAAAAAAAAAGAAATAAAGGATCATCATTCGCATATTTCAAGCTTCTGAATGCAAAAATAATTTTTCAAATCGGACTAATAGTTCCAGAGATATCGTGGGTATGACGGGCGGACGGACAAACCGGTAACATAAGCACGATTTTTTTACAAAAGACGTGATAAAAAGAAATATCCTGGCATTAATTGGTGGAAAAACTACACAAATGGGCCATTACATTACGACCACCTACCTAACAAGCTGTAGGATCCACAAAACAGCATCCATTCGGCAAGGTATCAATTCGATGAGGTTCCGATAGGTATCCTGGGGTATCTTGCACCATAATGTCAACAGCAGGTCCTCCAGTTTCCGAACATTTCGGCGTAGTGGTGATTTAGCGCAAACACACTTTTCCAAGTCGAACTACAAATGTTAAATTGCGTTCATGTCAGGTGAATTTGGAGGCCAGGATATTAAAACAAAGTCACCAGCATGTTCCTCGAACCACTCCTTGACGATTCTGGCAGTGTGGCATGGCGCATTATCCGGTTGGTAATGGCTGCAACCAGTAGGGAACACAGTTGTCATGAATGAGTGAACTTGGTCCGCAACGATGTTCAAATACCGGACAGCTGTCAGGGATTGTGCTATTGGAATAATGGGGCCTAAAGTGTTTCAAGAAAACATCACCCACAGCATAACACCGCAGCATCCGGCCTGTTTTCACCAAAAAAAAAAAGCACCCAAGTGCCGTAGTCTCTGTTAGTAATCGGAGTATCCACGCTCGGCCGTCTACGTGATGCACCAGAAATCTTGATTCCACAGACCAGGCCACTCTCTTCCAATCATCCACAGTCCAATATCGATGATCTTGGGTCCATTCCATGCGTTGTTGGCAATGAGCATGGGGACCCAGCTGGGTTCAGTGAGCATGGGGACCCGGCTGGGGTTTTCGGCTACGCAGTCCCATGCGCAGATGGCTTCTATGAACTGTGTGATGTGACACATTGCCCTGATCACCACTGTTGTTGCTGCGTGTGATTTGTCTCCGCTCCCCTCTGGCATCAATGAGCTGAGGACGATACATAGCGGAACGACGCTTCGTTGTTTGGCCATCTGTGAACCACTTTTGATACGTACTCACTACAGCAACACGTGAACAATACACAAGCCGCGCCGTTTCCGCGGTCGTAGTTCCGAGGTGCCGTTCCGTCACAATTTGTCCTTTATCAAACTCCGATAAATCGGTAGCTTTTCCTATTCTGACTCCGAACACCCTACTAACCGAAAGCCGGTCTTTGGGTTGTGTATATGCTGCCCTGTGAACTTCCCCTGCTCCACTGTTCGGTCTCCAGTCGCCCTTATTTCTCAAGACGTCATAATGTTCATAATGGAATGGCTCGTAGGTGTGTAAACGAACGAGCTGCTATTAAAGGGTGTTGTCAACTCATCTGTCGCTCTCGAAGAATGGTTCTAACCGAGGTAGGAGGTAGTCTTGGTGCCAAACTAATATCAACGAGCAGTTCTAGTGTTAGACACATCTTTTAAGTTGTGCGAACTTGTATCAACTTTTGTTGCGTATTTCACGTTAGCTATTTCCCACTTAACTAGGTGTTAAACTTGTCAATTTTTTTTTGTCGTCCTTCATTTTGCTTATTGACACCCACGACTCTGAAAACTATTAGAACTAAGGATGTGAAATTTGTGTTCTTCCAGATAGGATAACAGTCTTGCAACGAGAAAGGAATTCGAAAGTGAATTTTTACTATCATTTTGCTTAAATTACAGCATAATTTTGGAAAAACTGTCCATTAAATTGCACGTTTTTGTAAAAAAGTTTCTGATGAATCTCACTTTAAAAGTGCGAGTTCTCCTGCTACATGCCTCTAAATATATACATACACTATATTGACAAAAGTCACCGGATACTTAGAAGTGACACGCAACATAGCATTTATTGACATACATTAGCACCTTGTCGGCCCACTTTTGGCCTAAATACATGCACTGACACTTCGAGACATGCTCTCGACAAGGTTTTGGAACACAGCAATAGGTATACGCTTCCATTCAGTACATAGTGCTGCCGCTAACTGTTACTTATAGTAGCAGGCCTTGGTTCCAAACTTTTTATGCGGCGCTCTAATTCATCCCATGGGTGTTCTCTGGGACTAAGATCAGGACTCTGTGCTGGCCAATCCACAAAAGATACTTAATTATCGTAAACCACGCAGCAACAGTACTTGCTTTATGGTTCGGTGCATTATCCTGCTGGTACAACAAGGCTCGGTTCCATAGTATTGTCAGAGAGTTGTTAGGGCATAATTGTCCAGAATATCAAGGTAGACGTGCTGGTTAACTGGTTTGTTCACTATAACCAAGTAGGCAAAGACCATTCCACGGAAAACACCCCCACACGAGTATACTGCTAGCTTCAAACTTGACCGTATGAACAGTATACTGCGGTAAATAGCGTTCCCCTGGCTGCCAACATACCCACACACGGCCATCAGACTGATGGATCGTGTATCTGGATTCATCAGTCCATAGGACCAGGACCCGTTTCCATTGTTCTACGGTCCACGATAAATGTTCTTTACACTATGCTAGAGGTCGAGTAGCATTTGGAGTGGATATGAAAGGCTTATGAGCAGCCGCACGACCACGGTAACCCATGGAATGAAGTTTTCTGCGAATGGTACGTGTGCATACCGAGTTTCCAGCATTCCTACTCACCTGTACACTCAGGTCTTGTGCAATATTCCGTCGATTAGCTGTAACGACTCTAATGAGGCTTCGACGCCCTCTATCACTGATTTTCTTCGGTCTGCCGGTACGTTTTGCTGTTTCAGGCAATCCATGTGTCTTCCACTTATTGAGTACATCCAAAACAGTTGACTTGGGTATGTTTCAAAACGCCTCGGTTTCTCTTATGGACAACCCACTAATATAACACCCAACAATCTTTCCTTTCTCAATGTCAGTTCTCTCCCGCCGCGACATGTTCACTCAACTTTACTGTGCGATGTGATCGCTATAAGCTGCAGGCTTGTTTTTATACCGTTTGCAGCTGTACCGCACATCTTAGAAACGCAGTGGATCCGTTCATTTGCTTTTGAAGTGGTGTCCGGTGAATTTTGTCAATATAGTGTATATTTATATACGTTTTACTCATTTCATATTCGTACATCATTTTGTACAACCGACCCTTTTATCATCCACCAAACTTAATTTAATAAAATATAATAATTTGTCTAATAGATTAAATATAATTTCTTCTACCCAGTATGACCCTTTAGCTTGGTTTCCCTTCTTAATTTTAAAATTTACATATACTCCTTTCTTCGTCCTTTTATTTCTCTACTTTAATTTTTTCTTTCCAGTCTGGTCACCTGTCTATCTCTATGCTCGAATGTCTGTGGCTTACGTTGACAGAGTATTTCTCATCTGAAGGAGCCATTCCATAGGTTAGCTTTCAGGTGAGTGAACCTATTTTGGTTAACGTTAGATGTGATTTGTCAAAAAGTCTTAAGAAAGGTAATCTTTTTAAACGCACATTTGCTGTTTAGGAAAGCATTCTAGAAACGTTCTTCATTAAAGCACATTTTCTTTCAAAAACAGTCATATAAAAAATATGCTCCATCTTCCAATCCTCCTTTTTTTTGCAAATAATTATTCTGCAAATCAACGTCGTGCTTTGTTAGAAATGCTTCTCTAAACATGAGCCAATTAAAGTGCGCTTTATAAAACTACTCTGAAAACGTACCGCATTAAAAAGAACCTTCTTTCGAACAAGCATCCATATTTTACCATGAAATATAAAAAATCTAATTTCGGGTACTTTGTGAATAACATCTTTCTGATTACGCAAATGTCAAACAAATCCTTTATTAAATGTAATATTGCGAATTCCTTTCCATTTAAGACAGGAAAGAAAGAATTAGTTTTTCAAGTTCCTTCTGATTTCTTCTTCATTAAACTGGAAAATATTCGTATCACACTGGAAGTAATATCCTGAATGTAGCTGCGAGAGAAAGAGACATATTTCACTAGCCTTCCTCCTGCTGTTCCTCCATATATACTTTACTTATCTCAGTTATTTCAGATGTGATTTTGAGTGAAATCTCATTAAAAGGGCGTTTACTGGTGAGGCCAGGGTAATCGAGACGGTTTTCTTGATCTTTTAAAGCAAGTGGTAGACAGAATATTACGTAATTACCAAAATCATTCTTTTGATACAAGAACTTGGAAAACAGGCTGCTTGGACGACAAAAGATTTCTTCGGCGAACGAAGGGAGTGATTACGCCGCGAGAAGAGTTCAGCGAGCGACAGATTGCGTAATTAAATGATCACTGATATTTCCATCCAATTCTGTGATAACATTCTTTTGACACCCTTTTCAACAAACAGGTTATATTGCTTTTCAGAAGTGAAAACCGCAGACAGTGATTTCCGAAAACTAATTTCCTTCAACTTCAAAAATTGAAACTAACCAGAAATTTGTGTTTATCTTTAAGCGAGAGCCAATCTTGAATGCAACGTTATCTTCCTGGCGCTTGGTTAATCTGGATCTTGATGCAAACTGAAGATTCTCTGTGTAATCGTGTTCCTGAAAGTGGACGCGTGTTGCACTTTTGTCAAAATTTGAACAATAACCGCGTAATAAGACAGAATGATTTGAAAGAAGTTAGTAAAATCATGCAATGCATTGAGTACGATACGCTTTCCAACACACAAAAAATCATTACTCAAGTTATGAGGATAATGGCTGTGGAATTAATATCGCTCCTCTGCCCTGACCTTTGACCCCATTTCGATGGTATTAAACAGAATTGGTTCGGTATACCTCCGGAACAACATACTAAAGTTTTGTCGCAATAGAAGTACTTTTACGCAAGTTACGACGTATAAGAGCAATGGAATGGATCCCGCTCCTTTGTCCTGACCTTTGACCCCATTTCATCCGTTTTGAACAGGTTTCGTCCCCATGTTGTCCTCGGCGAGAAACTAAAATTTCATCAAAATCAATCCATGTTTACGCAAGTTATGACGCATAAGGGCAATGGAATGGATCCCGCTCCTATGTCTTGACCTTGAACCCCCATTTCGTTCGTTTTCAATAGGGTTCGTCCACAAGTCGTCCTCTACCACATACTAAAATTTCATCGAAATCTAACCCTTTTTACGCCAGTTATCGTGCGGACGGACGGACAAAGCTGGAGCATGTACGCTTCTTCAACCCAAGGTTGGAAAGCGTAAAAAAGGAAAATTCATGATCTTTGGGACCGCATAATATTTTACAGCTGCACTTCATCTAACATCTGCTGAAATAGATCGGTTATAGCATATTTCTGAAACAATCAATACCTTGTCTTTTCTTAATTGGTATATTTTATGCTATGAATTTTTACCGACAGCGGTGTAGTAAACCAAGTACAAAATTTCGATGTAACGAAAATGGGTAACGGAAGGAGTCAAAAATCAGTCTATAAATCTGCTTTTCCAATGCAGTCCCACGAAGTGACGCATGCGTAGTAAATTTCATTGTTACTCAACAATATTACAGGGTGTCCATAAATGAAGTATACAACTTCAGTATGCAAAAAAACTACGATAAATAACAACTTACTTTTAATGTCAAAACACATGGCAACTGAAAGTTCTTTTTAAATGTCTGTAGATCTCCACGTGTGCTCCGTTGGTTGCTCGCAGGATGTCTAAACGATAGTCTATAACGAAGTAAATTTCTCCGTCATTTTTGGTCTACGCCGGGATTCGAACCCGAGGCCGCTTATTCCGGAACAAGTCGCTCTACCAACTGGGCTATGCAGACGATTATTCTGATTCCTATCTGCCTTTATGTCGTGTGCGTCCTGCTGGCAGGTACGTCACATCTCCCCCCCCCCCCCCAAAAAAAAAAGAGGGCCGGGGGCATGGCCCACGGGTCAGCCGTGACCATGAATCGTTGCTGGCAGCCATCCACTGTAGAACGTGCACTTGAGAACTCCCAGTCAATCTGCTGTGTGGAATGCAACATCACACATTTTTTATTTTTCGAAGCGCTGGAGAAGGAATTCTCTGATTTTTCCTGTCTCGCGGTGTGGAAATAACATCACACCAATGCGAGATTTTGAACGGCTGGGTCATCCGGATAGTTCGGGCGCCATTATAACGAAGTAAATTTCTCCGTCATTTTTGGTCTACGCCGAGATTCGAACCCGAGGCCGCTTATTCCGGAACAAGTCGCTCTACCAACTGAGCTACGCAGACGATTATTCTGATTCCTATCTGCCTTTATGTCGTCTGCGTCCTGCTGGCAGGTACGTCACAAGTCCAGTTCCACCCACGTACGCTGCAGGATGTCAGGTGTAATATAGAGGGAGGTTGAAGTAGCTCAAAGAATGGTGTAACATTTTTCTTGTACACAGTGTCCTTAATAAGGTCCCAAAGAGACGAATCGCATGGAATGATATTAGGAGGACGAGGTAAGGTAACCACGCAGTCGGTCCCCCACATCTAGTTCAAGACCCAAAGAAATGGTGGTCTAAAGATCTGCGTGCATCCAAAGGCCAGTGCGGAGGCGCTCCATCTTGCTGGAAAATGATGCCTTGAATATCATGTAGTTGTGGAATTGCGAATTCTTCTAACATATCCAGGTAGTGATGACAGTAAAGGTTGGTTCAGCGAACAAAGAAGGGCCCTAGCACTCTGTCTTCCATTAGGCCAGACCTGACATTAACTTTCAGGCTGTGTCTCTCGTGTGCTGCTACCACACGGGGATTTTCCGTGCCCCAGATTCGGCAGTTATTTTTAGTCACTCTGCCAAAACACGGAACGTCGACTCATCGCTGAAACGGACCCGTGAAAGAAATGTGGGGTCTTTGTCAATGTGAGTAAGCATCTCTACCGCAAATGGTTTTCGACATGGTTGATAATTTGGTCGAAGTTTTTGCACTAACTGCACTTTATACGTATATAGGCGTAGACGTTTATGCAGAACCTTGTGAACCGTTGCTCGTGGTATTTCGTGTTCACGACTGGTGACTTGGACGGACTTCTTCTGGCTTCTTAGAAAAACCTTACGCACATCTTCCACTTTTTCGTGCGAAATGGAACGTCTCCCAGTGCCTTTGCCTTTCAAGACACTTCCTGTTGCTTTGAATTTATTAACCCATTGTTCGGTGACCATTCGTTTTGGCGGCTGTTTCTTTTACTCTGTTCAGAACTTACGCTGAACTGTTGTTAGAGAATTTGACAACGCAAACCAAACCAAACACGCTGCTTGCTCCACTTAGGAAGGTTTGTCTGTTGTGTTACGTGTTTGACGAGATTTTTCATTACGTGCGACACCTGGCACCATCTATCATCTCACTTAACAAACTTTTATATTTTCCACGTCTCTTGACGTTTAAAGTAAGTTTTTTTTTATCGTATTTTTTAATAGCGTACTAAAGTCGTATACTTCATTTATTGACACCCTGTATTTTGCTGCTGTTTGAAAATATTCCCGAACATTGCTTCATCACGTTCTACATAAACATAATAACCTCATGGCAATCTGCGTAAATCAATTGCGAGAACCTGATCTGGAAACACAATCACACACAGGAACACTCATACGCTCTCAAGTGCACGACCACATACACCCAACTATAACGAAGTAAATTTCTTAGTCATTTCTATCCACGCCAGGATTCGAACCCGGCTCCCCTCATTCCGGAATAAGTCACTCTACCAATTGAGCTACGCGGACGTTTGTTCTGATTGCAATCTGCCTTTATGTCGTGTGCGTCCTGCTGGCAGGTACGTCACATTCCCCTCCCCCGAAAGAGGGCCGGGGGCATGGCCCACGGGTCAGCCGTGACCATGAATCGTTGCAGGCAGCCATCCACTGTAGAACGTGCGCTTGAGAACTCCCAGTCAATCTGGTGTGTGGAATGCAACGTCACACACATTTATTTTTCGAAGCGCTGGAGAAGGGATTCTCTGATTTTTCCTATCTCGCGGTGTGGAAAGAACACCACACCATTGCGAGACTTTGAACGTTCGGGTCATCCGGATAGTTCGGTCGCCATTATAACGAAGTAAATTTATCCGTCATTTCTATCCACGCCAGGATTCGAACCCGGATCCCCTCATTCCGGAATAAGTCACTCTACCAATTGAGCTACGCGGACGTTTGTTCTGATTGCAATCTGCCTTTATGTCGTGTGCGTCCTGCTGGCAGGTACGTCACACAACACACACGGAGTACTTTCTTTTCGATATGAACAAGATTGTCCTTATTTAAGTTTCGGATGAGCAAAGCTGACTTTCAAAAAGAAAATCTAGGTCAATTATATAGGATTATTTTAGCTTTGGGGTAAAAATCTGAAGTTATATATTTCTTTTATCGGGATTCGGTATATATAGCCAAAGAAACTAATCACCCAGCATTGTCTCTCGAAGGGAGATATAAATTGCGCAGGAAGTTTGAAGCTAAAGAACGCTCTCTGTTTTTAATATAACGACTCCCTTTTTGTCCCTTTGTTTTCCTTTAACCTTTCGAAGATTGTTATGAAACATGAGTAGATTAAATCAGTGGGAAGAGAATAAACAAGGGTGGACGTTTCTTGAGAAATATGACCCATATATATATATATATATATATAACATGATATTTCTGATTCCACAATGACAGCGCGTCCTTTAGTTTTATTTAATTATATTTCGAAGACGTATTTCAAAGACTTTCTTCTCTTCCTGCGATAGCATCGACTTGGAATCGGATGATTTACTCGATACAATCTAACATCGCTCTCATAAATTTGATTACTTTGTACGAACACTGGACATAAATTTACACAGAGAGTTTCGCTCCTTAAAGGGCAGATCATGAAGCAGATATGAAACATAGGATGAATATTTTAGTAAGAAAAATATATGAAAATCAATATTTGCTCTTTTTGTCGAGAGACTCACGAGCTTTGCGAAATATTATGAAGAAACCGAAATATAAATTTTTTTGCAGTTTAAGTGATAGGCGCAGTTAAGGTTTTCGTGATTAACAGAGGGCAGCAGAGCGTTTGAAACTTCATATTGAACATCATATTGTAATACCTGGTGATAGAATGTCACACAAACTACATTGCATTATACAGGGTGCATAGGAAAGTCCCTTTAGTCTGGAATAACTTACGAACGGAGAGAGGTACCGTTGTGCAAGTGAGATAAAGGTATAGTAAAGCAACTACGCCCGATCGAATGCAACCGATAGCAGCGCCCCCAGTGGCGAAATGCGGAAGTTAGCCATTGCAAATCGAAAAGAGATAGATCAAAATTTCCAATTGCAATGTTGTAGAGCATCAATTAATTAGTGCAAAACGGCATTTGTTTCACACGAATACGATACATTGTCACCTGAATACCCTAAAATGTCCGAAATCGATGTGCAACCTTTTGTGTGAACGTTTGAAAAGAACAGGCATAAGTATGAGCAAATACACACAAATTTATTGCATAAGTGCGTACTTATGTCAATACAGTTTGATGACGTCAGACAAAACAAAAAAGGCAAACTGGCGCACAGTGATAAAAAGTTAATGTCGAGTATGTTCGAAGAGTTCGCCATTGCCCACGATACACATTTATATTCGTGAAAGTAACCCTGCATGCACATTCCTCAGCATGGAAGGTGTCTCACTATTGCAAGCATCTGTAACACGACGACGTAGATCCAGCATACTTGTAGGCGCTGTTGCATTCACCTGATTTTTTTACGTAACCCCAGAAATCCAAGCTCGCCATTCTCACACAGCGTACGTAGACCTAAACTTCTGATCAGGGTATATCCTGCAACTGGTTTGAATATCGTGGGTACGGTCAGTGGTGGACTTACAGATTTGGCGCCCATAGGCCTAAATTTTCAAGCGCCCCCTGCGGAGGAGTTCATCACCCGTACACTCGTTCTCGTTCTGATGTCGGGACCGACAGAGTCGTGCTCAGGGGAAGGGGGTCCAGCTCCAGGTGGTCTAGAACACCCCTCCCTTCCCCGTCCTAAATGTTCGACTTCATGGTCAAACATATATATTCATATATTGGCCGAGCATACACGATTTTGTGCTTACCCCCTTGGAGCTTGGACCCTCCTCGAAATTAAGTTCTGCGTACGTGCCTGGGGCCCGTTTCACAGCAGGATGTGGCTGCGCTGCGTCCCCCCACCCCTGCCACTTTCTAGGCAAACATTTTATAGTTTCGTGCTCCCAACAGGTCCTTATTCCTAAAAAGTACTATTTTTTCAGCTTGATTCATGAAAGTCCATACTTTTAAAAATGCCAATTCTTTTCCATGGAATGAATGTCCTCAATTTTTTTATCAGAATGATCAATTTTTTAATTTTTACCTAAAGTTCAGTTATGTTTCAATATCTCAATAAACAATCAACAGAAATATCTACATGCATGTAGCTATAATATTTGTACTATTAGAAATTGGTGATTTGTAAAGAAACACCGCAAGCAAATATAATTTTTATTAAGAAAAGGAATAAAAATATCCGTTTATTGACGTAAAAATATGATTATTAAAGCGTAAGCTTTCAACACCAACGGGTGCCTTCTTCAAACTTATGCGTTTATAGGCAAGACAAGAAAACTAAACAACAGAAAAAGTGTAAAAAGCCAAACATGAACAGAATATGAGAACATGCTATGTTGCGTCACGTGTATACGACAAGGAGAGGTGTCCACAGAAACGTGCTAAGCGCGAAGAAATGAGCGCCATATTTGGGGAAGCTCAAGTGAGACGTCATCAGTGCAGACCAGAGGGTTAGTCAATATCTCGATGATATAAACCCTGTGGGCAGTGCCTCTGGCGGTAGCATAAGGAGTCACTCTCTTGATCTGGTTCTACTTGGGGATGGTGGAATGGGTAACCACTTCCAGGGATAGTGCCGTTGTCAATTTTCGGTGCGGGACGTCCCGCTTGTGTCCGACTAGCCGAAGAGCGAAAGAACGTTTTGTCATTCCGATGTAATGTTTGGTGGTATCATCCGGGTATTCCAACGGCAGGGAATACACTCCCGCATCAGTTAGTGAGTTATGGGTGTTCCTGGATGATAGCAGATGGCGTGATGTCGATCTTGGTAAGCGTATTCCAAAGCTAAGCCCGAGTTTCTTTCAGGTGTTCTTCAAGAAGTAGGCTTTTCAGCAGCTTAGTTTCCCTTCCTTTTTTTGCAATCGCGATTTTTCGATTCTGAGCCCCACTGAGTTTTCCCGTTTTTGCACTCATTACTCACGGATATTTCAGCACAGCACCCCACACACACTAAAGCAAGCTTGTTCAAACTCCCTAGTAAAAATTTTAAAAAGTACAACTCACCGTAGAAACTGCCGCAAACGCTAGGTTAATTACGAGTATGACACTTTGATACACTTATAGCTCTGAGCTCTGACCAATTCCAGTTCCCTGAGCTTGGTCTTTGTGCAGCGCATTTTCATCTGGTTGGGGGTTGAGGGTACACGTACACCGTACACGCACGCCCAGCCATTCAGATGAAAGTAATATAAAAATGTTTGTCTTCCACCACATATGATATGGTAAACGGGTCTCACACGGTCATGCCCCCTCCCATGGGACTCCCTGCGAATGAAGTATGTCTTGTCCCTTTCCTTTGCTTTCTTTTTTTCAGTTATTCGTTGTTTGTTGTGTCGTGGTCACCATCAGGGGAGGGAGGGGACAGGACAGACGTAGCGTGCCCAGTGCCCCTCCCATCCCCCCGAATACGTTGCTTTTTTTTTCTCCTCAACCTATTCGTATTTTGGTCTGAATGATCAGGATCAATCATTTCCGGCCATGCCTCCTACGTTGCAGCAGTAGTTCCGTCCAAGAGTGTGATCTGGGATTCACTCAGACAAAGAAAACTCCCACTCTCCTTCCCAAACAGGAGGTTGTGGTGCCCCAAAGTGCTGGTAGTGTTGTTGTATAATAGATTTTAGATTTTAGGGAACGCTGCTAAAAAATAGATTTTAGGGAACGCTGCTATTTTCGAACATGACTCTGCTTAGCATTGTTCCCAGTCCCACCACAATTTTACACCCTCACTGAAATTTTTGCGCCCCTCATAGAGCTGCGCCCATAGGCACGTGCCTATCGTGCTTAATTGGAAATCCATCTCTGGGTGCGGTACAACGTCACAATTTGCATTTGCGTACCTCTACATTTTTGGATTTTTTGGATTAGAGGTTTAACGACCACCGTGAGCAATTCAATGGGCTATAAGCAGTCGCCCGTCCCTAATTTAGGGTCACTGGTTCCAGGGAACAGAGGGAGCCAGTGTCGTAAGACAAACACAACATCAATGCCTCAACGGGATTCGAAACCGGACCCCTTTCGGACGAACGATCAGAAGCCATCGCTTAGACCACTGCGCCAGCGGGGCGGCACGGCTACATTTGTGAAATGTGAATACGCAGATTCGAATCATCGCGCATCGATTTCGGACATTGTAGGGTATTCAGGCGACAATTTATCTTATCCCATTGAAACAAATGTCGTTTTGTACTAATTAATTGATGCTTTACAACTTTGTATTTGGACATTTTGCTCTCTCTCTCTCTTTTCGTTTTCTATTTGCAATGGCTACCTTCCGCATTTCGCCACTAGGGGAGCTGCTATTGGTTGCATTCGATCGGGCGTACTCGCTTTACTATACCGTTATCTAACTTGCATAAGTGTACCTCTCTCCGTTCGAAAGTTATTCCAGGCTAAAGGGACTTTCCTATGCACCCTGTATATAGACGGTTGTTATACACACATTGGCCAAAATGTATGAACCTCTGTTTAGCATCGAGTAGGGTCAGATTTGTTGCGAATGACATCCAGAATGCGACGCGGCTTGGATTCAATGATATGCGTCACGTTGTGTTGGTCCAAGATAGATATTCCCGGAGCAAATGTGTCGCAGCTGTTGACAGAAGAGGTACATGACGCTCAAAAACCATTTTCACCAAGTCTCATACATTTTGAATGGGACTGATATCCAGAAAAAGTAGTTGGTGGAAATTATCTTGGTGCTCATAAAACCAGTTTTGCATGATTCTGGCACAATGTGTTGTTTCATTGAAATTCACAAAGATTCTATCACATGTAAACATGTAAAGGAACAGTGCAACTGCGTTACCGGTGGTGCAGTGGTCTAAGCGCTGGATTATGATCATTCGTCCGAGAAGGGTCCGGGTCCGAACCCGGGTAAGGCATGGATGTTGTGCTTGTATTACTGCACTGGCTCTTTCCCTTTCATGCAGCCCCAGTGGCCCTAAGTTATGGACAGGCGACTGCTTAAAGCCATGTTTCTCACTGTGGTCGTTAACTTTCGATCAAAAAAAAAAAAAAAGAATAGTGTAACATCGGTCCTCTGCAACACGGTGGTAAACTCAAAATGAGATCTTACCTTCCACTGGTATCAGAAGGTCCAGTGCGTACATAAAAGAAGGTTGCACGTCCATGACAGGTGAAACCAATTACAGGAACGTATACGAGCGTATCTGCATCGCCTACTCTATTCCAGGAGCTCAACACCCAAAGATTTCTACTTTTTCTAAACACATTGGAATCATGTGGTTAGAAAAAATCATTAAACACCATACAGAGATTGAAACTGTGGTTCGAAATTCCTTTGACTTTAAGGATATTACATATTTGATAAGATCAGATTTTGCTGCAAATACAACAGAAGCAGAATTAAGTCCTCTGGTGGCTAAACCGTTTTTTACCAAAAATGAGAAATTATGCGCAAAAGATTTCTCATCAAGAGCTGTATCCGCTGCAGAAATAATTTTATTAATCCGAGTTTTAGAATCAGGGTTATCGAGGGAAACAAAATCTACTTTTACTGCCTAGCGGAAAATATATCCGTAACTTGAAAAAGGGACTATACCTAAAACACTCTTCGACATAAATGGAATCGAAAGGGGAAATATTTTTTTCAATCGGATGTTTAGAAGCAAATATATGGAACAAAATTCATTTGAATTCGATATCATCTGCATTTATGCCCTCCAGCGGTGAAATTGTGTATCTTAAAGAAATGTAATAAAGGATCATCATTCGCACATTTCAAGCTTCCCAGTGCAAAAAGAATTTTCCAAATCCGACTTATAGTTGCGCAGATATGGTACCCACATACGGACGAAAGGACAAACCGATAACATAAGCACGATGTTTTTTTACAAAAGACGTGCAAAAATGGAACGATATTTTAGAACATATGTTACAGGTTAAATTAGAGGTATCCATCAGAAGCGCCATGAACTATTTCCATAATTAAATAAAAGTTTTAATACTGAATAGGTTGTACCATAACTGAAATAAATTCGACCATGTTTACTCAAGAATGAAACTGAAAAACAGAATTACACTTTCTACCATTCCTTAAAAACGGAAACTTTACGGTAAAAAAAGCATCAATGTTTCTGTGAACTTTCTGTCTGTGACATGTGCTGAAAAGGATTTGTGAATATTTACTGTCACGTTGGTGACGAAATGGAATTGGTGCTTTGTCAGAAACTCATTCTGAGTCAATAGAACCTCATGACACTTTTACATTAAGTGTTGCAACTAACAGGCATTTGTATATCCTTTATTGAATTGGCTAAACAAACGGGGATTATTGCTAAACGTAAGGTTGGTTCACCAGCGAGAAATGAAAGAAGGAAGAAATGTGCCCACGAATAATTTTTGAGTTTTCCTTGTAAGAAAGCGTTTGGTATTTTGAACACAACATGATTTCCCTTCCTTTGACCATTTAGCATTTCCATTGAGTAAATAAAACTTCTGAATTCGTAATGAAATCACATGCACCCAACCTCAAATTCAGGAGCTGGAACTACCATCTTATTACTATAATTACCGAACTGAGACAAAAGAACAATGCCATTTTTGTTGACTCCTTAACACTCATTTTGCCAGAGCATCACTAATTATGCATAATTGATTGACTTTATGTTCAGGTAACTCTTAATTACCGAGAACAGGGATAACAAGTTATCTATCTTCCCAGAATGTAACTTACCTTCATGCCCAGGTGACGAGAGTCGGTTGGGGTTTATTTATTATCATGTTAGTTCCGGCGGTATTTCCATAAAGTGCGTGCAAATTTCTGGCAGAATTGTTCTTTGCGAATGTGCTTGAGGCAGCGGAATTGGGACTCGTGTAAATGCTGATTAGTTGTCCCTTGCGCGAAATGAATCCAAAATGTAAAAGGACAGATACAACCAGAGTTTTCTCGTTATCGAAGCGTCGTCTGAGTTTCTCGGCTGAATTTGATTTCCCCGAAGATGTTGTAGGCACACTTCAAAGATAGCACAAGGGACTTGCGTCTTGCGTTGCTGGGAGACAAACTGGCTTACTTTGTTGAAGGGATGAAATACAGTAGAGCGTCGATTATTCGGACCAGTGGGGATCAGGAGTGATCCGAATAATCGAAAATCCGGAAAATCGGACAATTTGTAAAAATGGTGCGCAATAACACAAAAACCAACGTGCAAAAATAATTACAGTATGTATTCACGAAATGTTTGTAAAAATTATGTATGTACATTAATTTATGTACTACATACTACACAGTCGAGTCACATTATTGTGACCACCTCGTACTTTTGACGTGAACAGCGCATAGCCAATGAAAGGAGGTACGTGTCGTGAGCTGTCTTGGAAGGTATATAAAGTGTGCTGTTGGCATTCTGGAAACGTATCACTCATTGCTGTGATGGATAAAAGGAGCGATTTATCATATTTGCAAAAAAGAATGATTATCGGCTTTCGGGCTTGGAGTGGCACTATTTCTAAAACAGCGCAGTTTTCGAACTGTTCACGTGCTGCCGTGGTTAAAGTATATCGTGATTGGAGAAATGGCACCATTGCGAATAAGCGAAGTGGAAACTGCGAAGCACAATGATGTGAGAGGTAAACGTCGGCTTCGAAGGAACGTGAGAGCCGATCGACACGCTACAGTTGAACTCTCACTGGCCGAATGAACCAGGAAGCTACCAGCAGTGTGTCTGAAACAAGAGGGCTGCGTATGGGTCTCCGATGTAGACGGATGGTCATTGCACCTATGCTAACGAAGGTGCATCGGCAGAAAAGGCTTATATTTGCTCTGCAGTATCGTAATTGGACCTCCGCTGATTGTCAAATGATTGCCTTCTGCATAATCAGAGTTTCTGCATAATCCAGAATTGTCCAGAATTTATAGGAATCGGACCTCCGTTGATTGGCAAAGTATGGATATCCGAATAATCGGAGTTCCATTGTAATCTCAAACGGCAGAAAATCGTTTAAACGACATTTTTTTCTCTTCTGTTCTTGTATATGCTTCAGAAAACCTGAAAATTAGATCGTAATGGAACGAGAATCCAATCTTCCAAATTTTTTGAGCCATGTAATTTGCATGCAATAAATTTTGAATCGATGTAACTTCCAAATTTTCTGTGCCATGTAAATTTGCTCGATTAATTTGGAATCCATCTGCCTCTAACATCTATTTGACTACCATTTATTTCTGAAGAGTAATTTTTTCAGGCGATTCGATTTCTGCTCGCGTGCCTCTAAGATGAAGTGCCATACTCGGTCGAGTCACAGTAGTGTTACCACCAATTAATATCTAGAGTAACCGCCTTGTGTAGCGCTGACAGCAGCTAGACCGGCTGGGAGTAACTCAATAAGGTGCTGGGAAGGTGTTCACAAGCATGTGGAGCCACGCTGACAGCAGTGCATCTGACAGCTGCTGGAAGGTGCGCGGTGGAGGATGCATAGAGCGAACAACATGATCGAGGTGGTCCGACAGATGCTCGATTGGGTTGAAGTCTGGGGAATTATGGAGCCAGGGAAGTACTTTGCAGACTTCATCGTGCTCTTTCAACCATTCTAAGACATTTCCAGCTGTGTGACACATTACATTGTCGTGCCGTGAGATCCCATCCGCCCCAGGGGAGACAATATGCATGTATGGGTGTACGTGGTCTGCAAGGATGGATTCATAACGAATTTGGTCCATAGTACCTTCCACAAGTATGAACGTACCCAGAGAAGCCACGAAAATATTCCCCAGGTCATAACGCTGCCTCCACCAGCTTGCGTTCTTCCAGCAATGGTTTAAGAGTCTTTGTTCTCCGACGTTTATCGCCTCATACGCCAACGTCCATCCGTTCGATGTAGCAGAAAACGAGACTCATCGGAGAAGGCAATACATTACCAATCAGCTGAGGTCCAATTATAATACTGCCGTGCATATGTAAGCCTTTTCTGCCAATGCACCTTCCTTAGCTCAGGTGAAGTGACCTTCCGACAGCATCGGAGCACCGTACGCAGCACGTTTCGCCGAACTGTTTAGACATACTTTGGGTAGCCCCCTGGTTCATTCGCCCAGTGAGGTGCTCCACTGTAGAGTGTCGATCGACCCTCACGCACCTTCGAAGCCGACGTTCACCTCACATCAATGGCACTTGGTGCTCCACAGTTTGCACGTCGCTTATTCACAATGGTGCCATTTCTCCAATCACGATACACTTCAACCACAGCAGCACGTGAACAGTTCGAAAATTGTGCTGTTTCAGAAATACTGCCACCCTTGGCCCGAAAGCCGATAATCATCCCTTTTTGCAAATTAGATAAATCGATCCTTTTATCCATGGCAGCAACGAAGTGATATATTTTCAGAATGCCTGCAGCACACCTTATATACCCTCGAAGCAAGCTCACGACACGTGCCTTCTTTCATTGGCTATGCGCTGTTGACTTCAAATGTAGGAGGTGGGCTCAATAATGTGACACGACTGTGTATATGCTTCGATTTATGCACTGCGGCGCGTTTCATCTAAGTCCCGAATTGCATCCTCAGTTGCGTGGAGATTCCTTGTTCTGGGTGTGTAACGGTAGCATACTCGATCGCATATCCGGAGATGCGGCTTCGGTTCCCATTTCAGGACGATGGAATTTTCAAGTTCTCTGATACATGTGAACTTGCTTGAAAGGTAAAAGTTGTTTTTATGAAACACGAAAAAAAAAACCTGAAAATGTGGGCATATTCAAACATATGCAATAAAACGTTACTGAAAAATGTTAAATTCTCATCCTTACTTCATGCGAATTTAACACACTATTACTTTCATCAGGCCTTCCCAGCTACCAAATCTTCAATGTATTATTGTAGTTACCTGCTCTTTGTTGACTTATGCTTTCAAATGGCGAACCCTTAACATTATTAAAAAAAAAAAAAAGATTTGTTTAGGTTTATGCAAAATAATCAATACCCGGAGGAAAATGTTTGGTATCACTTCATCTTCACAACCGAAACGCTGTCGTATTTTAACGTGTTCAAAGGCTAGGCAACTAATCAAAATAAACTTTCGTGTTGGCTAAATAATAATAAAAAATCCGCGTTCAGACTTGCTAAAATTCAGAGTTTCACGCAATGAATTTCAGGAAGTCTGAATGTACGCTAAATCACCAGAGATTTTGCTACTAACCTTTAAAGATATAAAATTCCATTTATAGATTTCCTATTGTTAATATAAATATTACACTGCGATCCACTGATCTATCGATCTATTGAAAAAAGACTGATCGGTGAGAATTCATTTTGAAAGTATAGACCACGATAGCGGATGCAAATGGTTACATCCGCTGCGGGTATGCAAATTTCGTGCGCAAGCCACGATCTCTAACTCATCCAGTGTAGGTGCAAAAGCATGCAGCAGAGGACGTGTTTCAATAATGGCGACGCGCATTTGGGCGCGTCATGTAGTTCCGATGCGGAGAGTTACGTTATTGGGTGTTATTGGGTTTCGTTCAAGTTCCCGCCTCATACGAATTCTAGGACCTGAACATGCAACGGTGCTTCGAAGAAATTTTGTAGGCTCAAGCCCTACTTTTCTTGAAGACTGTTCTGGGTTCTATCTTTCAACAAGCCAACACGCAGCGCATGTAACGCGGAATATCTTAGATCGTCCAAATGCCAGGCATATGCCATTTCTTCCTTAACTTTAACCATTGCCAGACTTATCTTCCATTAAACATATCTGAGATATTGTGGATCTTCTACTGGGCCGTCATGCCACGCCAGAAACTATCAACCACAATAATTGGGTAAGAAGTGTGGTGGCATGGCACGACATTCCACAAGCAAATGTTGGACCGTAGTGTTGAGGCAAACAAATGTTTAGGACTGTAATTCCAGGCGTAGTGTTCACGCCTGAACACTACGCTGTGTACACGCCATTATCGCTCTTCGGAGCCGGTACATTCAATAATGAATACTGTATCTTGCTACAGCTACAAAGCGTATAGAGGTTTATTAAAATAATGGAAACACTGTTTATGAAGAACGTTTTTTATATAAACTGTAAGCCTACCTCGGACTTTCAGAACAGAAGTAGTGTCCGACTTGGGAGACACTTAACTCATTCATACACATACGGTACTGGATTTTCGGACCATTTCTCCTGTAAAATATGATCCCAACTGAGCCAGTGATGTTGGTGGTGGAAAGTGTGATCTGACTGTTCGCTTCAGGTATTCCCACAAATGTTCAATAATGTTGAACTTCGGAGATTGCGGTGGCCACGGTAGCTTATGTACCGCCTCTTTACGCACTACAAACCACAAATTGACAGGTTACGCGCAAAGCTCGGGGACATTATCGGCTTGAAACCATGGACTGTCATTAGGGAACAATGCGTGCAAAATTGAATGCGGTGCAGGTGGTCTCCAAGAATGGGTTCGCACGTTGCAGATGTGACACGACCCTGCAAAACGACTAATGGCCCCAAGTAATGCCATGATAGGGTACCCCACAACATCAAGGATCCATCTCCATGCTTAACATTTAAAAACAAACAGTTGGGGTGGTGCGCATGTGCAAATTTTCGCTGGACTCTACCAGTTGTGGAAAAAAATGTGAAACACTACTCATCAGACCAGATGACAAGTTGTTCAGCATCGCAGTTTTTATGTGCTTTTCACCAACTTACACGTTTAGTTACATTGATGTTGGTAGAAAGAGGTATGTGGATTGCAGCATGGCCATAAATACCGGCACCGATGAATTTCCGGACGAACTGTCATGACGGAAATGGGATCATTTCCACAGGTGTTAAACTCTGCTGCTATTTGCGGTGCTGTGGTCTGTCTTGTGCTTCCGTTGTACAATCCATGCCAACGCTTACATATCCGTTTCTGACAACTTCGTAAGGCGTCCACAGTTTGTAAACTTGGGGGCAACGCCGTGTCCTTTTGGATAGATAGTCATAATCTTCAATACAGTTCCTCGTCATGTACCTACTATTTTACCGTTGAAATTACTGAAGTTGCTGCAACACACGCACCATTGATCATGCCTTTTTTCAATTGGAAGTTTAACGATCACCGTGAGCAACTCAATGGGCTATAAGAAGCCGCCCGTCCCTAATTTAGGGCCACTGGTTCCAGGGAAGGGAGGGAGGGAGCCAGTGCCGTAGGAAAAACACAACATCCCTGCCTCACCGGGAGTCGAACCCGGACCCTATTTCGGACGAATGACAGAAGCCATCGCTTCGACCACTACGCCACCGGGGAGGCCATGGCCTTTTTTGAGGTCACTGCGATCTGATATTGTCGATAATTGCTCCAAATCCGCTGTTTCATCTGCGACTGTGGCATTGATATGTTAGCCGCCCCGGTGGCGCAGTGGTCTAAGCGATGGCCTCTGATCATTCGTCTGAACATGGTCCGGGTTCGAATCGCGGTGAGGCATGGATGCTGTGTTTGTCTTACGGCACTGGTTCTCTCCCTTCCCTGGAACCAGTGACCCTAAATTAGGGACGGGCGACTGCTTATAGCCCATTGAGTTGCTCACGGTGGTCGTTAAACCTCCAATCAAAAAAAAAAAATAAAAAAAAATGATAAGTTACAGCGCACCGTACGTGACCCCGTTATACGTATATAGTACACACGTCGCGGGTGACCTCGTCTCTGTGATTTGAATGGCGCAATGCGTGTAATCCAGTTGCAGTCAGTGTTTCCATTATTTTGATAAGCCCCTATACTTCTCGTTGTTAGTGTTTTGTAACGTAGTCGTAAAAACTTACCATAAAGTTTTTTGGTGATGACTACCATCAGATTTATTACGTAGTAATATAAAACAATGTTAGATAATTTTTTGGGAGGACTGGTGGTTTAACTACCAGCGTTAGCAACTTAGTAGGCTATAAGCAGTCGCCCGTCAGTGATTTAGGGCCACTTGTTCCAGGGAAGGAAGAAAGCCAGTGCCGTAAGACAAAACACAATATCCATGCCTCCCAGGGATTCGAACCCGGACCCATCTCGGACGAATGATAACAAGTCATCGCTTAGACCACTGCGGCACCGGATCGGTCAAACAATTTTAACTATCCTGTATGTAAAACTGTCACTACTTCAACCGACAATTTGTCCAATTCAGGTAGTAAGAATCGGGCAAGCACCGATATAAGTTGAATTGAATCTCGGTACTCTTTTCTGAAGATCAGCTCGTATTATTTGGAAGAGGCTGAGCTCTGTAGGTTGTTTAGTTTTTGATTTGGTATCGCTCTGAAAATACAATACTGTAGTCCATACATAGATCTGTCCAGATTTTAAAATCCCGCTTTCTTTTTCAATATTTTGTATGCTTTTGAATCATTAACGGAAATGACTTTTCCGGTTTTATGATTTCGCATGAGTTGTAAAGCCAAATCTTTTATACAAGTTGGAGTTCATCATTTCTGAAATTTGACCGTGCCTTTGTTCATAATCCGTCTGATGAATTCTGCTGCATTCAGTGATCAAAGTACCTACTATTTTATCTCTGCGTTCATGCTATTTATTTATTCCTCTATTCACGTAACTCATTTTTAGTACCGGTGCTGTCTATTTCATTTCTCATCACATTGGCTAGCTGTACAAATTCCGCAGCAGCCATTTATGTTTGGCAAAACTAGTACGGAATTTCCAAGGAGATCTTACTTTTGTCTACATTGGACTTTTCGTGATCTTTGCAGACCACTAGATGTTGTCAATCGGGGTTTTGTTATATCTATGATTGGGGTTCTATCCCCAAAAATCCTAGAATTACTGTAAGCTCCTAGAAGTATTGCGTTATGGAGCAGTATGTTGCATAATGTGGCATTCAAAGGAGATATAGTCTGCAATCTCTTCAAGATAATACATTACTTGCCAATAAAAACCCAAAGCACCCCGCGAAAGTCGTTCACTCCTGATGAAACTCATCATGCAAGTACCTCAGGGTCGAATATGCAAATGATCAAAAAACAACGACCAATGACTAAAGTGGCTCTCCACGGCGCATGGGAACTATCGAGGAGGATATATCAAGAGCAAAGCTTACACGCAAGGACAATTGTGATAAAGGATAGTGGTTGCATTAAACTCCGTGGACAGTGAAGAGGCCTCTACATCGGATCCGTGCATAATGTGAGCAGTTTAGCGAGTTTGAGAGAGAACGTATAATTGGGCTGAGAAAGGCAGGTTGGTCAATTCGCCGTATCGCCAGGCATGTGGAACGGTGAGACACGGCAAGCGGACGATGTTGTCACCAATGGGTTGAGGAGGGCCCAAACCCCGTAGCACACGGGCAGCGGAAGCCCGAAGGCAACGACAGAAGGCGAGGATCCAAAAATTCTGAGAGCCGTACTAACAGACAGAATTCGTGCATTGGTTGGCAGCTGGTTTTTCGGATCTCCCTCTGCAGTACCCTCCGGTCCATGGGTTGCAGTTTCGTGGGTCTTCCAAGGCGAGGTGAATACCTGCAATGTCCCGTCTTCTTCCACTTGTTGATGACAAAGGCCACAGTTGATTTAGCGATCTGTCTGACATCAGCAATGCATTTTGTGCTCATACCTCCAATTCAGCAGCCTATTATAACGCCCTTTTGAAAGCCCGAGAGATTTCTCCTGCTAGCTATTTTATCAGCGATTGATCTGAGCGTACTTTCGTTGCCATTTTTATACCTTATCGACCACGTGTCTGCCAGCACACCACTGCGCCTGCGTGGGGGTGCCCATTCATTTCTTTCCACAAAGAGTATGAGTAAAATCGGCAAGTTGCAGCGATAAGCCTTGTTTGTTTATTTCAGTGAATATATTTCAAATACGTGGAGATAATGTAAATATACGATGTCATCGCTCTGTCCACGTTATTTTATAAACAACGAATAGCAACTGAAAAATTGTTCTACCGACACTGCTGGGATCGCATCGCCGGATCTCTCGATAACTAGCCGAGTGCGTTCGCTTAACGCTACGGTGCCAACAATTCACAGCACTATTCTTGGTTTATCAGACAGCATCTGACTACACAAATCCATATTGATGGGATCAGCAATTGATGTGTCGCCATCTAGTGGCATTCAACAAAGCAAGCTGTTTTAATTACAGCTGATAAATCCAAAGGGCAATAGAACTGCTGAATATATTTCAAATACGTGGTGATAATGTAAATATAGGATGTCATCGCTATATCGACGCTATTTTATAAACAACGAATAGCAACTGAAAAATTGTTCATCCGACACCGATGGGATCGAACCCCAGAAATGCCACTAGATGGCAACACATCAGTTACTGAGCTCATTAATATGGATTTGTGTAGTAAGATGCTGATTGATAAACCACGAATAGCGCTGTGAATTGTTGGCACCGTAGCGTAAAGCGAACATACTTGGCTAGTTATCGAGAGTGGGGGGGGGGGGATTTCGATCCCAGTGGAGTCGGAGGAACAATTTTTCAGTTGTTATTCGTTGTTTATAAAATAACGTGGACAGAGCGATGACATCGTATATTTGTGTAGTTCAGTTGGAAGAATAGCTGCCTCTGTAGTGGGAAGAGGTGAGTCCGTGATGGCAAGCAAGGTTATGAGCTATATTGGCACCAGAACGTAAGTGAATCTGGTAACCCTGAGGTTCGAAAAAATGCGTAATGTTTCTCCCACACACATCGTATGGAATTAATAAAAATTCCTTCTACAGTGAGCTGATCCTTCAAGCATCTTTGTCGGAGTACCCAAAAACCTGAGGTTTTCGTTCCCTAACATTCTCAAGGAAAGAATGATGTAAGGTACTACGTAACACGACACAGGTGACACACTACTACGATGACATATGAGTGAAATCAGTGAGTTTGAATAGTAAACCTTGCTGGGGTAGTTCTGTTGGGCGAAAAGTCGCCTTCGTAGTAGGAAATTGTGGGTTCGAATACCACCTGGCAAATAAAAATTGCTATGCTATAAAATTCGTTTCGGATATGTCGTATAAAAGTTCCATCAGATCATATGGTTAGCTGTCTCTGAACCTTACGTGTGAATCACCAGAAATTGCTAGATGATGTAGAGTGTGGAACGACATCAGCTAAATGGTCGTATGTATTCATAGATTCTGTTGACACGGGAAGATCACTGCCAACTCAAATGGGCTTTGTTATTTTAGTAATATTAGTCTTCAAATTATTATAACTGCTACTGCATCCAAAAATATACATAGTTAAGACTTGCATGACTTTTGAAACAGCAAAAGATGTTCACCTACATAAACTATTGCATGTGAAATATTAGCTTGTTTCCATTGCTTCTCAACCGTATTTACCAGGGCCTATCAAAAAGCAAGTTTCATATAGCGGCGACTATCGGAAATGAACAGAAGGAAAAAATGGGGTTGCAGAGTGACGTCATACATTTCGTCATCTGCTTGTGGAAGGAGTGCGGCGCAATAGTGCTGCGTAGTTTATTCGTTAACCGTTGTTTGCTATGGCGCAGCAACTGGAGTGTTACTTAAAATTGGAAGTTCTCTGAACAGTGAGTTCTTTTTTTGTTTTTGTTTTCTTTTGGGCAAACGTTTGATTCCAACTGAAATCCATCATGAAGTGTCGGTTGCTTATGGAGATGAGGCCTTGTCTCACCACGCTATTGGAAAATGATGTAAGCAGTTCGAAAAAGGACGTACGGATTTGGCAAATGAACCGGGTAGAGGAAGACCTTCGAGTACCGTTGATCACATTTTGCGCGTAGAGGAGTTGATTAGGGATAACCTCAGCATTAAAATTCATGAAATTGTCGATTTGTGCGTGTCATGTGGCAGTAGTGTACAAGCTATCATTCACGAGCACCTGCATTTCAGAAAAGTGTGCGCAAGATGGTTCCACGATCTTTAACGGAACAGCATAAAAATAAGCGCTTTGCGTCGAGTCTTCCGTTCCTTCAATGTTATTTTGAAGAAATCACAGATTTATCACAGACGTGGATGCATCAATTCGCAACAGAAAGCAAATCGGCATCCATTATGTACAAACACCTCAGCTCGCCAGAATTAAAGTCTGCCTGAAAAGTGATGGCAACGGTCTTTTTCAACTGAGAGGGGCAGGTGTACACAGAGTTTGCGGCAATATTGAGTATGATAAAAGGTGCAATGTATTGCGAGACAATGGAGAAATTAAAGAAATCAATTAACGCTTTAAGCGGCCGATTTGTATCTCAACCAAAATGCACGAAATTTTCTGACCTCCTCAAACAGAACTGTGGATATGGTTATCTAGTTATACGAATGCTACGGCAAAAGTATTCCTTTCCCTCTCTCATCTCCGAAGAATCGATTATATATCCGTCGCTAGTAGTAAGTGCTCCCTTATGGTGCTTAGTCTTACAGCCTATAGTCTGATGCCCTTATAGTGCTTTAATCTCTGCTCCATGACCCAAGGAATGATTGGGAAGGCCTAATTCCTCTGACACGGATATCAGGTAGAAGCAAATTTCTCAAATATCTTTCCTCTCCGTTCTTAGGTTCTTCGCCATTTTTGTAGTATTTTTGGGAGAAAAGGTAATATGATAGGGAGGATTGAGGAAAATCATTTCCCATAAATGACCACTGTTGAATGACAAACCTAAAAAAATCAGCGCTTTCTGATATGCAGGTTCACTCGTTCCTGTCGAGTTCGCCCCTACTTGTTAGACAGCGAAAATATGTATTCGTTGAAGCTGATTTCAAACAATTTTCTTAACCCCGAGTTAATTCGTTCCAGCCGGTTAACTTGTTTTTTTGTTAAAAGGATACTCGTGGCAAGAACGATGTCTTTGTTTATTCACTGAAGCCACAGGATTTTCACTATTTTTCCCGCCCTTTGGATTTATTTGCTATACAAGTAATTAATACACTGCTGGACAATTGCTAAGGACGGATCATAAACGGCTATATAGCGCATAAAAAAGTAAGTGTGGTTGGATGCCAATTGAAATAAAATAATGTCAAAATGCCAGGACATTACCAGATAAACAATTTATTGTGCTCTGAAATCCAGAAGGCTTTGGAACGTGTTCAAGGGACAAACAGGCCATTTTGTGCAGAATACGTAAACGTAAAAAAATGCAATTACCGTCCGCAGGCGTTCCGGCGTAAGATGTCAATACAGGATATGACCACCATGGAGGGCGATGTAAGATTCCACACGTCGTGTCATGCTTTGCACAACATTATCAAGCAGCTGTTGGGGTAATTTATCCCATTCCTCTGTCAGTGCACGGATGAGGGTGTCCTTGTTTATTGGAGGGCATTGGCGAACAGCAAGGCTCCTCCCCAAAGCATCCCACACATTTTCAATGGGATTCAGATCTGGAGAACGTGCTAGCCATACGAGGCGTTGAATATCCTCGCTCTCAAGACACTCCTGGACAGCGACTGTTCGATGACCACGGAACATGCGAACATGAGGTAGCAGAACATCATTAATGTATCGTTGGCCAGTCATAGTCCCAGTTGGAAGCACATAGAGGGACGTATGGCCATTGATCATGATGCCAGCCCATACCATGACACTACATGATGGATATCGGTCCCTTTCCTGCATGTTTGCTGGACAATATACAGTACCACTATCTTGCCAGATCAATTGTCGTCGACAATCAGACGATAGACTGTATCTACTCTCATCTGAGAAGAGGAAAGCAGACCAGTCGTTATCAGTCCAATTGCGATGTTGATGGCACCATTGCAAACGGGCGGTACGGTGACGTCTGGACAATGGGATGCACACAACAGGATGGCGGGCGTATAGTCCTCCTTCATGCAAACGTCTTGCGACAGTTTTTCGGGAGATCCGCTTGCCAGTAGCAGCAATAAACTGATTTGCTATCTCACTAGCTGTGCTGCGCCGGTGTCTTTTTGTTGATAGCACTATGTACCGATCTTCTGCAGGTGTCGTACTGCGAACACGACCTCCCCGTGACGTTTGCTACACTCTCCATTTGTTTGAAATGATTTCCAAAGCCTTGAAACAACGCTGTGGCTGACGTCGAACTCTCTGGCAACATCTGTTATTTTTCGCCCTTCTTCAATCTTGCCAATAATACGGCCACGCGTAAAATCATCTAGGTAATGTCGGGAAGACATACTGAAAATTGCAAGTTCGTCAATTGATTCTTTTCCTTTCAACTTTGCGTTTGAACAACAACGGTCAATACGCGTCAAATCCTTTATATCTCTTATCAGCGCTATGACGTCACGAACAAGTTCGGCAATTCAAAATTTGGATACGCACAACAAGTCTTACTGTATCCCGCACTTATGCTAATTTCCACATTTTCCTGCCTTCCATTTTATGGTTGCTATTGTCATCCGTCCTTAGCAATTGCCCGGCAGTGTATATAGCTTGTGCCGTTAATGCCCACCAGATATAGATGTCGTAGTTGCTGAGACCATCCTACGGATATGTGATGTCAGAAGCTGCGAGATAAACGCACAAAACGCCGTTGATTGTTGGCCGTTGTAGCGTAAGGAGAACGCACTCGGCTAGATATCGAAAGATTTTGGGGTACGATCCCAGCAGTGGCCGGACAACAATTTTTCGGTTGCTATGTGTTGATAAATGTGGAAAGAACGATGTTTTTATTTATTCACTGACGCCACGTATTTAGGGGTTTTTCACAAAGATTTAAGGGCCGAAAATGATGAAAATTGTCAAAAGGATGCATTTTGTTACACCACAATGCCATCCCACACAAAACTACCGCTACTGAGGAGCTACTTTGTAGTTTCAAGTGGAAAGTATGATCGCATCCCCGATACAGTCGGGATTTAGCGCCTTGTGATTACCACTTTTTCACAAAAATCAAAAAAGCACCTTTGGAACAACCATTTCGAAAATGACGATGAATTCAAGGGAGCTATGAAAACATATCTCCGTGAACTTGGAGCGAGCTTTAACTTTCTCGGTATTGAAAAACCGGTTTCTCCTTCCGATTACTAAAACTTGGCCATGTCTCCGTGAACTTGGAGCGAGCTTTAACTTTCTCGGTATTGAAAAACCGGTTTCTCCTGCCGATTACTAAAACTTGGCGATTACGTGGAAAAATAAAGGAAAGTTATAGGTTCCAGAAGTTAAACTGTTTTGGTTTCTCAATGTTTAACACATATTATGTGAAACATGTGATATTTATTTTTTGATACCTCTACGTCAAATTTCTTTGCCACCTCGGTGACGCAATGGTCTAAGCGATGGCTTCTGATCATTTGTCCTTGATGGGGTCTGGGTTCGAAACCCTGTGAGGCATGGATGTTGCGTTTGTCTTTCGGTCCTGGCTCGCTCCCTTCCCTGGAACCAGTTGCCCTAAATTAGGGACAAGCAACTGCTTATAGCCCATTGAGTTGCTCACGGTGGTCTTTAAACCTCCAATTAAGAAAAAAAAAAAAGATTTGTATATGGGTACTTGAAAAACGCGATTTTCTCCAATGTGTAGGAGTAATGCTTCCACATTTATTAAAGATGAATATATAAGTAAAAATATACATAGTAAAAAATATTCCGAAATTAGCGCCAAAGTTTCTGGTTTTAAATTCCATGTTTTTTCAACATGTTTCCTAATTAGTAAAAAAATTCACAAAACGCATTAAATATTTTAATCCCACAAAGCAAAATTTAGAATGAAAATCTTCTTACAGGAAATCTCGTAGTTTCGAAGCTTTATAATTTTATTCTTGCAAAAAAGAGAAATCGGGAACATAAAAGCATTTCCTCTACCACGCCGCTTTCATTATCAAAATGTAAGCCTGATCGAGAAAAATATTCACACGAAGAAGATTTCAAATTAAACTGAAGCACGCCAACCTTTTTTTTTTTTTTTTAGATTTATTGCAGAAATTAATTCTGAACGTCTGTAACAACCATGGTTTCAATACAGTTGATGACAAGAATGAAATCGTGAAGTAATTGCTTTTTCTAAACTTGTTCAAAACGAAAAAGTGAACTTTGCAAGAATTCATTAGAGTAGAAACCTTTTTGTAAGACCAGTTTATATATACACTATCTACCAACAAGTAATTGGACACCTGTGATAGCAAAGGAAAACGAAGTTTATTCACCTTCAATAGTTGGTGGAGTCTCCACGAGCGGTGATTACAGCTGCGACCCTCCGGGGCACACTCTCAACCAGGCGTTGTATGACGGATAACGGTATTTTCTTCCACTCGGCATGGAGAAGACAGGTCAGTTCCTTCACCGATTTCGGACGGTGGGGGCACCCTTTAAGTCGACGCTTCAATTCGTCCCAGAGGTGCTCGATAGGGTTGAGGTTCGAGCTCTTCGCAGGCCAGTCCATTCGATTATCCCCATTATCACAATACCAAGCCATGGTGGACCTCGCAACATGACAGATGGCATTGTCATCCAGAAAGTAACATGGGTCCACCCCGTAAAACTGCCACAACGTAGGAAGCGCATGGTCATCCAAAATGGTGCAGTAGGTCTCGGCGTTTAGTCTACCAGGAATTGCGACCAAGGGTCCCGTGCTATACCAGGAGAAACACCCCATAGAATAATTCCACCGCCGCCGAACTTCACAGTTGGCACAATACATACCGGCATGAGGCGTTCTCCAGGCAGACGCCAAACCGATACCCTGCCATTCGAACGGTAGAGGGTGAACCTTGATTCGTCGCTCCAGAGAACCTCTTTCCACTGTTCAACGGCCCACTGTCGATGTTATTTGCACCACGTTAGCCGAGCAGCGCTATTGGACTTGGTGATCAAAGGCTTGTGGGCGGCAGCACGTCCATGATAACCGAGCAGATGGGCTTCCTTACCGATGGTATTCATCGAAAGAACACTCCCGGATGCCTGTTGAAACTCCTGGTGGATGTGGCCCATCGATTTGGTGCGGTTCTTCCGAATTTCTCTGGCCAGCACCCGTTGGTCTCTAAATCCCAGTTTTGTGGGCCTGCCGGGTCGGGGCACATTCCGACAGTCACCTCTCATCTTCCACTTGCCAATCACGTAGGCCACTGTCGATTTTGGGTACTTCAACTCGCTGGATATGTCACGTATGGATCGGCCATTTCTGTGATACCCGAGGATTACACCTTTCTCGAAATCAGACAGCTCCGAACTGCGTGGCATCTTAAATGCGACTCTTTGCGTTGTTGTTTCCCACACGATATTTAATGGCGGCGGCCGTGACGTGTATCAGGTCCGCAGATATCGTCGATTGCATTGGTGTCCAATTACGTGTTGGTAGATAGTGTATATATACATTGAAGCGCCAGAAAAACTGGTATAGACGAGCTTATGCAAAATACATGGCAACATCATCTATGCGCGTACACAGTTGCGTCCGCCAGTGCGTATATAAAGCGATAGACATTGTTGCTAGCTGTCAGAGCTGTTTCAGCATGAGAATGACAAGTAATAACAATTGAAGCGATTTTCAACGCGGTGTGATAGTTGGCGCTCGTGAGATGGGCCATAGTATTTCGGAGGTAGAAACGAAGTTCGGATTTTCACGGACGTCCATTGCAAGGGTGTACCGTGACTACAAGAATTCCGACAAAACCTCCAACCTACGCTACCAGCGAGACCGTAAAAAGACATTGGGTGAAAGTGACCATCGTCGGCTGTCAAAAATCGTTTAACGCAATAGGTGTGCAACACTCTCGCAGGTAGCATAGGAATTCAATACTGGAGCCTCAACAAGCATCAGCGTCAGGGCTGTGTGACGTACCCTGCACGATATGGGCTTTGGGAGCCGACGCCCTTCTCGAGTCCCCTTGATGTGTGCACGACACAGAGCTATGCGCCTCTCTTGGGCACGGCAACACCACCACTGGACAATTGATAACTGGAAACAAGTAGCCTGGTCTGACGAGTCGCGTTTCCAACTGTATTGGGTAGATGAAAGGATTCGTGTGTGGCGCAAACCCCATGAAGCCATAGATCCCGCCTGTCAACAGGGAAATATACCGGCTTGGGGGGTCCGTAATAGTATGGGGTGTGTTTATCTGGACTTCACTGGGACCCCTGGTACGTCTACAAACGTCTGTGATCGGCCAACGCTATGTGCGCATCCTTCTATAAAAATGCAAGTGCAAAGATTCGGCTATTTGAGAATACAGCACTCATAAAAATTGGAAAGGGAGTGAGACAAGGTGAAACTACATCTCCCAAACTCTTTAATGCCACATTGGGAAATGTTTTTCAATCACTGAACTGGGAAAACAAAGGGATAAAGATTAATGGAGATTATCTAACTCCCCTTCGTTTTGCTGATGACGCAGTCATTTCTGCAACTACACCATCACAGCTGCAGAGTATGACCCATTAGCATGCTGACAAGAGTAAAGAAGTGGGATTAAAAATGAACTTTCAGAAGACAAAAGTGATGTACAATGCTTTTACAAAAAAGGAAGATTTTTCGATTGATGGGGAAAAGCTGGAGATAACCAATACCTACATTTATCTTGGACAGCAGATATCAAGTGAGGGTCACATTGATGAAGAAATTAATCGGCGTATAAAACTAGCCTGGAGAGCTATTGGAAGAAGCAATATAATTTTCAAGAGCAATATGCCATTATGTCTTAAAAGAGGAGTGTTTGATCAATGCATCCTTCCAGTGCTTATGTATGGTGCAGAGACGTGGACCTTAACTAAAAGAAACATACAAAGGCTGCAGACAACTCAAAGAAGCATGAAGAGATTCATGCTTGGTGTAAGCTGGAGAGATAAGAAGATGAACTCGTGGATCCGAAAAATGACAGGAGTGGAAGACATCATGATTAGAGTTAAATCCCTGAAATGGCAATGGGCTGGACTTATTGCCAGAAGTACAGACCTTCGATGGACAGCCGACATTTTAGACTAGATTCCAAGGGATAGGAAAACCCCAGAAGAAGACCACATGTGAGATGGGTGGATGAAATTCGAAAGTATACGAGAGTAACATGGAGGAGACTGTCACCAGGCAGACCGTTATGGAAGAAACTTGGGGCGATCTTCGTCCAGCAGTGGATTGATAATGGTTGACAATGATAATGATGATATAGTATATGAAGAATATACTATATCATCAACACCTGTCAGATTGCAGTGCAAGCAATTATACAGCGCGGAGCTGAACTAACGGACTTTGAAAGAGGTAAGGGTATGTCACCTGAGTAAGTAATTAGTGCGTAGCTTTGATGCTTTTGTTGGATTTCTAAAATCAACTGTCGCAGATGGTACTGTTGTCGTTATTTCATACTGTGGCAATGTGTGGAAGCAGCCCGGACTGACATACCCCAAGCTCACATCCAAAGCCTCTTTCGTTCGATGCCGCGGCGTGTAGCGGCCGTTATTGGCAGCCATGGGGGCCACACGAACTATTCATGGCTGCGTGTTCCGCAAGTCGCACGGGCCTGTAAGCTCAATCGTTTCATCTTTGTATCTGTTGTTATGTGTCCAGTAAATCTGGCTTTGCTATCTCGTGTCCTTCTTGGTGTTGCATTTTGGGTGGCCAGCAGCGTATTCACTAGAATTATTATATTTTATTGTTACCATTGTAAGCAAGATTAAGAACCGTGAATGTTGTGATTGGGATATTTCCACGGACCGTGGGATCCGATAGTAGTAAGGGACTCCTGTTTCCTTGCTGAACAGCATATCAGTCTTCAGAAACGGTGTCCCAATTTACAGTAGTTTTGGTTCCTGAAGTGCAGATAAATGACTGGAAGTGATTTCAACACGCGCTCGCGGGATTTACGCTCCGATTAAACTCTCTGACCTTACGCAGCTGAAATGTGTCTGCTAATAAAAGTTCTCAGAGTTCACCGCTGAAGAACCAACCCGAGAAACATTTTCTTGTTGTTTTTTTTTTTTTGTTAAAAACAGAATTGTGTACTTCCATACAGAACGCCATGTAACTTTCTGAGAAAGGAAATTGGGGAATTGTGTAGTTTAACGTAATGCCCACAATTTTACGCATCGTGTAATGTTAAGATCTTCATGATTGCATTAGATACGTTATTCTTCAAGATATCATGGTAGTTGTCTTTCAGTTACAGTTTTGTTTTTTTCACATTTAAAAATTGGTACTTAAAAATATGCAAAATGTACTCGTTTTTGAGTACATTCTGGGCTTATAAGCATAGCTCCGAGTACTTGTGTCTTATTTTTGGAAAAGACACGTTCTCATTTTTGAGTGCATACAGGGAGTCAGTTGTAATTATATCTCCTATTTCTAATTTGAAATACATATATGTACTTAATTTTGAGTGCATATATTTTAAATATATGGACCAAAAAAAAAATCCATATATTTCAAATATATGTGCTCTATCTTCATTCAGTTTCTGTGCCCGTTCGGGTAGGGCAAAGAAACTGAAGGAAGTTACAGCTAACCTAGCGAATCTGACAGGATTGTTTGTAAGTGAGAGAGAGCTCACTGAATGGCTCTAACATACAAGCGTACGATTTTGTACATAGAAAGCGGAGAGAAATTAGGGGGCTTAGGAACTCTAACCGAGGGATCCCTACTTGGGGGCCGTCACTTAATGGGCTTGTCCGATGCACAGAGATTATTCAGCGATTGTTAGGATTTCACACCACCACGGACAGACCCCAGGATCAAGCCTATCAGGCTACGTTTAAACCTGGGGTCCCTCCATCAGAAGTCTGAATCTCTAACCACTAAACCATTCGCGACTCGATTTCAAATTTGGAATACGTGTACTACATACATACTAATTTATTCAAAAAATTAACCTGAAGTACACTGAAAAGCAACTGAATTAGAGAGAGCTGGCGTCATGAAAATGTGGCGCTGTGGGCGGCCTTGTAAACGGAAACGACATGACGTATGCAGCGATCCGACAATATAAGGAGTGATGCGACGGGAATCAGTAAGAGTCGGACGTAGTATGGGTAAGACGAAAGATCGAAGCGCATTTGATCGTGGGCAAATTGTCGGGGCCCGACGAATGGGTCACTCCATTTCGGAAGTCGTGCAGGCACTGGGATTTTCACGAGCCACTGTGTCACGGGTGCAACGTGAGTACATCGAGTCCGGTAAAACTATCCCTGCAAGGGCCAACTGCCGTGGAGAACAGCGTGTGGATGTACGGGGTCATCGTCGGCTAGCTCGCATTGTAACAGCGGATAGACGGGCCACGGTGCAAGAAATCACTCGGAAATTTAACGCTAATGCACAAAAACGTGTAAGCAGCCACACCATCCAGAACCATCTCCTCGCTATGGGGTACAGAAGCCATCGTCCTACGAGGGTACCGCTGCTGACCGCACATCACAGGGTGCAAAGATTAGCATGGGCGCAGGAACATCGCCACTGGACCATGTGAAAAAATGTTGCCTGGACTGATGAGTCGAGATTCACGTTGGTACATGCGGATGGCAGGATACGAGTACGGCGCAAACCACATGAAGCGATGGATCCTTCTTGCTAGCAGGGTACTCTTGAAGCTGGTAGGGGTTGCATTCTCGTCTGGGGACTGTTTACGTGGACTGAAATGGGACCCCTGGTACGTGTGACATCGTCCCTCACAGGTCAACGTTACCGGGATATCTTGGACGACCATTTGCTCCCGTTTGTGCGTCTTCGACATCCCACTGGGGACCTCATCCTGCAACAAGACAATGCACCATGCCATCGCTCCCGAATTGTATCCGAATGGTTGGATGAAAGCTCCACTGACGTGACCTCACTTCCTTGGCCAGCTAGGTAACCTGACCTCAATCCCATCGAGCACATCTGGGATGCCATCAAGAGAGATATTCGAGGCTCTGACCTCCGTCCATCAAATCTTTGTGAACTGTGGGAGCTTGTTCAGGGGTCGTGGATCCGTATGGCTTCCCAACGCTTCCGGTGTCTTGTCGAGTCCATGCCGAGACGAATCGCCGCCGTCATCAGGGCGAAAGGTGGTGCTACACGTTACTAGACAGGTGTCTCTATTTCAATTGCTCTTCAGTGTATATTATTCGATGGCATATCTGGGATAATAGATATACTCGTGTCACATGCTGGGCAAATGGACCGCACAATTTTATGACAAATAGAGTGGTGAAGCGGCAATATATTATTTATGAGATTGACACAAATATAATTAATGTAAAAAACGTACATGCAAATTATTTATGCATAATTAAATTACTTGTGATCAGTGACTTTGTTGTACTAATTATTTATGTGTGTCACTTTAAACATTTAATAAACAATTTTCCTTGAAATGTATAATATCTAAAATGAAGTAATACGAGATTATATTTATATTTATTGACGCAGTTATTTGCAAGTACTTATGGTTACTTATATTTGAGCATGCAATGTACTCGTTTATGATACGACTGTACTTAAAAAACCCGAACAGATTCAGGTTCTCATTCTTAAGTATTTTTTAACAGTGTTTGTGCCATTTCCACGTAAGTTTACCATATATAAATTATTGGGCCGTATAAAATTACACTTTCGATTTCTTCGTGTTCGGTCCAACGTAACAAACTGAGGTGGAAAATTAAATAAAATTAATTGTGCTAAAACACTGCTTTCTTGTGTCGTTAATCTCATTTTTGAAATAATACTAAACGTAGGAAGACATACAAGGTAAGTAGTAGAGAAAAAACTAAAAACCTTTTTGATAGCATTTGTGATAAGGATGACTCGATCCAAAGTTTCACAGAACTACTGAGTCACTATTCTCCCAACCCTCTCTTCAGTTCTTACTAGTACTTCGTTTAATTAAAGATAAAAAAATTAAAAAGAGAACATTTAATGAACCTTAACGTGTCGGCCGAGGTGCATCACAAAAATTTCCTTCCAGGCGAGTAAATACAAGAGCTTTAAAGATCAGACCGTAAGAGATAGGATAAAAAGAAATGTGTATATATCAGAATTTAGAGACAGCTCTTTTTTTTTTTTATTCGGGGTTTAACGAACACTGTGAGCAACTCAATGACCTATAAGCAGTCACCCGTCCCTAATTTAGGGCCACTAGTTCCAGGGAAGGGAGAGAGCCAGTGCCCGAAGACAAACACAGCATCCATTCCTAACGGGATTCGAACCCGGACACCTTTTGGACGAATGATCAGAGTCCATCGCTTAGACCACTGCGCCACCGACAGCTAGTTCTTTCCGGTCTTTTCCAAACTATATCCAGAAAAACGGAAATGGAGATCATCTACTTTAGTCTAGATAACGTGATATTATATAATATTCCATTTCAAACCACTGTTCACAATACATTTTACTGTCAATAATCATCTCGTTCGTGTTCAAGAAAAAATTGTATACGCAACAGCTGACAGAAGCACGATTCACAAACACTTTAGCCGAGTTAAACTACAGAGATAAAAATACACTGCTGGCCACCCAAAATGCAACACCAAAAAGGACACGAGATAGCAAAGCAAGATTTACTGGACACATAACAACAGATACAAAGATGAAACGATTGAGCTTACAGGCCTGTACGACTTGCAGAGCACGCAGACATCAAGAGTTCGTGTGGCCCTCATATCTGGAAATAACCGCCGCTACACGCCGCGGCATCGAACGAAAGAGGCTTTGGATGAGGGCTTGGGGTGCGTCGGTCCAGGCTGCTTCCACACGTTGCCACAGTTCATCAGGCGTAGCCGCGGGTGGTGCTTGCCGGGCCACTCGGTTGCCGATCAGCGACTAGACGTGTTCGATGGGCGACATATCGGGAGAACAGGCGGGCTACGGCAACAGTAACACCTGGTGGGCCGTGAAGAATTGTTGCACGATGCGTACCACATGCGGGCGCGCATTGTCCTGTTGAAATGTGGCCGCTGGCAGGTCCTGCAGGTAAGGGAGGACTACAGGCTCCAAAACGTAGGAGATATAGCGGTGGCTGTTGAGTGTACCGGCAATGCGTACCAGAAGGGTGCGGGCGTCATATCCAATTGCGCCCCAAACCATAACGCCAGGCGACGGACCGGTATGGCGATGCATAATGCAGGCGTTATACAGTCTCTCGCCGCGGTGTCGCCACACGCGGATCCGACCATCGTGGTGCTGCAGGCAGAAGCGGGATTCGTCAGAGAAGACAATGTCTTGCCATTCCGTAGTCCAAGTGCGGCGTTCAACGGCCCACTGCCGCCGCACTCGCCGGTGGTGTAACGTCAATGGTAATGGGAGCAATGGGCGCCGTGCGACAAGTCCCCGCGCCTGCAGACGACGTCAAACGGTACGTGGTGACACAGGTTGTTGCCCAACACACCCTAATTCCTGCCCAAACGTTCGTGATGAGGCGGTGCGAGCCGCCAATGCCCGCCGCACAACATGCTGGTCTTCTCGTTCGGTGGTGTGCCGCGGATGCGATAATCGCTCACGTCGGTCCGTCCGTCTCTCCTGCACCCATCGAATCCGTACTCGCCTCACTGTGGCTGGATGTCGTCCCACACCGGGCGCCGATGTCTCGGTACGATAAACCGCTGTCGCGATAAGCCACTATTCGTCATCTGTCGAACTCCGAAACCGGCTGGAATGACTGCCGTATTCTGCGACGAGGCATCAGGAAGCTTCCCAAGCACAGGTCCGGCAGCACAACACACTTCCACTACTTACACCCCGCCTTCTGTGCATCCTTTTTGTAGTGCTTTTCGGTGGCGTGCCGGCCGCGCATGATTTGCATATGCCCTGCAATGCTAATTGTTTCATGTTATCTCGCGGGCGACGCATGCTGCGAATTTCAGGCTAATCGAATGCTTCCTACTTGTTGTTGCACTTTGGGTGGCCAGCAGTGTAATTCCGTTTATTGGCATAAAGAGGCACAGGAATACATTTTCCGCAAGCTTTCGCCGCTTTCGTACGGCTTTATCAGGCGGATAGTATGCTATAAGGAGAGAATAGAATCAAATATCAGAGATACGATCGAAATTCTAACGCGCAGCCACGTTTGAAACACCGATGTCTCAGCAGAACTTACTCGATCATGGCCCACCCTCCTCCACATAGTTCCACCACACCACACCTACCGAATGAAAGACCACAACCGATGAGCGCCTGAAATATTTGTACTCTGTCACGTAATTTCGATTTCATTTGTTCGATTGCCGCATGAGCACGTGCATGTTTAGAAATTTCTGCTCGTTTGAATGATATATTCCTTTACTTTGTTTACAATTAGTTTGAACTGCCATTTTATTCTATTCTCTCCTTATAGCATATTATCATCTTGATGAAGTCGTCCGAAGGCGGCGAAAGCTTGCAGTAAATGTATTCCTTTGCCTCTTTATGCCAATAAACGGAATTATTTACTGGATTTATTCTCTTCTGGTGTTTAGCAAACCTTATAATACAGCTAATGAAACAGAATTAAATAAAATGCGAATTTTGAGCTTTCTGTTGTTTGAGGAGGGTACAGAGTAAAACAAAGATAGTTTCTAAAGTGCTTTGAAAATATTTTGCTGAAAAAGCATACCTGAAATCAGTTTTATAAGTGGCAAAAATAAATTTGGATAATTCAGAAGTGTAGAAAACGCTTTATTTTGTCATATATGGAAACAATGCATTACACTACGTATACTATCAAGGTATTCGGGTACTACTAAATATTTGCATAAGTGCAAAGAACTGTTTCGCAAAAAGGTGTGCTGTGAGTGGGGAGGTACGAATGTAAAGCTGATATGTTCTGTCGTGTAGTCAGTAAGTTTGAAGCGGATATACCGCGTGGACATGAACTTTCCGAAACCCAGCGTGGGCTGGACGTAGGATGCCATTTGAGCAAACATTCCCATTCAGAGCATTGCATGTACACAGAGTTAAACAAACCAAAATCGACTGTAAGTGATGTTGCGAAGACATGGAAGCAGGGAGGTGCAACTACAGAAACATAAAACCAGTGAGGAAGGACGCACAAATTGACGGAACGTGACGGAAGAGCCATGGTAAGAAATGCTAAGGAATCCCGTTCTTTCTCTGCCGTTTCCATCGCTGCTGAAGTAGGAAATGCTTGTAATGGCTCGGTTAGTACCATAACTATCCGCAGAGAGTTGCACAGTGTGGATTGTTAGGGTAGTGCAACGGCGCACAAGACACACATCACTACCGTGAATGCGAACCGCCGTTTCGAGTGGTGTGTTTTCCGTCGTTCCTGGACTGTGGGCGACTGGAAAGCTGTTCTTTGGAGTGATGAGTAACGCTTTTCACTCGTGGAGTGGTGTATCTCTCGCCGTTCCTGGATTGTGGGCGACTCGAAAGCTGTTCTTTGAGGTGATGAGTCAAGCTTTTTATTCTTGTAGGGGTATGTCTCCCGTTGTTCCTGGACTGTGGGCTACTCGAAAACTGTTCTTTGGAGTGATGAGTCACGCTTTTCACTCTTGGAGTGGTGTCTCCCTTCGTTCCTGGAATGTGGGCGATTGAAAAGCTGTTCTTTGGAGGGATGAGTAACGCTTTTAACTCTTGGAGTGGTGTGCATCCCGTCGTTCCTGGACTGTGGGCGACTGGAAAGCTGTTCTTTGGAGTGATGAGTCACGCTGTTCACTCTTGGAGTGGTGTGTCTCCCGTCGTTCCTGGACTGTGGGCAACTGGAAATCTGTTATTTGGAGTGATGGGTCATGATTTTCACTCTTGGAATGGTGTGTCTCCCGTCATTTCTGAACTGTGGGCAACTGGGGAAGCTGTTCCTTCGCGTGATGAGACACGCTTTTCACTCTTCCAATCTGATGGGCGTGTTCAGATTTGGTGACAGCCTGGCGAATGATTTTCGTCGGACTGTTCATCGAACTGTTAAGTTCGGCGGAAGCTCTACCATGGTATGGAGTTTATGGATGGGATCCAGCCAGTTGGTATTAATACCCTAAACCATGAACTTTAAAGTGTACCTCGACGTTCTGGATAATTCTGCAGAAACAACAAAGTGGCAGTATTATGGAAATGATGTTGTCTCCTCCAACACGATCGAGCTGCCTGTCACACTGCACGGCGTGCGCAGGACTGGTGTCATCGTGGAAATGAAGCGGAACTGTTACACTGGTATGCCCAGAGTCCGGAATTTAGTCCCGTAGAACATCTCTGGATGAAGTGGAGCGACGGATATGAAACTGACCACAACAACAGTCCTCGTTCTCCACCCTGACAGCAGCTTTGCAGGACGAATGGTGAACTATTCCGGTCGAGACCCATCGGAAATTGGATGATAGTATGCCTCCACGTTTTGCCGCTGTGATACCAGTAAATGGTGAACCGACTAACTACTAGTTGCGATGTAAAACCATTTGTCCGAAAACATCGTTCATATATTTTTGATAATATAGTGTATACGTAGTCATTTGTAAAAGTTTATGACTAACTGTTGGTAATAGGAGATTTCTACCACTTCCATCTACTACTGTCTGTGTTACTCAACTTCCTGTCGGTGTTGCAACATCCTACATCAACAGCTGTTGATAGGGTTGAAGGAAGCGTGCGAGCGTCAGTTCGCTTCTGGTTTTCACGCGGAGAGGTTTTATACGTATTTTCCACATAGTGAGAAACGGGCGAAACATCGTCAGTGTTGCTCAGTGGACACAATAGTGACTATATATAATGAAGGATAGTCCGAACGTGACATAAGCAGAAAGGTAAAAGTGAGCAAGACTGCTATTCATAAAACGATCATGAAATATCGAGATGCTGGTGAAATATGCGACCGAAAGAGAAATGGTTGTCCAAGGGAAAGAAACCCCCTTGTTGACAATACCACAAGATATTAATATTGTGTTCACCGAGGAATTCCTGTAAGAAAATCAATGCCTTTCTACATTCAAAAGGATCTGATATTAGTATCAGCACTGTTTCACGGCGTCTTAGCAAAGATTTGGGATTAAAGTCTTATAAACCTGCAGATAAACTTAGACTAACCGCTGTCATGGAAAAAAGAGACTCCAGTTTGCAAAGCGTCATCAATCGTGCGCTGCAGAAAATTGGAGACAAGTAATTTTTGTCCAATGAATCAACTGTGAGTCGATTTGAATCACGTAAAGCACATGTTCGACGACCAAAAGGTAAAAGGTTTGATGAAAAATACACAGTTAGCACCGTGAGACATCCGCCTAGACATATGATATCTCTTAATGTGGAAATGTTAAGAAAGAAGCTGTTAACTCGAAGTGCACAGATGCACAATCTTTATGCATGATGGTGCTCCATGCCACAGATCAAAGACAGTAAAGGACTACCTGCAGAGGAAGAACACAAGTATGCTCGACTGGCCAGGTAATAGTCTCGACTTTAACCCCATCAAGAATTTGTGGACCATTTCAAGATGCAAAGGCATTTCAAGTGACTACTGCGAAGCTCTCATTGAGAGTAATCCCGTACGTTATAAAAAAACAAAGGTGGCCACACAAAGTACTGGTTTTGGTCGTCTTGTGTTCTAAAGAATGTACGTATTCATCGGTGGTGTGATTTTTTCAAATATCTTTGACTAGTAATTAGTTGTTTCTTTGAAAAATCTGAATTTTCAGTAAATTGACAGGTGGTCTTAAACTTTTGCAAATGAATGCATATAAGCCATTTGATGTCTGCTAAAAAAACTAATTCGTTGTCACCCTGAAAACAAAATCGTTGTTATGTTTCCTGATCTTTGCTCACCCAGCTGTAAAATGTTTACCACAAGACATAGTTTCGCGTGAAAGGTTATACGAACTACACTCTTACTTCATTACTCGTATTGTTATCTTGAGCTGCTTCCGGAAATAATCATCGCTTCCACAAGAAGAAAGTTCAGTGCTTTACAACCTGTTTATAAAGTTTGTTGTCCTCATTTCAACGAATGCCATAATTACCGCAACTCGCTCGCGTGCTTTTCTTCAGAGAGAGGATCCGTTCTTTGCGTCTAACCAGAGGTCATCCTAATGAGTTTTGACTCGGCAGACATGTTTAACACACGTGTCGTAAATAAGCTCTTATGCGGCAAGTTCGGGTCAAAAATCTTTGAGTAAAAGCGACTGCATTGCTTGTGTGAACTACAAGTCATTTGCACCAAGTACTTCCCACGTTTCACGAGAAATGATTAATGTGTTATGTGGGATTATTCTGTTGTTACCTCGGAATGCAGAAATACCCCAGGAGATATTTCATTTATTTTCGAATATTTGAAGCATGGTGAACACACGACAGCGCTTTTATTTCCAAAAGAAGTCAATCCGGCAAGTGTGACGAATTACCACCACATAGAAATCCATCATAATTTGTAGGGAGCATCTTCATAGGATTGACAAGAAAGTAATTCGTTTCGCACTGAGTTCTTGGTTTGTTGATTTAGCAAAAGATGCCATTATTGTGATATCTTAGCGGGCAAAACCTTTATTGTTGTACTTTCAAGCTGACTTTGTAGAGAATAAGATTTTAATTATTAAAATGATGGAAGAAGAAATTTCAGCAAATATTTACTTTAACACATTGCGTGTGAAATGATATGAAAAAACGTAACCTCCAGGAGCAACTTGTGATTTTCCGTGGGTATCGTTCACTTGATCGAAAGGTCACTTGACCGAAAATTACTTATTCGAAAGGTACATTTCACCGAAGGGTCACTTGACCGAAAAGTTCATTTCACCGAAAGATCACTTCACCTAAAACTTCATTTCATCAAAAGGATATTTGATCGAAAAATTCATTTCACCGAAAGGTCACTTCACCTAAAAGTTCATTTCACCGAAAGATCACTTCACCTAAAAGTTCATTTCATCAAAAGAACATTTGATCGAAAAATTCATTTCATCGAAAGGTCACTTTACCTAAAAATTTCATTTCATCGAAAGGTCACTTCACCTAAAAGTTCATTTCATCGAAAGGACATTTATCGAAAAATTCATTTCACCGAAAGGTCACTTCACCTAAAAGTTCATTTCATCGAAAGGACATTTGATCGAAAAGTTCATTTCACCGAAAGATCACTTCACCTAAAAGTTCATTTCACAGAAAGATCACTTCACCCAAAAGTTCATTTCACCAAAGGATTACTTTAACAAAGAGTTCAATACATCGAAATATCATTTCACCGAATGGTCAGTTTATCGAACACTTAGAATTTTGTTGTTAGCGATCTGTTGGAGTGTGGTGCGGGTTATTGAAAAACTGGCCACCTAAACATTATCGGATTGTATAAAAAATATACTTTTAATTTCTATGAAACACCTCTCCATGAGTACGTTTTTCGAAACATAATATTAATTATAAGGTCTATATCTGTGCCGTTTTGTCAAGTTTTAATCCTCCGAGCTCATTTTAAGAAGGGTTACATAGCAAATCAAGGAAATAGTGCTCCACTTTTACTCAACTACAAAACATTAATTTTTTGACCGTACGTCTAGATATAGGTAATTTTTATAGATTTTAACACTATTCATATTGATAAGCATTACATAAAATGTGAGCAGGAACGATTAAAATTTGCTAAAAAGGCCTAAGCCCAGGCCTAGAGCCCTAAAATTGATTATTTTTGCCTGAAAAAAATGTGCAACATTATTAACTTGACTTTTTTGTAAACCTTATGAACATGAGCTCGCAGGATTAAAATTTGGTAAAAAGCCCTAAGCCAAGGACTACGGACCTAAAATTGTTTCTTTTTGCCTGCAAAAATGTGCAAGATTACTAATTTTACTTTTTATTTAAACCTTATTAACATGAACACTGAACATGACTTTTATGTAAAGCAGATAACATGATTAAAATTTGCTAAAAAGGCCTAAGTCGAGGCCTAGAGACACAAAATTAATTATTTCTGTCTTAAAACTAAGTCTTTCCGTTCTCTGTGACACGGAGAAATCAAAATGCGATTTGAGTGTGATCCCCTAACGTTTCGGTGGTCTGTCTGCGGAACTTGCACCATGCTTCAACAGATCCCGTAATGGAATCCAAAGTTTTCGATAAACTGGCCCTTCGGTGAAATGACCTTTCGATGAAATGAGCTTTTAGGTAAAGAGACCTTTCGGTGAAATGATCTTTTCGAACAAGTGACTCTTGGGTGAAATGTACCTTTCGATCAACTGACCCTTCGGTGAAATGAACGTTTCGATCAAGTGATCTTTCGGTGAAACAATTTTTTCGGTGAAGTGATTTTCGGTGAAGTGAGACCCATTTTCCGTAATTTGGCTAATTTAACCATGTAAAAATATTTGCACTCATTATTTGAACATTTTTTTTTTAATTTTGAGTGCTGTTATAAATTATTTTGCTGTCATTCACATATGAATGACGTGGCTTCCCGAGAAATTTATTTTCTTTTGCGCCTGTGGCAATGTCATTCAAATACACACGATACATTAATTATAGCTTCTTTCTATTTTGTTGCAGATTTTGCCGGGTAAACTTTGAAGTGAATAGTTTTTTTTTTAATTTCTAGTATAAGTGATTTTTTCACGAGTTTTTATTTACTTCTGTAGATATGTGGAAACGTCGCTGCAGTTTGACACAAACAAGCCGAGCTGGAAAACATTACAGCAGAAGTCCATTTGGAAAATCGCAGGATTTCAGACTATGATTCAGTGGGATCCAGGATAGGAACCACATTCTTTACCAAGTACCAGTCCTTTATGACGATGAAGACGATGCTGATAATGTTCTCTAGGATTTAGCTATGGAAGAAAGTGAGAATGCGAATGATCAGGCTGAGTTTCAATCAGACGACGAAGCAATAAAAACGGATCCTGGTTTTTTTTATTGGAGGTTTAACGACCACCGTGGGCAACTCAATGGGCTATAAGCACTCGCACGTCCCTAATTTAGGGTCACTGGTTCCAGGGAAGGGAGATAGCCAGAGCCGTAAGACAAACACAACATCCGTGCCTCAACGGGATTCGAACCAGGACCCTTTTCGGCCGAATGATCAGAAGCCATCGTTTAGACCACTGCGCCACCTGGGCAGCAGATTCCGTTTGGAGTAAATATATTTGACGGCACAAAGTCCCCTTCACTAGTGTCCATGAACTGCAGATCAGCAGAAATCTCCCCACTGCAGGCATTTTTTCCTAGTAGTGGATGACGAGGTTATAGAACACATTGTTACCTAAACTAACAGATTTGCGGAACAGGAAGAGCGCCGAGAAAGTATGCTCGCCTCAGATTTTTATTTTTACGGTTTTACCCAAACCATGTATACCGAAATGTTCTTGGGAGCCCACGCTTTCTGTTCTCCAGATAAATTACATTGCCACGTCATTTATATATGACCGACACGTCCGCAAACTGTTCCTAGTCCGTCATTCCTACATGAATGACGTGACACGAAATGTGTTAATGGCAAGATTGCTCCCAAATGCCTGAATAGAATGTCGTAGGCAGATTTTTTTTTCTTTGTTGAGGGGTTGTTAACCACCAAAAATGATGTCATCGAGCAAACCTATGGGTAATCGGCCGTTCCTATGCTTTGGGGCCACTGGTACCGGAGAAGTTCCTGTCCCCAAAGATAAGCAAACTTCTATTGCCTTATTTGAGGCTGGGGCACGTTCGGATGATTGGACAGAGCCTAGCGCTTAGATCATTGCGCAACCGGTACGGCAACCATTTTTTTTATTGTGGGTTTAACGACCACCGAGAGTAATTTAAATGTCTATAAGCAGTCACATCCCTAATTTAAGGTCACTGGTTCCAGGGAAAAGAAAGAACCAGTGCCGTATCCGTGCCTCACCGGGATTCTAACTGGGACCCATCTGGGACGAATGATCAGAAGCCATCACTTAGACGACTGCGCCACCGGTCGGCTACCATAATTTGGAAGTCTTGGTTTTAGTTATTAAAATGGTAGTCGTCTATTAGTCAAGAACACATTTCATCCCCAACAAAACGGCTTACATTCCTCCTAGCAGAATTATACATAGCTCGATGAGAACAAAAAGGTTACACGTCCGGTTACACGTAAATGCGGGATATCGTACGAGTGGCCTAGATGACGTGTACGTTTTAGAGATGGTGCCAGTGCTCCAGGCTCCTCTGTGAACTCCTGTGCACAGCGTGAGATGCGCAGTGACATTTCAAAATGGCGACGCGGCTGGAAACGTGGTTCCAGGTCGAAGTAAGAGCAGTGGTAACGTTTCTATAGGACAAGAAATGATTCAAGACGACAAATTCAGCGGCTGCTAGTCGAAGTTTATGGTAACAACGTGATGTCTCGGCAACTCGTGGCGAAATTGTGCCGTTCGTTTCAGTGTGGCAGGGATGATGTGGGGAAACCGACATAGCACAAACAGTTCGTCCAAGTTCGTCGATGACAAAGATCAACATTGCACATGTGGACGAAATGATTCAAGATAACCGAGGCGTAATTTTAAGCTATATTGTGTCCGAGCTCGGATTGAAGTATGGCGTTGTTCAACATTTTGTTGTGGATGCTTTGCAGGACTCCATGGTTTCAGTCAGATGGGTGCCACGTTCATTTTCCATCGTTCACAACGCAGCACAAATGATGACATGTTTTACGTTCCTGAAGAGTTAAGTTGAAGACGGACAGAGCTTCCTTGACCGTATTGTGACTAGAGACGAGACGTGGCCACACCACTTCGCACCCACCGGGAAGAGAGCTTTCATGCAATGGAAACACGCTGCTTCATGGTCGGAGGAAGTTTGAAATAACACTATCTGCTGTAAAAACTACGGCATCCATTTTCTCAGATTCCTCAGGTGTGTTTTTGGTGGACTTCTTAGAGCATGAACGCAACATCAACGCTGATTGGTACTGTGCCACACTGAAAAAAACTGCACGAGAGCATCCGATGAAATCGATAAGGTTTGGTGAGCGATGGTGTCATTCTCATTCACGATAACGCGAAGCCGTACACCGCCAACACCACGCAGCACTTGCGCTGCAAATTGCGATGGGAGGTGTGAGAGCACCTGTTCTACAGCCTGGACATGGCTCCTAGTGGAGATGAATTTTTCCAGTCCGGGATGGACAAGCTGGTTGTGCGGTCCGACAAATGTCTGAATCGTCAAATTTATTTCGTCGAGAAATAGTAGTTCATATTATTTGTCACATCGCACAAAAGCTTCTTGGTTTGTGAGTTTTTCTTTCTTCTACTCGAAGGTGTGAACTTTTTTCAGATCGAACCTCGTATATGATTGTTAACGTCATTTCGCGAATATTTTTCTGAAGTAATTTATAATCACTGACATAACAGAATAAGATTCTTAGAAAGTCATCTTTTAGTTTAAAATGGTGTGCCTATAGTTTGTTAATCACCAATCGTTAACAGAAAGGAGCGTGAGTTATGACGAGAATAACTGCTAACAACACTTATTAATAAAATAATGAGCGACGTTTAGGCAGAATGACTTAATACTTATGCACAGTTTTATGGGTAATATAATATCTGATACCACTACATTATTTAACTGGCATAACATACTGAATTACTTAGAAATATCTACAGAACAAAGCACAGTTTTAAGAGCGAGCGCACCGCTATTCACGCTACTCCACCGATATTCAGAAAAATGGAATTATTTGAATCTCAAAATGAATGATGCACAATTATCTTAAAAAAATTATTACCAGTCTCAGCAGAGCTTATTACGAAGAACAGAGTTCTAGAAATCAGTTTATATGCCGAACAAGACTACATAATTCAGTTTATTGGCATAAGAAACGTTTGACAATAACTCAATGGAAGAAGCAGAGGAAGCACCAGAGGAAATTAATTGTTTTCATAATAAGGTCTAGAAACAAGCTAACTGGCAGGTCAAAGTTCTACAAAGAAGTTTCTGAGATGAAACGTTCCAAGAATTATTTCTCTTGATATACTCTTACAGTGTTTTTCTGTTAAAGTCTTATTACACGAAAAAGGTCTTTTTCGCTTTCACGCTAACAGTTCCTACCTTATCTACTGTTTTATAACTATCTGTTTCTACACTGCTGGCCACCCAAAATGCAACACAAAGAAGGACACGAGTTGCAAAGATAGATTTACTGGACACATAACAACAGATACAAAGATGAAACGATTGAGCTTACAGGCCTGTGCGACTTATGGAACACGCAGACATCAATAGTTCGTGTGGCCCCCATGGCTGGCAATAACGGCAGCTACACGACGCGGCATCGAATGAAAGAGGCTTTGGATGTGGGTTTGGAGTATGTCGGTCCAGGCTGTATCCACACGTTACCACAGTTCATCAGGCTTAGCGGCGGGTGGTGCTTGCCGGGCCACTCGGTTGCCAATCAGCGACCAGACGTGTTCGATGGGCGACATATCGGGAGAACAGGCGGGCCACGGCAGCAATGACACCTGGTAAGCCATGAAGAATTGTTGCACGAGGCGTGCCACGTGCGGGTGTGCATTGTGCTGTTGAAACGAGGCCACTGGTAGGCCCTGTAGTTAAGGGAGGACTTCAGGCTCCAAAACGTCGGAGATGTAGCGGTGGCTATTCAGTGTACCGGCGATGCGTACCAGAATGGTGAGGATGTCATATCCAGTTGCGCCCCAAACCATAACGCCAGGCGACGGACCGGTATGGCGATGCATAATGCAGGCGTCATACAGTTTCTCGCCGCGGTGCCGCCACACGCGGATCCGACCATCGTGGTGTTGCAGGCAGAAGTGGGATTCGTCTGCGAATATAACCATTTTTGCGACAGACAACTCATCTTACATACGCAATGCGTAGGGAAAGAGCCTGAAATCCGAATTTTTAGGAAATATACATGGTGATCATAAAGTCGCGCAACCCAGAAAAAAATTATGAGGTAGATACAATTGCTAAAAAAACAAACATCGTCAAATATAGGTTATAATCTTACTTTTCATATGTTCAAAGTGGGCTTCCGTGTTCGCGAATTCAAACGCGCGCTCTTTTTATCAAGTTTGATGACACCTTGTGAAGCACCTCCACACTGATCCTTTCAATCGCTGTTGTGATGTTCATTTTAAGTTCATCCAGGGTGTGAGGATTATTGCGATACACAACACCTTTGAGATACCCCCAAAGAAAGAAGTCGAGCGGTGATAAATCTGGGGATCTGGGAGGCCACAGGTCTTTGGAGATGACGCGTTCACTGAAAAAATCTCGCAAAAAATTGACGGTACTAACCGACGTGTGGCATGTGGCATTGTCTTTCTGGAGCCAACAATGTTGTTCGCTGACATCAAGGAGTGCCACAAACTGTGTGGTAATGTTTTGGTAGACGGAACTATCCACAGTCATTTCGAAAAATATCGGTCCCACTATGCGACGGCGCGAAATCGCACACCAAACTCCAAGGTTTTTCGAATGCAAACCTTTTTCAAGAAAAACATGTGGATTTTTATATAACCAAAATCCTATTGTTCTGACTACTGACATAACCTCCGAGATGAAACCAGGCCTCGTCACTGAAGAAAACTGTATCCAGACTCTGTATTCTACGTTGTTCAAGGAATGAGCGGAACCATCGGCAGAAGCGTATTCGTTTGCCTTCATCTGGGGCCCTGAGTTCATTTTTTTATTGGAGGTTTAACGACCACTGTGAGCAACTCAATGGGTTATAAGCAGTCGTCCGTCCCTAATTTAGGGTCACTGGTTCCAGGGAAGGGAGACAGCCAGTGCCGTAAGATAAACACAACATCCATGTCTCACCGGGATTCGAACCCGGACCCCGTTCGGACGAGTGATCAGAGGCCATCGCTTAGACCACTGCGCCACCGGGGCTGCGGCCTTGAGTTCATGCACTGCGCGAATACGATATGGACGAAGATGTAACGGTGTCGCAGCTTTATGAACACTACCGTATGAGATTGATGATTGCACGGCGAGTTTCCGGAGGCTTTTTCGTAGCGACCGCTGAGGTGCTCGCTTTATCTCATCCACTTTATCGTCAGTCAAAATGGAGGGTATCCCGGAGAGTTTTTTATCCGCCACAGATTCAGTGTCCCGAAAAGGCTGCACTAATCGGGATATTGTGGACTGCTGTACACGAAAATTTCTTGCAAATGTCCTCGGCAACACATCCGTATGAACGAGTTGCGAAATAACTTTCCAGAATGAAAATTCGCTGCGTCTGGGAGAAAGACATTTCATCTCTACAACGAACGAAACTACACTACGAACAACCTGTACACATCACAGTGACCTCAGCTTCACTGATACTTCTTAACAGTATGATAGTGACACCTAGTGGCAGAAAGAATGATTATAATGATTTAGCAACAATTAATGAAAATTCAAATGCGCGAGTTTACGGTCATCCTGTAGTATTTCGTGAAATTTCTGGATTAGTTTCGAAATTTCACGATTATCCCGCAACCGTCGAACGAATTTTGTTCTTTTTTTCCCCGAGATAAAATTACTACCCTAGTTATGACCTCAAAACTGATACCACAAGGGCATTCCTTGAGTGAGAAAAATGCAACATTAAGGCTGAAACGCTTAAAGGAGAAAAGAATTCAAAATTTACGTAGAGAAAGAAACTAAAAAGGAAAGTTAAATTAGAGTATACGTCATAAGGCTATGTGATATCTCTCACAATTTTCTCAGGAAGAATTAATTTCATAGTAGCTGAAAATGTGCTCAAATTATTCGTCATAGTAGGATACTCTTTCTGGATGATCCAAATTACACTGGGCAATCAACAGTGAAACTCTGCTGCACCGGTTGCTCCGTTCACTGCGACGCACCTCTCTCTGAAATCCAATTTTCGCCGACCTTTGCAGCTGTGTCGCAGGTTGGTTGCTTCGCCATTTTTGCACCACTCTTGGTGCTCTTTAATCGCGTAGGTATTCAAACAACCCAAAAGTGCGCATTTTTCCGAAACGGACGCACAAACCCTTCGTGCGAAGACAATCTGGTCTTTCGTAAATCCTGTAAATCTTTGGTTTTATCGGTCACGTCCGTAACTTCGCTCTCAACTAAATTTATTCTATCTCTCAGAGTTCCAACCCAAGGACGATTTAGATACAACTACCGTGGGTCAAGGGACTATACACAGTGTACTTGTAGCGGAAGTGAGGCATTGATCGTTAGGTGAGTAACCAGGTTGAAAAGGTTAAGAATGCCAGACAGGGAACAGCGAACTGACATCCAAATGACAATGCAAAGTGTGCACTTCGAGAGAGAAGGAACAAACGATCTGATTTTTAAAACCCCGAGATTGCTAGCTTTACGCCCCCTCCAAAGCACGGCGAGGATTTAGTTTTTGGAGCTGTTATGCTGAGATTGAACCTTCAACCAACAGTACTAAGTGCTGACTGCTCTTACCACTGAGCTATCGCGGCCTCTAACTTCGCTCTCAGAGCAGATCAGATCATATGTAGAGGATTTTGGGAAGGGAGTGTCTGACCCCAGGTCTTAAACAACCCTTAGAAATAGGAACTAGGAGATTCGGGCTAGAGTGCCCTATGGGAAAGTCATACGGAAGCAAGGCAGAAAGGGGGAGAAAGACGGCCTTATTTATTACCGGGGTGCCAGTACCCGTGGCCCGGCCGCTTAACCCTTTAAGCGGCCAAATTTTGAACCAAATTTTCTGCTTTCTCCAAACAGAAACATTCACATAGCGGCCAAGTTTTACGAAAGCAACGGACAACCAATTCTTTCCCCTCTGATCTCAGCAAGGATCTATCATAAACTTGGCACTGGGAATTAGAGCTTCCTTCTAGTCCTTTATTCGCTGCTCCATGAACCAAGGCGTGATGGAAATATGCTAATCTCCCTGTCTCAGATATTATGCCGCTGAGTAGGAACCAGCTAATCAAACATTTCTCCGCATTCTTAAGTTCGTCGCCATCGCCCTCTTAGCAGGTAACAAAAGACAAAAGATTAACGTCAATATGAAGGATTAGCTCTACACAACCATTTTAGCGAAAGGATTGACGTCAATCATCCCCTTAAATATCCACTTTGAATAATAATAAAAAGAATAATGCTTTCTTATGTGTAATCCCCTCATTCAGGCCGCGTTCTGCCCTATTTGACATAGAACATATTTGTTCTAGCTGATTTCATAACATTTTGTCAATTTTTTAAACCCGAGTTAATTCGTTTCAGCCTTTTAAAGGGTTAGCGTGTCAACTTCGCTCTCAAACGAACAACAAACTTCTTATATACTTTGCTTTAGTGTACAGGCCACGCCTTAATCCTCGCTACTCCAGTAACGGTTGGAACTCACTTTGCATAGAGATGGTCGTAATTCAGTCAACACTCACTGTGTTTTGCACTGTGGCACCGTCCGAGCCCTAAACACGGAATGCACAGTGCGCCTGCCCTACAGCGCTGCTCCCCACCCTCTCGGGAACAGTAGCCCCCAAACTGGGGAAGACCGACTGCTTATGGACATCACTGTGGTCTTTAATGAAAAATAAAATGTATATGTATGTGAAAGAACATTCAGCTTACGCTCTTAAGAGGACGGACCAAACTCCGTTCTTATATCTTCCGTGAAAAGCCGAGTTTTGATTTATAGGGCACTGACGTAGAGCAGTGTAAAACCTATGTAATAGCCTACGTCTGTCCGTAACATTCTGACGTCATTCAATACTTACAACTCCACCTGCTTTTATCCGGAGGCTGAAATCAGAACTAAACTCACCGCTATCGCACAATGCGAAAAATCAAAGAGAAATATTGGAAAATAAAATGAAGTTAGCAAGACAAACAACTTCATTTGTGGCAACACGCACGTGCTCGAACAACTGTTAGTGACGTTTGTTCTGTTACGTACATGTTATGTCGTGTTTCATTTTATTTTCTTCGCATTGCCGAGTAATTTCGTAAAGAGGAATCAGCGTTATTTTACTTCACAAAAAGGAATTTAACTCCCAGTACCCACGCGAACCAGTACAAGATCAGTACTATGATGCTACCCATGAAGAGCAAGAAGTTGATTCGTGTTATAAATATTTCAGTCACAGCTTTTTCACCCGAGCATGGAACTAGCTATGAGTTAGTCATCCAAAGAATTTTGCAGTTTTCAAGGCAGCTCTGTTCCCAAAAATCAATAGATTTCGTACGTAGAAATTCTGATCGTCTGTATATTACTGGAAAGAATCCTCGAACAGAACAGGTATTTTTATTTTTATAACAACTACTATTTCATTATTTGTCTTAGCATTGGCTTGAAATGTTCTCTCTTTAATTTGTGAACAAACTTTCGAGTTTTGGAAATTGTAGCTGCAAGCAAAGCGAAACTAATAAAATGCAAAAATTACCAAGTATAAATTTTGCTTTCCTTTAAATTTTCCCTTTAACTTTGGCTAACAAATAATGTTTTCTTGTTCGCGTGAATGTTTGCTAAGATCACAAGTAGGTTAAAAACTCTGAACACATTGTTTTTTTTTTCCGTAGAACGAAACTAAAGCGGCCCACTAACTGTCGAACGTGGCTACCGTAAGGTTTGAAAAGAAGGAAAATTGTCAATATTTGACAGCCATTTAGCATTTAAGGCATGAAAAAGAAGAAACTGGCCACGCTTACATTCCCCACTTCCTTCCTTAATTGTCTTTTATGCCGGCTCGGAGTTTTCACCTCCGATAAAAATCCGAGATGGACCTGCAAAATGAGGAGCTTTTATCCAGCGATCATAAAAGCCATTTAGCTCCATAACTGAGGAAATTGATGTACGTTCTAAAAGTTATGTTACTTCCAAAGAGAAAGGAAAAAACTTGAGTAAAGTGCTTCTGAGAAGTTAAATAAGGAGAAATGCGTGTTCGACAAAACTGGATTAACTAACTAGACGTCTCCTAATATCTAATAAAGTAAGACAAGCTGTTTGATAAGAATAAAACTGCATTTATTTGGGAAGTAAAGATTTTTATAGCTGAAGGAATTCTGCGAAGTACTAAACTCCACTGGAAAACAGAAATTATATCTGACAACAGAAATTAATTTTGGACTGCCAGATTTATGTACGTTAAGATAAACAATTTCTTTTCGAATGGAAAGACGGAAATCTAATTCAGTTAAATAGTTATAACTTGTCTGGTTTTGCTGAATACTGGAACCTGCCTTCCCTGAATAAGTGGTTACATCTATGCACCTAGTAAACATTATCCACGAGAAGCACGTAGGCTAACGTCCGAACGCCTCAATCTCTGCATTCCATCAGTGCCCGGAGAACAACATTTAATGAGTCAACTATGGAAATTCCTATATGGACAGAGAATCTGAATCGCACACTTTCTGAGGAAGGTTCGTTCTCTAGCCAGGAATCGCTTTTACTACCACTCTCCGCAGCACATTGTCGCGCGAAGTTGCAGTAGGGTCGTACAAGAAATGCGTGATGGGACGAATGGATCCATGTGATATCCAACGACGAGTCTCGCTTCTGTCTTCGCTTCAATGATTGCTGATTGTGATACTGGATACGACGTGGTCAAGAGCTGATCTTACTCCTCGACAGAGACTGTGAATCGCACATTTTCTGAGGCAGATTCGCTCTTTAGCCAGGAATCGCTTTTACTACCACTCTCCGCAGAACATCGTCGCGCGAAGTTGCAGTAGGGTCGTACAAGAAATGCGTGATGGGAGGAATGGACCCATGTGATATCCAACGACGAGTCTCGCTTCTGTCTTCGCTTCAATGATTGCTGATTGTGATACTGGATACGACGTGGTCAAGAGCTGATCTTACTCCTCGACAGAGACTGTGAATCGCACATTTTCTGAGGCAGGTTCGCTCTCTAGCCAGGAATCGCTTTTACTACCACTCTCCGCAGCACATCGTCGCGCAAAGTTGCAGCAGGGTCGTACAAGAAAAGCATCATGGGACGAATGGATCCATTTGATACCCAACGACGAGTCTCGCTTCTGTCTTCGCTTCAATGATTGCCGATTGTGATTCTGGAAACGACGTGGTCGCCAAGCTGATCTTACTCCTCGAAAGAGACTGCGAATCGCACATTTTCTATAGGGAAAGTTCGGTCTCTTGCCAGAAATTGCGACTACTACCATTCACCGCAGCATATTGTCCCGCGGGGTTGCAGTAATGCAGTACAAGATATGCTTGGTGAGGCAAATGGATCCATGTGATATTCAGGGACGAGTCTATCTTCTGTCTTGGTTCCAATGACTGGCGATTGTGAGATTGCATGCGACATGGTCACCAGGATGATCTTACTGCGATCGGTGAGAGTCGTACGATTCCACATCCTAGTGTTATGGTTTGAGGTGCAATCAGTTTTAACAACCGCACACTGCTTGTACGTAATGTGGGTAAAATGAGAGCACGATAATACGTTAATGAAGTGCTGCGACCCTATTTGTTTCCGTATCTCTGCGGCAGCCCTAATCCCCAGTTTCAGCAAGATAACTCCCTCCCGCACACTGCCAACATCAGCAGACACTGCCTAAAAGGTGTCCGGGTGCTACCCTGGTCAATGCAATCTCCAGGTTTCTCCCAATACCAAAAGGGTGGCAAGACATTGACAGATAAAGACTTTACAAAACCGATAAACTGTGCGCACAAGTGAACGAAACGTCAGACACCTCACACAAACGTTTCCAATCGATGCCACGCCGTGTTGCCGAATGTATGACCCAGAATGGCGGTCGTGCAACCAAATGGCTCAGACAACAATATACACGCAACGTCTCCTCTCGCATATCATTCATGTAATCTCTCAGAAATTAAACCACATCTTTTCCACCAAGTTGTCTACAAGTGCAGTAAAATTCCTCTCATTACGTGCTTTCCTTATTGGTGTGGCAATTTTGTTTTGTCTAGCAGTCTGTTTGTGCCTATCTGCAAGGGTGTCACAAATTGCGTGCGTTCTACACACACAGGTCACTAAAGTAGAAAGCTTTACGTATCGTATATGCGAAATATTATACAACCTACATGCAAAATATGCAGACACGTGCGTCACTATGTGATCTAGACAACCATTTAAGAGTGCTGGTCGTTAGTAATCGTCAGTAGAGGCGATCTCGCGGCAAATAACGAAGGATTTTTTTGAGTTCGATAAAAAGCTTATAGTGTGTGCCCGTCTGGCTGAAGCGATGATTTTGTAAACAGCAGACCAAACTGGTCTCTGAAAAGCTGAGATAGACACTTCTTCAACACCGAATATATTCGTTTCAAATGATTTCAGCGCATTTTGCTAATCCCGAGTAAATTCGTACTACCCGCTGAGAGGGTTAAGTGATTAACTAGGTACTAATGTCCATACACACACATCATCCACTGAAATTAAAAAAAAATTATGCAGATGCACGTAAACGTCACTTACGCAGCAACATATATGCAAAATACGTAGTGAAGTGCGTCACCACGTGATCTAGGCAACTTCTCAAAACTGCTACTGATCAGGTATCGTCATTAGTGCTGATGGGAAAAGTAGAAAAACAATGGATATTTTGGAGTCCCATAAAGAGCTTATTATGGGTGTCTGTCTGTCTGAAGCCACGATTTTGAAAACAGCAGAGCTGACTGGTCTTCCAAAAGGTGATATATTCCAGGTCTTTAATCAGTTAAAAAATAACCTGCATTGTGTCTGTGTGTGTGTGTGTGTCTAAGAGGCTCAAATGTGGCGCGTCAACAATCTGTCAGAAACGAGATCGCCATCTGAGAAGGCTTGTACAGAAAAACAGGACTTCTTGCGTGCCGAAATTGACCAAAAGATTCAATGAAGGTGTTTCTGACAAATATCTCAGCGAACTACGGGCAAGTAATTGAAGAGGATCGATATTGGTAGTCGAAAGGCTATATGGAAACCACTGATTTCTGCGAAGAATTGGAAAGTTCGTTTACAGAGATGTCAGGGACATCGTGACTGGACACTGGTAGACTGGGAAAAAATCATGTAGTCCGGTGAAACGCGGTACACTTTGTTGTGTACCGTCGGTGAGCAGACAGTTTGGCAACAGACCCATGAAGCGATGGACACAACTTCCCTTGTAAACACAACTCAAGGTTTTGGAGATGGTTTCATGGAGTAGGGAACGTCCTGTTGGTACAGAACTGGTCCCCTGATTTTGCTGGAAGGTCCAGTGTCCTCTAAGGATTATATAAACATTGTTACCGAACAACTCCATCCCGCAATGTTGACTTTTTGTCCAAGACTGGATGGCTGTGTCATGGAGAAAAATGCTACTGCCCATCACGCAAGATGTTTTCAGCAGTGGTTTATCGAGCATGACAGCGACTTCCACCATCTTTCCCGGTCACCGCAAAGTCCGGATCTAAACCCCATTAAGAAAGAATGGGACATGTTTGGAATTCTGATACTCGAGCACAATCCTTTTCCGTAAAATATGAGCCAGTAAAAGCACTGTCCGGAGAATACCTGGTATGCTGTAGATGTACATGCGCTCCAAGGAATCGATGCCATATTGCATACGTGCTGTAATTCGGGCTAAACGAAGTCCCAGACTGGTATTGAATAAATACTTTTAATTAAGTTGCCGGTATGTTTACTTCATAATGAATAACGGTAGCTCTCTAGTACTGAAAACAAAGAAAATAAAGTTTAAGAAACGACTTCATACCAGCAAAAAGAACAATGGCTTGTAATGCATAACGTTTTAAAATATTTTTGGAAAGAAAAACGGGCTTTAAGCTTTCCGACATACTTCCTTCGAATTAATTGATTGACACTTGTTGTTGCCGCCCCAGTGGCGCAGTGGTCTAAGCAATGGCCTCTGTTCATTCGTCCTAACGGGGTCCGGGTTCGAATCCCGGTGAGGCATGGATGTTGTGTTTGTCTTACGGCACTGGCTCTCTATCTTCCCTGGAACCAGTTTTTTTTTTTTTTTTTTTTTTTTTTTTTTTGATTGGAGGTTTAACGACCACCGTGAGCAACTCAATGGGCTATAAGCAGTCGCCCGTCCCTAATTTAGGGTCACTGGTTCCAGGGAAGGGAGAGAACCAGTGCCGTAAGACAAACACAACATCCATGCCTGACCGGGATTCGAACCCGGACCCCTTACGGACGAATGATCAGAGGCCAACGCCTTAGACCACTGCGCCACCGGGGCGGCCCTGGAACCAGTGACCCTAAATTAGGGATGAGCGACTGCTTATATCCCATTGAGTTGCTTGCGGTGTCGTTAAACCTCCAATAAAAAACAACAACACTTACTGTTGTTTATTAGTCAACCGCTGCTATCTAAACGGTGCAAACGAGAGAGTGGCTCAGAAAACACTGCTTTGATATGGTGGAAATTGCATTCTGTACGCCCACTTCAGCTTTTGTGTTCACACCACAATGATCTTATCATTTGCGTCGATTTCTGTTTCGACATTCTCATTTTGAGCTATTTAGAAAACATAGTCGAAATTAGTCCAGCGTTAGTGAAAGTAAGAAGGCCTTAAAAGGGAGATTATGTCGCCCAGTGTTTTAGATCGGTGGCTTCCGACTTCGGGTGCAGCAAAGGTTTCATTCACATCAAAGATAGCCAAGGAAAAAAATTATGACCACCCCTGATACAAGAATGAACTGTAACCAGCAGCCAGATGGTGTGAGTAGCGACATATGCAAGTCATGTAAGGCACTTAAAGGACACGAATTCGAGGACGGTGTTCAGTTTCACGTGAAAATAAGAAAAGGATGTGACCTAACAGAGTGAAAAGGGAATGACTGTTGGCTACCGAGTGCAGGGTGGTAGTATTACAGGAAAGGCAGATATTGTGGGCTGTTCACGTGGTGCAGTTATTAAAGTGTTCCAAGAATGGAAAGTAACCGGTAACACCTACATTAATAGGAGTGATATTGGACCTTCACGGAGCACTGACGACCGTGGGCACCGACGTCTAGCCCGACAATTACAATCCAATAGACGGGCCACATTTGAACATCTTACCAGAGCATTTAATGCAGGCATATCTAGGAGCGTATCGCAGACAACAGTCCAACAAACTCTGCTCTCTGTGGGTCTCCAGAACCGCCGTTCACTCATGGTACCCGGACGACCAGACTTCGCCGTCCACTCATGTACGGACGACCAGACTTCGCCGTCCACTCATGTACGGACGACCAGACTTCGCCGTCCACTCATGTACGGATGACCAAACTTCAACGATTATGGAGTGAATTTCCATCTAAGAGGTGGCATTAAGTAATCGAACAATGGAAGAAAGTCACCTTTTCCTACGAATCAGGTTTTCTGCTTTATTGTGTGGATGGTCGCTGGAGAGTACGGCAAAGCACAAAAATCATCCCGACACGATTCTCAAGAAGGTACAGGTAGTAGGTGCTAGTTTTCTAGTGTGGGGGCATTATTTTCTGGGAATCGTTGGGAGCAAACATACCTCTCAATCGCACGACGAACGCTTCAGGTTACCTATCGATTGTGGGGATCACGTGTTGAGATTCATTCATAATGACTGTCTACTCTATTGGCATGGGTTGTTTCCCGCAAGATATTGTTCCTTGCTATCTTGCTATGCGGGTGCGGAAATGTTGGGGGAGTGTTCCAGTGATTTGAGCCTACTATCATGGCCACCGTACTCGCCGGACATCAATGCCATTGAACATCTGTGGACCATCTTGACCAACAGGTTCGACATGTTGATCCACCACCAATGACTCTTGACGATCTGCGAGAAACTCTGGTGCATGAATGGTATAGCATCCCTATAGAAACGTTCATAGGTCTCATTGAATCAATGCCGCGCCGTATATCTTGACCAACAGTTTCGACACATTGATCCACCACCGATGACTCTTGACGATCAGCGAGAAACTCTGGTGTATGAATGGTATAGAATCCCTATAGAAACGTTCATAGGTCTCATTGAATCAATGCCTCGCCGTATATCTTGACCAACAGTTTCGACACATTGATCCACCACCGATGACTCCTGACGATCTGCGAGAAAGTCTGGTGTATGAATGGTATAGAATCCATATAGAAACGTTCATAGGTCTCATTGAATCAATGCAGCGCCGTATATCTTGACCAACAGGTTCTACACATTGATCCCCCACCGATGACTCTTGACGATCTGCGAGAAAGTCTGGTGTATGAATGGTATAGCATCCCTATAGAAACGTTCATACGTGTCACTGAATCAATGCTGCGCCGTATATCTTGATCAACAGGTTCGACACATTGATCCACCACCGATGACTCTTGATGATGTGCAAAAATTTCTGGTGTATAAATGGTATAGAATCCCTATAGAAACGTTCATAGGTCTCATTGAATCAATGCAGCGCCGTATATCTTGACCAACAGTTTCGACATATTGATCCACCGCCGATGACTCCTGACGATCTGCGAGAAACTCTGGTGTATGAATGGTATATAATCCCTATAGAAACGTTCATAGGTCTCATTGAATCAATGCAGCGCCAAATATCTTGGCCGCCCCGGTGGCGCAGTGGTCTAAGGCGTTGGCCTCTGATCATTCGTCCGTAAGGGGTCCGGGTTCGAATCCCGGTCAGGCATGGATGTTGTGTTTGTTTTACGGCACTGTCTCTCTCCCTTCCCTGGAACCAGTGACCCTAAATTAGGGACGGGCGACTGCTTATAGCCCATTTGAGTTGCTCACGGTGGTCGTTAAACCTCCAATCAAAAAAAAAAAAAATAAAAAAAAATATCTTGACCAACAGGTTCGACACATTGATCCACCACCGATGACTCTTGATGATCTGCAAGAAACTCTGGTGTATGAATGGTATAGCATACCTATAGAAACTTTCATAAGTGTCAATGAATCAATGCCGCGCCTTACATCTGCGGTATTGGCATCACGAAAAGGTCATAACCTCATACGAACAAGTGGTCATATTTTTTTGACTGGACTAAGTGCCGAGTATAATTAGTCCCTCCGGTTCTGGTTTTCTACGTACAAATTAGATGTGAAAATTTTCAAGTCAAGTTTAGTGAAATCTTTTGTCAACGGTATAAATCGGGATAACAATAGATCTAACCGAACTTCGGGAGTAATAAGAACAATTAATCCACAATCTATGCGGAACATGAAAAAAAAAACGAAAAAAAAAATGTTTCACATAAAAGCTTCAGTTTCCTGAACTTCTTTATTTACGCTGTGGTGCCCCCCACCCCCTTTCGGGGTATGACATAGCTTTTAATCTCATATTTTCCTTGAATTCGTTTTTGACATCATTCCAGACTCGAGAAAGAATTTTGATTTGGAATTTTAGGCATTGTCATGCTTGGTTTCCATGCCATTCAGAAAATATATCTGATTGATCTCATTTGCATGACATATATGCTATGTCGGTATCAGTACAAACTTGATAAAAGCATTTAGTTCGCAGTGCCTGTTTTTCCCATGCGCGCTGTATCGTTGCATTCAGGAATTGAAAAGGCAATTTAATTTGAATTTTCCGTTTCCGTTGCATGCTGTGCTGACGACGCCCAAGAATTCTCGTTTCTGTGTTCTTTTGATACTTCCTGAGCCAATATTGCAGCAGAAGATTTATAATGTTTACACAGTTCCTTTCGTAACTCGTGTTCTGACGATCCGCATTCAGAGTCGATGTTATCGAAGATATATAATTTACTCCAAAAGATCTTCAGCGTAAATAAGGCGTAAATAACCGAAATAAAAAGAAATATGTTTTCGTGTTTCCTAATACACTGGCGGAAAGTTAAAAAAGAACACCAAGAAGAAGTCTGATACCAACGAAATTTATACAGCATAATAACGGAATACAGAGGATAAAGTGATCAAAACATTATGGCAAAATACAGCTGTATTTGATGGTAAACTGAAAAATAACATTTCCATGTAACATGGTTAGTACGAGGTTGAACCGCCATGAACTGCGTCACACTGGGCAATTCTGGCATGGAGTCTGTCGTACAGATGTTGCATGTAAGTTTGGGGTATTGAGTTCCAAGCATCCTCAACCTGGACGCGTAAATCGGGGATGGTCGTGGCTGGCCGTGGAGACAGGATAAGTCATTGTCCCATAAAATCCCACACGTGCTCAATGGGGGAAAAATCCAGTGAACGCGCAGGCCATGGAAGTTGTCTCACACACTGAAGTGCATGTTGCGTTGCACGTGCCGTGTGAGGTCGTGCGTTATCTTGCTGGAAAACACCACGATGGACCGACCTTACAAATGGCACAACAACAGGCAGAATGATGTTGTTGATGTAGGAGGTGCTGTTTAACGTACCCGGTACAAACACTAGTTGTGTACGGGAGTGATAGCTGATCGCTCCCCACACCAGGAGACCAGGTGTAGGCCCTGTGTGTCGCTGGTGGATGCAAGAAGGGTGGAGACGCTCCCATGTGCGTCTGCGAACACGCATACGGACATTGGGTGCTCCCAAGCAGAATCTGCTTTCATCCCTGAACACGACAGATCGCCATTGCGTTCTCCAGTGCAGACGTTGGCGACACCACTGCAGCCGTTCCTGACGGTGGGCTGGAACCAGAGGTACACATGCCAGAGGCACACGTGCCCATAATCCTGCATCCAGCAGACGGTTGCGGATTGTTCGCACAGTCACCTCAGGTGCAACGGCAGCTCGGATTTGCGTCGCAAAGGATGTTCTGCTTGAAAACGCCGCTCTTCTTATGCGTCGATCGGTCCGCTCATCAGTCCGTCTGTGACTCCCGGTTCCACGTCTTCTCGTGTGGGGATGTTCCTCGGACCATCTACGCCACCACCGTACCACCACCGATACTTCCCGTCCAATTCTCTCCGCAATAAGACGATACTACCACCCGGCCTCTCGGAGTCCGACTAGACGACCTCGCTCAAAGTCCGATTACTGCTGAAATCGTACACGTCTTCCATGTCCAGGTATTGCAGCTTCTTCAGGGTCTTCGCACTTATCCTTACGCCGACGACTGATTACATTCACTTCGTCGTACTCCTTAAATACCACCGACGATAATTTGCATATTATGCCGTGCTGTGGTGTAAGCGCTCACCGGTTGGTCCCGAAATTAACATCACACCCACGTCAACTCGACCCCATTAACATATATAAATTTCATGATCGTCCGCCAATTCCTTCTTTGTGTTCATTTTTCACTTTCCGCCAGTGTATATTTAAAAATTAATAGCACGTAGCGTAAAATTAATAGCAGGTGTTTGAGCATCATAAATGCATTTTGGGTGCTTTTGTGACCTGGGAAACATGTTGCAATTTTTTAGTTTCATTTTCATGCTTCTTTACTGGAGATTGGTTGCGAGCAAATTTTTTAGCGCACAAATAGTATGAGAGAACAACGGTGTTCCAAAAGATGTCATGACAAATTCTGAATATAGCTCAACTCACAGGGTCGGCAAAGTACACTGCTGGTCACCCAAAATGCAACACCAAGAAGGAAGCATCCGATTGGCCTGAAATTCGCAGCATGCGTTGCCCGCGAGAGGACATGCAAACGATTAGCATTGCAGGGCATATGCGAATCATGTGCAACCAACACGCCACCGAGAAACACTATAAGAAGGGCGCACAGGCGGCGGGGTGCAAGTAGTGGAAGTGTGTTGTGCTGCCGGACCTGTGCGTGTGAAGCTGCCTGATGCCTCATCGCAGAATACGGCAGTTATTCCAGCACGTTTCGGAGTTCGACAGAGGACGAATAGTGGCTTATCACGACAGCGGTTTATCGTACCGAGACATCGGCGCCCGTGTGGGACGACATCCAACCACAGTGAGGCGATTATGGATTCGGTGGGTGCAGGAGGGACGGACGGAACGACGTGAGTGATTTGCCGCTACGGCGGCACACCAACAAACGTGAGGACCGGTTGTGCCGCGGGCATTGACGGCTCGCACCGCCAGATCACAAACGTTAGCGCAGGAATTAGGGTGTGTTGCGCAACAACCTGTGTCAGCACGTACCGTTCGACGTCGTCTTCAGGAGCGAGGACTTGTCGCACGGCGCCCATTGCTCCGATTACCATTGACGTTACATCATCATCGGTGAGTGCGGTGGCAGTGGGCCGTTGAACGCCTCACCTGGACTACGGAATGGCACGGCATTGTCTTCTGCGACGAATCGCGCTTCTGCCTGCAACACCACGATATTCGGATCCGTGCGTGGTGGCACCGCGACGAGAGACTGTATGACGCCTGCAATATGCATCGCCATACCGGTCCGTCGCCTGGCGTTATGGGTTGGGGCGCAATTGCATATGACACCCGCACTCCTCTGGCACGCATCGCTGGTACACTCAACAGGCACAGCTACATCTATAATGTTTTGGAGCCTGTAGTCCTCCCTTACCTGCAGGACCTTCCAGCGACCACGTTTCAACAGGACAATGAGCGCCCGCACGTGGCACGCATCGTGCAACAATTCTTCACGGCCCGCCAGGTGTAACTATTACCCATACGCAGCAGGGTTCGCTGAACTGTCGTTTCAGACACACTTCCGGTAGCCCCCTGGTTCATTCTGCCAGTGTGTTGTTCCGCTGTGAGTGTGTCGATCGGCCCTCTCACGCAGCTTCGAAGCCGACGCTTAAATCTCCAATCAATGGCACGTTGTGCTCCGCAGTTTGTAATTCGCTTATTCGCAATGGTGCCTATTCTCCAATCAAATTACCCTTTAACCACAGCAGCACGTGCTGAGTTGGCAAACAGCGCTGCTTCAGAAATACTGTCAGCCTTGTCCTGAAAGCCGATAATCATTCTATTTTGCAAATCTGATAGATCGCTCCTTTTATCCATGACAGCAAGGAGTAATATGTTTTCGGAAAGCCTACGGCACACCTCATATACCTTCCAAGCCAGCTCACGACACGTGCCTTCAGTCATTGGCTACGCGCTGTTGACGTCAGAAGTAGGAGGTGGTCACAATAATGTGACTCGACTGCGTAGGAACTGATAACAGATTGTTAAGAGATTCTAAAAGTCAGCTAAAGCGGATGTGGTGCCTCCAGAGTTACTTCTAAATAAATGGTGTTCCTTTATATGTAAAACCTGAGAGAAATGCTCACAACGCGATCGACGATAGGTTAAGACAGGTCGGTTATTTTGTCTCATGAGCGGTCGGTTATTTTGTCTCTAAAGAAGCTACTGCTTGAAAACACGAACCTGGACAGTAACTACCTGGAAAAACTACAAAAGCATTTCTTTTTTTTTTTTTTTTTTTTTTTTTTTGATTGGAGGTTTAACGACCACCGTGAGCAACTCAATGGGCTATAAGCAGTCGCCCGTCCCTAATTTAGGGTCACTGGTTCCAGCGAAGGGAGAGAGCCAGTGCCGTAAGACAAACACAACATCCATGCCTCACCGGGATTCGAACCCCGACCCCTTACGGACGAATGATCAGAGGCCAGCGCCTTAGACCACTGCGCCACCGGGGCGGCCAAAAAAAAAAAAAAGCATTTCATCATGAATATTCATAAATAGTAGGTCAGTCAGTACAAAATTGATCACATACGAAGTAGGTGTTTCCATCACTTTGTCCATCCCGAAAATATAAAAGCTGTGTGTTATACACTACACAGATGAAGCACATGACAAGACAACAAATCTTTAGCGATACATTCCGTCGGTGTAGTTTAGTCGGGTTGAACAACTGGCTCCGGAGCAAAGAGGCGCGATTGCGAGAAATTCCTGTTTTCACGTGTGGTAAAACAAAAAATTTTGTGCCCACGTGTTTGGGATAAACAACACAGGCTCACTGTTGTGCTAACTACAACACTACGGAAGCTCTTGACTGAAGAACAGCAGTTCTTAATTTCAACGTTTTCGTTGAAGTTCATATAATACTTTTCGCAATATGTAAACAAAAGGATATCCAAGAGAGATAAGCAGGAGTTTCATATCTTCCATTAAAGGAACTAATTAAAAACTAGCTATAAAAAGGATATCATCGAACTGCAAACCTTTGCCAAGGCTTTCGTCGGTACAGTTCTGAGCATGAACGCAACTTAAACCTTCGCTAAGTAGTTGTGTGTGTGTGTGTGTGTGTGTGTGTGTGTGTATGTTCCACGTTGATTAATCGCCGTGGTTGGTATTATGCAGGCATAAGAAGATTAACCGGAAAGCCAAGTAATGAGAAAGTGCTTACCCTAAGGGGCAGATTAATTATTTCAGATGCAAAGGTTACTGATTAATTAAGGATTACATTGCACTTCGAAATAAGTATTTTCGATCTTCAAAGGCGGCTTTGTAAATAAACCTCCATTTTGTCAGTAGTTTCCCCTGTCTCCGCGAGTTTATAATCTGGGAAGTTAATACGTGGAAAATGTAACGATGTTTTTATGCCTTCACCTAGCTGCAAGTAAAAGAGGATTGAGTGGTGAATCATCTGCACAAAGGAGGTATTGATACGGGACACGGCAGTTTGATCAAACACCCAATTCAGGTGAGTGAAAAAGAAATTAATTGTTTAGCCACAACACAAGGGTGAAGTGTGGGACAAACTAAAGCTTCCATAATAAATTGTTTTTCAGGTAGACACGCATGTCTAAGATCAAACGTTGCTGAAAATGCGTAGCAATTGTTGATATGTCTTTTATGTTGCAATTCTTTGGTCCTGATGAGAAAAATAATCCTTTTATGTATGAAAGTACGCCTAGTTATCATAAATCATGCACTCAACCTTATTGAGTTCTGGACAGCGTAATATATATTATCTATTTAAAATTCCTATTTTGTTTTCTTATTTCTCTCTATCTCTCCCTCTCTCTCTCTCTCTTTCTCTCCACTTTCTGAACCGATAGTCCCGTCTAAATTTCCAAGTTTTATGATTTTGAGGCTACCCTGGCAATCCGTAAGATGTCATGCAGGGAATAAATACGAGCGGGCATGATATCTAAGGTGTGAAATGTTCAATAAGTAGCACAATTTAAAAAAAAAGCTGTAATGGTCTTACGGTGCACTAGAGATGAGCTAGGGCCCGGGCTCGCCTTCGGAGCCCGGGTTCGGAATATATTAATTCCTCTTTTGTTTTCTTATTTCTCTCTATCTCTCCCCCTCTCTCTCTCTCTCTCTCTCTCTCTCTCTCTTCACTTTCTGAACCGATAGTCCCGTCTAAATTTCCAAGTTTTATGATTTTGAGGCTACCCTGGCAATCCGTAAGATGTCATGCAAGGAATAAAAACGAGCGGGCATGATATCTAAGGTGTGAAATGTTCAATAAGTAGCACAATTTAAAAAAAAAAAAAGCTGTAATGGTCTTACGGTGCACTAGAGATGAGCTCGGGCCCGGGCTCGCCTTCGAAGCCCGGGCTCGGAATTCATTAATTCCTCTTTTGTTTTCTTATTTCCCTCTATCTCTCCCTCTCTCTCGCTCTCTCTCTCTCTCTCCACTTTCTGAACCGATAGTCCCGTCTAAACTTCCAAGTTTTATGATTTTGAGGCTACCCTGGCAATCCGTAAGATGTCATGCAAGGAATAAAAACGAGCGGGCATAATATCTAAGGTGTGAAATGTTCAATAAGTAGCACAATTTAAAAAAAAAGCTGTAATAGTCTTACGGACTAAAAGCTGTAATGGTCTTACGGTGCACTAGAGATGAGTTCGGGCCCGGGCTCGCCTTCGGAGCCCGGGCTTGGAATTCATTAACTACCGAAAAACCCGGACCCGGGCTCGAAATTACACGTCTTGAATTTCATTATTGTAATTAATTCAACACGTGTAATTCCGAGTAGTAATATGCGTAGTATTTCTAAAAACATATTAATATTGTGAAGTGGATTAACTGAACTAAACTTTTTAAACTAATGATTTTTAAACTAATCCTTGCTTAGGCCATATCTTTGGCCAGTGTATAATGCATAAATGCAAGCCTTGATAAGCAAAATGTTCCAACAATCCGGGCCCGGAAGGGCCCGGGCTCAGCAAACACATGTAATCAAAGAAAGCGGGCCCGGGCTCCTAAAACTGAGCCCGAACTCATCTCTAGTGTGCTCCAGAAACAGGTGGTCCGAACCCAGTTCCACTGGTCCGCACAACCATACTAAATCATTTAACAAGCATACTATTAGTTTTACTGCCCGTCTACGAGGCGAGGCACAGTGAAGTTTAAATTTTATCCGAGATTAACTAAATAATATGGTACCCATATTGCGAAATACATGTCACACTGACTGAAAATTTTCACGCCAACGAATGAACATGCAAGTTATATTTAACTTTATTCAGTATTTTGATGGTTGTAAGGTTTATTAGCAACTATTTTTTGTCTCTTCACCTAATCGGATCCATAATTTCGCTGTAGATAAAATTGTGCGATATCTGGGGCATCCAGTATTACTCTCATTAATTTTGAAAGTTTCAGCTTTCAGTTTGTTTCGTTAGTCTGTTTTCATTTTCCCATATTTCTTAACCACCGTTCTCACTTGGCTGATATGCAAGGAAAGCATAAATGGCAACCAAAAAATTTCCTTCTCCAATATGAGAGAGTAGATCTTTCTAACGATCCTATTAAGGTAATCACTGGCTACAATCCATTACAAGGCACCTCTTTCAAATGCTATTCAACCAGCTTTCAGTGAAATTTTATTTCATTTATTATTCGTTATGAGGTTACATTTGACCATGCTAAATTTCAAAATTAATTTTATAACATATAATATTAAGAAAACAACGTATATAATATGTATACGTATGTACAGGGTAACAACCACAGAATAGGGAATTGAATAAAAGGCTATGTATATATACACTGCCTGACAGGGAAAATACCACACCATGCTCGGAAACAGACCAAACTGCACACACGGATAGACAAGTAGGTCCTGAACAAATGATTTAATTGTCACATACAGACTAGGCTCCAGTGGCAGAATATACAGGATGATCAATAAGGAGTGTGGCCCCCATTCTGGGCGATATAGCGTTGAATCCGAAGTGGCATCGAGGCAATGAGGGTGCGAAGAGAGTCCTGGGGTATCGTGGACCTGTGGTGTTGATCCGAGTCCACAGTTCATCTTCATTTTGCGGGGGTGAGAGGGTACTCAACCGATGTTCAATCGTGTCGCACTGATGCTTGATGGATGAGAGGTCGGGGGATCGTGCTGGTTACGAAAGCATCCGCACAGCGTGTAAAGCGTTCAAGCTGATCTCGGCGGTATGCGGCCGGGCGTTATCCTGTTGAAAAACGGCGTTTGGGATGCCTTGCAGGTACGGTAGCTCCACGGATCGCAGCACCTCGTCAACGTAGCGGCGTTACGTCAATGTGCCCGTCATGCGTACTAGCGGTGAGCGGCGTATGGCGCTGATAGCACTCGACACCATAATTTCACGGTTCCGGGCCGTGTGGCGCTCAACAATGGCGGAGGAATCCGCCCGCTGGTCACGTCGCTTCCAGACTCTCACACAACGATCATCCGTGGTGACACAGAACCTATATTCATTGCTGAACACCACACTGTTCCATTCGGCACCCCACGCAGCTCTGGAGTGACACCACGCCAAGCAGTGACGCCAACGGTTCGCTGTTAAGGGTAGCCTTCGCAACGGACGGCTGGACAGCAAACCAGACGCAGCCAATCGGCGCGACACTGTCCGCGTGGATATCGGAGCATCCAAGCCGCCCCGTACAATCCGCAAAGTGGCGCCCGTTGTGGACTGTAATCCGCTACAGCATGACGTCGGATGAGATGATCGGTGCGCTCGGACGACCGTCTCCGTGCTCCGTTCCCCCTACGACGTTGCACAGATCCTTCCTGAAACCATTGTCTCCAAATGCGACCGACGGTTGTGGCATCACGTTGCGTTTCTTCCGCAACACGACGCAATTACCATCCGGCGGTAAGAAGGCCTACGATGACACCTCTCGTGAACTCATACGTTTGATGAAATCGCATACGACGGCGTCTTAACGGCATTGGCACCCGTTGTTCATTCTCCAGACACGGTTGCAACAGAACCACGTACTTCTCGCGGCCGTGAAGACGTCTCGACTAATAACCTCACAGGCTAGTTGTCTGCTTATAACCCGCGCGCCGTTCGTGCGATTGGTCTGCAAATGCAATCATTTGCATAACTTGTACGTGTGCACCCAGCCTGGAATTGCATGGCCCTTGTGGTGTAGCATTGTTTTCTGTCAGGCAGTGTATATAAAGCCTGAGTGAATCCCAATTCCCTAAATTCCCAAATTTGTCGGTGACGCGGATCGAACCAGTGCCTTCTTGATCCGAAGCATGTTGCTCTAAAAGACTAAACTACACCAACAGAATGTATTGCTGCAGATATGTCATTTTGACACGTGTTTCAGCTCTGTAGAGTACGTCACATCAAATTTTCAATAATTGCAGACGATAAGTGGAATAAACGTCATACATTTTTCAAACAATCCAACGGTCAGAAGATCCATTTTGCACAGTCGGACGTCAATGGGAAATTCGCAAATTTGTCGGTAACAAGGATCGAAACCGCGGCTTTTCACTCCGGAGACAGGTTTTCTACCCAACTAAGCTACACCGACGGATTGTATCGCTGCAGATTTGTCATCTTGATACGTGCTTCACCTCTGTAATACTTCATACAGTCTCCCACTGAATTTTTGTTTTGAACGGAAGAAGGAATTTTCATTAATTCAAGACGAGGTAAAAAACATCCTACATTTTTCGAAGAATCTAAACGGCCAGTAGGTTCATATTGCACAATCGAGCGTATAGCGAAGTAAATTTCGCCGTCATTTTTGGGTCCATGCCGGGGATCGAACCCGAATCCACTTATTCCGGAACAAGTCGCTCTACCAACTAAGCTACGCAGACGTTCGGTCTTGCTGCTATCTGCCTTTATGTCGTGTGAGTCCTGCGGGGCAGGTACGTCACATCTACCCCCCCGAAAGAGGGCCGGGGCATGGCCCACGGGTCAGCCGTAACCATGAATCGTTGCAGGCAGCCATCCGCTATAGAACATGCACTTGAGAACTCCCAGTCAATCTGGTGTGTGGAATGCAACATCACACACATTTATTTTTCGAAGCGCTGAAGAAGGGATTCTCTTATTTGTCATGTCTCGCGGTGTGGAAAGTACATCACACCATAGCGAGATCTTTAACGGCCGGGTCATCCGGGAAGTTCGGGCGCCATTATAACGAAGTAAATTTCTCCGTCATTTTTGGGTCCACGTCGGGGATCGAAACCGAGTCCACTTGTCGCGGAACAAGTCACTCTACCAACTGAGCCACGCAGATGTTCGTTCTTGCTGCTATCTGCCTTTATGTCGTGTGCGTCCTGCGGGGCAGGAACGTCACAAGCGTCAATGTGTAATTCGGAAATTTTTCGGCGACGGCGATCGAATCAGCTACTCCTAGCTATAGAGCCAGTTGTTCTAACCGATCAAACTACACCGACGGAATGTATAGCTGCCTATTTGTCATCTTGACATATGCTTCATCTCTGTAGTACGTAACATCTCTCCAATGCAACACTAAATTCAAAGAAATGGAAGCTAAACTGGAGCAAAGATGGTAGGTTCTTCCATTTCAGACAACACTCTCTACACTTTCATTTTCAGCCAAAATACCTCTTCAGGAGACTTTAATCTTTAAGCGTCCGATGTTCGTGAACCAAATGATACCGAAAGCTTTCTGTTCTCCCCAAACACAAATGTTCATATAGCGGACTGGTTTTACGAAAGCTATAACAAAACATTTTCTTTCCCCTCTCATCTGAGCAGTATCGACCACGAACCTGGCACATGTGATAAACACTCCCTTTTAGTTCTTTAACCTCTGCTCCATCACCCAAAGCATAAGGAGGTGGAGCTAGTTCCCCCTGACACGCACATCATACCAGTGGGCAGCAAAAATGAATCAAACGTTTCTTTCCTTTCTTAGGTACGTCGGAATTGGTATAGCCATTTTAGCAGCTAACCAGTCACAAAGGATCAGTGTCAATCATTCATTCCCCTAAATGACCAATTTAAATAACAAAGATAAGAAAAAACGCAATTCACACGTTCACTCATTCCACCCTCGTTCGGCCCACTTCTTAGATAGCAAATACACTGAAGTGCCAGAAAAACTGGTACAGACGAGCTTATGCAAAAATACATAGCAACGTCGCCTACGCGCCTAATCAGTTGGGTCCGCCAGTGCGTATATAAAGCGATAGACATCCTTGCCAGCTGTCATAGCTGTTTTCGGCATGAGAATGACAAGTAATAACGATTTAAGCGATTTTCAACGCGGTGTCATAGTTGTCGCTCGTGAGATGGGCCATAGTATTTCGGAGGTAGAAACGAAGTTCTGATTTTCACGGACGACCATTCCGAGGGTGTACCGTGACTACAAGAATTCCGGCAAAACCTCCAACCTACGATACCAGTGTGGCCGTAAAAAGACATTGGGTGAGCATGACCATCATCGGCTGTCAAGAATCGTTTCACGCGACACTCTCGCAGGTAGCATCGGAATTCAATGCTGAGTCTCAACAAGCATCAGCGTCCGAATTGTGCAATGTACCCTGCACAATATGGGCTTTGGGAGCCGACGCCCAGCTCCAGTCCCCTTGGTGGGTGCACGACACAGAGCTATGCGCCTCGCTTGGGAACGGCACCACCGCCACTGGACACTTGATGACTGGAAACAAATAGCCTGGTCTGACGAGTCGCGTTTTCAACTGCATCGGGCAGATGGAAGGATTCGTGTGTGGCGCAAACCCCATGAAGCCATGGATCCCCTCCTGTCAACAGGGAACTGTACCGGCTGGTGGGGCCTGTATTGGTATGGAGTGTGCTTAGCTTGATTTTACTAGGACCCCTGTTACGTCTACAAACATCTGTGACCGGCCAACGATATATACGCTTCCTTTCTGACGAGGTACACCCGTTCATGTCCTGGATTCGTGCTGATGGGTTGGGCCTGTTCCAACAGACAATGCACCTCTACACAAGTGTCGGGACGCCACAATATGGTTAGAGGAGCGTTCATCTTAGTTTGGGGTGTTGCCAATCCCACCCAAGTCCCCAGATCTGAACGTGATAGAACACATTTGGGATGCCATGCAACGCGCTATCGAACACAGGAATCCGAGACCTCGGAATACACCCAAATTGTGGAACGCTCTGCAGGAAGTATGGTGTGCATTGCCTACAGCATATTTCCAGAAGCTAGTGGAGTCCATGCCCCGTCGTATGTCTGCAGCCCTGCGCTCCCGTGGGGGACCTACCAAGTATTAGACGGGTGTACCAGTTTTTCTGGCACTTCAGTGTATATCCGTTCGAGCTGAATCCACCCCATTTGACTATTCCAGAGTTAATTAGCTCGAGTCAGTTAATCTCCAAATTGTTGCTTCCAAACAATCTTTACATTTCACATGAAGACAACATATCGCCCATCAACATAAAACGAGACTCTCCTAAATTCACTAAAAAAATATAATATTTCTAAAACGACTCAATTGTTTTTTTACCTTACAAGAAGCCATTTCATCACTTTACAATTTTCTGAGTTTATTATATTCTAAAGATATTTATATCCTAATCAAATACGTGGTACAGAGATCTTGAAAACCGGATTCCGGATTCCAAAGATCGTTACGATATACTAAGTCCTAGTTATCATTGTGGATATCAAGACTCTATTGTATAACCGTTAAAATGTTTAAAATATCTAATAACTAATGAAAACTTTTTCCAATTTCACACAATCGACTAAAAAGCATTTAAACAATCCTAAAAGGACCTGCAGGTCAAGAAATATTGCCCAGACGCTGACTTTGAAAAATTCTACATGCACAGAGCAACATCCTTGTGTAGCATATTTGCATTGTGTTGCAGATAAATCTTAAAACTGAAACAACTGAAGAAAGGACATAAACCGTTTAAAATTCTGTTTATTTCCCATGCGAATTAGAGGAAGGAATACAACAATTTATAATCTCAATTTTCAACGATAATGCGGCATTTAAGATCTGACAAGGAATTAAAGCTGCTTTATTCTCTTTCCTTTGGGCAGAACTTAACGTTTTCTCGAACATCTAAGGTGGGAGGAGTCACTTGTTCTTAATTTCACACGAATAAATCTAAGAGTGGAGGAAAAACCTGTACAAAAAAAAAAAAAGATGCCAGAATACAGATCCCACTTGGCTACGGATTCAGCCGCCAAGCCAGAAGTCCATTCAACAGATCATGCAATCCCTGTGGTAAGCAATGATGTGCCACGATGTAACCCACTACAGATATGTTGAAAAAATATACCATCGAATTAAAACTATTCACTTTCTCCCCACTCATGGAAAAAGTTGAGTTTTTAACTATTCTTGAAAAGTATGACATAAATCATTATCATCAACCACCCAGAAAAAACACAAGTGTTGCTAAACTACTGGCCACCAAACAGGCAGTGATGAGTCACTGCTCGCTGAAATCTACCGCTCACGGCCCATTAGTGGTCCGTTGACTGCAGCGCCATCAATCGGCAGCCATTGATGGCCCTGCAGGATTGCCGTGAATTGCGGGACTCCAAGAAAGTGCCACTAGTGTCCCGTAGCTGCTAACCGATGCAACCTCAACACTAGGTGGAAAAAACGGGACTGCGCATGCGCAGAAGCAATACGTGCTGTGTCTCTCGTAGTACCAGTTATATCGCCATCATGTTATTTTTGTGGATGTTAAGAAAAATATAAAGCCCTATGTGGAGAGGCGAATTAATTTCCTAATGAACGACCACTTCGACGAAGATACCAGATTAAGCCATGAAATACTAGTTCACAGCCATTAAATACATCCACTCCGTTCCCATAAATAATAAGAAATAATTTCTGTGTAATCTTTCGTTTTAACCTACACTAAACCGCTTGAAACAAAAGTCCTGGAAAAAAATTAAAAAACGTTATGTTGGGGGGGGGGGGGGGGAACAATTATAGGGGTACAAAATTTTTCAATTATTTGAAAAAAGAAAAAAGAGCAACACTACGTGGATATAATGTACTCATCCATACACAAGAGTGGAGGTTTTTGCTTCTAAAAATAACGAGAAGTAAATTTTTCGTCTTTAAAACAAATGTAGCTTCGGTCAGCGGAAAGGAAAGGTACAACGTTACAATGTTACAGAATGTCACATGAACGGGTAAATATATTAATTCAACAATCGCATTTCAAGACAAGGGCAGCACCAAAAAGCACCTTTAAGTTGGTGCACTCCTTGAAAATGGGTGAAGTTTCCTTAAGGTAAAAAAAACATCGTTACATTGAAAAAATAAATTTATGAATTATATGAAACTGACATTTATGAAAAATACCTCGCAATATTGTAAAATTAAAAAGAGAACCATTCGTTACGCATTCCGCAGGAAAGAGGCTCAGCTTCAAGCAAATGCTTGTCCGCGGCAAATCGGTCAAGTTGGTAGAGCGCCCGTTTCCCATTTAGACAGTCCTTGGTTCGTTTCAAGCCAGATCCAAACGGGCTTCTTTTAGGACCTGTTGAGAAATTAAGACTAACCAAGGATAACCTTGGTATATTTCACCTACGCACCAAAAAGGCCACTAGGTGAGAATAATTACCGTCGAGGCACGTTGACACATCTATTCATTAAAAAATATTAACCCTCTGAACACCAACGCTCTTTGAGAAATCAAGTTCGTACCACAGCACTCACGAGAACTTGCCTAGACAAGAACCTAACACCCATCTGGTCTGATATTAAACTTATTTCGGGGTTATGGAAACGAATGGTTTTTGAGATGCCGGGAAACTGTAGTTATTCACAATTTATCGAATTCTTACTGCAACGATGATTACCCTGTTAACCTACCCAGACATTGGTTACCGCTGATAAATTCTATTAAACATTGCTATGGCGCAGTGGTCTAAGCGATGGCCTTTGATCATTCGTCCGAAAGGGGTCCGGGTTCCAATCCCGGTGAGGCATGTTGTGTTTGTCTTACGGCACTGGCTCTCTCCCTTCCGTGGAACCAGTGACCCTAAATTAGTGACGGGCGACTGCTTATAGCCCATTGAGTTGCTCACGGTGGTTGTTAAACCTCCAATCAAAAAAAAAAAAAAAAAAAAAAACCTCCAAACAAAAAAAAACAAAAAACATTGCTATCGCAACCTGACGTCATTATCACACCATTTAACTTCAAAAGATGACGTCTAGCTTGTTAACCGTACGTGCCTTTTTTCATCCTTAACTGTAAGTTTGTTATGGCGTCTGTGTATGTTATATTGTCCTTCAAGTAGACGTGTCATCTGTCTCTTACATGTCGTGGGGCCGCGGGTGGCCTAGTGGGCAACGTTCGTGATTGCCACGGAAAGGACCTCAGGTTCGATCCCAGGCAGGTACGAACGCTCTATCCACTAAATATCCGCCGTGCGCCGGATGGGCACGTTAAGCCGTCGGACCCCGGGTACTGGCCCCCTGTAATAAATAAGGGCGTCTTCCTCCCCCTTTCTACTTCGCTTCCATGCCACTTTCCTATCGGGCAATCTAGCCCAAATGTCCTAGCTTCCTATTTCTAAGGGTTGTTTAAGACCTGGAGTCAGACACTCAATTCCCAAAATCCTCTACATATGATCATCTTACATGTCGTGTGGTTTTAACTTAGAAATATCATGTAGCTTTTAACATCTTCATTTTTACACCTGATGATAGGAACAAGTTGAGTTTACCCAAAGTTCTTGTGTGTTTTAATAATTTTTTAATGAATAAATGTGTCAACGTGCCTCGACGGTAATTATTCTCCCCTAGTGGCTTGTTGGGAAAATTTTCCCTGCACAGTGCTATAATCCAGAAATTTCTTAAAGAGGAAAAAACGTAATTGTAGCTTTGGTAAACTGCGGTTATACTTTTCTTTTTTTTTTTTTTTATGGCTACTACTGGGAAATTGGCGGACAAGATTCGGCAAGCCATCAGTTACGTCATGCAATTGCCAGCTGCCACTTCCGGGAAACTAGCGATCCACATTAGGCTAGCCATCATTTATGGGTCGTGCTTGCACGGCCGCTGAAGGGCCACTTGTGGGAGCTACTGCCTGTGATGGATAACTAATGGCCCTGTTCTGGCATATGACAACTGGTGGGGTGCAACTGCTGGCCCATGTGGTGGCCGCCAGGCCATTTTATTGACGGTTGGGTGGCGCCAACATAGTGCTAGGCCACCACTGGCTTGAGCGCTGGCCCAGCAACACTGTTTTTGCTCGGCATTATCAATAAAGTGCTGGATGAATATATCCCTCAAGTCTGTTTGTAAATCTCGTTCTTCAGGAATTCTTCTGCGTATAACACTGGCATGCTTCCGAATTTCATCCACCCATCTCCCATGGGGTTGGTCTTCTTCTGAATCGTTTACCCTCCTTCGGAAACCATTCTAGTATTTCACGTGTCTCACGGTGGTTAGTTTTTTTACAAACATGTACAGCATATTACCATTTCAGACACCTTTACAATTCTTTGGTGGTCAATAATGCCGGACCACAAAAGATTGAGTCGGAAACAAAAAAAAAAAAAGAAAAACTGAAAACTGACTGGTCCGATACTCCAGTCAATGTTTCAGGTAAACATCGTTTATTTCAGAAAAAAATTACCGAATGCTTATTTTCTGCAAAACGAAGTTGCGAAATAGCTTTTGTTCACGGTTGATAGCGAATACCTATTAGTTATCGCCATCACATTTAAAGTCGAAAGGCTGAATACTGCGTAGTCTATGGATTGGTAAGCTAAAATTTCTAGGTATGTTAAAAGCGAGCATCTCGAGGCAATTACAAAAGATAAAGATTTAACACCCAGCCGTAAGCAATGTTGAGGATTTCTTCTGCCCCGTGAAAATATAGGACGAGAGTGATAACTTCAAAATTATTTCCATCAAGAAGAATGCATCTATATACCCCGTAACCCGGAAAGGCATTTCAATACTGTCGAATGTGAACTGAGGTTCAGAAATACGATTGCAATTAAAACGCATGAAGAAATATACTGAACACTGAAACTGTTTCGAGCTTAACGAGAGCATTGCCAGACGACCCAGTAATTGCATAATTTGGTCCAGTTACAGCATAACGACGGCAATATTACACACCCCAGTAATTGCACAATTTGGTGCAATTACAGCTTAACCAGGGCATTTCATATTACATATTGATGAGGCACTACCAGATGATTGCACAATTTTGTCTAACTACAGCTTAACGAGGGCATTACTAGACACACCAGTAATTGCACAATTTGGGAAAATTACGGCAGTGTCACCATAGTTGAAAAAAATACGACTGATGACATCGAAATTTGGATTGTAATGAGTACATCTTTTGAATCCTTTTCGAAACGAAAAAATATTTCACATTTATTCACGGTCAGTAAAACCTGTTACAAAAAATGAAAATATAAAAATAACTCTACCGCATTTCTACAATTGATAAAACATCTAGAAGCAGAAGCAATAACTTTCTCGCACTAGCTGAACAATGTGTTACGATAATTACAATTTTTGAACAAAAACTTTCTCATAACTGAAAGAAGATATCAATAGCATTTATATTTTCAAATCGAACAGTTTGAAGAAGAGATATAAAGAAAACATTATACGATTTTACACTCACTAGAAGAATTTTGAATAATGGAAAAGTAGTAGTATTAAAAGAAATCCGTCTTGTTGCACGATGATATTTATTCAGCTAAAAAATGAAATCTATATACAGTTTAAAAACACATGAGCACTTTCGGTGTCACATTTACACCTTCATCAGATGTAATTTCACCATGTGGCTACATGCTGGTCTTAAGTACGTGGAGTAGATGCATCATGGGAAAGGTAATGTCAATGTCTTTTTGACTTTCCCACTTGACTTACTTTCCTATTTGACTTTCCTATTCATGTTCTTTTTGACTTTCCCACTTGCACGAATTATAGTGTTTACCGTAATGGAAAAGTATAAAATTATACGAAAAGTATGCTTCATAGCAAAAGTTATGCTAAGGAAACAGAATCTTTTAGGTTCGTGTCCTGGGAACAGGGAGAAATAGAAACAGGTTTTATCCCTAGCAGGAAAATTGTGCATTGTTTATAGAAGATTATTAATGGCAGGTTGTCGTGGAGAGCTGTATCTTATCGCAAAATATTTTTTTTAAATCTAAATTTCAGAAGCTCAGATATTGCTGCAAATACACCAGAAACAGGAATATGCATTTACACCCTCTAGTCGCCAAGCTATTCTTAACCAAAAATTAGAAATTATATGTTGAATTATATTATTTTATTTGACTTTCCTATTCTTCTTGTTTTTTACTTTCCTATTTGACTTTCCTATTCTTGTCCTTTTTTACTTTCCTATTTGACTTTCCTATTCTTCTTGTTTTTTACTTTCCTATTCATGTTCTTTTTGACTTTCCCACTTGACTTTCCTATACTTGTTCTTCCTATATTTGACTTTATTGTTTGACTTGTTATGATTGTTCTTTCCTAAACAATGTTTTCTCTTTGTTTATTCTTGTTCGACTTTCCTATTCTTGTTCTTTTTGACTTTCCTATTTGACTTTCCTATTCTTGTTATTAATTGACTTTTATTGTTTGAATTTCCTGTTCTTTTTATTATTTGACTTTTATTGTTTGAATTTTCTGTTCTTGTTATTATTTGACTTTCCTATTCTTGTTCTTTTGACTTTCCTATTCTTGTTTTTTTTTACTTTCCTTTACTGTTGTTCTTTTATTCTTTGACTTTCTATTCTTGTTTTTGTTTTTTCTATTCTTTTTTCTTGTTCTTTCTGTTCTTGTTCTTCGTTCTTTCCTATTCTTGTTCTTCCCTATTCTTTTATTTGACTTTCCTATTCTTGTTCTTTTTGTTCTTACTCTTTCCTGTTCTTTTATTTTACTTTCTTATTCTTGTTCTTTTTGACTTTCCTATTCTTGTTCTTTCCTATTTAACTTTCCTATTCTTGTTCTTCCCTATTCTTTTATTTGACTTTCCTATTCTTGTTCTTTTTGTTCTTACTCTTTCCTGTTCTTTTATTTTACTTTCTTATTCTTGTTCTTTTTGACTTTCCTATTCTTGTTCTTTCCTATTTAACTTTCCTATTCTTGTTCTTTCCTATTTAACTTTCCTATTCTTGTTCTTTCCTATTTAACTTTCCTATTTTTGTTCTTTCATATTCTTCTTCTTTTCTATTTGACTTTCCTATTCTTGTTTGACTTTCCAATTCTTGTTCTTCAGATAGAAAAGTCAAACCTTGCCGGCAACAGACAGACGAATGCTCTGACCCATTCGTCTGTCTGTTGCCTTTTCTATCTGAAGAACAAGAATAATAGTGAACAACACAGCTCAGTATCAAGTTCTCTTTCTACTGATTCATTACCAACACACGCGCCGTCGGTTACTTGCAGTTGGTTTGATTTGCATAAAGATATGCTAGACATAGTGTTTTGGCTACAGGATATATGTACATGAACCTACATTTTCACGCATTTGGTGTATGTTTCTTTGAGAGATTTACACTTTTATTTTGCTATGAAATCTTATTTTAGACACAACTTTGATTTGGTTTTGTTTTCATTTAGCCAACACAATTAATTCGTATTAAAGGTTTATCTGAAAATGAAGTTGTTTTATTACTTCATTTCCTTTCACTTTTTAGAAATCAAAGTAGGAAAACTAATAATGTTGGTGACTATCTCTAGAAGAATGTTTTTACTGTAAAACGAAATATATACCATCTAAGATAGACAGTAATTCAAGGAATTCGGAGGAATAAACCTGATATAAAAACTACGTCCCTGAGGGAAACTAGTTCCCGAGATTTCAACGGAAAACTCATTATTGAACAATAGTAAAGGAGGTAAGGATGTATGGGAAACCGATTATAAGTTGGACGAAGAAAGTTGCATCTTTTGGGAAATAAAGTCCTTCATGGAATAGTTTCTGTTCTAAGTTGGCAGTGAAACTGAAGTGGATATTTTCTGTATCCTTTGGAATGCTTTCAGTAAAAATGAAATCCAGAAGATTGGAAAATACATTTGAGCTGCTTACAAAAGCTGCATTTTATTTTCAGTTCTCATTTACTAACAGTTTAGAAATACGTACAATTGAAAATATAATGTATTTGCTCTTTTTCTGCAAAAATCGAACATCATAGAAACTACTTTGCGTTGCAGAAAGTTTTTTTCTTTTGGTGATCGAGGACTTAAAAACCACCGTGAGCAACTCAATGGGCTATAAGCAGTCGCCCGTCTCTAATTTAGGACCACTGGTTCCAGCGAAAGAAGAGAGACAGGGCCGTAAAACAACCACAACATCCATGCCTCACTGGAATTCGAACCCGGACGCTTCACGGACGAATGGTCATAAGCCAGCGCTTTGACCACTGCACCACCGGGGCCGCGCTGATAGGTTATAATGATCCACTATAACATACTCTCCTCTGCCATTAATATCCGTACACATGCATGCCTTCAAATATTCTTTACTTACAGAAAATTTAATATCGTGTGCTGAAATCATTGTCTCTTATGACGACCTGAAGTTTTCATGCAATACTCTTCATATTTTTTGCAAATATCCGCCGATATGTTTCGTCATACGGTCTCCAAAGCAGTGACCAGTTCAGCTTCCTTTGCTGAGCGATCGCTACTTCTGCGCACCCTACGATCCAATTCGTCCAAGATATACTCTATAACTTTCAGTCAGGGTTTTGTGCTTAATTTAACATTGTAGGCTGAAATATTTGTCACTTATAACGACCTGTAGTCTTCGTGGAATATTCTCCACATTTTATGTAAATGTCCGCCAATGTGTTTTGTAACTCGGTGTTCCATGCAGTGACCAGTCCAGCTTTTCGTTTTGAGCGATCGTCCCTACTTCTGTGCACCCTAAGATCCAATTCTTTCCAGAGATGCTCTATAAGTTTCAGGTCCAGGAATTATGCTCAATTCACCATTGTGGGCTGATATCTTTCCTTATGCCGACCTGTATTCTACGTGGAGTACTCTCCATATTTTTACAAATGTCCGCCGATGTGTTTATCCATTTGGTCTTCCATGAAGTGACCAGTTCAGCTTTCTTTTTGAGCGCTCGTCTCTACTTCAGCGCACCCTACGATCCAATTCTCAGGTCCAGGCTTTATGCTTAATTTATCATTGTGGGCTGAAATCTATCCTAATGTCGACCTGTAGTCTTCGTAGAGTACTCTCCATATTTCTTGTAAATGTTCGCCAATATGTTTCGTCATTCGGTCTTCCATTCAGTGACTAGTTCAGCTTTCTTTGTTGAACGACCTGTACTTTTGCGTACCCTACGAATCAATTGGTCCCAAATATGCTCTGTAAGTTTTAGGTCCAGGATTTATGCTTAATTTATCAATGTGGGCTGAAATCTTTCCTTATGTCGTCCTGTAGTCTTCGTGGAATATTCCCCATATTTTTTGCAAATGTCCGCCGACATGTTTGTTGTTGTTGTTGATTGGAGGTTTAACGACCACCGTGAGCAACTCAATGGGCTATAAGCAGTCGCCCGTCCCTAATTTAGGGTCACTGGTTCCAGGGAAGGGAGAGAGCCAGTGCCGTAAGACAAACACAACATCCATGCCTCACCGGGATTCGAACCCGGACCCCTTACGGACGAATGATTAGAGGCCAGCGCCTTAGACCACTGCGCCACCGGGGCGGCCCGCCGACATGTTTCGTCATTGTGTCTTCCATTCAGTGACTAGTTCAGCTTTCTTTGTTGAGCGACCTGTACTTTTGCGTACCCTACGAAACAATTGGTCCCAAATATGCTCTGTAAGTTTTAGGTCCAGGATTTATGCTTAATTTATCAATGTGGGCTGAAATCTTTCCTTATGTCGTCCTGTAGTCTTCGTGGAATATTCCCCATATTTTTTGCAAATGTCCGCCGATATGTTTCGTCATTCTGTCTTCCATGCAGTGACCAGCTCAGCTTTCTTTGTTGAGCGACCTGTACTTTTACACACTCTACGGTACAATTCGTTCCAGAGAACCTCTATAACTTTCAGGTCAGGGCTCTCTGCAGGGCAGCCTAACGTTTCGACATTCATAACTTCAAACTAAACTACTATAGAGCAGTATCACGTGCGCTTTTCAAATGCCCGAGCTATTGACCTTAACGAAAGCACTGCTACAGTGTTGCTACTGGATAATTGTCCAGGACGTCTAAGTAGACTTCAGCATTCGCTGTTTTACATAAAATGACTAATGAACCCAAGCTGAACCACGAAAGACAGCTCCATACCTTCAAGCTACCTCCACTAAACTTCATTGTCCGGACGATAGAATGCAGAAGTTACCATCATGCAGGTGTCATCCACACTCTCGGACGCCAATGAGACTGGTAGACTGTATATCGTGAATATTCAGTCGAAAAGCTTTCCATTAGTCAGCAGTCCAAGAGCGACGTTTCCTACAACATGCTACTTGGAGTACTACTGAGTTGAAATTATTAGTTGCTTGTTGATGGCACTTCGAAAGTGATGACTCATGTTGTGTATGTCTGTGCGCTCTGTACTATTGCTAACATCAGTTCCAATGATTTAAGATTATGTTACTGGTATCTCCCCATCACGATTTCTCAACTTCTGAGTTTCATTGTGGCGTTTCTTTGCAAAAGAAGCCGCAATCTGGTTCTATTTGCACATCATATCACCAGCCGACGACATACGGAATATACTACCGCCGAAACATCACGTACAGAACGGCTGCTTATGCTTGCCTGACAATTTAACAACCGCCGTACGCAACTCGATGGGCACTAAACAGTCCCCGTCACAAATTTACGACCACTGGCTCCAGAAAATCGAGAAAGTCCGTGTCGTAAGACACATAAAACATCCATGCCTCACAGGGATTCGAACCCGGACCTATTTTAAACAAATGATCGGAAGCCAGCACTTAGACCACTACGCCACCGGAGCGTTCTATTACTTGTGTGGCACCAGATTATTATCTGGGCTGGAAATCAGTTGACTTTGTCGTTCTATGTATTTTGCATCCATAATCATGCTATCGCCTCATCGTACCCCTACGAGTATATTTATAATTTGCTACGTGATGTAGTGCTTGCGCTGGACTGAATTCCTTGTCAATAGAGGGGTGTTAGGATGTTAATGGTGAGGCATTGTAATCTTTCAATAAGTGTTGCGCTATTTGTGCTACACTGTAAACATTTTTCTGAAATTCACGAGCCACTATCCGTCATTTCTTTTGTGAATTAATGAAGCATATTTCGCATACAATCTTTTCCGTGAAATGACAGAAAGAAAACTGAATTTCACGGATTTTTCGTACCACAGAAAAATTCTGAATTTTTAAGAAACCTTTCCGCAGTTTTTTTCTTATACAATGAGTGGCCACTTTATTATGACCACCCCCTCAGTACTTCGTTGGGCCACCTGTTGCCTCTAATACTGCGTCGATTCTTCGTGGCATGGTCTCCACGAGATGTTAATAGCTGGTTTGTGAGATCTGAGACCATGCTTGATGAATAGCACTTTCCAGGAGTGTGAGATTTCAGGGTTGTGGATCCAGTTGTCTGATGGCTCGTTCAACTTCATCGCACAAATTCTCAATGGGGTAGAGATCTGGGGATTGTGGGGGCCACATAAGCAAAGTAAACTCACCGGCATGTTCCTGAAACCAATCCTGTACAATAAGAGCACTATAGCAGGATGCATTATCTTGTTGAAAGTAGCCATCGCCATTGGGATAAACAATCCACATGACTGGATGCACTTGGTCCGCAACGATGTTTAGAAATGATGTGCCAGTCAGACGTTGATCAACACGAATTAAAGGGCCCAAAGCATGCCAGGAAAACATTCCCCAAACCATAACGTTGCCTCCCCCAGCTTGAAGGGTTGTAGCAATGCATTTTGGGTCCATGCTTTCGTGCTGTTTCAGCCAAATTCTCACTCGGCCATCCGCATGGTGCAACTGAAAACGTGATTTATCGGACCCCCAAATTTGTTTCCAATTATCGACTGTCCAATCCTTGTGCTCCTGTGCGAACTGGGGACGTTTTCTTTTGTTAACTGCAGACAGCAAAGGTGTTCGACCAGGCCTTCGGCTGCCATATCGCATCCGATGCAGTGTACGGCGAACATTGCGTGCAGAGATAATTTGAGGAGGATCCTTGATTAAGATGGTCTAAATTTGCGACACTGTTGCCCTTCTGTTATCTGTTACCAGTCTGGACACTCTCCGTTCCGCCCGAGCAGTCACTAGTCGATGACGACCACACGTTGCACGTAGAGACCCAGTTTTTTGGCTGACAGTCCAGTCTTTAAACACTTTAACAACAGCTGCTCTGGAACATTTCACGAATGCGGCGGTTTCGGTGATACTCGCTCCATGGCTCCGAGCTCCTACAATCATCCCACGTTGAAAGTCCGTCAAATCGCATTTTTTACCCATCTCGTCCCCCAAAAATCACTTCTACTACTGTCGCAAGCACTAAGCTTTCCCTTTTTATACAAGCCTCGCTCTCTGGCGGCAACAGCGTGCAGCCATAGCTCATTTGCTTAAAACTGTCAGGTGGTCATAATAAAGTGGCCACTCAGTGTATTGACGCTAAATTACCGTTTTTGAGATGTGTTAAAGAAAAATTCTGACTTTTCACAAATCTTTCCGCAATTCCTTCCGTATATTGACGAAAAAGCTCCGTTCTCACTTCTTCCCTATCCGTATGACGAGAAATTACCGGTAATGGGAGTAATCAGTGAGAATTCTTGAGGTTTGAGTAACTTTTAAATTTCAATCGCCTGTCGAATTTTGAAGTACTGTAGCGATAACGGATATTGTGGATAAGCTTAACGCATGAAATCTGTTTATTGTGTGGCACAGGATATTTCTTCTCCTCTCCCCTATTTTGTGTACCAGCTATTTATTATACGCGTATATTGCGTTATAAGAAACCGGCTAATTGAATTATTGCAAGTGTAATTATACGATGTCTATGTGCAACTTAAGACAAAAGCTATTTTAGCCATCATGAGTAAATTTTATACGTATTTAGAAGTATGTTTTTTCTTTTAAATACTATAAAAAAGTACATTTCACCTTTTTTAAACATAACTGAAAGTCACTGTCAGTTTAAAAGATCAAGTTGCAAAGCATTTTTTGTTGCTTTGAAAAATCACGATGAAAAATACTTAATTTGTGAAAAGTCTTACTGAAAAAAATATTATTATAGACCTATTCATTTGAATAATAAGCTCCAACAGAAAATACAATGACTGAATCACTTGCATGAATAACAAAATAAAATGGTTCATCGTACCACAATTCGTTACAATGTACGCGATTGTGGCTCAGTGGTTAAAGGCATGCGTTACCTGTTGAACCAACCCAAACGATGGGGGGGGGGGTTCGATCCTGACTGCTGCGGAATGGTTATCTGGGGTGAGGGCTGAAAAATGCAGGGCCGTCGAATATGTGGAATTTCAGTTTAAATACTAAAAGACCAGAAATGGATTTTTTCTGAAAAAAAAAACAAAAAAACAAAAAACAAAAAAAACGGAACTTCTGACTACGGAAAATCAGTGAAATTACGCAAGTTAAAATCAACGGGCACTTTTAAAATTCGAAATTTTTGAAAAACACGGACACCAGCCGGTAACTTCGTTTCACGCTATTTTCAGAAATCTTCCGTGAATTCTCACCACTTATTTTTTTTTACAGTGTACTGTATTAAACTCTGTACGATGATAAAAGTAATTTGCTGCTCCTTTCAAACTGCTCAGTAAAATAACTTATTTTCCATAATGGCAAGCCTATCTTTTAACCAATAAAAAAGTATTTAGATTTATTTATTTTTCGATAAACAAGTGTTCGCTGCTTTGATAAAGTTTTGTTATTTGAGGAGCATTCGATATAATAATTCAATTCCCAATTCAGAAGCTCCGGAAGAAAGTAAAAAATGCCATTTATAAACCTGGAAGAACATTTTAACATAAAAAAAATGCATCAAAGATGTATTCAGGATTTGAAATTGATAAACATAAATCTGATTTTGAAAAAGCTGTTTCAGCCAGTTTGTGACACCGTTAAAAGGAAGTTGCAGGAACACTAAATGAATTTAGATTTGCAAAGCATTCAGAAACTGGTAATATCTCAGATAAAATGATCATGATAACTGGTGAAATTGGAGGAGTGGTATTAGATGGGAATCCAAAACTTATGGTCACTAACCATGTGATAGGAGAACGTTAATATTTTTACCAAATAAATACGTATATCAATAAAAGCAGGAGATGTCAAAGGACACTACTTTCAAACAACAGAAAGGCAAATTTAATTTTTCGTGGCAGTACAATAATTCTCAAAGTCATTTTCTACGGAATATAATCTACACTGCTGGCCACGCAAAATGCAACACCAAGAAGGAAGGATCCGATTGGCTTGAAATTCGCAGATTCCGTCGCCCGCGAGAGTACATGCTAACGAGTAGCACTGCAGGGCATATGCAAATCATGTGCTAACGGCACGACACCAAGAAGCACTATAAGAAAGGTGCACAAAAGGCGGGGTGTAAGTAGTAAAGTGTGTTGTGCTGCCGGACCTGTGCGTGGGAAGCTTCCTGATGCCTCGTCGCAGAATACGACAATCATTCCAGCACGTTTCGGAGTTCGACATAGGATGAATAGTGGCTTATCGCGACAGCAGTTTATCGTACCGAGACATCTGCGCCCGTGTGGGACGGCATCCAGCCACACTGAGGCGAGTACGGATTCGGTGGATGCAGCAGGGTACGGATGGACCGACGTGAGCGATTGCCACGGCCGTGGCACACCACCGAACGAGAGGGTCGGCATGTTGTGCTGCGGGCGTTGACGGCTCGCACTGCCACATCACGAACGTTAGCGCAGGAATTAGGGTGTGTTGCACAACAACCTGTGACAGCACATAACGTTCGACGTCGTCTGCAAGAGCGGGGACTTGTCGTACAGCGCCCATTAATCCGATTACCATTGACGTTACACCACCGGCGAATGTGGCGGCGTTGGGCCGTTGAACGCCGCACCTGGACTACGGAATGGCACGACATTTTTTCTCCGAAGAATCCCGCTTCTGCGTGCAACAACACGATGGTCGGATCCGCGTGTGGCGGCACCGCGGCGAGAGACTGTATGACGCCTGCATTATGCACCACCATACCGGTCCGTCGCCTGGCGTAATTGGGGCGCAATTGGATATGACACCCGCACCCGTCTGGTAAGCATCGCCGGTACACTCAACAGCCACCGCTACATCTCCGACGTTTTGGAGATTGTAGTCCTCCCTTACCTGCAGGATCTGTCAGCGGCCACGTTTCAACAAGACAATGCGCGCTCGCACGTGGCACGCATCGTCAAACAATTCTTCACGGTCCACCAGGTGGCACTGCTGCCGTGGCCTGCCTGATCTCCCGATATGTCGCGCATCGATACGTCTGGTCGCTGATCGGCAACCGAGTGGCCCAGCAAGCACCACCCGCGGCTACGCCTCATGAACTGTGGCAACACGTGGAAGCAGCCTGGTCTGACATACCCCAAGCCCACATCCAAATGCCTCTTTCGTTCGATGCCGCGGCATGCAGCGGCCGTTATTGCCAGCCATGGGGGCCACACGAACTATTGATGTCTGCGTGTTCCGCAAGTCGCACGGGCCTGTAAGCTCAATCGTTTCATTTTGGTATCTGTCGTTATGTGTCCAGTAAATCTGACTTTGCTATCTCGTGTTCTTCTTGGTGTTGCCTTTTGGGTGGCCAGCAGTGTATATTCTTACTAAAAAGCGTGGGAGGAGTAATCAGAATTCAAGGACCAGAAGCAAGTGCAATTTATATTGATATTATTGTTTCTAATAGAGCAAAGAACTCAGTACTTCTTTGTTTCTATTTTAAACATTTTTCAGAGGCGTTTGATTCTCTATGCCACATAATAAGTTAAAGAAAGAAGTGGCAGACATGGAGTTTCCCGTGATATCAATCAATCAAGCAGTCCTCTAGATCAGGAGTCGGCAACCTTTTGGGCCATACGGGCAGCATTTGACTTTTAAGTTACAGTAAGGGGCCGAAAGTGCAGTACATAATACACATTTATTATACAGGGTGTCCGAGAATTATTGGACACATCACAGAATTATATAAAAAAAGACATTAAACTGATAGAAAGAAACTGACTGTACTAACTTACTAGGGGTGTTCAAATGAAAAGGTACGAAACGACACTGTGGGTATAAATGAAGACTTTATTCAAAGTATACACCATAGGCCGTAGCACAACGATCCCATTGATTAACGAGCCAAAGGATTCCTTGTTCCCAGAATTACTGTTTCCGTGACGAGACCCAGTCCTGCACAGCGTCCTTGAGTTCGTCGTCCGAGTGGAAGCGCTTCCTTTTCAGATGTTTTTTCAGGGGACCAAACACATGGAAATCGCAGGGCGACATGTCCGGGCTGTAGGGCGGATGGTCAAGCTGTTCCCACTGGAATTTGGCCAGTTCCGCGTGTGTGACCCTGGAGACGTGTGGACGCGCGTTATCATGGAGCAGAACCACACCCTCAGTGAGCAGCCCCGGTCTTTTGTTCTTGATGGACCTGCCTAGGCTTCGGAGTGTCTCACAGTACACATCGGAGTTAATGGTTCGTCTGTGCTGGAGGAATTGAACAAGTAGTCAATTGGCTGGCGCTCTTTATAAGAGCCTCTGCTCTCTCCTGCGCATGCGGGCGCCCGCGCATTCTCCGATCCACGCCGGCGACTCCAATCGCATCCCTAGATGTGTCGCTACGTTCTCCCATAGCGGCATAGGCAAATATGTTAACGGTTACGTTCTTATGACGTTTCGTACCTTTTCATTTGAACACCCTACAATGTAACTACGCAAGTTAATAAATTTCGATGCGAGATCCCTTGGTTGCTCGTAGTACGTCCAAGCGATACTCGATTTCGTGTCATGTATTGGCAAGCATCTGAGGAGTTATGGAATTAATAGCAGCTGTGATACACTGCTTCAGTTCCTGCAAATCAGTACAAGGCGTCTGATAGACACGATCCTTCACATAACCCCACATTAAATAATCCAATGGAGTTAGATCTGGAGAGCAAGATGGCCACGGAATGGGACCACCACGCCCAATCAATCTGTTGGGGAAATGCTCATTTAGGCACTTACGTACACACGTTGACCAATGCGGAGGCGTCTTGTTGCAAAACGACGTTGTCATATCTTTTGATCTGGGGTCTAGCGAAATTTTTTAGCATATCCAAGTAAATGTCCATTTATGTTTTTTTTTTCGCAGAAGGAGAAAGGGCCAATCACTTCTCTTTTTGATAGGGCGCACCAGACATTAACTTTTGGTGAATCACGTTCCAGTTCAATAGCAGTATGAGGCGGTTCACTGCCCCATATCCTACATTTGTGACGATTCACCATACCTGATACATGACATGTGGATTCATCACTAAAAATTACAATACTGAGAAAGTTTTCGTCGTTTTCCACTCGATTCATCATATCCACAGCGAAATCGTATCGCAGAGTGTGGTCATTTACATGCATCTTTTGCACTGTTTGAATTTTATAAGCATGAAACTTTAATTTCTTGTGCAAGATATCGTGAACTGTCGATTTCGGAATGCATAGTTCTCTGCTTGCTTTACGAACGGATTTCCTGGGGCTTCGTCGGAAACTTTCATTAACTTGGTCAACCGTCTCACCGCTGACGCTAGGCCTACCGGCTCCTCCACGATGTTCCACACTGTCAGTTTCTTTAAACTGTTTCATCCACCGCTTAATTTAATTCGTTGACGGAGGATTGCAACCATACTCTAAACGGTACCGTCTTTTAACTTTAATGACATATTTTAATTACGCAAGCCAAAACACACACACACACACATCGCCTTTTGCTGTACAGATGACATGACTACTGATTGCGCATTTCTCATACATTCCTCATCAGGCCACATCTAGCGCCATCTATCGGATTCTGGGAATAAAAATTCTGCGAAATAAAAATATAGAAACCGTGTTAGTAATACGTGACATAGAAAAACAGACAATACTCATAGTTTTTTTTATTGCACATAATTTTGTAATGTGTCCAATAATTCTCGGACCCCCTGTATATTTACATATAATAAATATATATATATATTTATACATTATATATATTTATTATATATTAGTATATAACACATTTTTATTATATATTATATTGAGTGGAGCCCACATCCTATTTTTAGTTGTGTTTATACCATAGATAGGTCGTTTTAAAATAAAGAATAAGGTGATTGGTAAGGCGTCCGCGGGCCGCATAATAAAAACAGAGCGGGATACATGCGGCCGAGGGTTGCCGACCCCTGCTTTAGATTACAAGTAGGAGAAAACAGGAAGCGCCACTTGCAGTGTTTTAAATTAATTCAGCAGAAGACCGGTACGTTTAAATCTATCATTTCACTTCGGCACATATACCGATTGTCAAAATAAATATCCCGATTTGCGGTTCTCTAGAACAGCGAGAAATAAAGACAGAGACGAAACTTCGAAGGTAGTTCATTCAGATGATGGAAAAAAACAATTAGTTCAATATTGCGCCGATAATTAATTCAAACACTTGACGTGGATCAGGTGCACCTGATCCACGTTGAGTGTTTGAATTAATTATTCATTCGCCTTCTAGTTATTTGTTCAGTTGCTGCTTTCCATCTTTGGTGAATCCCCAGCATTTTTCGGGGCTCCATGGAGTAACCTGCCATGTGGTTTGGCTGTTAATCACATGTGTGTCTGGAGAATTAGAGGCCGCTGTGGTGCAGTGGTAGCATATCCGGCGCGTAACTGGAAGACTGGGTTCGATTCCCGGTGGTGACGAATGAAAATTTTTCCGCGATTCACTTACTAACGTGGAAAGAGCGATGATTTCTGTTTGGTGTTCCTGATCCACGTGGACTGCTTGAATTAAGTACGATATCTTGTTCTAAATACTTGTACATACTCGGAAAAAATTAAAATAGTTCGAGGGGACAAGGCCATGAATTATTACTATTTCTAACTTTGCTGAAAGGTTACTTTTTCTCGCGGTTAACTAAGTTCGATGAGGTTTAATTTTTGTTAATACACTGCTGGACACCCAAAATGCAACAGCAAGAAGGACACGAGATAGCAAATCCAGATTTACTGGACACATAGCAACAGATACAAAGATGAAACGATTGAGCTTGCAGGTCCATGCGACTTGCGGAACACGCAGACATCAATAGTTCGTGTGGCCCCCATGGATGGAAATGACGGCCGCCGCACGCCACGGCATCGAACGAAAGATACTTTGGATGTGGGCTTGGGGTATGTCACTCCAGGCTGCTTCCACACGTTGCCACAGTTCATCAGGCGTAGCCGCGGGTGGTGCTTGCCGGGCCACTCGGTTACCGATCAGCGACCAGACGTGTTCGATGGGCGACATATCAGGAGAACAGGCGGGCCACGGCAGCAGTGACACCTAGTGGGCCGTGAAGAATTGTTGCACGATACGTGCCGCGTGCGGGCAGCGCATTGTCCTGTTCAAACGTGGCCACTGGCAGGTCCTGCAGGTGAGGGAGGACTACAGGCTCCAAAACGTCGGAGATGTAGCGGTGGATGTTGAGTGTACCGGCGATGCGTACCAGAGGGGTGCGGGTGTCATATCCAATTGCGCCCCAAACCATAACGCCAGGCGATGGACCGGTAAGGCGATGCATAATGCAGGCGTCATACAGTCTCTCGCCGCGGTGCCGCCACACACGGATCCGACCATCGTGGTGTTGCAGGCAGAAGCGGGATTCGTTGAAGAAGACAATGTCGTGCTATTTCGTAGTCCATGTGCGGCGTTCAACGGCCCACTGCCGCCGCACACGCCGGTGGTGTAACGTCAATGGTAATCGGAGCAATGGGCGCCGTACGACAAGTCCCTGCTCCTTCAGACGACGTCGGACGGTACGTGCTGACACAGGTTGTTGCGCAACACACCCTAATTCCTGCGCTAACGTTCGTGATGTGGAGGTGCGAACCGTCAATGCCCGCCGCACAACATGCCGGTTCTCTAGTTCGGTGGTGTGCCGCGGCTGCGGCAATCGCTCCCTTCAGTCCGTCCGTCCCTCCTGCACTCACCGAATCCATACTCGCCTCACTGTGACTGGATGTCGTCCCACACGGGCGCCGATGTCTCGGTACGATAAACCGCTGTCGTGATAAGCCACTATTCGTCCTCTGTCGAACTCCGAAACGTGCTGGAATAACTGCCGTATTCTGCGACAAGGCATCAGGAAGCTTCCCACGCACAGGTCCGGCTGCGCAACACATTTCCACTACTTACGCCCCGCCTTCTGTGCACCCTTTTTTATAGTGCTTCTCGGTGGTGAGCTGGATGCACATGATTTGCATATGCCCTGCAATGCTAATCGTTTGCATGTCCTCTCGCGGGAGACGCATGCTGCGACTTTCAGGCAAATCGGATGCTTCCTTCTTAGTGTTGCATTTAGTGTTGCCAGCCGTGTATTTTTGAAGGATCCTCTTATAACGGCAATGGGACAAAACCCTGTCTTCAGGTCATACACTGGAACTGGAAAATCTTGGTGCCTGTTGTCTCCTGATGAACCTATGCTACATTGTTTTCATGATCCAATTTATCTATTGTCGAAGTTGATAGCCCGCTAATAGGAATCTCCAAAGGTATCTATGGCTTCTCGTTTTCTTGCTCACTCTAGAATGCTATTCGTGCTAGCTTGCAATAGTATAGCAGAATGTTTTGCGTTCGGACTTTGGGTTTTTCGAGAGCAACTCATTACACACACACACACACACACACACACACACGCGCGCGCGCGCGCGCAAATAGAAATTGCAACGCCAAGGTCAAGAAAGAAACTAAAGAAGCAAGCAATCGCAATGTAATTTATGGGAGTGATTTGGTATGGTATAAGCTGCAAACGATGAGAATTACATACCGGTTCGTGATGAGGAAAGCTAAAACATTAGTAATAAATAAATGTACCATGTGTTGTGATAACCGATCCCACGCGCCGTGAGATCAAATGAAACAGAGTTTGGATGGTCGCCTGCGGTACTGCATTCCATTCTGCTTCGACACTCATCCACAATTCGTTGGCTGTTACACACGGCGAGGCCATGAGGGCCACTTGTTGAACGATGACACCCGAGACGTTCACTACAGGCAACAAATCTGGCAAGCGAGCAGCCAGGGAAAACGAGCGACTTGATGCGCTCAGAGTAAGTCTAGGACAGTACGAGCAACATGGGGTGGGGCATTGTCTTGTTGGCAGATTGCTCCTGGGATCGTCTGAAGAAAGGATAGAAATTCAGCTTCCAACACTTTCGTGGTGTAGCGTTGGCTGTTCAATGTGCCAGTGATGCGTAGTAGGAGAGTGCGTCAACGAAACGTAATAGCGCCCCAGACCATCACGCTCGGTGTGAAACCGGTATGGCGCAGCACGATACAGCCTTTCAGATGCTGTTCCCCACGGTATCTGCGAGATTAAATCTGGACTCGTCCGAAAGCACAATACGCTCTCATTAACCCTTTCGCTACCACAACTCCCGGTCATTCAGACGACCACAAGCGCCCAGGTCGCCCGAAAACTCGACTAGGATTTCGTACCCCACTCCGTGTTCTTAGAATTTGCACAGCGTCTGGGGGATTATGAGAAGACAGCCTCAGTCGCCTTTGTTGTCGCTGAACAAAGAAGTAAACCAGGAGTTTGTTTGTCCCGGGGTAATATCATTCAGCCCTCTGACATCGCTCAGTAGAACTGTTATTCTGTTGACACGTACTTCGTAAAAATAATTTATATATGTTGACACATGCTTAGTAAAAATATATATATATATATATAAAGACATTGTAGGACTGCATGTACTGGAAAAATCATTTGCAACATTTTACTGGACTCCTAAAGATTGTTGGAACAAATAAATTTACAAATGACATTTTTCTGGACACCTAAGCGTTCGTGGAACAAATAAATTTACAAATTGCATTTTTCTGGACACTTAAGTTCGTAGACGGAAATATGGCCCTGGTAGCACACTTCCTTGCAACCCAACATAGGCCCAACACTGAGCCACGGTCTGAATAGAAGACATTGGCACAATGTTGGACTTACCTTAAATTGCCTTGAGGGCCTGATTCTGACCGACTGCACACAAAATAAGCGCACATATATTCTGTAGATATTACAGCAAAAAAAAAAAAAATCGGTCGTCATAAAATGTTTTGTACTACAAGAAAAAAGAGATATGTAGCAGAAAAAATAGTGATTTTCAACTTCAAAGACAGCATAAAATACTAATATTTAACTTCAAATAAACTGCGGTATCTTTCTTTGTCCTAAAAGCAGAGTTTATAAGAGAAAATTTTCCGTAAAAATTCTTTCATATTTGCTCAATCGAAATAAACAGATTGAGATTATATTTTTTACAAGAAAGAACTAGAGAAAAATGGAAAGTAAAGATTTTCCAGCTGTTACCACTCCCATCTTCGGGTCTCAGTAGAAGAATGCACAGATTGCCGCAAGCAAACGTCCAAAAGTCAACGCAAAGCAAGCCAAGAGATCAGAAGTTTCGAGTGGTGATCCAGCACTAATCCTTCTTTTGTCAACTTGACAAAGGGAGGGGGTGAATGAAATTCGAAAACAAACAGCAGGTACTTTCGGGCGCTGTGGTATTCTGAGTGACAAAACCTTTATGGTATTGTGGTCACGAAAGGGTTAAACACTATAATTTCGACGTTCGCGGCTCCACTGCAATCGCTGGCGACTATGGTTCAGAGTCAATGGAAGTCGCAGTAATGGACAGCGAACAACGAGGCCTCGCTGCAGTAGTCTGTGACGAGCAGTACTTGCAGACATCGGACGATGTGTGACTATCCTCCATTGCTACGCAACTGTCATGGATAGTACGTGCAAATGTCACTGCCATACGGTGCAAGTGCCTGTCTTCCCGCCGAGCGATTTCGAGCTCCAGATTCAGCATGGCGATGCGTAGAATCTTCTGCTTACCATGGAAGCCATGCACGCATAACGGTAATTGCGTTACGCCTAACGCGTGCAGCATTATCACGGTATGATAAACCGCCTTCTCTGAGTCCAACGATTCTACCTCTTTTAAACTCCGGCAAGGGCTCGTAGTGTTGTCTCGTCTCCTACGCTGCATGCTAACAACTGAGTACGGTCGAGTTTAGATAGCAAGTTTAAAAACCTGCTTTCTGTACGCCTTCATTTATATCCCCTTGCGTGATGTTTCCGATGACGTTGCGCGCGCCTACATCTGCATGTGCAGTGCAATTGTACTCATTTGCATTTCCCATGGTGTCCTATCCAACCTGCAAATTTCGTGCAAATCCGAGCATTTCTTCATGGTGTTGCAATTTCTATTAACAGCAGAGTATCATCATCATCATCATCATCATCATTGTCAACCATTATCAATCCACTGCTGGACGAAGGTCTCCCCAAGTTTCCTCCACAACGATCTGGTGCCAGTCTCCTCCATGTCACTCCCGCATACTTTCGAATTTCATCCACCCATATCCCATGTGGTCTTCTGGGTCTTTTCCTGTCCGTTGGAATCCAATCTAAAATTTTGGCTGTCCATCGATGGTCTGTCCTTCTGGCAGTATGTTCAACCCATTGACAATTCAGGGATTTAACTCTGATCATCATGTCTTCCACTCTTGTCATTTTTCAGATCTACGAGTTCCTCTTCCCATCTCTCTTGGTTACACCAAGCATGCCCCTCTCCATGCTCCTTTGAGTTGTATGCAGCCTTTGTTTGTCTCTCTTAGTTAAGGTCCACGTCTCTGCACCATACGTAAGCACTGGAAGGATGCATTGATCAAACACTTTTCCTTTAAGACATAATGGCATATTGCTCTTGAAAATTATGCTGTTTCTTCCAAAAGCTCTCCAGGCAAGTTTTGTACGCCGATTAATTTCTTCATCAATGTGACACTCACTTGATATCTGCTGTCCAAGATAAACGTACGTGTCTGTTATCTCCAGCTTTTCTCCATCAATCGATAAATCTTCATTTCTTGTGAAAGCATTGAACATCACTTTTGTCTTCTGAAAGTTAATTTTAATCCCACTTCTTTACTCTTGTCAGCAAGTTCCTGGATCATACTCTGCAGCTCTGATGGGGTAGTTGCAAAAATGACTACGTCATCAGCAAAACGAAGGTGGGTTAGATAATCTCCATTAATCTTTATCCCTTTGTTTTCCCAGTTCAGTGATTGAAAGACATTTTCCAATGTGGCATTAAAGAGCTTCGGAGATATGGTGTCACCTTGTCTCCCTCCCTTTCCAATTTTTATGTGTGTTGTATTTTTAAACAGCCGAATCTTTGCACTTGCATTCTCATAGATGTTATTAATAATATTAATGTATGCATCTTCAATACCGCAGGATTTCAGAGCCATTGTAACTGCTGATGGTTTCACCGAATCAAAGGCTTTTTCATAATCGATAAAAGCCATGCAGAATGGAAGTTCATATTCCCTCGCTCTTTCAATTAGTTCAAATGAAAAGCAATGTGCCTTTTTTTCTTTGCTTTCTTCACGCATTTCAAGAAAAAAGCCAGACTTGACAAAAAGAGAAATTCTTTGGTAATTTTGAGCAATGAATCTTTATTTACTTGTAAACAGATTTCCCTAAATGAATGCTGCTGTTTAATACGTGTTTTCTTCGCAGAGACATTTCTCACCTGGAGTTACATTTTTTTTATTATTATTGTTCAAGGAGGGTAATGGGTGTAGTAACATTTCCGAGAGAGTTAACAACGATATTTCGGTAAAACCATTTTCCAGTGAAAGTTCGAAGTTCATTCATTATTAAGAACCCAACCAAGGTTATAAACATTTTTAGTAAACTAAAATAAACTATAAATTATGGGTTTGATTCTTAGTTTTTATTCGAAACGAAACGTTCTGCATATTAGAATTTGTTATTTAACTGTACTTTATAACGGGGGAGGGGGGGTTACGTTTCAAATGCGTCGCCCCCGAGAGGACATGCAAACGATTTGCATTGCAGGGCATATGCAAATCATGTGCGCCCGGCACGCCACCGAGAAGCACTATAAGAAAGGTGCACAGAAGGCGGGCTGTAAGTACTGGAAGTGTGTAGTACTGCCGGACCTGTGCGTGGGAAGCTTCCTGATGCCTCGTCGCAGAATACGGCAGTCATTCCAGCACGTTTCGGAGTTCGACAGAGGACGAATAGTGGCTTATCACGACAGCAGTTTATCGTACCGAGACATCGGCGCCCGTGTGGGACGACATCCAGCCACAGTGAGGCGAATATGGATCCGGTGGTTGAAGGAGGGACGGACGGACCGACGTGACCGATTCCCGCAGCCGCGGCACACAACCGAACGAGAGGACCGGCATGTTGTGCGGCGGGCATTGACGTCTCGCACCGCCACATCACGAACGTTAGCGCAGGAATAAGGGTGTGTTGCGCAACAACCTGTGTCAGCACGTACCGTTCGACGTCGTCTGCAAGCGCGGGGACTTGTCGCACGGTGCCCATTGCTCCGATTACCATTGACGTTACACCAGCGGTGAGTGCGGCGGCAGTGGGCCGTTGAACACCGCACCTGCACTACGGAATGGCACGACATTGTCTTCTCCGACGAAATTCGCTTCTGCCTGCAACACCACGATGGTCGGATACGCGTGTGGCGGCACCGCGGCGAGAGACTGTATGACGCTTGCATAGTGCATTGCCATACCGGTCCGTCGCCTGGCGTAATGGTTTGGGGCGTAATTGGATATGACACCCGCACCCCTCTGGTAGGCATCGCCGGTACACTCAACAGCCACCACTACATCTCCGACCTTTTGGAGCCTGTAGTCCTCTCTTACCTTTAGGACCTGCCAGCGGCCACGTTTCAACATGACAATGCGCGCTGGTACGTGGAACGCATCGTCAAACAATTCTTCACGGCCCACCAGGTGTCACTGCTGCCGTGACCCGCCTGCTCTCCCGATATGTCACCCATCGAACACGTCTGGTCGCTGATCGGCAACCGAGTGGCCCGGCAAGCACCACCCGCGGCTACGCCTGATGAACTGTGGCAACGTGCGGAAGCAGTCTGGACCGACAATACTCTAAGCCCTCATCCAAAGCCTCTTTTGTTTGATGTCGCGGCGTGTAAAAGTCGTTATTGCCAGCCATGGGGGCCACACGAACTATTGATGTCTGCGTGTTCCGCAAGTCACACGGGCCTCTAAGCTCAATCGTTTTGTCTTTGTTTATGTTGTTATGTGTCTAGTAAATCTGGCTTTGCTATCTTGTGTTCTTCTCGGTGTTGCCTTTTGGGTGGCCAGCAGTGTATTTCTGTTTGCCGATGAATTAAAAACTCCATGCCTATCTTAAAAAGTTTTGACCGGATTCCTATGACATTTTGAAGGACTCCTCCTATTACTAATTCAAGGTGTTGACAAAAGTTTCAGACCTTTTCGTTAAGATTTCGCAAAGTTCGCTTTCGCAATTTTTATGCACATTTCTCAAAGAATAGAAACACCTGAGGATGAATGCAGTCATGTGCTTTCAGATTTGGAACAGGTAGCAATAAATGAAATAATTTTTAAATGAAATAATATCCGGTGCAAGAATCGTAGCAGCCGAAACATCTGTTTCAGAAAATTAGTGTATCTTGAATATTCCAGCTTTTCCATTAGCTGAAACGAATGTTGAAAGCTGTAATGCTCAAATCTCTTTGAATGCAATCTTCCTCGAGTGCATCACTTTGGAATCCAGTTCAGTTTCACTACTCAGAACATCCTTAATGTAAGTAAGGGTAAGAGAAACGCACGACATCATTCTACTGAGTGTTGTACCCGTTTTCTGATTTTTTCCCGACGCAGTTAATGGGAGTTATATGCTGTTCCCGTTTGGGATAAGAAATGACACCTAGTTACCTAATAGCCTATTTGCAGTATCGTAGCCCAGTAAAATATTTAAAGGTTAGGTTGTCAACCTACATTTAAAATGGCGCTGACTTTATTGATTAGCTTATTAATTAATTCATAACTCGCGAACGGAACAAAGTAGAGATCTTAAAATATTTGCGTTGAGTAGAAATTCCAGTATTAATAAGCTATGCAAATTTCACGATGCCACAGTTCGGAGTTCGAGAGTTTTTGCTGCTTCAGACAAACAGACGTTTTTGTTTTATATACACTGTGCGTCAAACAATTTTTAAGACTGGCGCTAGATTTCAGCCTACGGTGGCGCCACCAGTGTAGTCGCGAATGCGTTATAAACCGTGACCATCTGCTTGCTTTCTGCCAAAAGTACTGCGCAGTTGTTAAAGTAACTCAAACGAAGCGGCCGTTCATTAGAGAAGTCAAATTTTTTTCATTTTGAATGATTAAGGTGGAACAAAGGGTTGTTAATAAATTTAACGCAAAACTTGGTAAAAGTGCCTCGGAAACGTACCAAATGATGAGATAAAATTACAGTGAGTTTTGTTTAAGTAGATCAAATGTTTTCCTGTGGCACAAACGTTTTGTGGACGGAAGAGAGACGCTAGAAGATGATAAGAATACCGGAAGACCAAGTTCATCTAGGACACCTGAGATTATTGAAAAAGTGCGTGATTTCGTGGCAAACAATCGATGTGCGTCACTAAGAATGATGGAAGGGTCTTTAAACATCAACAAAGAAACGATTCGAACTATCCTGCATGAAGATTTGGACAAAACAAAAGTCTGTACTAAATTTGTTCCACACACGTTAACCAATGAACAAAAATCAAGGAGAAGTGCACATTGTAGAGACATCATTTCTGCCGCTGAAAATGATCTAAACTTCTTAAAATCGATTTTTACAGGTGATGAAACATGGTGTTTCCAATATGATCCTAAAACAAAGCGACAAAGTGCGAAATGGAAGTCAAAAAACTCGCCACAAGCCAAAAAAAAAGAAAAGTTCCATCGAAAATCAAAACAATGCTCATTACATTCTTCGATAGTAATCCACAAAAAATTTGTTCCAAGTGGACAAACAATTACTGGTGAGTTTTATTTAAATGTTTTGAGGCGTTTGATGGGCAGAATTCGTCGCATTCGTCCAGAATATCGAAATGAAAACAGTTGGTGTTTGTTGCACGATAATGCACTCAGTAACACCTCACTTCTTGTTTGCAGATTTTTGGCGAAAAATGACGTCTGTGTGTTGAATCATCCACCGTATTCGCCTGATTTAGCACCCTGCGACTTTTCTTTGTTATCGAAACTTAAAAGCACGTTAAAAGGGTGTTATTTTGATTATATTTCGCCCATAGAAACAGCTTCGACGCGTGCTTTGGAGGCAATTCCGCAAAGTGAACCGGAACAGGCATTTAAATCATTATGAAATTGCTGGAACATATGTATTGAAGCCGGAGGGACTTATTTTGAATAACAAACCAAAACAAATTATAATTTCTTGCTTCTATTTCATTTTACAGACCCAGTCTTAAAAATTATATGACGCACTGTGTATAAGATACTATAAAACAGCACATTTAACATTTTCTTAGAGATAAAGGAAAGTTATTGTCAGTTAAAAAAAGAGATCTCAAGTTTTAAAGCCTTCTGTTGCTTCGAAATATTACGTTAAAAAATTGCTTAATTTGTAATAAGTCCTACAGAAGAAATAAAATTATTACGAACGTTATCAAAACAATTATAAGCTCCAAGAGAAAATGAAATGACACAATCATTCGCATTAATGAAGAAAAATTCATCGTCGCGCAGTAAGTTTTACCTTGAACATGACTGCGATTCCGAAAACATTCTGGCTCAGTGTTTAACACGCGCGGCTTGAGTAGATCCAATGGACCTCGGTTCGATACCGGCGCGAAAGGATTATCTCCTGTAAGGACTGAAAAACTCAGGGTTTTTGGACTTTGAGAAATTTCTGTGTAAATACTGAAACACTTCAAACGGACTTTTCTGCTCTAAATCGAATTACTGACTACGGAAAATCCGTAAAGATAGGGAAGTTAAAAAAAAACGGGCACTTTTAAAAACGGAAATTTCGTTAAAAGACGGACCCTTACCTGTACGTTTGCTGAATCTTATTTTCAGAAAATGTCTGTGAATTAGCACCATTTATTTTTACACTGTATGTACAAGTAGATGGCATTATATACAGTCTATTCACATTATTATGACAAACTCCTGCTTTTGACGTCAACAGCGCGTAGCCGATTAAACAAGGCACGTGCCGTGAGCTGGCTTGGAGGGTATATAAGGTGTGTTGTAGGCAATCTGAAAGCATATCGCTCGTTGCTGTCATGGATAAAAGGAGCGATTCATCAAATTTGCAAAAAGGGATGATTATCGGCTTTTGGCCCAAGGGTGGCACTATTTCTCAAACAGCGCACTCTGTAAACAATTCGCGTGCTGTTGTGGTTAAAGTGTATCGTGATTGGAGAAATGACACAATTGCGAATAAATAAGCAACGTAAAAACTGCGGAGCACCACGAGCTATTGGTGTGAGAGGTGAACGTCAGCTTCGAAGGTGCGTGAGGGCCGATCGGCACGCTACAGTGGAGCAACTCACTAACCGAATGAACCAGGGGACTACCGGAAGTGTGTTTAAAACTACAGTTCAGCGAACCCTGCTGCGTATGGGGTTCCGATGCAGACGGATGGTCACTGTACCTATGTTAACGAATGTGCATCGGCAGAAAAGGCTTACATTTGCACGGCAGTATCGGAATTGGACCACCTCTGATTGGCAAAGCATTGCCTTCTCCGATGAGTCACGTTTCCTGCTTCATCGAAAGGACGGATGTTGGCGTATGAAGCGAGAAACATCGGAGAGCAAGTTGGTGATGGCACCGTTATGGTCTGGGGAATGTTTTCATGGCATTCTACGGATCCCATCATACCTGTGTAGGACACTATGGACCGTATTCGTTATGAATCCATCCTTGCACACCACGTACACGCATACATGCTGATTATCTTCCCTTGGGCGCATGGGATCTTCCAGCACGACAATGCGACGTGTCACACGGCTAGAAATGATGTCCGAGAGTTTTTGAAAGAGCATTATGAAGACTTCAATGTACTTCCCTGGCTCTCTAATTCCCCAGACTTAAACCTTATTGAGCATCTGTGGGACCACCTCGATCGTGTTGTTTGCTCTATGGATCTCCCACCACGCACCCTCCATGCAGCAGCTGTCAGATGCACTTCAGCCAGCATGGCTCCACATACCTTTGAACACCTTCTAGCACCTTATTGAGTCACTCCCAGCCCGTCTAGCTGCTGTCCGCGCTGCACACGGCGGTTACTCTGGATATTAGCTGGTGGTCACAATAATGTGACTCGACCATGTATTTATTTATTTGGGAATTCGGTGTTGTTATTCGTACCTTGACCATAACATACCGCTTTGATGGTTGAATGATCTTAGTCTCCGACAACAAGTGCGAGGTGTACACGGATAAGACATGGCTGCCGTGTCTGTCTTACTGCTCTGGATATGTTCCTTCCTAGGGGCCGGTGACCCTAAATTAGAAACGGGGGAATATTTGTTTGTAGCCTTTCGAGGTATTCACTGAGATCGCTGCACCCCGTGCAATAAATAAATAATTACATAAAGACATGGACTTCGCTTTTTCTTTCTTCGAACTCAAAATGTCAATGCTACAGAAAGCAGATATTCTTTTTGTATACCAATAAAGCAATTTCAATTTAAGAATCAGACAGTTGTTTTTAATCAAGAATTGTTTTCTAAAATTCTATATTACGGCAAGCAAAGTCCTCTTTCGATGTGATGATCAAGTATTTTCTTTCTTGTAAACGGGAAGGAATAATGACTCCTTGGAAACGGTTTTCTTTTTTCTTATGCTTGCGGAGTTGTTAAATATAAAAACGAAATCTTGTTCGAGACAATGTTTTGGGAAAGCAACAGCTGATCCGATCTTCGAGGAGTCTCAGGTGTTTACGTAACGCTACAGAGTTTGCATAACGGTTTTCTTGTTGACTTATTTATTCAAGAGTGCTGAGAGCGGAATGCAAAATCTTCCTTACCTCAGTGAAGAGGAACGAAAGAAAAAACAAAATGGACTGAAAAAAAAAAGCAAAACTAGATGATCGCAGATAAATGCAAATATACACGAATTCTAAACTTTGTAACACCTGATATGAATAACATCAAAGTTTCTTACGGAAACTTTTACACTTAAACATCGGAAACAGACATAAAAACTTTTGCTCAGAAGTAACATTTCTCAAGTTCTGTTCCCAGAGCTGAAGATTTAAAGTACGTTCTTCCATCTCTCGTGTTTTTACTTTGCACTTTCCGAATTTCACATAGTGTGTCAATTACGTAATGCGACTGATTTTTTTAAAATCTAGCAAAACACACGGTCGAGAAGGCATGTTTTTTTTATAAATCATTTATCAGCTATGCGGCGGCAACAGCGTTTGAGTGAGAATTGCGGATATAGTTATTTAAGCTCTGCATGACTTAATTCGGTGGAAGAACATTGTCACGGCTCTGTCATGGAGCAGAGAGCAAATATTCAATTGTGTTTGAAAATCAGTGAAAGTGCATCTGAGACAGTTGAATAGATGCGTGATGTGTAGAGGGAAAAATGTGCCCATCTCATGCACAAATATTCCGACGGTACGCACGTTTCAAGGATGGGTGGGAAGATCTGGAAAATAACGAAAGGCCTAGTCGCCCGATGATTTCAGTTCGCATGTCTGAACTCATTGAGAAAATTCGCAAAAGGGTAAAAAGTGATAGTTGTGTTGGCTTGAGGATGCTGTAATGTGAATTCGGTGTTGATAAAAAGACGATTCGTCAATTTTTGGTATGATTTTGGTATATATTTTTGGGGATGGGGGTTGTACTCGTTTTGTTACGATTGTTTTTTTTTTTTGTTTGCTTTTTTTTTAAATTGGAGGTTGGTTTAGCGACCACCGTGAGCACCTCAATGGGCCATAAGCAGTCGCCCGTCCCTAATTTAGGGCCACTGGTTCCAGGGAAGGGAGACAGCCAGTGCCGTAAAACAAAAACAACATCTATGCCTCACCGGGATTCGAACCTGGACCCCTTTTGGACGAATGATCAGAGGCCATCGCTTACATCACTGCGCCACAGGGGCAGCTAAACAGAAATATTGTGATGATATGCATGTTTTAAGGAAGGGCGGGAAGATTTGGAAAATAACGAAAGACCCGGTCACCCGATTTCAGTTCGCATGACTGAACTCATTGAGAAAATTTGCGAAAGAGTAAAACGTGATAGTTGTGTGGACTTGAGGATGCTGTAATGCGAGTTCGGTGCTAATATGAGGACGATTCACCAAATTTACTGTAAGGCTTGGGGACGGGGGTTGTACTCGTTTTATTACGCATGTGTTTTCAGACGGGCAGAAACATGCACGAGGGAAATGCGCAGAAGATATCTTTAAGACTGCAGAAACAATGCAAAATTCCCTCCAAAACATTGTGGCAGGTGACGAGACATGTTTTCTTTATGATCCAGAAACAAAGCTTCAGAATGCTCAGTGTAAGTGGCTACAGTCCCCCAAAGGAAAGAAGATCAGGTTACAGAAGTCCAAATTCAAGACAATGCTTGCCGCCCCGGTGGCGCAGTGGTCTAAGGCGTTGGCCTCTGATCATTCGTCCGTAAGGGGTCCGGGTTCGAATCCCGGTCAGGCATGGATGTTGTGTTTGTCTTACGGCACTGGCTCTCTCCCTTCCCTGGAACCAGTGACCCTAAATTAGGGACGGGCGACTGCTTATAGCCCATTTGAGTTGCTCACGGTGGTCGTTAAACCTCCAATAAAAAAAAAAAAAAAAAAAAAAAAAAAAGACAATGCTTATGGTTTTTGCGACAGCAAGGGGACTCTGCATCACGAGTTCATTCCTGAAGGTACAACTGCCACTGGCAATGCTTACACATCCATTTTTTTATTGGATGTTTTTAAAGAGCACGGTGAGCAACTCAATGGGCTATAAGGAGTCGCCCGTTCTTAATGTAGGGCCACTGGTTCCAGGGAAGGGAAAGATCCAGTGCCGTAAGACAAACACAACATCCATGCCTCACCGGGATTCGAACCCGGACCCCTTCCGGACGAATGATCAGAAACCATCGCACATCCATTTTGGAAGGAACGATTGTGGAAGAGGACTGTTCGTGTCAGGTCAACGTACAAAAATGGTCAACGGTTCTTCATTCACGATAATGCACCCGCGCACAGAACAGTCTCAGTGTACAGGAATTTCTGGCAGAACACGATGAGTGCACTTACCTATATCCTAATGTCACCGTGTGACTTTCTATTCCCTAAATCGAAGCTGTCTTTAAAAGGAAAAGAATTTTCAAAACTCTGAAGAAGTACAAAGAACTGTTGCATCAGCTCTTCACTATATAGGCTACCAAATGATGATCTTTACCAGTCCTCCTTTTTGTTGGCTGATCGTACTACTACTTATAATAACGCAGGATGAATCTTCTTCGAACAAAATACATGGAAATTCAAAATGATTCATCTGATTTCAGAAGAGCATAATTTCATACCTATAAACCATGTATGGCCTGGGCATACACCAAATGAAAGAGGAAATCTCTGAGGCCGCCCTAGATTGCACAGAGGTCTAAGTAATGGCTTCTGATCATTCGTCCGAAAGGGGTCCGCGTTCGAATCCCGGTGAGGCAGGGATGCTGTGTTTGTCTTACGGTACTGGCTTTCTCCCTTCTCTGGAACCAGTGGCCCTAAATTAGGGATGGGCGACTGCTTACAAAAATCTCCGAACTTCAGTAAGTTCCCATGAGAAAGCTCCACTGCCGCAGTTGGGCCGCCTCATTGTCATTGTACTGTTCACTGTTTCCTCAACAAAGTGCTCTTTCGCCGTTGGATTGGTGTTCCACAGCTGGTCATATAAGTCACTGGAACTTACACCGTGTAGCTTCTTTTTTTGGGTGTATGTTAAGGATATTGTGTACATGCCACCATTACCTACAACCCTGGATGAGCTCAAAATCGCATTGTTACCACGGTGTAGTCAGTGACAACGGACATGCTGGAACGAGTGAACCTGCGTATTAGAAGTATTGCCTACATCCAGGGTTGTAAACAACGGTGGCATAAACACAGTTTCCTTAACATACCCTCAAAAGAAGAAGTTGAATGGTGTAAGTTCCGGTGACCTAAGTGGCCAACTGTAGAGCCCAAAGTCATGGGATCCGCTGCGACCAATCCAAGAGCAAGGGTGAACTGTTAACAGCACAATGCGAATGAAGTTGCTCCATACTGACAGTGGATCCCTCTCATGGTGACCTACTAAACCTCAGAGATTTCTTCTCCCAGCAAAAACACAACTGCTAGGAAACTGCTGGCCACCAGCTGGCACTGATGCGTCACTGCTGGCTGAAATCTGCCGCTCACGGCCCGGTAGTGGTCCGTTGGTGGCAGCGCTATCAGTTGGCGAGCCATTGATGGCCCAGCAGCATCGCCGTTAATTGTGGGCCTCCAAAAAAGTGCCACTAGTGGCCCGTTGCTGGCAACCAATGCAACTCCCAACAGCAGATGGAAGCAATGGGACTCCGCATGCGCAGAAGCAGCACTTGCTGTGTGTCTCATGGTACTAGTTAGTTGAAGACGACGCTATCGCCATCGTGTTACTTTAGTGGATGTTAAGAAAAAATCCATATGTGGAGAGGCGAATTAATTTCCTAATGAAATTTTACGTCGACGAAGATATCAGATTAAGCAGTGAAATACTAGATTACAACCATTAAATACACCCACCTCATTCCCATGAATAACAATTCATGGAATGGAGTGGATGAATAACAAGAAAAAATTTTAAACCGCTTGAAACAAATATCCTGGAAAACCATTAAAACAACGTTTGTTGGAAAAAAAAGAATTATACGCGTACAAAATTTATTAATTATTTGAAAGAAAAAAAAAAGCAACGCTATGCGGTGTACTCATTCATGGGTTGAATACACAAGACTGGGAGGAATTCGCTTCTAAAAATAACGAGAAGTAAAATAAAATATCTTTTACTCTTTAAAACAAATGTAGCTTCAGACAACGGAAAGGAAAGACACAACGTTAAAAATGTCACAGAATGTGACATGAACCCTGGTAAATATATATTTATTCAACAATCTCTTTTCAAGACGGCAAAGGACAGTACAAAACTTTGGAAAGCGACTCTAAGTATGTACACGCCTTGAAAATGAGTGAAGTTCCCTTAATGTAAATAAAAAGGAAAAAAACTATCGTTACGTTGAAAAAATTAATCTATCCATTATATGAAACTGACTTTTATGAAAAATACCTCACAATATTGTAAAGTGAAAGAGGGAAGCATTCGATTACACATTGCATAGCAAACAGTCAGCTTTAAGCATATGCTCGACCGTTCTAAATTAGTCCGATCGGTAGAGAGCTCAGCTATCACGCAAACGGCCAAGGTTCAAATCTACTCAGATACAAACTGGTGTTTTTCCGATCTGTTGAGAAAATTTCCTCAGCGCAGTTCGTTAATTCGTAAGGATAGAATAAAAAATTGTAGTTTGGGGAACTACGATTATCTTCGCTTTTTTTTTTTATTATTATGGCTACTACTGGGAAATTGGCGGACAAGATTCGGCAAGCCACCAGTTACGTCACGTGGTTGCCGGCTGCTACTAACGGCACACTAGCGGATCACATTAGGCTAGCCATCATTTCTGGCACGTGCTTGCAGGTCCACTGAAGTGCCACTTGTGGCAGCTACGGCCTGTGATGGACCACTGATGGCCCTGTTGTGGCATATGACAACTGATGGGGTGCCAACTGTTGGCCTGAACTGATGGCCCTTCTGGTGGGCGCCCAGACATTTTATTGACGGTTTGGCAGCGGCAACATAGTGCTGGGCCATCGCTCGCAGTGCTGGCTGCCAGCAATGGCCCATCAAGACTGTTTTTGCTGGGCTGTGATTCGGTGTATGCCTAGGCCACACACGGTTGATAGGTACGGAATTACGGCACCTCTGAAATCAGACGTATCATTTTGAATTACCCTGTATATTCGCGTAAGTTTTCCTGTTTTTCCTTTTAAAAACAAGTTACTAAAATCATGCAATGCAGTGATTATGATACGCTTTCCAACATACCAGAAATTATTACTCAAGTTATGAGGATAATGGATGTGAAATACATCTCGCTCCTGTGCCTTGACCTCATTTCGATTATATAAAACAGAATTTTTCAGTATACCTCCGGAACAACATACTTTGTTGCAACAGAAACATTTTTAGTCACGTCATGAGGATAATGGCTGCGGAATAAAACTCGCACCTGTGTCCTAACCTTTGACCCCATTTCGATGATATTCAACAGAACTAGTTCAATATAACTCCGGAACAACACGATAAAGTTTTGTCGCAATCGAAGCATTTTTACTTAAGTTATGAAACATAAGGGCATTGGAATGGATCCCGCTCCTATGTTCTGACCTTTGACACCATTTCGCCCATTTTCAATAGAGTGTGTCCCCAGGTAGTCTTCTGCCACATACTAACATTTTATCGAAATCGAAGAAATTTTCACGCGAGTCATCTTGCGGACAGACAGGCAGATAGAGAAAGCTGGAGCATATAGGTTTCTTCAACGAACGGTTGGAAAGCGTAAAAACCAGTCTCATTACTTAATTGCCGCGCTGTGTACATCTTGCGTCGAAGGAAACAAGCTATCCAGTGTAGAACAGCTCACAAAAAGTAATAAATCTAAAATCGCATCACTACTAAACTGGCATATAACGTACGATGAAAAATTCAGTTAAATAGAGAAAACAGTTACACAGTGAAATACCCTTTGATGTGATGAAAGTATTGCGATACAAAAGAAGCAGTGGGAGCAAGTGAAAAGAGGCAACTAAAGATTGTAGAATTTACTCCCTCCCCCTGTATCTGCGGGAAAGGATCAGGCAAAAGACACGGAAAAATCTCCATTAAATTTATTTCTTCAATATAAAAAATATATCAAACGACACCGTAAGTGAAATTCGTTAACATAAAGAGATCATCATCGAAAATAGAATTAAAATTAACCAAAATGTTGCGAATGTGGCGGAGTTTCAAATATAGCACAAATATATATTTCCCGCGTCTCCAAAATTGGAAGAGTAACTAGGAAAAAACACAATGCATTAAAGAAGGATTTTCTCGTAAAAATGTACAGATATATTGCTACAAAACGCAAAGCTACTCTCTGAGCATACAAGAAAATCCTGTGCTTTCAGCAAAATGGTGCTCCCCCGTAACTATGGCCCTACGCAAGATTATTTGAATACGCAATATACTTATCAATGTACCGATGGGCCAACAAAATACCCTCAGATATATTGAGGTTTGGCACCATTAACTCTTTAATCGAGAGGGATGAATTATAGTGGGGTGAAAAAATAGACAGAAATCAGCTCGAACGAATAAACACTATATCGACAAAAATCTACAGACACCTAGAAGAGAAACACAACATAGCATTTATTGACATACATTAGTACGGTATCGGTCCACCTTTGGCCTTAATGCATGCACTGACCCTTCGAGACAGGCTTTCGACAAGGTTTTGGAACACACCGATAGGTATGCGCTTCCATTTTCAGTACATAATGCTGCGCCTAACTGTTGCTTAGTAGTAGGCCTTAGTTCCAAACTTCTTATGCGGTGCTCTAATTCATTCCATAGGTGTTCTATGGGATTAAGATCAGGGCCCTGTGCCGGCCAGTTCACACACGATAAGGAAATATCGTCAAATCACGCCGTAACAGTCCTTGGCTTATGGTTCGGTGCATTATTCCGCTGGTACAAACAAGGCTCGGTTCCATAGTATTGCCACAGATTTGGTAGGGCATAATTTTCCAGAATATCGATGTAGACGTGATGGTTAACAGGTTAGTCCACGATAACCAATGGGACGAGACCATATCATGAAAAACACCCCCACACGAGTTCACTGCCAGCTGAAAACCTAACCGAAGGAACAGAACACTCTGGTAAACAGCGTTACCCCGGCTGCCGCCGTACACACACCAGGCCATCAGACTGATGGATCGCGTATCTGGATTCATCAGTCCATAGGACCCGTTTCCATTGATCTACTGTCCCCGATAAATGTTCTTTACACCATGCTAAACGAAGAGTAGCATTCCGAGTGGCGATGAAAAGCTAATGAGAAGACGCACGACCACGGCAACCCATGGAATGAAGTTTTCTGCGAATGGTACGTGTACATACGGAGGTTCCAGAATTGTTACTCATCTGTACACTGAGTTCTCGTGCAATACTCCGTCGATTAGCTGTAACGACTCTCCTGAGGCTTCGACGTCTTCTGTCACTGATTTTCTTTGGTCTGCCCGTACGTTTTGCTGCATCAGGCGCCCCATGTGTCTTCCACTTATTCAGTATATCCAAAACAGTTGACTTGGGTATATTTAAAGGCCTCTCGCTTTCTTTTAGGGACAACCCATTAATGTAACACCCTGCAATATTTCCTTTCTCAAAGTCAGTTCTCTCCCGCCGCGACATTTTTATTCAACCTCACAGCGCGATATGATCGCGGTGAACTGCACGCTTGTTTTTGTACCGTTTGCAGCAGTACCGCATATTGTAACAACGCAGCAGATCCGTTCATATTCATTTAAAGGGGTGCCCGGTGACTTTTGTCAATACAGTGTATATTCGCTCTTGGAGAAGTGGAGCGAACGCGGTTGGAACTAATTAATTCGGGGGAATGTTTACTCGTCTAAATGCAGTTCGAACGAACGGCCTGAAAATCCAGAACATTAGTAAGAGGTGCTTTCCCTCTTCGGTTTGTTATTCAAAGTTGTGGTATAGGGACTGGTGAACCCTATTGCTTTCTGACAGATTTTTTGCTAAAGGTCTATAACAATGGTGACGGACCTAAGAATGGAGAGAGGCGTTGGAATGCTATGATGTCCGTGTCAGGAGTACTAGTCCTTCCCCATGCATGCCATGGATCATGGAGCAGAGTAAAAAGGACTTGAAGGTATTTTTCATCAGCGTGACAGGTTTACGGTCACGGAGATGAGAGTGGAGAAACTGTTTTGCCATGAAAAGAAGGTAGCTTTCGAAAAATCCGGTCGCTATGTGACCATTTCTTTTTGTGGGGCGCAGAAAATTTGGAGCTAATTCGTCTCCAACCTGTGACTGATTATCCGAATCGTTTGGTTTACGTAGATCATCCGTTTAGGAAGTTAAGTTATTTCCTGTAGGGTAACCTAAAGACCGTTGTTTATTCGAAACATTTCAGGAAAATAACCGAACTACTTTCGGAATGTGATAGATCATTCTCCAAAATTTTATATTCTGCTTCACATAAAGCACTGATTTCTAGATTCAAGCTGCGTCTGCAGTACAATGTTTTCTGCAGTCCCATTGTTTTGCAGTTTCATAGAAGAGTTTCTGAGCTAAACCACTAATGGAACTTTTGTTATTGTGGTGATCAATGTACCTTTTATTGATTTGCGCTACTGTAGATAAAATCTTACTAACACCTCTTACTAACACTTTTTTTATGCATCCATTCTACTATTATCAAGCAAGAAATCTATTCCTACTATTATTCCTAAACAGTAAATTTGTTCCTACTGCTATCCCTAAGCAATAAATCTGTTTCTACTACTATTCCTAAGCAATAAATCGTTCTCTACTACCAATCATCATCATAATCATTGTCAACCGTTATCAATCCACTGCTGGACGAAGGTCTCCCCAAGTTTCCTCCACAACGGTCTGTCTTGTGCCAGTCTCCTCCATGTCACCCCTGCATACTTTCGAATTTCATCCACCCATCTCCCATGTGGTCTTCTTCTGGGTCTTTTCCTGTCCCTTGGAATCCAATCTAAAATTTCGGCTGTCCATCGATGATCTGTCCTTCTGGCAGTATGTCCAGCCCATTGCCATTTCAGGGATTTAACTCTGATCATGATGTCTTCCACTCTTGTCATTTTTCGGATCCACGAGTTGCTCTTCTTATCTCTCCTGGTTACACCAAGTATGCACCTCTCCATGCTGCTTTGAGTTGTCTGCAACCTTTGTATGTCTCTTTTAGTTAAGGTCCACGTCTCTGCACCATACGTAAGCACTGGAAGGATGCATTGATCAAACACTTTTATTTTAAGACATAATGGCATATTGCTCTTGAAAATTACGCTGTTTCTTCCAAAAGCTCTCCAGGCAAGTTTTGTACGGCGATTAATTTCTTCATCAATGTGACCCTCACTTGATATCTGCTGTCCAAGATAAACGTACGTGTCTGTTATCTCCAGCTTTTCTCCATCAATCGATAAATCTTCATTTCTTGTAAAAGCATTGAACATCACTTTTGTCTTCTGAAAGTTAATTTTAATCCCACTTCTTTACTCTTGTCAGCAAGTTCCTGGATCATACCCTGCAGCTCTGATGGTGTAGTTGCAAAAATGACTACGTCATCAGCAAAACGAAGGTGGGTTAGATAATCCCCATTAATCTTTATCCCCTTGTTTTCCCAGCTCAGCGACTGAAAAACACCCTCCAATGTGGCATTAAAGAGCTTCGGAGATATGATGTCACCTTGTCTCACTCCCTTTCCAATTTTTACGTGTGTTGTATTTTCAAACAGCCGAATCTTTGCACTTGCATTTTCATAGATGTTATTAATAATATTAATGTATGCATCTTCAATAACACAGGTTTTCAGAGCCATTGTAACTGCTGATGGTTTCACCGAATCAAAGGCTTTTTCATAATCGATAAAAGCCATGCACAATGGAAGTTCATATTCCCTCGCTCTTTCAATTAGTTCTCTCAGCACGTGGATATGATCTATTGTGCTGTAGCCACTCCTGAATCCAGCTTGTTCTCTCGGTTGAGCCATGTCCAGTGTTACCTTCAAGCGGTGTGAAAGAACTTTAGTGAAGATTTTATAAACTACTGATAGGAGGCTGATAGGTCTGTAGTTCCTGAGATCCTCAATGTCACCTTTCTTATGTAGCAGGATCATTGTAGCGGTGTTCCAATCCTCAGGAATCTTTCCTTCATTAAAGGCATCGAGTGAAAATTTGGGCGAGTACTGTTTCGATTTCTCCACTTGCTTCTTGTATGATGTCTACAGTAATTCCATCTTCTCCTGGAGCTTTTCCCCGCTTCATGTTCTTGATTGCATGTGCAACTTCTACTGGAAGGACTGGAGGAACTCTGGTACTGGTATCTTTCACGATGTCTGGAGTGCATGTATCATCCCTTTCATATAATTTGGAGTAGAAATCTTTCACTCTTGTCAAAATTTCGCCTCTATTTCTTGTTACAGAACCATCTTCTTTTCTCAGTGCCATAATCTGTTTTCTTCCCTTACTGAGATATAAATCTATATAAATCTATAAGAATTAATGTATTCCTGCAATTATTCCTAAGCAATAAATCTATTTCCTCAGCCTGACCCAAACGCTCTTTTTCCACGATGTTTAGAACAGATGGACAAATACACTGAGGCCTAGCACGAAACCAAGTTGAACACACAGAATTTTGCAAACAAATGAACTTCATACGAAGGAACAGATCAGATCATATTTAGAGAATTTGAGAAAGGGAATGTCAGACCCCAGATCTTAAACAACCCTTACTATTAGGAAGCTAGGAGATTTGGGCTAGAGCGCCTGATAGGAAAGTGACATGGAAGCGAGGTAGAAAGGGGAAAGAAGACGCACTTATTTATTACCGGGGTGGGGGGGGACCAGTACCCGGGGTCCGAAAGCTTTACGTGCCTATCCGACGCACGGCGGATATTTAGTGGTTCGAGCAATCGTACCCGCCCAGGTCATATGGAGGAATTTATCCCATGTGGACTTAAACGGATCCATTCACGCATTATCGTCCCCATATCTAGGGGGTTTACGGAGAAACTACAGGAAACTTATTCAGATAGATGGTCTCGTTTCATTCGAGTCAGCATCATTGACTGAATGCCACTGATGCCACAAAGAATAAGTTCTGGGAGTTCCGACGTGAGGTTGTAACGTACCAGGAGATGTGACGTACCTGCCAGAAGGACGCACACGACATAAAGGCACATAGCAATCAGAATAAACGTCCGCGTAGCTCAATTGGTAGAGTGACTTTTTCCGGAATGATACTATCCGGGTTCGAGTCCTGGCGTGGACAGAAATGACAGAGAAATTCACTTCGTTATAATGGCGCCCGAACTATCCGGATGACCCAACCGTTCAAAATCTCGCATTGGTGTGATGTTATTTCCACACCGCGAGATAGGAAAAAATAAGAGAATCCCTTCTCCAGCACTTCGAAAAAAAAAAAAAAAGGGGGGAGATGATGTAACGTACCAGGAGATGTGACGTACGTGCCCGAAGGACGCACACGACATAAAGGCAGATAGGAATCAGAATAAAACGTCCGCGTAGCTCAATTGGTAGAGTAACTTATTCCGGAATGAGGGGATCCGGGTTCGAATCCTGGCGCGGATACAGAAATGACGGAGAAATTTACTTCGTTATAAGGTTCAATACAGAAAACATAACGTGAGGTAAATAAAATTTATGTGAGATAAATTAAATCAAAACGGAACGGTAACATGATAGTATACGTCATAAAACCTTACAGTTTAGCAGTATAAATGCTGCATAAAAATTATCGTAAGATAAGAATGAGATCTGTTACAAGTTGTGAAGATTACACTATTCCTGATAGCGTAGATCTGACTTCGAAACTCATCTGCCTAGAGAGCTTTTCTTACTGTTTCATTTCTTCTCAGTTACTAGATATGTTGTGTGTAAAGTCCTATTCGATTGTTTTGAAAACGAAAGATTAAGTAGGACGCACCCACATATTTCAAACTTCTTCAACCATTTCTGTCGCCTCTCGTGCTGTGAACTAGCCTGAGTCTCACCTCATCTCGAAAAAGCCATCTAAAATGATTGCTGGGACTGAAGTAATCGTTTTAACATCGCCTTCCATTTAGAAAATGGTCAGTCTTCGTTTCGTTTTTTTTTTCTTTCACGGAATTTCACATGTGCATCATTCCAAAATTGAAGGAACATGGAGTTCCAATTGATTTTGGCAGACATTAATACCCGTTTTCAAATTACAAAACCTAAAAGGTCATACACATTTCGTTATTTTTTTTTTTTATTTTGGCAGATATTATCCCCGCTTTCAAATTACAAAACTTAAAATGAAAAGGTCATACACATTTCGTTGTTCTTTTAAATGTCATTGTTTGCTGTCTCACTTTATCTAACTAATTATACGAATTTTTATCTCATAAATTTCAAGTCCTGGTAAGCAGTGCGGTGATCTCGAATATTGCCTGAATTTGATGCGTGAAACAAAAAAAATTGTGACCGTCTTGCGAATCACTCAAACAATGAATTATTTAGCAACATTCTATATATTGTTTTAATGTTTAGAAGTTGTTTGGTGTCTAAAGTGAACTACATGTTGAGCAGATAATATTTTCACTTACGTATAACAAAATAGGAAACAGCAAGGGTCCATTTAAATGAGTAATTACGTAAAAAGTCCAAATGTTTTAATTTAATCCACATGATGGAGTCACAATTTTGTAGTACCTCACGAAAACAGCAATCTTCTGCTACAGCTTGTCGCGTAAAGGTAAGTCTTGTCCTTTACGCTACACTTAAAATATCAACATACTAATAAATTGTACTTAAATGAAACAAACTTTAACGGCCAGACAAAACATATAACCAGAAGTCAACTTACGGAAACAGTCCTTTATTCGGAATCGAATCACAACACTCTCCACACATTTAGCTCCACACTCTTCAATTCTCTCGTACAGTACTTTTTTAACAACGCTCATCATAATCGCTCACAATAATAGCTCTCAATAATCGCTCTTATCAACACACCTCAATAATCGCTCTCAATAATATCAACACCTCTCTCATACAACAGATCAGTCGTCGCTTTTTATCTCTCGTTCTTATCTTATTACATGCATACGTCACGTGCATTCCACCTCAATAGTGTTGCCAAACGTATTCATTTGAAGGAAAAGATATTTCGTTAAGCGGGAAGAATACTGAGAATAAACTCAATAATTGCATAATGAAAGAAACTAAAAAAGGAACGTTAATCTAGAGTATACGTCACAAGCTTTTATATATAATCTTCTAACATTAATAGCATCAAGTTAACAATTAGATCCATTGAATCCTCTGATAAAAGTATTATCAAGCTCACTACAATCCCCCCTATATATCTGCTTCTAAATCCCCGATTTGAAAAATTATTTCTGCACAGGATACAGCTACTGATAGGTAATCCTTTGCACTTAATTTCAAATTTTTGTAAAAAATGGTTTGGCCACCAGGTGGCGCAAGTCTTAATTTCTACTTCTGATGTATTTGCAGCAAAATATGAGCTTCTAAAATCTCGATTGAAAGAAAAGTCATTTGTTGACCGATAATTACTCATGTCGGCAAACCTTTTAGGAACATTTTCTTCTTGAAATAATGCATGGTTTCTACGCTAGGGGCGTGGATGTATATCTTATTTTTGTCAATATCTCTACTTCTAGGAGTCCAATTTGGAAAATTCCTTCTTTCTTGGATGGTGTTTCCGATGCGAAATGTTTTTCCTAAAAATTCAAAATTTTCAAGTAAATCATAGACTTTCCGCTAGGAGACACAAAGGCAAATTGCGTTTTATGCGTTATTTCTGCTTCTAAAACTCCGATTTGAAAATTTCTTCCTGTATCACACACAAGACCTGATGGAAAATATTTTTCACATAATTTCCAATGTTTGGTTAAGAATGGTTTGGCCGCCAGGGGTCATAAGAGTTAATTTCTGCTTCTGATGTATTTGTAGCAAAATCTGGGCTCCTGAAAACTCGACGATTTTTTTTCTTGGACCGATACCGCTCATATGGAAAATCCTTTTGAGAATACTTTCTTCCCTTAAAAAATGCATGATTTTCCCACCTGGGGACGTAAAGTCACATCTTATTATTGTCGATATCTCTGTTTCTAAAAGTCCGATTTGAAAAATTCTTCCTGTCTTAGAGAGCGTTTCCGGTGCGAAATGTTTCTTATATAAATTCATGTTTTTCTTAACACACAAGTCTGCAACCAGAGGGTGTAAGCTCACGATTGCGTTTACAGCCATATCTGAGGGATTAAAAACGCGATTTAAAAACTTCTTTCTTCCGTCAGGTACTATTGTTTTCCATACCGGTTCCATTGACTTTGAATAGCTTTGATAAATTTAATTTGCGTCAGAACGGATTCAAAAGACGTGCTTATTACACCCGGAAATTCGGTGTCATCTTTCTTGTTTAAATAGCGGAGACATTTCTACTGCGCAGTAACACAAGTAGAGCCGCGGTCTGAAACGTAAGCAAACCCGCCGGCAACTTCATGAGAAGGATATACGTACCATTTTGGAAGTCTTACGCAGTAAATATCAAAATCAAATTTTAAACTGTAAATCATGAGCTCAAATTCGAAACAATGGTTGAAAAAACCTCGTGAATATCTTCCCGTAAAAATAACTTGGAACTATTTGTAATGCGTGGTAACCAGTGGCGTATATTCGAGGCTAGCTAGGCTAGCTGTGAAGCCCAGAGAATGCACAAATAAAACTTAATTAATATACACAAATAAAAGTCAATTATCAACTGTATTAAAATACGTCGATGCTTTCGCTGCGAAAAAAACGCGTACGGATTGGCTTGTTTGACTCAATCTGGAGAGCGAAAACCAACGGCATAACGCAAGCAGCTCTTCCAGAGTCTTCGCAGTTCTGATGCGAAAACCTTCCGTACCATCGCCTGCTAGCGTTTCCATGACAACATGAATCAGCTGGTAGAGAGGAATGGGCCATTGCTTTGGGAAAGGGTTTGCTCAGAATAAAGAAGACTTAGACTATCTCAGGCACTCGCATACTCCCGCCCGTAAGAGTGTTTCGCGAGAATTGCTTCAGTTCTTGTAAAGTGTCAATGAATTAAAAACAGAGATATTATATCTTAAACTCCTGGCTTTGTTGGATTCGAACTGTTTTGATAAATTTTGTGAAAACCTTCCCTGAAAATCTGCTATCAGAGCTTAAAATACTCTATGCTTCAAATTTGGATACAACTCGATTAAGAAGTGAACTGAAGGTGTTTTATTCCCTTGATGAATACAAAACAAATCAGTAAGAGACATTACTTGTTACATAAAGTTGAATAATTGGACACAGCGTGTATTCAGGTGTACAAATTAGCAGATCTAATATTAAACTTTCAATCAACAACTGCAGAAAGAAGTTTTTTCCGTATTAAAAAGAATCAAGGTATATCTTAGAGCCACACAAGGACATGTACATTCGAGCAACTTAGCTGGTTTGTTAATAGAGAAAAACATTATTTTTAAATATGAAAAAGTATTCGGAAGAAATACTTTTGTCAAAACGTAACACTCAAGTTCACAAAAAAGGAAAGAAAAATCGAGTTCATGTACAAATAATTGTGCAAATCCTAATTCCCATAATTATTTGGTATCATGTTATTTGGTATCATATACCTAAAATTTAGAAAAAAAATGTTACTGCTATTACTTAACAATTAAAAAATAAACTTCGCAATTTTTAAAACAACAGTACTATGGGGTGAGGAGAGTCGTGTGAGATATCCCTAGTCTCGGACCCAAGATACGCCACCGGTTTGTAGCAATAGCCTATCTCGATAAAGCCACCTATAGGTGCGTAAAAAATTGGCACTTATAAGTTACTACACCAATAAAACAAGTTAGTAAATTCAAGCAATGCATAGATTATGATACTCTTTCCAACATGCCGGAAATCATTACTCAAGTTATGAGGATAATGGCTGCGAAATAAATATCGCTCCTGTGTTCTGACCCCTGACCCCATTTTTATGATATTAAACAGAACCGATTCAGTATACCTCCGGAACAACATGATAAAGTTTTGTCGCAATCCAAACATGTTTAGTCAAGTTATGAGTGGAATAATTCGCGCTCCCGTGTCCTGAACTTCGACCCCATTTCAATCGTATTCAACAGAACCGGGTTAGTGTACCTCTGGAACAACATGATAAAGTTTTGTCGCAATCGAAACATTTTACCTAAGTTATGACGCATAAGGGCAATGGAAAGGATCCCGCTCCTATGTCGTGACCTTTGACTCCATTTCGTCCATTTTCAATAGGATTCCTCCCCAGATGGTCCCCTACCGCATACTAAAATTTCATTGAAATCGAACTGTGTTTACGCAAGTTATGAACTATAAGAGCAATGGAATGGATCGCACTCCCATGTTGTGACCTTTGACCCCATTCCGTCCATTTTTAATAGGGTGCGTCCCCAGGTGATCGGCTACCACATACTAAAATTTCATCGATATGGAACCATTTTTACGCGAGTTATCGTGCGGACAGGCAGACGGACAAAGCTGGAGCATATACGCATTTTCAACCTACGGTTGGAAAGCGTAAAAAAGACCTGATTTAAATAATAGCTTCTATCACGTTTGGAGTCGAAATCCGCCGATTCATCTCGTGTAATCAAAATAAAGCCAGCGAAACGTCACGAGCATTACGTCAATGACTCTGCCGCCATGTTGGTGAGGTGACTGAAAACAAGACATCACTGTGTTGAGGATCAGACTGCCGTTTAACGAATTTTTCGCTGTACAGCTTCACATTTTGGCATACGGATGAGTAAAAAAATTACGATTCTTAGGTAACACATAATAAACGTTTAAGTTTCGCAATGATACATATTTATTGATGAAGTTAAACATCATACAAGTTCACTGATTCAGCTTCCAATAGTTCGTCTGAGATATATTCAGGTTCGAGTCCCCGTGAGGCATCTATGTTGTTCTTGACTTGCTGCATTGAAAATCTCCCTTTCCTGGAACAAGTGGCTGCAATTGTCAGTTGCTTACGGCAGACACCAACGCTTCCCCCTCTTTTCCAAAAAAAAAGTGAACACTATCCCACTTTGCAATTACAGATGAATAACATGGAGTAAATATTCTTCACATAATACGTGGAAATACATTTGTATTATTACCTCAGCAATCATACATCTGTGAATTGCGAGTATTTACTGTTTCTCACGTGATATTAATCATATCAGAAAACTTGAAAATTACAACGCTCTGGAGAGGGAATCGAAACCGCCGCCTCCAGATTTCGTTTCGAGCATGCTAACGGTTACACCACCCAGGAAGATGTCCTAAGTATCTGAGTGATAAAAACCAGTACATTCAAAATTACAGTAATTACATAATTTTTAAGTATTCTGATGTGACGTACCCATTTATGCCGGAGGTTGAAATTTTTGAATCTATGTATGAAATTAATGTATATTATCTAGAATAAGTCAAGAAACAAGAATGTGAAGGATAAAATTGTTATTATAATGCCCTGAAGTTGTATTTACCTTGCTTCGGATGGGTCTTAAAAAAGCTTTTTCGAAAATCATGTCATTTTTAACAACATCCCTGCACCTCAGTATTTGGAACAGTGACTAAGGGTACGTTTATGCTGCAGCCTCGCTGCTGGCACATAGATGCACCCTCAGGAACCTCGCTGCTGGCACATAGATGCACCCTCAGGAACCTCGCTGCATCGTAACTGCATGTAGTTACGATGCTCTCCATGGAGCATTAACTCTGCAGCTGTTCACATCGCTTTTTTTATTAGCCTTGTGTCCTCTGAAATGAAACGATGCTCTCTCTCTCTCTCTCTCTCTCTTATGTCATCTGATGAAAGTGATAACGATTTGTTTTCGACAAAGATGTGGTTTTGACAAGGAGAAAGAAGAGAAGATATGGAGTGCATCCTTTGAATCAAGAACGCGCTCACTACGGTTACTTCCGCTAATTCTATCAACAACTCAAGAAGTATCCGGAGAGGTTTTTCAGACACTTAAGGATGTCGCAACCAACCTTTCAGTATATTTTAAATATTGTTGAACCAGAAATTGTGAAGCAATTAAAGATTCGACCAAATATTGTCAACCCAATTTCTGTTGTGGTGATTTGAATCTGATGTGGTTATCTGCATGCCTCCGGTCCCAAATTTCAATGCGGTCGAAAACAGCTTATACATATCAGTGTCTCTTTGAAATTGTCACCCATACTTCAAAAAGTCATTGAATTTTCACCTTTTAAACAAATCACAAGAAAACTTCACAAATAGGACTTGCTTCTAGAAAAACACAACACGGTTTTTAAAGATACGAGAGAGATGACTGCGTAGTTTCACACTCGGTTGTGAAAGTGAGTCAATGGACGGGAAGAGTGACCTTGAAGGAACCAATCACAGCGTAAGTTTGAGGATGTCTGGCGATGGGCGAGGCTCGAAAAACAAACCAGTTTGATATAATCGCTGTAGCGATGATCGCAGCGAGCAGCGCAGATAGCATTGCTGCTCCACGATAAATGACATTGTAAAGATTTATGGTTTTGTTTCATTATCGTCAGGCATCAATGTGCACAGCTCAGCGATGTGCCAGCAGCGAAGCTTCAGCAAAACGTACACTAATTTTGTGCCGTGCGGGATAACATCTACCTTTAGGAAGCAGACAGATGTGAAAAATCAGTCCTCGTTGATGACCTTGAGCAGTAGGATACAATAACTCCCACGTGATTATTAACTCTGATTTCTGATTTAATAATTCAAACGTTTTTCCACGTATTACGTAAAGAATATATCTTCCATGTTATTTACTTGAGAAACTGGCGATTTACTTAACTACGTCACGATGAAGTTGAATTTGCTTTGACGGGCGAAAACCAGTCACTGTTCTGGTTCTTATCACACAGATACCAGGGTCATTTCAAAACTTTTGCACACTGTGTGTTATCTCTTAAATAACGAATTTATTTCACAACATACCCTTACAGTCCTTCGAAGGAATCTCCATGTTTCTTTACGACAAGGCTTGTATTCCAGTCAGGAAATCTCCATTGTTGAGACGTCGGATTACTCTGGATCACGTAATTAGAAACATCCTGGATCGTACTGAATCGTTTCCTGCGGAGTAGCTTCTTCAGTTTTGGGAACACGTCGTAGTCTAGTAAGCTCATGCCAATACTGTACACTGAAGAGCAATTTAATTAGAGATACATATCTAGTAACGTGTAGCACCACCTTTCGCCCTGATGACGGCGGCGATTCGTCTCGGCATGGACTCGACAAGACAGCGGAAGCGTTGGGAATCCATACGGATCCACGACCCCTGAACAAGCTCCCACTGTTCGCGAAGTGTTGAAGGAGGGGTGTCAGAGCGTAGAACATCTCTCTCGATGGCATCTCAGATGCGCTCGATGGGATTAATGTCAGGTGACCTAGCTAGCCAAGGAAGCGAGATCACGTCGGTGGAGTGTTCATCCAACCATTCGGATAAAATTCGGGAGCGATGGCACGGTGCATTGTATTGTTGCAGGATGAGGTCCCCAGTGGGATGTTGAACACGCACAAACGGGAGCAAAGGGTCGTCCAGGATATCCCGGTAACGTTGACCTGTGAGGGACGATGTCACACGTACCAGGGGTGCCATTTCAGTTCACGTAAGCAATCCCCAGAAGAGAATGCCTCCCCCACCAGTTTGAAGAGTACCCTGCTGGCTAGAAGGATCCATCACTTCATGTGGTTTGCGCCGTACTCGTGTCCATCAATCCGCATGTACCAACGTGAATCTCGACTCATCAGTCCAGGCAACATTTTTCCACATGTCTATGGTCCAGTGGCGATGTTTCCGCGCCCATGCTAATCTTTGCACCCTGTGATGTGCGCTCAGCAGCGGTACCCTCGTAGGACGATGGCTTCTGTACCCCATAGCGAGGAGATGGTTCTGGATGCTGTGTCTGCTTACACGTTTTTGTGCACCAGCGTTAAATTGCCGAGTGATTTCTTACACTGTGCCCCGTTTATCCGCTGTTACAATGCGAGCTAGCTGACGATGACCCCCGCTCATTCACACCCTGTTGTCCACGGCAGTTGGCCCTTGCAGGGATGGTTGTACCGGATTCGATGTACTCACGGTGCACCTGTGACACGGTGGCTCTTGTAAATCGCAATGCCTGCACGACTTCCGAGATGAAGTGACCCATTCGCCAGGCCCCGACAATTTGCCCACGATCTAATGCGCTTAGATCCTTCGTCTTACCCATACTGCGTCCGACTCTTACTGATTCCTGTCGCATCAGTCCTTATATTGTCGGATCTCTGCATACGTCATGTCGTTACCGTTTACAGGGCCGCCAACAGCGCCACATTTCAATAACGCCAGCTGCCTCTACTTCAATTGCTCTTCAGTGTATAGCGCATAGGGAAGCAATTCCCATCCATACTTTTCCAGAATTTCTCCTACTATACGAGCAACATGCAGCCTCGCGTTGTCGTGCAAAATGACGTCATCAGCTTCGAGCATGTTGGGCGTACTTTGGCCAATCTGTGGGCGCAAAACATTTTGCAGAAACCTTCTGTAGTATTCCATTGTTACAGTCCATGTCTGTTGCTATCACTGCAACCTTGTCATAAGTCATAATCATCATCAGCTTAACCTTCGATTGTTGGCGGTGGAACTTTTTTCTGGTGAGGTGATTCTGGATGTTTCCACTAAGCGGACTGAGATTTGAGTTCTGGTTCAAAATCTCGTATCCAGGTTTCGTGTATAGCAACAATTCTGTCCAAAAACCTGCTCGCCTTCTGTCTCGTACACTGAAGCAATTTTTTCTGCGATCCCTTTGCGAACTGCTTGCTGTTCTTCACTCAGATCATTCGGAACCAATTTCGCAGCCACTGTTAAATTCTGTAATTTTTCAGTTAGGATTTTGAAAACCGAAGTGGTAGACATGTGTGCTTCATATACAATCTCTTCACGTGTTTTCCGTCGATCTTCTTCCAAAATTCTGTTGACGATAACAGCAGAAGTGTCGTCCGTTGCATCTGATGGCCGGCCGCTTCTTGGATGGTCGTCGATGCTTTCCCAACCTTGGTGGAAACGCTCACCGTGACACTAACCCCACGAACTTCACACAAAGCTTTATGAATTGCGGTAGGGTAATTTTCGTCGCAAAGTTTCAATTTTAATGTAGGATCGCGGGTCGCTGCGCAAGATCTGACCTGACTCATTTTTTCCCTCCATTTGTAGGCAGAACTTTTCGGAACAGGAAAATATTAGCCAGCAAATGTAGACACAACGTTTTATACTTAAGTGTGACACACAACTGTCGCAACAATTGGAACGATTGCATCATCCTATCGGCAGCGCCTGCGCAGTGTGCAAAACATTTAAAATGACATAAGTGCTTAACACATCCTTGTCCAGGTTGGTGTAACGGTTAGCATGCTCGAACGGAAATAGGGAGATGCGGGTTCGATTCAAGCTTCACGGCAATGTAATTTTTCATGTTTACTGATGTGATTAATATTACGTGAGGAATAGTAAGTACTAGCAATTCACAGATGTCTGATTGCTGAGTTAATAATTGCAATTACAGATTACGGAGAGTGCGAACTAGTCAATATATGAACACACAACATATACACTATATTGATAAAAGTCACCGGACACCCTTTCAAAAGCAAATGAACGGGTACGCTGCGTTGTTAAGATGTGCGGTACATCTGCAAACGGTACAAAAACAAGCGTGCAGCTCACCGCGATCATATCGCACTGTGAGGTTGAATAAAAATGTCGCGGCGGGAGAGAACTGACTTTCAGAAAGGAAAGATTGTTGGGCGTTATATTAGTGGGTTGTCCATAAGAGAAACCAAAAGGCGTTTAAATTTACCCAAGTCAGCTGTTTTGGATGTACTGAATAAGTGGAAGACACATGATGTTCTTGAAGCAGCAAAACGTACCTGCAGACCAAAAAAAAAAAAAACCGTGATAGAGGACGTCAAAGCCTCAGGAAAGTCGTTACTGCTAATCAACGCAGTACTGCACAATACCTCAGTGCACAGCTGAGTAAAAATGCTGGAACCTTGGTATGTACACGTACCATTCGCAGAGAACTTCATTCAATGGGTTACCGTGGTCGTGTGGCTGCTCATAAGCCTTTCATCTCCACTCGGAATGCTACTCGTCGTTTAGCATGGTGTAAAGAACATTTATTGTGGACCGTAGATCAATGGAAACGGGTCCTATGGACTGATGAATCCAGATACACGACCCATCAGTCTGATGGCCGTGTGGGGATTTGGCGGCAGCCGGGGGTACGCTATTTAACACAGTGTACTGTTCCTACGGTCAAGTTTGGAGCTGGCAGTGTACTCGTGTGGGGGTGTTTTTCGTGGTGTTGTCCCTGGTTATCGTGGAAAAACCTGTTAACCAGCACGTCTACCTCGATATTCTGTACAATTATGCCCTACGAACTCTGTATCAATACTGTGGAACCGAGTCTTCTTGGTACCAGCAGGTTAATGCACCGAGCTATAACGCAAGCACTGTTAATGTGTGGTATGACGATAATTCCGTATCGTGTGGGGATTGGCCAGCACAGAGCCCTGATCTTAATTCCATAGAGCACCTCCGGGATGAATTAGAGCGCCGCATAAGAAGTTTGGAACCATGATCTTAAGCAACAGTTAGAGGCAGTATTATGCACTGAATGGAAGCGCATACCTATCGATGTGTCCCAAAACCTTGTCGAAAGCATGTCTCGAAGCGTCAGTGCATGCATTAAGGCCAAAGGTGGACCGACCCCGTGCTAATGTATATCAATAAATGCTATGATGTGTTTCTCTTCTAGGTGTCCGGTGACTTTTGTCAATATAGTATATATGAAGTGAATGCTCTTGAACTGTTGTCAGAAGAGAGCAGCTTCTTTACAACATTTTTATATAATTTTACGTTTCAAAGAACCAACGAGAAATGCCATATCTTTCAGGTTGAGAACGATATTGTCGTGAGTATAGCTTTTCGCCTGTTCTATCGTTTTCTTAAAAAGCAAACATGACTTTGTACAATGGCAAGTGCCTTAAGTTAAGCGGCGAAGCATGGCGAAATGCCCTTTTTCATAATCGGGGATTTCTCGCAGAAGTATTGTACAATTCGGAAGAAGATATATTTTGTCGTGTTTTCTGATATCAAGGTTGACATTCGTGAATTCAAGCAAAAAAAAAAAAAAAGGATAGGTTGGAAACAAGTACTCCTTCTTTATGTAACACACATGCTGCTGTGCAGAGGACTGAAAAATTTCTCTTCTCGTTTAGCACTTGGTCTCAGAAACAAAAGCTTCTTTTCAGAGGCTTACCTGAAATTAAAAAGTATCGACTTCAATGGATTGTCATTCGGAATTTCTTTGTCTTTACAGAAAGAAGCAATGGAAAGCATTAAGCGTAACGGCAGCATAAAGAAACATTCAAATACTTTCTTTTTTTTACTTTCCTGAGTTTCAAATTACCGGGAAGGAACTACTAATTGGAAACCATCTGTTTCAAAGCCCAAGAAGGGTTCCCCCTTTTTTCCTGATTTTTTAGTACCGTTTTTTTTTTTACAACTTGCGTTTCTTTCCCCAGCTTAACACCAAACTTTTACGATCCTTGAACTGGTATACGAGTTTATCGAGAGCACTTGAGATTTAAAAGAATATTCTTTTTCCTTCATTACAGGTTCTATTACTCTCTTTCTCGTTTTTTTTTCTTTTCTTTTTGGTTTTCCCTTTTCCAGAGACTACTTCAGCATTTTGGGTCTTTAATCAGTAAACATGGAAGAGCTTTATTGCTGCTTTTAAGCGGGTATGGGTCCACAAAAATTTGTTCCATTGCGGGTGCAGAGATTTCTAAGCGAAATTTTCGTTTTCTAATTCCCATAGCAAAGTGTTTCAGAAGGAAAAAGGGAATTAACTCTGAGTTTACACTGAGAGAAAAAGAGATGCTAAAATTATATATTTGTAAACCTCGGAAAAAAAAAAAAAAAAAGTAGCAGCAGGACTTACAAAACGGAAATCCTTCCCAGCTAAATTGGGAGTGCAATCTCTCAATGCAGATAAAGAATAGTACTCTCATTTAATCGCACGCAATTGCTGCAAGATACTCCAACGTAAAATATATTTAATTTTGGGAAACAATATTTAAATAAAACATTTGAATTACTTCGTTTAACCCTTTAAGCAGCCGATGTATCTGAACCAAATTGTGACCAAAAGTTTCTGCTTTCTACAAACAGAAATATTCACATAGCCGCTAAATTTTACGAAAGCTACGGGAAAGCAATTCTTTCTCCATCGCATCTCAGCAAGCATCTATCACAAACTTGACACCTGCAATTAGAGTTACTTTCTAGTCTTTTATCCTCTGCTCCATGCCCCAAGGCATGATGGAAAAGTGCTATTTCCCCCTGACTCGGATATCATGCCACTGAGTAGAAACAAATTAATCAAAAATCTACCTACATTCTTAAATACGTCGCCATAGCCCTTTTAGCAGGTAAAATAGACAAAGGATTAACGTCAATATGAAAGGATTAGCGCCAGATAGCCCTTTTAGGAGAAGTCAGAAAGTATTAACGTCAATCATCCCTTTAAATAGCCATGTTGTATAATAATGAAAAGAATAGGGCTTTCTTATGAGAAATCCACGCGTTCCAGCCGAGTGCTGCCCTCTTAGACAACGAATATATTCGTTTGAGCTGATTTCCCTCCATTTTGCTAAGCCCGAGTTAATTCGGTCCAGCCGGTTTATAGGGTTAAACTACACTCCCCTTTTCATTGGTAGCTTCAATGTTTGCCAATAAGAATACAAAAGGAAGAAATGCACAGTCGGGAATAAAATTTGTGAAAATCCGATCACACCAAAGCTTCCCCTTTGGAAATCTTGTGCTACTATGTTTCCCCAAACCTTTCCAAAATATCGAACTCGGCCTGAATCCTGATGTAAAGTACGATGCCTGTGTTTAAAACCTTCCATAGGTTTATTAAAGTTTAAATGTGAAAGTTAGGAGATCCTTACTATCGTGGTACTAGATGCAACAAGAAAAATTGGTGTTAAGGAATTGCCGATCTGATATCGTTTCTTTTACATCGGGATATATGCTCATTTATCCCAATGCTTAAACTTCTTTGTGTATGACCAGCAGGTATTACCGAAAATGCATGGATGCATTACAATAAATAACTTCCCTTTTCGCAAACTAGCGTTCTTCTAGCTATGTCCTTTCCCCAAAAGGATGCTTATTCTATATTGACTGCAAAATGGTCTTACTAATGAAAGAAAGCTAATTACTGAAATTCTATAAACAAATATCCGATTTCACTGTAAGGACAAAACACAACAAATTTCCCTTTCTCTTTGTGCGTTTATAATTCTGCCCGTGATACTATTAATTATAATTTAGCCGTGGTAATCGGAGTGCTTATATTTCAGGCAAAAAATACACTCCCGTGATAACCCGTGTGGCATAAACTTCGATGCTATTCAGTATTTATACGAAACCTTCAATGTACTGTAAAGAATGGAGTCGGAAAAGGCACCTTGACGTGCCTGCCCAGCAGGACGCACACGACATAAAGGCAGATAGCAGCGACAACGAACGTCCGCGTAGCTCAGTTGGTAGAGCGACTTCTTCCGGAATAAGTGGACTCGGGTTCGATTCCCGGCGTGGACCAAAAATGACGGAGAAATTTACTTCGTTATAACCTCCAATACAGAATGGAACTATACATACTGGCCACTGAATTAAGAAAATATTATGTAGATGCACGCACACGTTGCTCCCGTAGGGTACATACAAAATACGTGGTCACGTGCGTCAACACGTGATCTAGCCAACTAATGAAGACTGCTGTTCTGTAATAATCGTCAGTACTGTTGCTCACAATGGGGGAAACAAAGGATCTTTCCGTGTTCGATAAAGAGCTTATTGTGAGTGTACGTCTGGGTAGAGCAACGATTTTGAATACAGCAGAACTGACGAGATTCTCAAAAGCTGAGACATCCCGGGGCGTTAATTGGCGGAAAAATAACCCATATTGCCATTTAAAAGGGGGGCAAATGTGGCGCGAAAGCAATCTGTGGTGAGATAAATCGTCGTGAGGAGGAGTGTACGGAGAAACAAAACGTCCTGTGTGTAGGAATTGACCGAATCATTCAAAGAAGGCTGCTCTCATCCCAAATCTCAGCGAACTGTGACCAGAGAATTGAAGCGAATTAGTATTGGCAGTCGCATACCTATACGGAAAAACAATTATTTCTGCAACGAATCAGAAAGTAAGTCTACACTACAGTGGTGTCAGGAACACCGTGATTGGACACTGGAATACCGGGAAGAAGTCATGTGGTTCGACGAGTCGCAGTACACCTTGTTCAGTACCAACGGTAAGCAGAGAGTTAGGTTGGAGGCCCATTAAAAATGGACCCAGGTTGCCTTCAAAGTGCTAGAGGTGGTGTCATTGTGTGAGGCACGTTCTGTTGGTACGGGACGGGTCTTCTGTTGCGGGTCGATGCTCAGGTGTCCTGCAAGTATTATTTGTACGTTTTTGCCGATCAAATCAATTCTACAATATTGACATTTTTTTAGGTGACAGCTGTTTCATGGACGACAACGGTACTCTCCATAACTTAAGAAGTATTCAGCAGTGGTTTAGCGAGAATGACATGACTTCCACTATCTTCCCTGGCTACCACAAAGCCTGGATCGGAACCTCATTGAGAATGTATGGGACATGTTAGAAAAAACAGAACCGAGAGCAAAGTCCTCTTCGTCAAATCTGACCCAGTTAAAGAACTGAAAAACAGAGCAAGGAGCAAAGTCCGTCAAATCTGATCCAAATAAAGAACTGAAAAACAGAATCGGAAGCAAAGTCCGTCTAATCTGACGCAGTTAAAGAACTGAGAAAACAGAATCCGGAGCAAAGTCCTTTAAATCTGACCCACTTAAAGAAATGGAAAAAAGAATCGGGAGCAAAGTCTGTCAAATCTGAAGCTGTTGAAGACCCGAAAAACAGAACCGGCAGCTGAATTCCGTTAAATCTGATCCAGTTAAAGAACTGAAAAAGAGAACAGGGAGTAAAGTCCTTCAAATCTAACCCAGTTGAACTGAAAAAGCAGAACCGTGAGCATATTAAGTCCATCATATCTGAATCACTTAAAGGACTGAAAAACAGAACCCGGACCAAAGTCCGTCAAATCTGACCCACTTAAAGATCTGAAAAATAGAACCGGGAGTAAAGTCCGTCAAATCTGACATAGTTAAAGAACTGAAAAACAGAACAGGGTTCGTCAAATCTGACCCAGTTAAAGAACTGAAAAACAGAACCCGGAGCAAAGTCCGTCAAATCTGACGCAGGTAAAGAACTGAGAAAACAGAACCCGGACCAAAGTCCATCCCATCTGACCCACTTAAAGAAATGAAAAACAGAATCGGGAGCAAAGTTTGTCAAATCTGAAGCTGTTGAAGACCCGAAAAACAGAACCGGCAGCTGAATTCCGTCAAATCTGATCCAGTTAAAGAACTGAAAAAGAGAACAGGGAGTAAAGTCCTTCAAATCTAACCCAGTTGAACTGAAAAGCAGAACCGGGAGCATATTAAGTCCATCATATCTGAATCACTTAAAGGACTGAAAAACAGAACCCGGACCAAAGTTCGTCAACCCACTTAAAAATCTGAAAAACAGAACCGGGAGTAAAGTCCGTCAGATCTGACCCAGTTAAATGAGTGTCCTGTGAACGCCTGGTATGCTGCATACGTAGATGCAATCCAATACTTTTTGTAATGTATGCCAATCCCCATACGTGTTGTAATTCGGGAAAAAAAGGAGGTACAACCCGGCATTTAATAAAAGTTTCTAATTCAGTGGCTGCTATGAATAGTTTACAAGTTCGCATATAAATATCAGTCCCCAGAATCGTCTTCGAAAGGTCGATAGTCAGGCAAACAACCTAACCCCCCAAAACTGACTGAACGACATCTTCCGTTTATTACACTAGTCAGGGAAAAAATGAAATAAATCTCTGGATTGTGTGCTAAATGTTGTTCACACGAGAAAGCAAGAAAGACGATCGTACGGCTTGAAAGTCGTTATTATTGCGAAAATTGTAACGCTGGCCTACGTGTATCACTCTGCTTTCTCATCTACCATACCATACTTCTAAAATTATATTTTATAAGAAACTAGCTAAATACCAGTTCTTCGAACGTGGTGATATTAAAATAAAATTGAAATACAGATGCTATATAAGATATACAGTTGAAATGGCCAAACACTGCATTTTTCTTCGCTCTTTTGGGAAACACGTCTGCCTGACTTATTCTGCCAGACGACACATAAGCAATTTCGTTCAAAACTGTAAATTTAAAACTTCAAGCGTACATGAAACAAGTCAAAATACGTCGTTACTCTTCGCTTTCATCGTTAAAATATTAATAGACAACCGAACAAAACAATAATAGAAAACAAAACAAAATACGTTGTTACTTTTAGCATAAATGTAAAACGAACCTTGCTTATAAACAATTTCGTTCGAAACTGCACGTTTAAAAGCTAGCAAGTCAGATGTTTTTGGAAGCGTGAGAAAATTGTGTTGCCATCGCTAATATCTCAAGGCGGAAACTCTTTTTTTTTTCAAATTTCAATTACTATGAAAATCTACTCGCGTATTTATATTTATTGCAGTCACCTTACCACTTATATGACTTCACCGTTGCTACGGTGAAAACGAATGTTGGTAATTTCATTTTGACTCAAAAAACCTTGACATTCAAAATGTCAAACGATAATATAAATGTTTAAATGTAAAGCCTATTATGATATAGAGCTTTTTACGTGATATTTTTGAAAGGTGTTTTGGTAAATAAATTTAGAACAAATCAAAAAACCTTTACATTCGATATGTCAAACGATCGATATGTCAAAAGATAATAAATGTTTAAATGCAAATCATATTATGATATAACGCTTTTTACGTGATTTTTAAGGGTTTTTTTTTAAATAAATTCAAAACAAATAAATTTAGAACAAAATATATACTGAGCAGATCGCAAGTCATTCAGAACTTAGAGCGGGCTTCAGTTGCTGGGCGACAATGGCTCGATCATTTCAAAAACGTTCCAGCGTTATCAAAGCTGGGTTATTTAAAAAACCCATTTCGACCCACTTAAAGTTATCGTAGGAAAAAAATCCTTTCTTAGTGCGGCGCTATGTTGCAAAAGGAACATTCCTGCTAAATATGAAAGTTCTAAGTTCAGTAGTTTCTGAGATACGGTGAGGAGTCAGCGAGAGCTTTCAGTTTTATATATACAGATTTGACTGTCAGCAGGTAAAGATTGAGGAATAAATCGATTGTAATACAATACAGAGGGTGATTCAAACCTTTTGCAGAATTTGGATCCCTTTATGTCTCTCTTCATACAACACGATGCCAGGCCATCGTGTTGAACCGTCTTTACGCATCTGTATGCCATTCCTTCGATTCTGCAGAGATACCAGTACTTGTCCTTCGAGGCGAAAAACTCCTTCACCCCAGCCAGGTGTCACCTCCTTCTGGTTGTTGTTGTGCAGCCCGCGAACAAAGTGGGCCATGGACCGGAACAAGTAATAATCCAACGGGTCAAGGTCCGGATTATATGGTGGGTGTGGCATCAGTTCGATGCCCTCAAGTTCCTGAAGTTTTGCTCGGGTTGATCGCAAGGTATGAGGCCGAGCGTTTAAATGCAAAGCATATGTCTGCTGTAAGCAAGCACGCTTTCTGTTCACCAGTGACGGGTACTTCACCTCCAAAACGGCACACATTCCCTCCCGATGTTAGGTGTACAGGTTGGCGTGGATGGTCCAACCGTCGGGAACAAATTCGTAATGGATTATCCCCTTAACATTTCACCAGACGCAGAGCATCATTTTGTGCTCGAAGCGCTCACGTTTGGCAACAGGTTCAAGAAGCTGGTCCAGGCTCCACCACTGCCGATGTGTGTTAGGATTACTGAAATAGACCCACATTTTATCGCACGTAACAATTCTCTTGATGCAACGAACATCGCGCGCATTTACTAGAATTTTAGTGCACACTTCCACTCGGCGATAATCTCCAAGTGCTGTTTGTCGAACCTGCCTCTACGTCCTGGCGCACGGCCTCCGAATCCACGGCTCGCAGTCCACCTGACCTTGGATGATCGTTGAGGTTTCTGTCACCTAAGCGAAACTTCTTGAACCAACTGGTTGCGCTGTTGTTGTCCACGGAACCTTCCCCTTTTCCATGATAAATGGTTGGTGTTTCTTGAGCAGCGTTATGGCCGAGTTCAAACTCGTAACGAAAAAGTTCCCTAATTAGCCGATTGTTTGCTGTTCATCTTTCAGGCGTCCCAACCACAGACAGAACGATGACATACAATGCTGTTCACAACAACGACTACCACTTTATATCCCTATATACACTCACTGACAATAAAATTTGCGCACCAAGAAGGAAGCACCGGATCGAACTGAAGTTTTATGGACGTAATGATACAGATAAATGACGCACATGATGGCAAAAACAGAGCTGCAGGACAATTACAGAGGGACCTGTGGCACGCAGTCAAGTTATCTTCACTAGCGCGTCGCACTGCTTCGTGCGGCGATACATGCTGCAGTACGGTCCGACATGTAGGCGAAGAGACATCTGATGTTGTCCTGCGGCAGACTGGCCCACACGTGTTCGACGATGTGTTCCAAATCCCGGAAATTGCGGCACGGCGGCGCAGCTGGCGTTTAAACTGATCCCACGTATCCTCGATAGGGGCATGTCCGACGAGCGGACAGGCCATGGAAATGTCTGGACATGAAGTAGGCGGTCCTAGGAAACCCGAGCAGTGTGCGGGCAGGCATTGTCCTGAATGTATAGCGCACCTGGAATCCCGGCCTGGAATGGGAGCACGTGGGACCGTAGGATCTCATCCACGTGCCACTGGCACGTCAATGATCCACGTATTACTAATAGGGCTGATAGGCTATCGTAGGTAATCCCCAGACCATAATTCCTGCACTGGGGGAGGTGTGGTGTTCGATAGCGACGCTAGTATTGGGCCGTTGACCCGGGGACCTCCACACCCGGACACGATGATCATCTTTCCCCTAATCGAAGCTGCACTCATCGATAAAGTCCACACGTCGCCAGCCTGTGGCGTTCCACGTCGCTCTAGCTTGGTACCACTGCACACGGATCCGGCTATGTTCCGCGGTTAATGGCAGCACACGTAAGGGGCGTTGGTTTCGCAGATTCGCTTGCACGAGGCATCGGAAAATGGTTTCTGGGCACACTACAGCCGCTACATCTGCCTGTATAATGGACCGGGTCCCTGTGGGATCCGTTCGTGCCTGGCTCACACATTCCGTTTATACACTCTACCGGTAGTCCTCCTGGTCCGTCCGGAGCCACTCCGCCGTGTGGCAGTGTCGTCACGTGTCCAATGCTCCCAACACAGTCAGACGGTATGGTCAGAAGGATCCACGCCGCGTGCTATAAGGCGCGCCGACCACACTGCGGTTTTCAGACCAATGATCAGGCCTATCTCAAAGTCCGTAAGTTGCGTAAATCGACATCTGTGGCGTCTACCCGGCATTCTTGTCACTCTGCACTCGTGCTTGCGTCGGCCGGTGCTTTTCGTTTTCATGGGGCATCAACTACTCGCCTGTTTATAAGGCTGCCAGTTTGTGTTTGCAGCGCCACCACAGGGTGTACGGTCATGGGCAATCACACCAAACGTAGATCATTTGCATACCAGCACGCACTCTAGCTATTTGCAAAGTTCCGCAGTTGTAGAATGTTTTCTTCTAGCTTCACAAGTTTCATTGTCCGTCTGTGTGGTAGAATACGACTTTTTTCAACAATTTTGTCATTAAAAAAATCGTTTCTTAACTAATTTAAAATCTTTTCGCAATTTTTATTGCTTGTGATGGTCAATAAAAATCGCGAAATGAAATAAAAAAGAGAGTGACCAATAATTTGTTTAACGTCTGAAGTTGCCAATAAAAGAAATTTTTCTTGCGCGGAATTAAGTATGAAATGATTGACTCTCACCCAAGAAATATCGTCGATGTTTCTGAAGATTGGCTTACACCTTTCTATCGTTCGTTATTTTACTTTCACTTCTCTGGTTTTATTTGTTCCCAGCGCGGCAACAGATCTTATATATAAAAAAAAAGGAGAAGAAAAAAGCACAACTTTTACCTAAATCTTTCGAGACCTCTCTCGGCCAGTAAATCGCATCTGTTGATCTAAAAAACAATAAAACAGCAGTACCTAAAGGAAATGCTATCATGTAATTCTGAGAAGACCAATCGTGGGCTGTTTCTGTATACTTATCGTTCTTTGGAGTCTAACCATTAAATGTATGCGTTCTGCATTGGTAGTTTGGAAGTGCTACTTTCGAAATCTTTATTGATTCTCCGCAGCTGTCATGCCAAAATGAATGAAAGTGTAATGTTGTATTCGCCACATCTGCCCAGGACGAATTCATTATCTCCTAATTTGTTATTTTTGTTTTCCCGATAATACAAGAACACGTAAATAAAATAAAATCCCCTCATTACTACAGTAGATTCCACTTAGTTGGTCCATTTAGTCGGGGTAGCCTTTTATGTTGGACAATTCCTGAAAAACATCCCAAAATAGCTGTTTGAGATAAAGCTTCGACTAATTGAAAGAGAACGCTTAATTGAGCCAAAGTGTTCTTTTACCTCGATATGTCCCAATTAACCGGAATGTACTGTGTTTGAAAAAACATATAAAAGAGAAATTTCGACACATAGTAATAAATACAATAGGAAACAAAATTATTTTACCAAGAAGACAGTATAACTATGTGTGATTATAACCATTTTGATCAACATGATAATGGTCAAGTACAGCAGTCAATAAACTGACCACATAATCATAAATACGTTGATAAAATAATATCATCATCTTTGAAGATATAACAGTGATAACCTTATTCCTATAATTCTTGCTTAATTCTCTACATAATTGTGACTGCAGCCACAACGTAATAATAATTATCTCATTAAATAATATCTATAATTATGTGAAAGCATACACTCATGGTCAAAAAAATAGTTGCAAGCAGAAGGAAGCAACCGACAGGAATGAAACTTGCTGGGTACGTTTGAAATCGTGAGACATGCAAATGATTCAAATATCACGCTCAGCAGCGCATGTGACGCAAGCAATCCGGGTCGTAGCGCTGTGCTTGACCGGCAATATAAGGTCGTCCCATTGCGCATGCTTTCCATTCTGAATCATGCTGTTGTGTAGATTGCATCCTTTTGCAAGTGACGTATGCTTCGGAGAAAAGTTCGGAAGCAATTCGAGCAGTTGGAGGAGTTCGAGAGCTGCCGCATCATCGGACTCCGGGAAGCGGTATGGTCTCATCGCCGTATTGCGAGCCATACTGGTCGGGCGGATATCACCATAGCACGCTGTTGGCTGCAGTGGATAGAAAATGGTATGCAGTAGCGACAGGAAGGGTCTGAGAGACCTAGACGAACCACGGAGAGAGAGGACCGACGGGTTGTCCGACATGCGCGGAGTGACCCAACAGCCACGGTTGCGGATATTCAGCGAGCAGTGCTGCCCTCCATGCTTCGCCCGATTAGTGCCAGCCGCATTGGCAGACGGGTGCATGACGTAGCACTACACTCACGCAGACCGTTATGACGACTTCCCTTAACACCATTGCATCGTCGCCAAAGACTGCAATGGTGTCGTGCCGGACTGTCAAGGGTCCACTTAGAATGGCAGAGGGTGAACTTCGGTGACGAGTCCCGCCTTTGTCTTGGAGGAGACGACCAACGAATCCGTGTGTGGAGTCACCGTGGTCAGCGCCAAGGTGAACGGTTTGTTGTCGAGCGTCACACGCCCAGAAGGCCTGGTGTCACAGTGTGCGGTGCGATTGCCTACGAAGCCAGATCACTTTTGGTGTTCATTACAGGCACTTGAAAGCCCAACGTTACGTTAATGAGGTCCTGTAACCAGTGGCCCCACCTTTTCTGAGCGCTAACTCTGGTGTGATTTTCCAACAGGACAGCGCTCGTCCGCAGACTGCTGCTATCTCGAGAGCTTGCCTCCAAGGTACTGACACTCTGCCATTGCCAGCCGTATCACCAGCCCTATCGCCGATTGAAAATGTGTGGGATGCTATTGGACGCGCTATCCACACTCCACCCCTACCGCACTATCTGCAGGAACTGCTTGAGAAGATTCAAGCTACACGGTATGGCTTATCGCAGGATACCATTACGAACCTGTAGAACTCCATGTCGAGACGTATGGCATGCTGTGGGAGCAAACATGGCTGCCCGACGTCATACTGTGAAACACTACTTATTGGCGTGTAGCTCAATAAATATTGCCCATATCAGTCTCAATGTTAATCATTTTTTGTTTCTGGTAGCCTTTACCATCCTCCCGAATAGCATTGCGAACCTACACGTCTTTTGGGTGCAACTAATTTTTTGACTATAGGTGTATTATCATTATTATTATTATTATTATTATTATTATTATTATTATTATTATTATTATTATTACACTGAACAACTAATTTGAACTTTTTTTCTCTTGCCCCGAAACAAAAGTAAGTGATTTTGTCTAATATTATCATGCCCTGGTTTCGAATCCAAAATCCAAAATCCTTTATCGCCTACCAACGTTTTGAGAACTCATATGCGAATTTTCAGGAAACAATTCAAAATTAAAGGAAAATACAATCTTATACAACCCAATAATTTGAAGCTAGTTCTTTAAGTAACACTTTCTTTCTACCATGTTACCGGGTGCACAACCAACGTGATGCTTTGTGTCTTTAAATAAATCTTACGTCGTATCTATTTATTGCTAGGTCAAGTCACCGCGGTCAAATTGTTAAAGAGTTGTATTATTCAAACAGCAGTTTCTGTCTAACTTTCTTGAAAAAGCCATCTGGTTGATATGCGAAAGCTTGGAAACGTTTATTTGTATACTCCTACCACAATAAATCGGATTACTAGTATAGTTTTACAATTTTCTAATGCGTGTGATTCAATCAACAATACAATTCGGAATACGACAATTAACGAAATATCCAAAATAATCAAGAATAAATATTAAGACATATAACGAAGTAAATTTCTCCGTCATTTTTGGTCTACGCCGGGATTCGAACCCGAGTCCGCTTATTCCGGAATAAGTCGCTCTACCAACTGAGCTACGCAGACGTTCATTCTGATTCCTATCTGCCTTTATGTCGTGTGCGTTCTGCTGGCAGGTACGTCACATCTCCCCGCCCCCTCGAAAGAGGGCCGGGGGCATGGGCCACAGGTCAGCCGTGACCATGAATCGTTGCAGGCAGCCATCCACTGTAGAATGTGAACTTGAGAACTCCCAGTCAATCTGGTGTGTGGAATGCAACGTCACACACATTTATTTTTCGAAGCGCTGGAGAAGGAATTCTCTGATTTTTTCTATCTCGTGGTGTGGAAATAACATCACACCAATGCGAGATTTTGAACGGTCGGGTCATCCGGATAGTTCGGGCGCCATTATAACGAAGTAAATTTCTCCGTCATTTTTGGTCTACGACGGGATTCGAACCCGAGTCCGCTTATTCCGGAATAAGTCGCTCTACCAACTGAGCTACGCAGACGTTCATTCTGATTCCTATCTGCCTTTATGTCGTGTGCGGTCCTGCTGGCAGGTACGTCACAGACATTAAATTAATAGAAAGTTTATTAAGAACTGGACAACACAAAGTCAATTAATGCGAAATAAAACCATCAAAATGAAAATTTAACAATCAATCAAAATGCAATACATCTTTAACATTTACGATATAGATATATGAGTAACGATCTTCCAGCACACAGTACTTACATCACAGGAGAGAGATCGACACTAATTCAATCCCAAACTGGATTTTTATTGTGAAGTGGCACATTCAGTTAAAGCCTGTAAGTATCCCATGACTGTAGATTTACATTTTTACAAAACATATAATTTGCGCGTGATATTCGCAATCACTTTATTTTCTTCTTTAGTGCCATGCTTTTTTCCTACTCTATCAAACTGGCAAAACTCTAGGTTTGCTTTCTTGAAGAGTGATATTTCCTGGTCAAAAGCAGAATTGAATTTGCTCTTTTTTCTAAATCTAGAGAATTTCACTTTTTCCCAATCTTCATTCCAATCTAGCGGAACTTCGTTGCGTATCACTTACCTTCATTTGTTCGAGGGGAGAGATGATTTATGTTAATTGCAGAAAATCTTTTGCATGAGATAAGAGTAGCTTTATCTCCATAATGGCCCCGATGCGAAACGTTTAAATCAACCTTCTGCGCATTATTTTAATGGACTTTTATAATGTAATCGGAAAGTAAGGTACATATCCACAAAACTTAAAATCTTTCAAATGGAATAAATCATGCTCTTTAAAGATCAAGTGAATCAGGGAAATTAGAAAAGGAGGACTTATCACGGAAAATATCGTAAGAGAATTTCAGACAACCTGACTAGAACGTGGGCACAGATCAAAATTGAAAATTTGTAACGAGAATGAAGGAAAAGATATAAATGACTATTTGCTTCCCTAGTGTCGAAATTATTGCTGGGACCGGAAAGTAATGTCATTTTGTTTGGGGGTGGGGGCTAAGTTTGGGGAGCAGTTGTGAGGTGTATGACGTCAATTGGTAGAGTGACTTATTCCGGAATGAGGGGACCCGGGTTCGAGCCCCGGGGCGGATAAAAATGACGCAGAAATTTACTTCGTTATAATGGCGCTCGAACTTTCCGGATGACCCGACCGTTCAAAATCTCGCAATGGTGTGATGTTCTTTCCACACCGCGAGACAGGAAAAATAAGAGAATCCCTTCTTCAGCGCTTCGAAAAATGAATGTGTGTGATGTTACGTTCCACACACCAAATTGACTGGGATTCCTCCAATATACGTCCTTCAGCGGATGACTGCCTTCAACGATTCATGGTCACGGCTGACCCGTGGGCCGTGCCCATGTGACGTACATGCCCAGCAGGACGCACACGACATAACGGCAGATAGCAGTTAGAACGAACGTCCGAGTAACTCAATTGGCAGAGTGACTTATTCCGGAATGAGGGGACCCGGGTTCGAGCCCCGGCGTGGATAAAAATGACGGAGAAATTCACTTCGTTATAGGTGTTTATGTACGTCAACGTAAAGTAAGTATATGTACAAGTGAATGAACTATTCGCATTTAACTTATGTGGGGTTTTTGTCTTCCAGATTTGCAGAACAAAATGAGTGTAACATAAAACCCGAGGAGAGCCATGTTCGTCATTGTATGCTGTATGAATTTCACAAGAGGAACAATGCAGCCGTGGCAACCAACAGCATTTGCGCTGTTTATCCGAATGCGTTAAATGTCCGCAAGTGCCAGCGTTGGTTCGCCCATTTCCGATCGAGCAATTTTGACCTCTGTGATACCTCTCGTGCAGGAGGGCCCTTGGAGCTGGACAATGTCCTGCTCCGTGCAGCTTTTGAGGCAGATCCTCGTCAAACCATTAATAAATTATCCCAACATCTTAAGGCATCATGTTCAAGAGCCCCTGCAACAGATAGAGAAGGTCTACAGAGTGTTCGTAAACTGTTTTGACAAAAGAAGAGGGGTGATAGTACCCATCAAGACGAACAATATTTACAATGGAACCTAGGGTCGCATTCCACCCTGAGTGTCAGAAAAGATTAAATAAAGTTAGATGTCCAAGTTGAACTTTCAACAGTGCAAAGAAAAAGAATTAACGACATATTAAGTTGCACAATCCCATTTATGGAGATCAGGGACAGACTCGAAGTAGATGCTCAAAGTGGTGGCCACGGGTGCCGTTGCACAATTCACACCGGCCAATGAAAGACTGGCGCACCCTTTCGAAGACTCCTGGTGTCGTGTTTATCCTGTCCGCTGCGGCACGGATTCTCGCGACGAGATCCACAGGCGTCTCGTACACCAATGATTTCATGTGCCCCCAGAAGAAGAAGTCCAGTGGGTTTAAGTCCGGTGAGCGTGGAGGCCATGCCACAGTTCCGCCACGTCCAATCCATTGTGCGGGATATGTGGCATTCAGGAAGTGTCTACTGCTCCTTGATAAGCCAATCAGCTGCAACTGTCGATGCTGCGTCTTTTTTCTGGCAATTTGCATACGGTAAATGCTTGACGGTGATGTTCTGGCGATGTGCAACTTCTCCTGCACGAAAGAAATGACTTCTCAGGTGATGACTTGTGCTTGTTGGACGTATTTCGAAGTTACTCTTTTCTGACACTCAGAGTGGAATGCGAAGCTAGGTTCCATTGTAAATATTGTTCGTCTTGATGGGTACTATCACCCCTCTTCCTTTGTCAAAATAGTTTACGGACATCCTGTATATACAAGGAGTTTGGATCCTACACCAAGTTTAACCTGATAACAAAGCCCAGCGTTCCAGCATCTGCAACTCTTTGCTCAGCCGACAGGAAAAGAATCCATTTCTTCATCGAATTGTCACTGGAGATAAAAAAGTGGGTTCTTTACGTGAACAACATACGCAAAAACCAGTGGCATTCTTCAGGTCAAACACCAGTTCCTACGCCAAAACCAGACTTACACCCCAAAAAGGTTTGACTCTCTGTTTGGCAGACTGCCGTTAGCACAGCTCAAATTGAGGTCTTGGAATCCCTACAGATCGTAACGGCAGACCTCTATTGTCAACAACTGGACCGTTTGAAGCAAGCTTTTACTGTAAAACATTTGAAGCAAGCTGATACTGTAAAACATCTTACTGTAAAACATCCAGTAGTGGTCAATAGGAAAGGTGGCGTCCTCCAGTATGACAACTCGAGACCTCAAACGGCGAGATTGACCCAGCAGGCGATCAGAGATTTTGGCGGAGATGTTCTGTCCCATCTCCCTTATTCCCCTGACATTGCATCATCTGATTACCATTTTTTCATATCTCTGCGGCACATTCTTATTGAGAACAGTTTCCAGGAAATTGATGATGTCAAAACGGGGCTCTCGGACTTCTTTGTATCAGAGCCAACGTCTTTTTATAAAGACGGCATTGAAAGTTTGGTTTCACGATGTGCAGTGTGATCGATAATGATAGCGATTATATAACTGATTAAGAAACAAGTTTCTTCTGTTATAGTGTTTGTCTTCTTTTTCAAAAACGACATTACTTTCTGCTCCCCCTCCCCACCCAAAAGCGACCGCTCGGCCAGGTATCGATTCAACGAGGTGACGATGCGTATCCTTGGGTATCTGGTACCATAATGTCAACAGCAGGTCCTCCAGTTGCCGTACATTTCGAGTTGGTGGTGATTTGGTGCGAACCCGCTTTTCCAAGTAGAACCTCAAATGTTCTATCGGGTTCATGTCAAGGGCATTAAAAGGTCACCAGCATGTTTCTCCAACCAATCTTTGACGATTCTGGCAGTGTGGCATGGCGCATTACTGTGTTAGTAATAGCCATCACCAGCAGGGAACATAGTTGCCATGAATGGGTGAACTTGGTCCGCAACGATCTTCAGATACCTGCCAGCTGTCAGGGATTGTGCCATTGGGATAGTGGGATGGGGGGGGGCTAAAGAGTCACAATAAAAGATCGCCCACAGCATATCACGACCGCAGCCGGCCTGTTTCCACCCAACAGTGCATCCAGATGCCGTAGCCTCCGTTGGTAATCGGCGTATTAAGGCTCGACCGTCTACGTGATGCACCACGAATCTCGATTTCCTATACCAGGCCACTTTCCTCCAATCATTCAAGGTCCAATCTCGATGATCTTGGGCACATTTCATGCTTTGTTTTTGATAACCTGCAGTGAGCATGAAGACCCGACTGGGTCTTTGGCTACGCTGGCCCATGCGCAGAAGGCTGCGATGAACTGTGTGCTGTGACAAATTACCCTGATCACAACTGTTGTAGCTGTGAGCGATTTGTCACACTGTGGCATTGCGGCCGCTGTAAGGAAATGCGCGACAGTCTCCACTCCTTTCTGACATCAGTGGGTTGCAGACGACACACGGCTAGACGACGTTTCATCGTTTTGCCATCTGAGCACCACTTCTGATACGTACTCACTTCAGCGGCACATGAAGAAACCACAAGTCGCGCAATTTCCGAGATTGTAGTTCCCAGGCGCGTGCCATCACAATTTGTGCTTCATCAAACTCCGATAAATCGGCAGCTTTTCCCATTCTGACTCCCAACACTCTACTAACCAAAAGCTGGTCCTCGGGGTGTTTATATACTGCTCCGTGAACTTCACTTGCTCCACCGTTCGGTCTCCAGTTGCGCTCATTTCTCTAGGTTGGGGGTGGTCATAATGTAATGTCTCATCGGTGTACAAATGGAATCCTGGTAGTAATACCTCGTCCCTTATAAGATTTTTATTTGTAGCAGCAAAAAATGTGAAACTTGCTGGCAAAGTACTTGGACATATTATAAATAATGCTAGCCTATTCAACGTATTGTCCATCACTTTGTATACATTTCCGCCATCTTTGAATTCATTGGTAAAACCCATTTTGGAAAAATTCCTGAGGCTATTGTTTCACCCATGAGTCCACAGCCAGTTTAACCTCTATCACATAGTCGAAACGCTCCCCTACGATGGGTGTGTTTCAAAGGAGCCAAAAGGAAAAATCTGTGGAAGCCAAATCAGGATTGTAGGGGGTTGAGGCATCATCGTCCACCCCATTTTGGCAATAGCCTGTGAAGTCTCAATTGAGGTGTGTGGGCGTGCGTTATCATGGTGTAAAACAACACTATGAAGTGGAATGTCACGTTGTTTCCTTCTAATAGCTTCCTTCAGCTTCTTTAATGTCTGCACATAGTGAGCACTGTTTATTGTTGCAACTCCAGGATGGTGACACGATGATCAGCTGTGATGAGGACTTTCACTCGTTGCCTGTTGGAATCTCTCACTGCAGTTGCGGGTCTTCTCCTCCGTTGTTTGCCCGACACTGAACTTTCTCCCTCTCGAAACCTCTTCATCCATCTTCGGACATTACTGATATTGATTGTCGCAGCTCCATATACCGCCAGGAGTCTTCTGTGGATTTCTGAAGCCTCTCATTCCTCTTTTTCCAGAAATTCAATTACGGTTCCCTGCTTTTCTCTGTCATTCATGATCTTATAGCGTAAAAGTCTTTTCTACTTTTACGTTGTTTTTAACACATCAACATACTAAGAAATAGTTCCTAATTGAAAGAAACCTTAACGGCCAGACGAAACATGTAAATAACAGAAGTCACCTTACGGAAAAGATGCTTTATTCATGATGTAGCAAACACATCGTAACATAGCATATTGTAGTGAACGCTCTACACACCACACATTATCACAACACTCCTATCAATAATCAGTTTATAACCCAACGCTCTCTCTTACAACGCTCTCTAGCAACAGATCAGTCGTCGTTTTTATCTCTTGTTCTTATCAAAACTCATTCATACGTCACGTGCATCCAACCTCAATTGTGTTGCCAAACGTATTCGTTTGAGAGAAAGATATCACGTTAAGAGTGAAGAATAACAGAATAAACTCAAGATTTACATAGGGAAAGAAACTAAAAAGGAAAGTTCATTTAGAATATACGTCACAATCTTTATTTCTGATTCTGAAAAAAATGTGTTCCCACATTGGTAACACATCATAGTACATGTCAATGCAGTTTCATTAAAGTCACTTCAAAACTTACGGAGGAGGCATTACTTTCATGACGCCCCTTGTCTTTTACTAAACTATCCCTCAACATTATTTCATCACTTTTACATAAACGTAAAAATATCCCATTGCAACCTGCGTATATTAAGAGAACCTGACGCTAAATGTGATGAAAGCCATTACAAAAATGCAATTTTGATGCTATGAAAACAGTACGTCTTAGCCAAATCTGGCTTCCACTCGACCCCCGAAAGGGTACTTACCTTCTATTTACGGGAGCTTCGAAATGATATATACAGTAGTGGCCAAAACTGTGGAAACCTTTTGGATATAGTGTATTTTTGAGGTTTGATGGCTCATAACACCATTTTGTTTTTGGAGTAATACCATCAAATTATATATCAATGGAAAGATACTTCTATCAAGTATGTAATGCAATAACCTTTATGAATGATTTTGTATTAGAAAAGCAGGTATATAAAGGAAAAGTGAAACACATAGAAAAAATGAGATATAGTAAAATTCTCACCATATCAGTTAATACTTAGTTGGGTAACGTTTAGCGTTAATTACGGTCTTACAACTCCTTCCCATGAAGTGAACCAAGTTTTTAGTTTTGCAGCTGTTATAATGTGAAACCAAGATTCAATTATTCCTACTATTAATTGGGTTTTATTGCTGGGTTGCTTCTGACCAGCAAGTTTCTTTAGTCGGCTCCATGGATTTTCGATGGGGTTAAGGTCTGGGCTATTCCCAAGTTATTTCAGCAGTGGAATATGATTATCATGAAACCACTTTATGGACACAGCAGCAACATGACATGGAGTTGAATCCTGTTGAAATATAATCATTGTCTACATTCAATCTTGGAAAAGATCACGTTCGGAAGGCTTCAGTTTGGGCTCAAGTATCTCATTAATGTATTTTTGGCAATTTATATTCCCATTAATCACGCAAATTCTGCCCACACCTTTTGATGTCATACAACCCCAGATCATAACACTAACTGGGTGTTTCACGGTACATGTAATCCAATCAGGATACAAATCTTCTCCGATTCTTCTCATTACATATTTTATGCCATCAGTACCAAACAGGGAGGTTTTGGTCTCATCACTCCAAATAACACTGTCCACATTGTTCCGCTGTCCAGTTAACATGGGTTTTAATCTTTTCAACCTTTGTTTGAGAGATAAAAATGTTTTTTTTTCCGTGGAATTCCAGCTTTTAGACCAAATTATTGCAGTCTGCACCGAATAGTCCTTGCACTGAACTTCACATTGTATTGCGCCATTTCATCTTGTATACACCCAGATGATCTTCTTCTGTCATCTGGGCACAGTCTCTTAATTCTTCTATCATCACTTGATGTTGTGCACTTTTTCCTGCCTTAAGCAGCATGGTTTTGTAATGACTGAGTCTCTTTATACCACTTCAAAATTTTGAAATGCCACCTTTGGTTACGTTTTCACCAATTGCTCTAATTTATTCATAACTGAAGCCTTGTTCACTTAATAGTATTATTTTACATCGCTCTCTGGATGACCACTCAACTCTTTGCGCCATTTCTTTAATTTTATTACGTTTTACAAGCTCACCAAATGAAAGAACACGGAAAAAAAACAACAACCAACTTGATAGTAATCACATAACACACAGACAAATGTTTTCCTCTCAGCTCCAATACATGACATCAATAGCTGAATCCTACTGTGACCTGATTTGCTCATTGCCAAAACAAGATGACCCCTGATTGGCTCTCTGAACACTCATGCTCATTGGCTACATTCAAATGAAGGAAAGCTACTTCATATCAACCTAAGCAAGTTGTGCTTCCTTTTTTTGGTTGTTTAACTATAGAGTGTCATAGAATACAGTTATTTGAGCAAACAATGTTACATTACATTCTGGATGAAATTATCTTTCCATTGATATATAATTTATGGTATTACTCCTATAGAAAGTGGTGTTATGAGCCATCAATCCTCAAAAATACACTTTTTCCAAAAGGTTTCCACAATTTTGACCACTACTGTATAACACGATGGGGTGAAGACTATAAATATCCTTGAGCAAAGTTTCCAGCCTCCCTCACTAACGCACTTGAGATTGAGATTTCCTCTCTACTTTGAGGTCAGATTTTAGCTTGCGCATGCGCAGATGGACTCGTAGCTACATCACATTTCGTTGGTGCAAGGGTCGTTTCTTACGTTCGTCTGAATCTAAATAATAATAAAAATAAATATTGTTTTTGTAAACTAAACAGACGAAAAACGGTTGCCGCCGCCATGGTTTAGTAAATATTTACTTTTATTACTCACATCTCTTATTTCATTGGTTTTACGACAATAACGTTCATTAAACCACCTACTTAAGTACCGCTCAATCTCAGGAATTAGAAAACCTTATTGTTATGATTTAATTCCATTTAGTATGTACAAACTTTGGCTCGGTGTGTTGGTGAGTGACGCGAATAAATGCAATGTGTTATACGTAAATAATTGCATACTCTTTAATCACCCGTTTTATTTCACCCACAGAAAGATCTTGGTACACGAGAGATGCACAGCATAAAAAAATCTACAAAGAGTACTAGGATATCGATTTTTTTTCTTAAATGTGAAAATTCTCCCCAAAACCATGAAGTTATACGCGAAAGTATGAGTTTGAAGCCCTAATTTAAGACAAGGCAGACAGTCGTCAAAGCAATTAGCTCTAAGGACTCTCTACGTCAGTGGTCTCAAACGCGAGGCTTGCGGGCCGCATGTGGCCCGACGCCAATTGTCTTGCGGCCCGCATGAATGATTACAAAATAAAAATAAATCACCCTTTTTTCAAGTGCATTATAATATACACTGAAGTGCCAGAAAAACTGGTACACCAGTCTAATACTTGGTAGGTCCCCCACGGGAGCGCAGGACTGCAGAAATACAACGGGGCATGGACTCCACTAGCTTCTGGAAATATGCTGTAGGCAATGCACACCATACTTCCTGCAGAGCGTTCCACAAGTCCGGTGTATTCCGAGGTCTCGGATTCCTGTGTTCGATAGCGCGTTGCATGGCATCCCAAATGTGTTCTATCACGTTCAGATCTGGAGACTTGGGTGGGAATGGCAACACACCAAACTCAGATGAATGCTCCTCTAACCACAATGTGGCGTCCCGACACTTGTGTGGAGGTGCATTGTACTGTTGGAACAGGCCCAACCCATCAGAATAAATGCAGGACATGAACGGGTGTACCTCGTCAGAAAGGATGCGCAGATAGCGTTGTACGGTCACAAACATTTGTAGACGTACCAGGGGCCCCAGTGAAGTCCAGCTAAACACACGCCATACCATAACGGACCTCCCACCAGCCGGTACAGTTCCTTGTTGACAGGCGGGATCCATGGCTTCATGAGGTTTGCGTCACACACAAAACTTCCATCTGCCCGATACAGTTGAAAACGCGACTCGTCAGACCAGGCTACTTGTTTCCAGTCATCAAGTGTGCAGGGGCGGTGTTGCCGTGCCCAAGAGAGGCTCATAGCCATAGCTCTGTGTCGTGCAATCATGAAGTGGACTCGAGTTGGGCGTCGGCTCCCAAAGCCCATATCGTGCAGGGTACGTTGCACAGTCTGGACGCTGATGCTTGTTGAGGCTCTAGCATTGAGGTCCGATGATACCTGCGAGAGTATTGCACGCCTATCGCGCGAAACGATTCTTGACAGCCGACGATGGTCACGTTCACCCAATGTCTTTTTACGGCCACACTGGTATCGTAGGTTGGAAGTTTTGGCGGAATTTTTGTTGTCACGGAACACCGTTGCAATGGTCGTCCGTGAAAATCCAAACTTCGTTTTTACCTCCGAAATACACTGGCGTGCAATTATTAAGGGCGGAATGGTTTTCGAATGTAACGTCGTGCGGAAGTGCTCCACATCGACTCAAATCATACCATAAGATCCCCAAGATGTAAGAATATGAGGCAAGTGAGCAAAACCGTCCAAACAAGGAATCAAAAAGATACAAGGGCACTTTATTGAAAAGGTAGCTTCGAGCACAACTGGACAGAAGACAGAAACGTCCATGTGACAGGCGTCTGCCAGGAAAAATCCAGTCTTTAGTAGGGGATATGATCACCCCTGACTGCGTTGCAGGATTTACAACGTCTGTCCATGCTAAGGACGAGGTTTTCAAGGAACTGTTGAGGCATCGCGGCCCATTCGTCTTGTAGCGCCAATCGCAGCTGTGGAATTGTTGCTGGCGGCTGGTGTCGGGCTGCCAAGCTGCTCCAGAGAAAGTCCGGCACCTGTTCGATTGGAATTAGGTCCGAGGACCTGGCGGGCAAATCCATGCGTTGAATATCTTCACTCTCCAACAGCTCTGCGACAGCCACTGTACGATGAGGTGTAGCGTTGTCGTCCATGAAGAGGAACTCAGGACCCACAGCACCTCTAAACAGAAGAAACGTGAGGCATAAGAACCTCGGTACAATAGCGGACACCAGTGACTGAACCTCCTTGGAAGATGTGGAGGTCAGTATGGCTACCAAGCATGATACCGCCCCAAACGAGAACTCCGTCACCACCAAACCGGTCCCTTTCGATGATGTTGGAGGTGTGATTGCGTGTTACCTGCTACCTCCAGATGTGTATAAGTCCAGAATCGCTTGTCAGACTAAATCGGCTCTCATCCGTAAAGAGAACTCGACCCCATTGCTGATGTGTCCAGTTCTTGTGTTCTTGGAACCACAGAAACCGCCATCTCCGATGAGCAGGCGTTAATGGCACACACCGTATTGGTCGTCGTAAAAATAGAACACCTTTGTGCAACCTCCTGGCCACGGTAAAACGCGATAACGGACGTCCACTTGTCTGTTGCATATGCCTTGCGATTTTCCTCGCTGTCTGCCGTCTGTCTCTTCTCGCCTGTAGGACAATATACCGGTCGTCCGCCGCCGTGGTTGCTCGTGGATGACCACTTCTAAACTCTCGGACAGCTGCTTCTGTCGTTTGAAATGCTCTCCAAGCTCGTGAAACGATGCTGTGAGCGATTCCGAAGTCCTCGGCCTCCCTAGTTACACTTCGAACTTCTTCCAACTTCCCAATGACGCAACCTCGGGTAAAGTCATCCAGATGTCGTCTACTGGATTGCTTGTTGGCCATATCACATGGTGGCAGCAACTCGACGTCGTTTAAATCGATGTACACCGTGCAATAGCTTTCAACGAATTGTTGAGCGTACACCACCCGTGTGTTTTATACCCTTCCGACACTCCCTCCTCCCCCCTACGCCATGCTGCATATATGCGCATGCCCTACCGTACCGGTTCCAGGTCTATCTCCTGAGTGGTCTTTCGGTCCGTTCTGCCTGCTCGTTCCGCTGTTATACTAATTTCTCCTATTCGTCCTTATTTTTTGCATACCAGTGTACTATGGCCCATCTCACGAGCGCCAACTATGATACTGCGTTAAAAATCATTTAAATCGTTATTACTTGTCATTCTCATGCCGAAAACAGCTCTGACAGCTGGCAAGGATGTCTATCGCTTTATATACGCACTGGCGGACGCAACCTAGTACGCGCATAAGTGACGTTGCTAAGCATTTTGCATAAGCTCGTCTGTTCCCGTTTTTCTGGTACTTCGGTGTATTAAATATAGTATAAGCATAGTAATGCTTTGCAAAGTCATCCGCTTTATAAGTAACAAGTTTAGTTACGAATAATATAAATATATGGCGGTTTGAATGTTTAAAAAACATGGAAAATATTTTCAATATATTCAAGTCTCAATATCCTATAATGCTCATAACGCACCTGAAGAACGTCAGCGTGAATAATAGACTTTCGGTGCGATTCTTTCCTAAAAGAAAAATTCAACAGCTGCAATCTAACATTGTTTTGTTAGTTTCAAAGGACAAGTACGTAAACATTAAACATTCCTAACCTAGCTGCCCGCGTTCTGTCTGTGTTCGGAACAACATATTCATCTGAAAAGTAGTTTTCAAGAATGAACCAAGTAAAATGCCTTGAAAGGAATACGGTAAGTGACAGTCACTTACGCTTACTTTTAAAAGTAGCATGTTCAAACGACATTATTCCAAAATACCGATATGTTAGTTACAAAGAAGCGAGCCCTAGCTTCTGGTTAGAACATGTAATATTTTCTGTACCGTGTTCAGTTGGTAAAATGTTTTTTTTTTTTTAAGATTTAAATGAAAACAAAATTGTTACGTGAAAGTGATTGTTTTCAGTGATTGACAAAACATTTGTTTTTACTATTTACCGTTAATTAGAAATATTATTCCACTCTAGTGCCAAGCCATTGGTGTAGTTTTGTAAAGTTGATATTTATTTATTAATATTCATGCTTCCCCTACATTCCTCCAAAACTGGAAAGTGGCCTTTCCAAGGGTCAGAGTTTGAGACCACTGCTCTACGTGTAGTGGTAAGATTTCTACGCGTTCTTGAGGCGTTGAGATAGTACATAAAATTCTAAAAATAGAATGATCAAATTAAATAAAGGTAGCTATGGATACTTTTCCTTTATTTCTCAGTTTGTTTCAAGTTACTTTACACCGAAGCGCTGCTAAGGGAACAATGGAGGCGATCAGGGAAGGTTTGAGTGATATAATACTGAAGTAAGTACTGGAAAACTTTAATGGAAGTCTCATATAATAACTTCTGAGTTAAATCCGTTTACACATCTGTTTCTTGATTAGTTTGGACATCATCAGGGAGTCCTTCTCCAGCGAGGTTATCGGAATCCATTTTCATGATGCTCGGGTTAGAACCAATTCGCCATTTTATCGTGACAGGCTGCATATGCCAGCTGGTCTGGTTCATAGTGGGTAGAACTGGGGGGGGGGGAAAGGAACACAGTCTCTCTTCATATCCTTTTCGTAGCTTCAGAGATGAGTGCGAAATCTGTTGCACGCTCAGCGTCGCTACGTAGGAAATTCCGATAAGTCACGGTAATGAAAGCTTCTGGTGTTGGTTGTACAACTCGTTGATTTCGTCAACGTAAACTTACAAATCAAATTTTAAGGGTACCCTTAGGAGGTTCCAAGTTATTATTAATTTCTGCGATCGTTATCTGACGCATAAACCTAGTGAACGAAGGAGTTCTACCGAAAAATTGACGTTTCTACAGAAAATAATTACATTAACGTCAGAAACATTACAGAAACTACAAACTAGTGTTTTTCAAACGCTTTTGCAAGTTTAAAAACACTGGTTTGAAACTTACAAACCAGTGTTTTTTAAACTTGCAAGAGGGATGAGGGGGGGGGCGCAAGCTATGAGCTGCTAAATTATTACTATATATATATATTTTTTTTATTGGAGGTTTAACGACCGTCGTGAGCAACTCAGTGGGCTATAAGCGGTCGCCCGTCCCTAATTTAGGGCCACTGGTTCCAGGGAAGGGAGAGAGCCAGCGCCGTAACACAAACAGAACATCAATGCCTCACCGGGATTCGAACCCGGACCCATCTCGGACGAATAATCAGGGGCCGTCGCTTAAACCACTGCGCAACCGGGGCGGCACTAAATTATGGACAAGAACATTCATTTGCAAAAGTGTGTATGTACAGGGTGTTTCTAAAATGTTCGTCCAAACTTTGAGCATATCAGTATAGGACAGGGAACACTTTCCTCCATACATATACAGATTGTAGAGATGTTACGTAGAAGCCATTTAGGGGGAAAAAGACCCATAAAGATGTGGAAACAAAAAAATTGCTGTAATTTTTACAGGATCCTAACCCATCACCTCGACTTCAGAGCTCCTAGCGCCCCATTTCGCAAACATAGCTCACCTAAGGCCTGATAGATGCAAAAACAAAATGCCAATTAAAAAGTTGGAGATCGTGCTTTGTTTGCTACAAAACGGTTTTAAAAAGCGGGTGTCAATGGCTGAATTTAAGCTGTGTGCTGAGGAGGAATAAGAGCATTTCCAAGAGGTAGAATATCATTCGATTGCTGATTAGAGATGATATATGCCTCTGGAATAAGAGGATGCGTCGTAGCACAAACGTTCCTTCATGTTTCATACGGAACAGCCGGGTTGATTTCCTCACTTTGGGAAAACCCAAATTTGTTCGTCACGTGATCGACTCCGCGCATCCTTACCCTCCATAGTAAGTTGCTCTCCCAACTAAGCTACACGGACAGAATGTATCGCTGCAGATTTGTCGCCTTGACACGTGCTTTACCTCTACAGTATGTCACAACTTTGAATTTCATTCCTTCGAATATTGTAATGAAAACAATGGGGCAAATCTAATAGTTTTGTGGAATTTCAAATAAAATAAAAAATAAACGCTAAACAAAGTCTTTTTTACGCTTTCCAACCGTAGGTTGAAGAAGCGAATATGCTCCAGCTTTATCCTCCCGTCCGCACGATAACTGCCGTAAAAATGGTTCGATTTCGATGAAATTTTAGTATGTGGTAAAGGACCACCTGGGGACGAACCGTATTGAAAATGGGACAAATGGGGTCAAAGGTCACGACGTATAGGAGCGGGATCATTCCATTGCCCTTATGCGTCATAACTTGCGTAAATATGGTTCGATTTCAATGAAAGCTTACTATGTGGCAGGAGACCGCCTGGGGACAAACCCTATTCAAAATGGATGAAGTGGGGTCAAAGGTCAGGACATAAGATCGGGATGAATTCCATTGCTCTTATGCGTCCCAACTTGCGTAAAAATGGTTCGATTTCGATGAAATTTCAGTATGTAGTAGGGGACCACCTGGGTACGAACCCTATTGAAAATGGGACAAATGGGGTCAAAGGTCACGACGTAGGAGCGGGATCATTCCATTGCCCTTATGCGTCATAACTTGCGTAAATATGGTTCGATTTCAACGAAAGTTTACTATGAGGCAGGAGACCGCCTGGGGACAAACCCTATTCAAAATGGATGAAGTGGGGTCAAAGGTCAGGACATAAGATCGGGATGAATTCCATTGCTCTTATGCGTCCCAACTTGCGTAAAAATGGTTCGATTTCGATGAAATTTCAGTATGTAGTAGGGGACCACCTGGGTACGAACCCTATTGAAAATGGGACAAATGGGGTCAAAGGTCACGACGTAGGAGCGGGATCATTCCATTGCCCTTATGCGTCATAACTTGCGTAAATATGGTTCGATTTCAACGAAAGTTTACTATGAGGCAGGAGACCGCCTGGGGACAAACCCTATTCAAAATGGATGAAGTGGGGTCAAAGGTCAGGACATAAGATCGGGATGAATTCCATTGCTCTTATGCGTCACAACTTGCGTAAAAATGGTTCGATTTCGATGAAATTTCAGTATGTAGTAGGGGACCACCTGGGTACGAACCCTATTGAAAATGGGACAAATTGGGTCAAAGGTCGCGACGTAGGAGCGGGATCATTCCATTGCCCTTATGCGTCATAACTTGCGTAAATATGGTTCGATTTCAATGAAAGTTTACTATGTGGCAGGAGACCGCCTGGGGACAAACCCTATTCAAAATGGATGAAGTGGGATCAAAGGACAGGACATAAGATGCATTCAATTGCCCTTATGCGTCACAAATTGCGTAAAAATGGTTCGATTTCGATGAAATTTCAGTATGTAGTAGGGGACCACATGGGGACGAATCCTATTGCAAATGGAGGAAATGTGGTCAATGGTCAGGACATAGGATTGCGATCCTTTCCATTGCCCTTATCCCATATTATTAATTTGGACGTCAAGTTATTTTTCTTCCTATACTTCCAATGGAAAAAGTTTTGTACACATTTCCTTCAAAATTAATGTGTTCCCAAGGATGAAAATTTGAACATCGATTAAAATAACTTTATATTATAACTTGGAAAACTTAATATGTTCTAAAACATAACCATAATCATATTAAAAATCAATAACTTTTCCTTTGGTGGTGTTGAAACCAGAGTAAAAGATGGCGTGACCTGTACTTTAATGACGTCAGTGGACAAAAAATGTTGGATTGCATAATTACGGTTATGGTTTAGAAAATATTAAGTATTCCAAGTTATGAAATGAAGCTAATCAATGTTCTAAAATTTAATCAATGTTCAAATTTTCATCCTTGTGAATGCATTAATTGTCCAGAAAAAAGATGGCGCGACCTGTGTTTTAATGACGTCAGTAGACAAACAAATATTGAATTGCATAATTATGGTAATGTTTTAGAAAATATTAAGTATTGCAAGTTATAAAATGAAGATATTTTAATCGATGTTCAAATTTTATTCCTTGGGAACGCATTAATTGTGAAGAAAATGTGTACAGAAGTTTTTCCATTGGAAGTATAGGAAGCAAAATTACTTGACGTCCACCTTAAAGTAGCAATTCTTGTATGTTTGTATGTACATTTTATTTTGAAAACGGCTCTAAGAATTTTGATGAAAGTCGTTAACCTACCGTTTTCTGAGAATTCGTTCAGTGGGTTAAATAACCATCCCGAATCATAAGGTTTTTAGTGATGGCGTTGTTCCATTAGTCCATTAATGTTACCAATGCTTAGAAATCTTATGACGTCACTCTCGCGTTTGAGAATGTTGGCGCGCGGTCACGCCATTTGTCTCATTACGTCACGCGTTGTGTGTGGATCCTATTAAAGTTTTATGATGTCACACTCTTGCGGCGAGCGATGGTCGCGATTCACATCTGTCTCATTACATCACGCGTTGTGTGCGTATGTCCGTCCGCACAATAACTCGCGTAACAATAGTTCGATTTCGATGAAATTTTAGTATCTGGTAGGGGATCACCTGGGAAGGTACCCTATATAAAGTGAACGAGATGGGGTCAAAGGTCAGTACATAGGAGCGGGATCCATTCCACTGCTGGTATGCGTCATAACTAACGTAAAAAAGGTTCGATTTCGATGAAATTTTAGTATGTGATAGAAGACCACCTGGCGACAAACCTTATTGAAAATGGGCGAAATGGGGTCAAAGGTCAGGACATAGAAGCGGAATCATTTTCATCGTTATTATGCGTCATAACTTACGTAAAAATGCTTCGATTTGGATGAAATGTTAGTATGTTGTAGGGTCTTGCCTGGGGACGAATCCTATTGAAAATGGGCGAAATGGAGTCAAAGGGTAGGACACAGGAGTGGAATCTATTCCACAGCCCTTATGCTTCATAACTTACGTAAAAATGCTTTCATTCCGACAAAACTTTATCATGTTATTTCGGAGGTATACTGAACCGGTTCTGTAGAATATCATTGAAATGGGATCAAAGTTCAGGGCACAAGACCGTGATTTATTCCACAGCCATTATCCTCATAACTTGAGTAATGATTTCTGGTATGTTGGAAAGCATATTATATACAATGCATTGCCTGATTTTACTAACTTCTTTTGTCTGGATAAGATGATCAAGCATAGATCATCATTCATTATATCTTAAATAAAGGCTCTTTTCAACATTGACTTCCTCAACTTAAATTCTCCCTTACTTTTTATGCCATATTCGTAGCAAACAAAAGATGCTCTCTAACTTATTAATGGATGGTTTGTCTTTCTCTGTCATATTTTGGGAAATCGGTTAGCTACGACCGCGAATTTTCCACTAGCAGCGCTGATATCTATCTAATGTATCGCACCAATGGCATTACGGCATTGATGCAAATCCAGTTGGTTCCACAAAATCATGAGCTTCCATCAGCCTGTAAAGCGTTTGGGGAGCAACCCTCGTGTACACTATCACACTCTCTGATCAAAAGTATACGGAAGCCCGTTTTGAGTAGTGATTTTGCCCATGTACTTTATAGACATGACCCATACAGGTATAACAAGAAAGTTGACACCGAATTTTCGGGTGTAATAAGCTCATCTTTTGAATCCGTTCTGACGCAAATTAAATTTATCAAAGCTATTCAAAGTCAATGGAACCGGTATTGAAAACAATATATCTGACCAAAGAAAGAAGATTTTTCAATCGGGTTTTTAATCCCCCAGATAATGCTCTAAACGGAATCGTGAGCTTACGAACTCTTAGAAACAGAGATATCGACAAAAATAAGATGTGAATTTGCGTCCACTGGTGGGAAAACCATGCATTATTTCAGGAAGAAAGTATTCTCGAAATATTTATCCGTATAAGCGGTATCGGTCGAAGAAAAAAATTAGTCGAGTTTTCAGGAGCCCAGATTTTGCAACAAATACTTCAGAATCAGAAATTAATACATATGACCCCTGGTGGCTAAACCATTCCTTACCAATCCTTAGAAATTATGTGACAAATATTTTTAATCAGGTCTTGTATGCGATACAGGAAGAATTTTTCAAATCAGAGCTTTAGGAGCAGAAATAACGCAGACAACGCAATTTAGCTTTGTGCCCCCTAGCGGAAAATGTATGATTTACTTGAAAATTTTAAATTTATAGGAAAAGCATTTCGCATCGGAAACACTATCCAACAAAGAAGGAATTTTTCAAATCGTACTCTTAGAAGTAGAGATATTGACAAAAACAAGATATACATCTACGCCCCCTGGCGTAGCCACCATGCATTGTTTGAAGAAGAAAATTTTCCTAAAAGGTTTGTCGACGTCAGCAGTATCGGTCAACAAACGACGGTTTTTTCAATCGAGAATTTAGAAGCTCATATTTTGCTGCAAATACAACAGAAGCGGAAATTAAGATTTACGCCCCCTGGTGGCCAAACTGTTTTTTTTAATTAGAAATTATATGCAAACGATTTCTCATCAGGAGCTGTATCCGGTGCAGAAATAATTTTTCAAATCGGGGATTTAGAAGCAGAGATATAGGGGGAAACGCACTTCACCTCTACGCCCCCTAGCGGAAAGACTATTAATTACTTAAAAAATTTGAAATTATATGAAAAACATGTCATACGGAAAACACTATCCAACAAAGAAGGAATTTTTCAAATCAGACTCCTAGAAGTAGAGATATTGACAAAAATAAGATGTACGTCTACGCCCCCTGGCGGAGAAACTGTGGAATATTTTAGGAAGAAAATATTCCGAAAAGGTTTATCGATGTAAGTGGCATCAGTCCACGAAAAAAATTTTAATCGTTATTTTAGAAGCTACGAATTTATGTCAAATACATTAGAAGCAAAAATTAACACTTACGCCCCCTGGTGGCCAAAGTATTCTTTACCAAAAATTTGAAATTATATGCAATAGATTTTCCATTAGGAGATGTATCCTCTGAAAATTTTTTTTTCAAATCGGAGTTTTAGAAGAAGAGTTATCGGGGAAAATGTAATTTACTTTTACGCCCCCTAGCGGAAAATCTATGCATAATTTGAAAAAGTAACTATATCTAAAATACTCTTCGACATAAATGGAATTGAAAGATATAAATTTTTTTTCAATCGGATGTTTAGAAGCAAATATGTGGAATAAAACGTATTTTTGAATTCGACATCATCTGCCTTTACGCCCTCTACCGGCGAAATTGTACATCGTAAAAAAATAAAAAGAAATGAAAGACCATTTGCATATTTCAAGCTTCCCAATGCAAAAAGAATTTTTCAAATCGGACTAATAGTTGCTGAGATATCGTGGGTACAGGCGGACGGACAAACCGATAACAGAAGAACGATCTTTTTTTACAAAAGACGTGCTAAAAAATACGTAGGTGTCCTGGAAAACATCATCGACAAGCATGAACAGTAGAATGGGCCGCACGGCAGAGCTCAGAAACCTTCAAGATGGAAAGACCAAGGATGCCATCTCAGCAACAAATCAGTTCGGGAAATTTCTGATCTTCTGCAGCCGACCCGATCAATCTATAAGCGATGTGAAGTGGAAAACCCTAGGAGCAACAACAGGGCAATCAACTCAAAATGAATGTTATATTAGAGGAACAAGTCACAGCCACTACAATTTATAGGATTATTTTTTTTTATTGGACTTTTAACGACCACCGTCAGCAACTCAATGGGCTATAAGCAGTCGCCCGTCCCTAATTTAGGGTCACTGGCTCCAGGGAAGGGAAAGAGCCAGTGCCGTAAGACAAACACAACATCCATGCCTCACCGGGATTCGAACCCGGACCCCTTTCGGACGAATGATCAGAGGCCATCGCTTAGACCACTGAGCCACCGGGGCGGCATTTATAGGAATCATCTGTTTTTGAAAAAATCTTAGTTGATAACGTTCGAGAATATACAGGGCTGTATCAAAAAACAAATTGAAGGCGCAGTGGTCTAAGCAATGGCATCTGATCATTCGTCAGAGATGGGTGAGGGTTCGAATCACGGTGAGGCATGGATGCTGTGTTTGTCTTACGGCTCTGGCTCTCTCCCTTCCGTGGAACCAGTGGCCCTAAATAGGGTAAGGGCGACTGCTTATAACCCACTGAGTTGCTCACGGTGGTCGCTAAACCTCAAATAAAAAAACAATGGAAACACTGTTCGTGGAGAACTTTATCATTAAGTTGCAGGCCCACCTCGGGAACAGTAGCAATTAGACTATTGGAATTATTTTTTTCAAATCCTGCACATACGATTCTTCCTGTGAAATTTGTCTCAGCTGTGCCAGTGATCTTGGAAGGTGGAAATTGTCATCTGGCCTTTCGCTCCAGATTATTCCCACAAATGTTCAATAATATTGAGGTATGAAGATGGTGGTGGTCAGTGCAGCTACTGTGCCTCATTTTCAAGCTCTGCAAACCGTAACATAATACGTTTTGCACAACAGGAAACAGTGCCTGCAACACCGGGAGCATGTGGTCCCCAAGAATGGATTCGTACTTTGCAAATGCGACACGATCCTTCAGAATAACCTATGGACCTAAGGAATGCCCACAGCGTCAAGAATCCACCTCCATGCTCCAGAGTCAGAATCAAACAGTCGAAGTTGTAGGTTTCCGCAGGTTTCCTCAGACGTACACTCTACCAGTGGTGGGCAACATTTTGAAGAAGGATTCATCAGACGAGATAACACATTGCACATTTTAGCATTTCGGTTTTTATTGCACGTTTAGTTGCATAGATGTTGGCAATCATAGGATTCTGGATTGTTATGTTATCAAATCATTTTAGTTATTTTATCGAATCATTTAGCATTTATGTTATCAAATCATTTAGCATTTCTGCTTTTTTCCGAGAAATGTTATCAAATCATTTTAGCATTTCCTTTTATTAAATCCTTTTATCATTTGTTATGTTATCATTTTATTTGTTATGTTATCAATCATTGTAGCATTTCATTTTATCAAATCATTTTATCAAATCATTTTATTAAATCATTTTATCAATCATTTTATCAAATCATTTTAGTATTTCATTTTATCAAATCATTTTATCAAATCATTTTATCAATCATTTTATCAAATCATTTTAGCATTTTATTTTATCAATCGTTTTAGCATTTCATTTTATCAAATTATTTCATTTTATCATTTCATTTTATCATTTCCTTTAATCATTTTATTTTATCAAATCATTTTATCAACTCGTTATGTTCTCAAATCATTTTAGTATTTAATTTTAGCATTTTGGTTTTTATTGCATAGATGTTGGCAATCATAGGATTGTGGATTGTATCACTGCCATAAATACCAGCACGATTGAGTTCCTGACAATCTTTTGTGAGGGAAACGGAATAATGACGTGTTCAGATTTGCTGCTATTTTATGTGCAGTGGAATTGTGCTTAATTTCTTTAATTCCTGCCTACATCCTCCTATACCTATCTGACATTTTCCTACGACGTCCATAATTTGTACGCATGGAGGCAACGCCATGTGCTTTTTGATAAGTAGTCATAATCTTCGATTCAGTTTCTAGTGTTACGTACTACTAGGACGTATTTCTGCCGTTCTAATTACTGAAGTTTCTGCAAGACGCGCATCAAAGATCATGTTGTTTTTGAAGTCATCGAGATCTGACAGTTTCGACAGTTACTCCACAACAGCTGTGTCATCTGCGATAGTGGGACTGTTACGTGATAGCTAACACCTTACTGCACACGTTAATAAACCTCACATCGCGGATTGTGTCGTCCTTGCGATTGACATCCAGTTGCAGCTGGTGTTTCCATTATTTAAAAAAACCTATGTACTTGTACACTGCTGGACAATTGCTAAAGATGGATCATAAACGGCTATATAACGCACAAAAAGTAAGTGTGGTTGGATGCCAAGTGAAATAAAATAATGTCAGAATGCCAGGACATTACAAGAAAGACAATTTATTGTGCTCTGAAATCCAGAAGGCTTTGGAACGTGTTCAAGGGACAAACAGGCCATTTTGTGCAGAATACGTAAACGTGAAAAAAATGCAATTACCGTCCGCAGGCGTTCCGGCGTAAGATGTCAATACGGGATATGGCCACCATGGAGGGCGATGCAAGATTCCACACGTCGTGTCATGCTTTGTACAACATTATCAAGCAGCTGTTGGGGTAATTTATCCCATTCCTCGGTCAGAGCACGGATGAGGGTGTCCTTGTTTATTGGAGGGCATTGGCGACCAGCAAGACTCCTCCCCAAACCATCCCACACATTTTCAATAAGATTCAGATCTGGAGAACGTGCTGGCCATACGAGGCGTTGAATATTCTCGCTCTCAAGACACTCCTGGACAGCGACTGTTTGATGACATGTTGCGTTGTCGTCCATGAAAATGAATCTATCACCGACAGCACCACGGAACATGCGAACATGAGGTAGCAGAACATCATTAATGTATCGTTGGCCAGTCATAGTCCCAGTTGGAGCACATAGAGGGACGTACGGCTATTGATCATGTAGCCAGCCCATACCATGACACTACATGTCAGATATCGGTCCTTTTCCTGTATGTTTGCTGGACAATATGCAGTACCACTATCACGCCAGATCAGTTGTCTTCGACAATCAGACGATAGACTGTATCTACTCTCATCTGAGAAGAGGACAGCAGACCAGTCGTTATCAGTCCAATTGCGATGTTGATGGCACCATTGCAAACGGGCGGTACGGTGACGTCTGGACAATGGGATGCACACAACAGGACGGCGGGCGTATAGTCCTCCTTCATGAAACGTCTGGCGACAGTTTTTCGGGAGATCCGCTTGCCAGTAGCAGCCATAAACTGATTTGCTACCTCACTAGCTGTGCTGCGCCGGTGTCTTTTTGTTGATAGCACTATGTACCGATCTTCGGCAGGTGTCGTACTGCGAACATGACCTCCCCCGTGACGTTTGCTACACTCTCCATTTGTTTGAAACGATTTCCAAAGCCTTGAAACAACACTGTGGCTGACGTCGAACTCCCTGGCAACATCTGTTATTTTTCGACCTTCTTCAATCTTGCCAATAATACGGCCCAGCGTAAAATCATCTAGGTGATGTCGGGAAGACATACTGAAAATTGCAAGTTCGTCAATTTATTCTTTCCCTTTCAACTTTGCGTTTGAACAACAACGGTCAATACGCGTCAAATCCTTTATATCTCTTATTAGCGCTATGACGTCACGAACAAGTTCGGCAATCCAAAATTTACATACGCACAACACGTCTTACTGTATCCTGCACTTATGCTAATTTCCACATTTCTCTGCCTTCCATTTTATGGTTGCTATCGTTGCTATTGTCATCCGTCCTTAGCAATTGTCCGGCAGTGTATTACGCAAAGCAATACTTTGGAGATGAACTGATAAAAAGTTTAAAAATCTAAAGTTCCTGAAGAAATAGATAAGTAAGGCATTTAGAGACTGAAATCATGCAATTTAGTACTAAAACGGCATGGCTATCGGAAATCGATGAAGAAAGGTAAGCTGGAGAAACTACACTGGTGTGCGACGAAAAGGATAAATTAGCATAACAGCGGAACGAGCAGGCAGAACGGACCGAAAGACCACTCAGGAGATAGACTAGGGTCCGGTACGGTAGGGAATGCGCATATATGCAGCATGACGTGGGGAGTGGGGGTGTCGGAAGGGTGTAAAGCACACGGGCGCTGTACGCTCAGCAATTCGGTGAAAGCTATTGCACGGTGTACATCGATTTGAACGACGTCCAGTTGCTGCCACCGTGTGATATGGCCAATAGGCAATCCAGTAGACGACATCTGGATGACTTTACCGGAAGTCGCGTCATTGGGAAGTTGGAAGAAGGTCGAAGTGTGACTAGTGTGGCCGAGGAGTTCGGGATCGCTCACAGCATCGTTTCAGGAGCTTGGAGAGCATTTCAAACGACAGGAACAGCTGTCCGAGAGTTTGAGCAGTGGTCATCCACGAGCAACCACGGCGGCGAACGACCGGTATATTTTCCTACAGGCGAGAAGAGACAGACGGCAGACAGCGGGAGAAATCGCAAGGCACATGCAACAGACAACTGGACGTCCGTTATCGCGTTTTACCGTGGCCAGGATGCTGCACAAAAGTGGTCTATTAGCACGACAACCAGTACGGTGTGAGCCATTAACGCCTGCTCATGGGAGACGGCGGTTTCTGTGGTGCCAGGAACACAAGAACTGGACACATCGGCAATGGGGTCGAGTTCTCTTTAAGGATGAGAACCGATTTAGTCTGACGAGCGATTCTGGACGTATACCCATCTGGAGAGAGCAGGGAACACGCAATCACACCTCCAACATCATTGAAAGTGACCGATTTTGAGTGGCGGAGTTCTCGTTTGGGGTGGTATCATGCTTGGTAGCTGTACTGACCTCCACATCTTCCAAGCAGGTTCAGTCACTGGTGTCCGTTATTGTACCGAAGTTCTCCTGCCTCACGTGCGTTTGTTTAGAAGTGCTGTGGGTCCTGAGTTCCTCTTCATGGACAAAAACGCTACACCTCATCGTACAGTGGCTGTCGCAGAGCTGTTGGAGAGTGAAGATATTCAACGCATGGATTTGCCCGCAAGGTCCCCGGACCTAAATCTAATCGAACACGTGTGGTACCTTCTCGAGAGACGCTTGGCAGCACGTCACCAACCACCAGCAACGATTCCCCAGCTGCGATTGGCGCTACAAGAGGAATGCGCCGCGATGCCTCAACAACTCCTTGACAACCTCATCCTCAACATGGACAGACGTTTTATATCCTGCAACGCAGTCAGGGGCGATCATTTTCCCTACTAAAGACTGGATTTTTCTTGGAAGCCGCCTGTCATATGGACGTTTCAGTCTTCTGTCCATTTGTGCTCGAAGCTACGTTTTCAATAAAGTGCCTTTGTATCCTTTGGATTCTTTGTTTGGACGGTTTTGCTCACTTGTCCCATATTTTCACATTTTGGGAATTTTATGGTATGATTTGAGTCGATGTGGAGCATCTCTGCACGACGTTACATTCGAAAAACGGTCTAGTCCTTAATTTTTGTACGCCAGTGTAGTTAGGTACTGGTACATTGCCACACGAAACTTAATTTCAAAGTTACATCACTTTTAATGAGAAATGAATTTCAATTCCGATTCACAATCAGTGGTGTAGTTTGCACGCATGTAATTAAAAGGAGAGAATAATTAGAGCCCATCATTTTATCCGCGAATCTTTCTCTCTCCAGTCATCCTGGAATGAGTCCCTCGCGGATATCAAGACGTCGCTGCATTCAGGCACAGAGTTCTAGATTGTATGAACGCAATTCAGAAAGGTGAATGATGAAATATAGCGTCTAAGCATGACAGTTTTAATAAATATTATCCATCGTATCGTTTAAATTATAAAATACTTTGCATCATTGAATTTCGTTTTATACTTTTAGCTTACATCTGATGATATGCATATTGCGAAAATAATGGGTTGGATATATGTACTTAGTATCCCAATCGAAATTCGTTTTACATTATGGATAAGCTTATATTAGTCCTCCGTAACTGAACTGATGCAACGCCATTGGTTTCCAAATTTAATGAGGGCATTGCTTTCTCGAATTCTCGTAAGTTTTCCCTAAGGAGTCAGCATGTTTTAAATTTTCCAGTGAAATATGTGAGAACTTCTGCCGCTTTACAATTGGATTTTAAATTTTTCAAGCAAAATGTTGCACCTTTATCACGATAAACCTTCTGAGAAAGATTGCTAACAAATCAAGAAGATGAAAATTTCATTGCTTTCAGTTTTGTAATGTCGTCAAAGGCAGAGGTATGACGCTTCGCCTCGAAGCATGACATTATATGGTGATATCTAGGGTTGGGAATCACTTTTCCCTACCCTTTTGCAGTGGCGGAGCGGCAAAACGTTGAGGAAACTTTCGCGGACGGGCGATGCCGAAGAAAAACCTTTACTCTATCTTAGAGTATTTAATTTCGTAATATTCTATATTATAATGATCACTGCGTACAATCCGTAATGTATATACCATATTACTCCATGTCACCTCCTGACAGTTAATATAACTTAATCTGGTAATATTCTTTAATGATTAATAAGTGTAATCTATAATCAGTATACCACAATATTCTCCTTACGGTTTATATGTTTGTTCCTAGAGTCAGTGTGAAGTCTGTTGCTACTGCTTTGCAATAATTTTCTCGATCCGTGGTACCAGCGTTGTTTCTTCAAGGCGGCAGCATTAACGTCTACTATGTTCCTGTGCTTTGTTTTGATTATCGAAACGGCTGAAAGGTTTTCTCGCAATAAATACGTGGTCGAAAAAGTTACCAATAATTTTAGAGCTTTCCGCCGAGTCTTGGGTATTCTTTCGCCATAATACCCCAAAACTGAGTCAGATATTTGGTTCAGAATATCGATACCAGACTGGCATCAGAAGGAAGTTCAACAAAGCTTTCTCGCAATAAATACGGCTGAAAAGGTTTTCTCGCAATAAATACGTGGTCGAAAAAGTTACCAATAATTTTAAAGTTTTGTCGCCGAGTCTTGCACTTTCTTTCGCCATAATACCCGAAAACGGAGTCAGAGATTTGGATCTGAATATCGATACCAGACTGGCATCAGAAGGAAGTTCAACAAAGCTTTCTCGCAATAAATACGGTTGAAAAGGTTTTCTCGCAATAAATACGTGGTCGAAAAGTTACCAATAATTTTAGAGCTTTGTCGCCGAGTCTTAGATATTCTTTCGCCATAATACCCCTAAACTGAGTCAAAGATATTTGGATCTGAATATCGATACCAGACTGGCATCAGAAGGAAGTTCAACAAAGCTTTCTCGCAATAAATACGACTGAAAAGGTTTTCTCGTAATAAATACGTGATCGAAAAAGTTACCAATAATTTCAGAGCTTTGTCGCCGAGTCTTTTATATTCTTTCGCCATAATACCCCAAAACTGAGTCAAAGATTTGGACCTGTATATTGATACCAAACTGGCATCAGAAGGAAGTTCAACAAAGCTTTCTCGCAATAAATACGGCTGAAAAGGTTTTCTCGCAATAAATACGGCTGAAAAGGTTTTCTCGCAATAAATACGTGGTCGAAAAAGTTACCAATAATTTTAGAGCTATGTGGCGAGTCTTGGATATTCGTTCACCATAATATTCTAACTAGGTCAAAGATTTGGACCTGAATATCGATATCAGACTGACATCAGAAGGAAGTTCAACAAAGCTTTCCTTTTCCTGGTGAGTTTGCCTGCAGAAGATCAGATTTTCTGTGAACAGATTACCGATGCAATCCTTCTTTAGTCTTCCGCAGCATATGTTCAAAAACATTTAAATTTTAAATTTCCAGTTACTTTGACCGCAGTTTGATTCAAAGGAAAAGTAAATATATTCGCTCGTTTCACGCGTGCCGGCGATTGGTAAAAACTGAACTATGGAACATCAGCAGGTGAATAATGAGATTTCAAATAATTGGATTAATATATATATAAACACCATAATACCTTCCACTTGGAACTGAAGAACAGATTCTCTGCTTTAGAAGGTCTAACATCGGAAGAAGTGGATATTTCTGAAGTTAACAGAAAAGTAACCAAAGCTCTTATAGAAACAGCAACAAAATTAGCTAGGTCTAAGAACAAGTTGGATTTGAACAAATTATCAGGAAAAACCAAAATGTTGATGCAAAAAAGAAGAGAGATAAGGACAACTAAAGAAGATGTGATTTCCAAAGTGGGGTGGCGCAGTGGTCTAAGGCGCTGGCCTCTGATCATTCGTCCGTCTGGGGTCCGGGTTCGAATCCCGGTGAGGCATGGATGTTGTGTTTGTCTTACGGCACTGGCTCTCTCCTTCCCTGGAACCAGTGACCCTACATTAGGGACGGGCGACTGCTTATAGCCCATTGAGTTGCTCACGGTGGTCGTTAAAACTAAAATCAAAAAAAAAAAAAAATATATTTCCAAAGTGGAATATATAGAGCTATGCAAGACAGTACGAAAAAGGTATCACTGAAGATGTAAGGAAATTCAACTGCGAATTAGTGAGGAAAGCAATTGAAAACAACCAAAGCCAAGGGACATCTCAGTAAGGGAAGAAAACAGATTATGGCACTGAGAAAAGAAGATGGTTCTGTAATAAGAATTAGAGGCGAAATTTTGACAAGAGTGAAAGATTTCTACTCCAAATTATATGAAAGAGATGATACATGTGCTCCAGACATCATGAAAGGTACCAGTACCAGATGTCTTCCAGTCCTCCAAGCAGAAGTTGCACATGCAATCAAAAACATGAAGCGGGAGAAAGCTCCAGGATAAGATGGAATTACTGTAGACATCATACAAGAAGCAAGTGGAGAAACTGAAACAGTACTCTCCCAAGTTTTTACTCGATGTCTTAATGAAGGGAAGATTCCTGAGGATTGGAACACCGCTACAATGATCCTGCTACATAAACAATGTTACACTGAGTATCTCAGGAACTACAGACCTCTCAGTCTCCTATCAGTAGTTTCTAAAATCTTCACTAACAAGAACTGAAGATGCATCGATTGATGGAGAAAAGCTGGAGATAACAGATATGTACGTTTATCTTGGACAGTAGATACCAAGTGAGGGTCACATTGATGAAGAAATTAATCGGCGCATAAAACTGGCCTGGAGAGCTTTTGGAAGAAACAGCATAATTTTCAAGAGCAATATGCCATTATGTCTTAAAAGAAAAATGTTTGATCAATACATCCTTCCAGTGCTTATGTATGGTGCAGAGACGTGGACCTTAACTAAAAGAGACATACAAAGGCTGCAGACAACTCAACGTAGCATGTAGAGGTGCATGCTTGGTGGAACCAGGAAAGATCAGAAGAGAAACTCGTGGATCAGAAAATTGACAAGAGTGGAAGACATCATGATCAGAGTTAAATCTCTGAAAAGGCATTGGGCTGGACATACTGCCAGGAGGACAGACCATCAATGGACAGCCGAAATTTTAGATTGGATTCCAAAGGGACAGGAAAAGACCCAGAAGAAGACCACATGGGAGATTGGTGGATGAAATTCGAAAGTATGCGGGAGTAACATGGAGGAGACTGGCACAATACAGACCTTTGTTGAAGAAGCTTGGAGAGACCTTGATCCATCAGTGAATTGATAATGGTTGATGATGATGGTGATACATATATAGCCTATAACTTAGATGTCAGCCAGAAGAGCTTGTTCCTTTCGGAGTGTTCCATCTATTGTCTGGTAAGTTTTTTCTGGTTACGATTACTACAAGATTTTATTTAATGTATCAGAAAGCTTCTGACTTTTAGAAAGCTTTATACTGTTTATTTTGTTATAGTGGCTTCGGGGGCATTTGTCAGTCGACATTGGGTATTACCTGTCGTTTACTGACACCAGAAAAGCCATTTCTCCAGGCTGATGCTCTCCTGAAGAAAGCAACTCGGTTTCCATTTTTCCAATCATTGAGCCTTTTCTCGAAATTTCTGTTTCCGATATCTTTTTGTTAGAACTTTTCGCCATTTTTCGAAATTGCACTTTTCTAATTCGACTTTTTATTACTTTGTGCATTTTCGAACTTTTGAACATTCTTTCGAAACATATGCTTTCCGATTTTCCAGGTATCAGTCCTTTATATATACAATGTATCATCATCATCATCATCATTGTCAACCATTATCAATCCACTGCTGGACGAAGGTCTCCCCAAGTTTCCTCCACAACGGTCTGTCTTGTGCCAGTCTCCTCCATGTCACTCCTGCATACTTTCGAATTTCACCCACCCATCTTCCATGTGGTCTTCTTCTGGGTCTTTTCCTGCTCCTTAGAATACAATCTAAAATTTCGGCTGTCCATCGATGGTCTGTCCTTCTGGCAGTATGTCCAACCCATTGCCATTTCAGGGATTTACCTCTGATCATAATGTCTTCCACTGTTGTCATTTTTCTGATCCACGAGTTCCTCTTCTTATCTTTCCTGGTTACACCAAGCATGCACCTCTCCAAGCTTTTTTGAGTTGTTTGCAGCCTTTGAATGTTTGTTTTAGTTAAGGTCCACGTCTCTGCACCATACGTAAGCACTGGAAAGATGCATTGATCAAACACTTTTCTTTTAAGACATAATGGCATATTGCTCTTGAAAATTATGCTGTTTCTTCCAAAAGCTCTCCAGGCAAGTTTTGTACGCCGATCAGTTTCTTCATCAATGTGACCCTCACTTGATATCTGCTGTCCAAGATAAACGTTCGTGTCTGTTATCTCCAGCTTTTCTTCATCAATCGATAAATCTTCATTTCTTGTAAAAGCATTAAATATCACTTTTGTCTTCTGAAAGTTCCTTTTAATCCCACTTGTTTACTCTTGTCAGCAAGTTCCTGGATCATATCCTGCAGCTCTGATGGGGTAGTTGCAAAAATGACTACGTCATCAGCAAAATGAAGGTGGGTTAGATAATCTCCATTAATCTTTATCCCTTTGTTTTCCCAGCTCAGTGATTGAAAGACATTTTCCAATGTGGCATTAAAGAGCTTCGGATATATGGTGTCACCTTATCTCACTCCCTTTCCAATTTTTATGTGTGTTGTATTTTCAAACAGCCGAATCTTTGCACTTGCATTTTCATAGATGTTATTAATAATATTAATGTATGCATCTTCAGTACCGCAGGATTTCAGAGCCATTGTAACTGCTGACGGTTTCACCGAATCAAAGGCCTTTTCATAATCGATAAAAGCCATGCACAATGGAAGTTCATATTCCATTGCTCTTTCAATTAGTTCTCTCAGTACGTGGATATGATCTATTGTGCTGTAGCCACTCCTGAATCCAGCTTGTTCTCTCGGTTGAGCCATGTCCAGTGTTACCTTCAAGCGGTGTGAAAAATCTTTAGTGAAAATTTTATAAACCACTGATAGGAGGCTGATAGGTCTGTAGTTCCTGAGGTCCTCAATGTCACCGTTTTTATGTAGCAGGATCATTGTAGCGTTGTTCCAATCCTCAGGAATCTTCCCTTCATTAAGGCATCGAGTGAAAATTTGGGCGAGTACTGTTTCGATTTCTCCACTTGCTTCTTGTATGATGTTTACAGTAATTTCATCTTCTTCTGGAGCTTTTCCCCGCTTTATGTTCTTGATTGCATGTGCAACTTTTGCTGGGAAGGACTGGAAGAACTCTGGTACTTACGAGTACTTTTAAAATGCAGGAATTATATATATATATACGTATATACATTGTATTTCAAGAGTGAAATACAATGTATGTACGTATATATATATATATATATATATAATTCCTGCATTTTAAAAGTACTCGTAAAATACATTTAACATCTTTTCACTTTAGTGGGAGTAATCTACGGAGACAAATAAAAAAAATGAAATCCAGCTGTTACGTGTAAGGAATGCTTCTTTTCAAGGAAGCCGAAGGCAACGTTCTTATATAGAGTGCAGCGTTTTACAGTCACTGTCAACCCTTTATCAGCCCACACCTGGGTGAAAGTCTCCCTAAAATGTCTGTCTTGGGCCTGTCTGCGCCATGTCGCTCTAATATGCTTTGGAACCGCATCTACCGATTTCCGACGTGGTCTTCTTCTGTATCCTTTTCTGTCCCTTGATATCCAGTCATATATTTCGATTGTCCGTCGACGATCAGCTCTTCTTGCAATATGTCCAGTACATTGCCACTTGAAGATTCCACCAAGAATAAACAAGCATGTATCTCTCCATCCTTCAAGTTGTTTGCATTCTTTGTATGTCTTTTTTAATTAAGGTCCATGGCTCTGATTCATACATAAGAATTGGAAGTGTGCATTTATGAAGCACTTTTCTTTTAAGACATGATGGTAAATTGCTCTTGAAAATCGTGCTGTTTCTTCCAAATGCACTCCAACTAAGTTTTATTCGCCTATTAGTTTCTTCTTCAATGTGGCCTTTGCTTGATAGGCCTGTCGTTGCCCAACCAAAATGTAGATAACTGTTGCACATAGGATTCGGTTCACGCCACTTCCACTTTTGCGCCTCTCACAGAACACGATTGAAAGGCGTTAAGAAACATGACTCTGTCCGACTTTCTAGACATAGATGGTCCCGACATTGTAATAAAATTATATTACTAAATTATTAAAGAATAGTCCAAAATTTAAATAACTAAACAAAAAGCGGAATATAAAATGGGATAAGGAAAAGCATACATTAACAACGGACTAAGAACTGCAAATGAACTGACAAACATGCACTTGTGTCAGACAACAGAACGTGTCCGATAATGTTATGCTATCCTATAATCCTATAATGTGTCCGATAATGTTACGCTGTCCTATAATGTCACGCTCTCCTGTAATGTGTCCGATGTCACTACGCTGTCCTGTAATGTGTCCGATGTCACTACGCTGTCCTGTAATGTGTCCGATGTCACTACGCTGTCCTGTAATGTATCCGATGCCGCCCCGGTGGCGCAGTGGTCTAAGGCGTTGGCCTCTGATCATTCGTCCGTAAGGGGTCCGGGTTCGAATCCCGGTGAGGCATGGATGTTGTGTTTGTCTTACGGCACTGGCTCTCTCCCTTCCCTGGAACCAGTGACCCTAAATTAGGGACGGGCGACTGCTTATAGCCCATTGAGTTGCTCACGGTGGTCGTTAAACCTCCAATCAAAAAAAAAAAAAAAAAAAAAAAAAATGTATCCGATAATGTCACGCTGTCCTATAAGGTGCCCGATAATGTCAGGCTCTCCTGTAATGTGTCTGATAATGTCACGCTCTCCTGTAATGTGACCGATAACGTCACGCTGCCCTGTAATGTTCATGATAATGTCACGCTCTTCTGTAATGTGTCCGATGTCACTACGCTGTCCTGTAATGTATCCGATAATGTCACGCTGTCCTATAATGTGTCCGATAATGTCACGCTGTCCTACAAGGTGCCCGATAATGTCAGGCTCTCCTGTAATGTGTCTGATAATGTCACTACGCTCTCCTGTAATGTGTCCGATAACGTCACGCTGCCCTGTAATGTTCATGATAATGTCACGCTGTCCTATAATGTGTCCGATGTCACTACGCTGTCCTGTAATGTATCCGATAATGTCACGCTGTCCTATAATATGTCCGATAATGTTACGCTGTCCTATAATGTCACGCTCTTCTGTAATGTGTCCGATGTCACTACGCTGTCCTGTAATGTATCCGATAATGTCACGCTGTCCTATAATGTGTCCGATAATGTCACACTGTCCTATAAGGTGCCCGATAATGTCACGCTCTCCTGTAATGTGTCTGATAATGTCACGCTCTCCTGTAATGTGTCCGATAACGTCACGCTGCCCTGTAATGTTCATGATAATGTCACGCTGTCCTATAATGTGTCCGATGTCACTACGCTGTCCTGTAATGTATCCGATAATGTCACGCTGTCCTATAATGTGTCCGATAATGTTAGGCTGACCTATAATGTCACGCTCTCCTATAATGTGTCCGATAATGTCACACTGTCCTATAAGGTGCCCGTTAATGTCACGCTCTCCTGTAATGTGTCCGATAACGTCACGCTGCCCTGTGATGTTCATGATAATGTCACGCTGTCCTATAATGTGTCCGATGTCACTACGCTGTCCTGTAATGTATCCGAAAATGTCACGCTGTCCTATAACATGTCCGATAATGTTAGGCTGTCCTATAATGTCACGCTCTCCTGTAATGTGTCCGATGTCCGTACGCTGTCCTGTAATGTATCCGATAATGTCACGCTGTCCTATGATGTGTCCGATAATGTCACACTGTCCTATAAGGTGCCCGATAATGCCACGCTCTCCTGTAATGTGTCTGATAATGTCACGCTCTCCTGTAATGTGTCCGATAACGTCACGCTGCCCTGTAATGTTCATGATAATGTCACGCTGTCCTATAATGTGTCCGATGTCACTACGCTGTCCTGTAATGTATCCGATAATGTCACGCTGTCCTATAATATGTCCGATAATGTTACGCTGTCCTATAATGTCACGTTCTCCTGTAATGTGTCCGATAATGTCACGCTGTCCTATAAGGTGTCCGATAATGTCACGCTGTCCTATAAGGTGTCCGATATTGTCACGCTCTCCTGTAATGTGTCCGATAATGTCACGCTCTCCTGTAATGTGTCTGATAACGTCACGCTGCCCTGTAATGTTCATGATAATGTCACGCTGTCCTATAATATCACGTTGAGAGATTTTTTTATTGGAGGTTTAACGACCACCGTGAACAACTCAATGGGCTATAAGCAGTCGCTCGTCCCTAATTTTGGGTCACTGATTCCAGGGAAGGGAGATAGCCAGTGCCGTAAGACAAACACAACATCCATGCCTCACCGGGATTCGAACCCGGCCCCCATTCGGACGAATGATCAGAGACCATCGCTTAGACCACTGCGCCACCGGGGCGGCCGTTGAGAGATTACTGGAGGTCATACGATATGGTGAAAAGGATCTTCAAAATTTCCGGGCATGGAGAAAAGTGTGAAATTCATGTATTAATGGCGTCTGGCGTAAGCTTGGCTGCATTCTGGATTCGTCAAAGCACGACGCTACCCCTTGCGTCTGTAACAGAGTATGTGACAGATAACAAAAGAAACAGGGTTAGATGGTGTAGAAGTTGGTGGCATAAATGAGCTCTTTGAGAGCTATGTTGAAGACTTTAAACGGAAGATTTAAAAGAACTAGCTGAACAACTGTCGAAAGAAGACACAGAGAAAAGTGACCCTGATTGACAACACCTGTCAAGCCACCACTATCAGTGAAATCAATGCAAGAGGCTATTTCTCTTATTAACAACGGATGTGAGATCTTCTGTAGCAACGACCCCGAACCGGGAGCGTAGCTCAACCATTAAGAGAGGAATTGAAACAGTTCTACAGCCATACTATTGAATATATATTATTATTAGAACAGAAGAAAACCAAACATATATCGATTTTATCGTTTTTAAAGCAGTAAGTTTTATTTCGTTTTCTTAAACAATCTTAAACATCATACAATTTTCAACATAAATTTCATAAAATAAAACAGTTTTCAAATATTTTCTGTTGATTACTGAAAATTTTGGAACGGATCCTAATTTATTTACTTATGCTGTTATTATATCTTTGCTTCAATTTACGCCGGAATTTTTCGAAAACCTCACACCCACTCGTAAACCGGATCCTACCTGTACGAGAACATCTATATTTTTCTCATCAATCGCTAAATACAATATAATAAATCAACAGCCGAATTATATGGACAGGATTCAATTGTTTACGGCATATTTTTGAAAACTAATTACGCCGTGAACCGATGTATTTATGACACACTTATTAAAAGGAATCAGGCCATGAACTTAGGTATTTACGACACCCTTTAGAAACAGAATTTCACGGTAAACCGATGAATAATTTTGCAACTCGCAAGCCTTCGCAGTAGCTAATGGAAGTTATTGTTCAAAACCTTTGAATTTGAAGAGACAAAAGACGAGAAAACAAAAATTATTTAAAAAGGTGTTCCTGGTTGATTTTATTGCCTTACATATTAACTACCTACCGTTTCTTGAAGAGGTGATCCGAATTAAAAAGAGATACCAGTTATTTTTGTCATAAAAAGATAACGAATTCTGCCGAGATTAAAAGAAGTACCGATAATAAACTCATGAATAAACATAGTTTCCGTTAATTGGGTTTATTTTATGAAGACATTAACCAAAACAGGAAAAAAAAAAAGGAAATATCGCACATTAGACTATATTTTTTCGCCGCGCAAAAGAAATATCGGGTAAATAAGAAAATTGGAAGAATGTCTGATCATCAATTAATGGGAGTCGTTAAAAAGGCCTTCGGGAACAGTGGCCGGAAGTAACTCCAGCATTCTTTGTTTTCTGTTTTCCTGCTGAGAACAGGACGAAATATTTCGTACCCGAGGTAGCAATAAACTATGGTTAGGAGACTTTTCGCGTCTCGAAGAAAAGAACTATCTGGTTCCACCGTAATAAATCATCATTGGAGGACGGTAAAACATTGACATTTTCCCATATCGCAAATTAAGTCGCTCTTCGGATCTGGAAAAATCGCACTTTTATCCTTGTCGGATATCCGCAGGCACAAGAAACTTCTGCTTCCGTTCTTTTGTATCTGTCATGATTTTAGTTATCGCCTTTCACATAACCTATCAGAAAGCGTTGGCGATTTCAAAGCAGTTTCACGGAAGAAGCACGTTTTTACGAAATATCTGAGGTGACGGAAACAACTGTGCAATGTTTATAGTGTTACTTTGCGAAATTATCTGCTAACTGCTCATTTTGGGGAATAAAAAAAACAAAAGAAAAAGAAAAACAAGTAGGCTCAGTTCTGATTAAGCAGTCAGTTTGGAACATAGGACTGCGAATTGCAGATCGGAAATTTGAAATGAGCTAGTCGAGTGTGGTTTCAAAGCGTTTATTTAATTGGTTATAACCAACATAGGTCTAAGATATGAAAAGGAGCTTACATAATTTTTACAAATAATGCGAACCAAAAGCAGATTGACACACGAATTACCCAACTTGGTGCTCTTTTTGGGCTTCTTACATTCCTCATCATTTGCTCTTGCCACTCGTTTTGATTTTTTACATTTTTCCTTGCGTTCTTTCTGCGAATTCAGAAAATTTTAGCCCGTTCAGATGAAAACAATTATTGTTTTAGTTTAAACCACTGCGATATGTTCTTTATATATTCGAATAGATCTCGTCGAGAGTTTTAAAACGATACGATGCACAGTCATTTTGCACACACGTTTGTCCAAATAAACCGCAATATTTTCAAAAATGTTCACCTGTTCACAAGAAAACAATTTTTAAAATGTTCAGTTCAAACTACTGGAAAATATTCTTTGTATACACTGACGGAAAAAAAATCCCAACACCAAGAAGGGGTTGTGTTAGACAGTTGGTAGGCGGTGAGAGTACATCTGTAAGATGACGTCTATGCAAATTTCGCGCTCGGCGCATACGTGTGGCGCTAGTAGCGTCCTCGGAACATGCAAAGCAGGTTTGCTGTAAATACACGCTGTAACGTTCGTGAGCGTTAGTTATCGTTGAGATTCGACGTAGTGTGTTGATGTTAGTCAAGAATGCCTTTAAGAAGACGAAGAAGCCGTTACCAACAGCTCACGGAGTTTGAACGTATTCGTGTAAATAGGGCTACGAGAAGGTGGACTTTCTTTCCACAATATTGCAGAAAGACTTGGCAGGAATGTAGCCACTGTGCATGATTGTTGGCAGCGGTGGTCAAGGGAAGGTACTGTCTCAAGAAGACCGAGTTCCGGCAGGCCACATGCCACTACTGAGAGAGAAGACCGCCATGTACGGCGTATGGCCGTGGCGCATCGTACTGCGTCTGCGGCAGCAATTCGAGCTGCAGTTGCCACCACAGTGACACAACGAACTGTTACAAATCGGTTACTTGAAGGACAGCTCCGAGCCAGACGCCCTGTAGGGTGCATTCTACTTACTCCAAACCACTGCCGTTTGCGACGTCAGTGGTGTCAAGCTAGAGCTCATTGGAGGACGGAGTGGAGATCTGTTGTGTTTTCTGATGAAAGCCGATTCTGCCTGAGTGCCAGTGATGGCCGTGTGTTGGTTAGAAGGAGGCCAGGTGAGCTCCTGCAACCAACTTGTCTGCGAACGAGACACACTGGACCTACACCTGGAGTTATGGTCTGTGGAGCAATTTTCTATGACAGCAGGACCACTCTCGTGGTTATCCCATGCACCCTGACGGCACGTCGGTCTGGTGATTCAACCTGTTGTGCTGCCATTCATGAACAGCATTCCAGGGGTTGTTTTCCAACAGGATAACGCTCGCCCGCATACCGCTGTTGTAACCCAACATGCTCTACAGAGTGTCGAAATGTTTCCGTGGCCTGCTAGATCACCAGATCTTTCACCAATCGAGCACGTACGGGACATCATTGGACTACAACTCTAGCTTCATCCCCAACCAGCATTAACCGTCCCTGTATTGACCGACCAAGTGCAACAGGCATGGAACTCCATCACACAAACTGACATCCAGCACCTGTACGACACAATGCATGAACGTTTGCGTGCTTGCATTCAACATTCTGGCGGTTACACCGGTTATTAATGTACCAGCATTTCACATTTAAACATGATTATTTGATCATAATAAATAACACGCACGGACAATGAAATTTGCGCACCAAAAAGAAAGCATGCTACAACCGCGAAACTTTGCAAACAGCTAGAGTGCGTACTGGCATGCACATGATCAAAGTTTGGTGCGAGTGCGCATGACCGCCCATCCTGTGGTGGCGCTGCAAGCATGAACAGGCAGCTTTATAAAACGGCGTGTGGTAGATTCCCTATGAAAGCGAAAAGCAGACGCCGACGCAAGCAAGAGTACAAAGTGACAAGGATGCTGGGTAGACGCCAGAGACGTCGATTTAAGCAACGTATGGACTTTGAGAGAAGCCTGATCATCGCGCTGAAAACAGCAGGGTGGTCGGCGCGCCGTATAGCCCAGCACGTGGATCGTTCTGACCATACCGTCCAACTGTGTAGGGAACAGTGGACACGTGACGTAGCTGCCACACTGTGGAACGGCTCCGCACGGCCTATGCCATGTCCAGACACACGCTGGTAGACAGGATCAACGGATCGTGCGCTAGGAACAAACGGATCCCACACGGACCCGGTCCACTTCACAGGCCAGATGTAGCAGCTCCTGTGTGCCCATGAACAGCTTCTTCCCGACGCCCAGCGGAAGCGAATATGCGATCCCAACGCCCCTTACGTGTGCTGCCATTAACACCGGAACATCGCTGGCTCCGTTTGCAGTGGTGCCAGACCAAAGCGACGTGGAACGCCACCGACTGGCGACGAGTGGTATATAGCGGTGAGTTCCGCTTCGTTTTGAGGACAGATAATCATCGTATCAGGGTGTGGTGGTTCCCGGGTCAACAGTACAATCTCAACCTCGCTATCGAGAGCCACACCTTATATACTTCAGGCATTATGGCCTGGGGAGCCATTCCCTACGATAGCCGATTAGATCTAGTAGTGGCACGTGGATCATTGACGCGCCAGCGGTATGTGGACGAGATCCTACGGCCCCATGTGCTCCCCTTTCTGGCGGGGATTCCAGGTGCGCTATACAGCAGGAAAATGACCCCCCCCCCGGCTCGTATTGCCCAGGACTGCCTATGTCATGTCCAGACACTTCCATGACCTGCCCGCTGCCCGGACATGTCCCCTATCGAGCATGTGTGGGACCAGTTGAAACGATATAAATAATAACCCTACTAGCATCATGTATTTTAAATTATGTCCAGTTTTTCCCTAGGAGATGTAAGGGTATTGGTCAGAAGCTGTAATTTATGTTTAGTCGCATGAGCTAAGCCGGGGATTTCGAGATTCTATTAGCGTATATATCTCGTCACAGCAAGTTTAAGAAAGACATTTTTTCTCGAGTTCTCTCTACCAGTGAATGTGGGCCGTAGAGAATGTTAGTTCTTGAAAGTACTGGCTCTGTTCTCCACACTTCCATCGAAGACATACACTGAGTGATTACTAAATTATAACCACCCCTCTCAAACTTAGATACAAGTTTTCCAAGAGGGCGCGATTAGTCGACAGTTGTAGCATATACACTGAAGAGCAATTGAATTAGAAATTCCTGTCTAGTAACGCGTAGCAACACCTTTCGCCCTGATGACGGCGGCGATTCGTCTCGGCATGGACTCGTCAAGACACCGGAAGCGTTGGGAAGCCATATGGATCCACGACCTCTGTACAAGCTCCCACAGTTCACGAAGATTTGATGGAGGGGGTCAGAGCCTCGAACATCTCTCTCGATGGCATCCAAGATGTGCTCGGTGGGATTGAGGTCAGGTGACCTAGCTGGCCACGGAAGCGAGGTCACGTTGGCGGAGTGTCCATCCAACCATTCGGATACAATTCGGGAGCGATGGCACGGTGCATTGTCTTGTTGCAGAATAAGGTCCCCAGTGGGATGTTGAAGACGCACAAACGGAAGCAAATGGTCGTCCAGGGATCTCGGTAACGTTGACCTATGAGGGACGATGTCACACGTACCGGGGGTCCCATTTCAGTCCACGTAAACAGTCCCCAGACGAGAATGCAACCCCCACTAGCTTAAAGAGTACCCTGCTGGCAAGAAGGATCCATCGCTTCATGTGGTTTGCACCGTACTCGTATCCTTCCATCCGCATGTACCAACGTGAATCTCGACTCATCAGTCCAGGTAACATTTTCCCACATGTCTTGGGTCCAGTGGCGATGTTCACCCGCCCATGCTAATCTTTGCACCCTGTGATGTGCGGTCAGCAGCGGTACCCTCGTGGGACGATGGCTTCTGTACCCCATAGCAAGGAGATGATTCTTGATTGTGTGGCTGCTTACACGTTTTTGTGCACCAGTGTTAAATTAGAGAGTGATTTCTTGCACTGTGGCCCGTCTATCCCCTGTTACAATTCGAGCTAACCGACGATGACCCCGCTCATCCATACACTGTTGTCCACGACAGTTGGCCCTTGCAGGGATAGTTTTAACGAATTCGATGTACTAATGGTGCACCCGTGACACACTGGCATGTGAAAACTCCAGTCCCTGTACGACTTCCGAGATGGAGTGACCCATTCGTCGGGACCTGACAATTCGCCCACGATGAAAAGCGCTTAGATCCTTCGTCTTACCCATACTGAGCCTAACTCTTACTGATTCCCGTCGCATCACTCCTTATATTGTCGGATCGCTGCATATTTCATGTCGTTTCCGTTTACAGGGCCGCCCACAGCGCCACATTTGCATAACGCCAGCTGTCTCTAATTCAATTGCTGTTCAGTGTACATATGGTGTGAATGGAACAGTAGGTAGTAAAAGTTGGTGCATGATGGGTAAAAAGAAAGTTTATCGAACTTTGAGAGAGAACACATTGTGGAAGCTCAGAAAGCGGGTGCCTCAAACTCCCAAACGGCTGAACTGTTATGTTGTTTGCGGCCCGCCGACTAACGTGAAAATGGCCAAACAACGACCCGGACGCAAAACTACACAGGACAGCGAAAGGTTGACGTGAGTGATGAGCAACAGGTCCGACGATTCGTACAGACCAACACACACATCACTGTTCAACATTTGAGTACCCAATACAACAAAGCTCAACCCGGAACAGCATCTGTCATGACCAAGAGTTGCACGCTCACAGGTCTATAACAGCAAACAAGCTCTGCACATCCTCACCTAACCACGGTTTTCCGGTGCAAAAGACTCGTCTGGTGCAAAGATCATGCACGTTGGACTTCGGATGACTGGAAATAAAGTGTGCTGGTCTGGCGAATCGCATTTTTCACTCCACTCCGTGTATGGTCGTGTACATATTTGGCACAAACAATATGAGGCACTCGATCCATCCTGCATGGTCTCCACAGTGCAAGCCGGTTGCATGGTGTAGGCCATGTTTACCTCGCAGTAACTTTGCTCCCTGGTGCATGTGGAATAACTTATGACTGGAGTCTACTGTCGTGAATTGCTTGCTGACTATGTACACCCAGCAATGTTTTAATTGTTTTCCGAATGGCGACGGTGTCTTCCATGATGAGAATGTGCAGAACCACAGGTCCAATGTTGTGCAGGAATGATTTGAGGAACACAGTTCAGACTTCCAGCATATTCATGGGCCTCTGGAGTCTCCCGATATCAATCTGATAGAGTATTTGTTAGAACACTATGGAACGGCATATCAAGCGTCCGGACATACCAATAATCTCCATATCTGTATTGAAGGCCGCATTACACACATAGTGGATGCCCATACCTCCCAAGTAGTTTCCTCTCTTACTGAATCGATGCCACGTCGCGTCGGTTAACTGATGTACTCAGCGCGAAAGGAGGACCTACGAAGTATTAGGTACTTGGTCATAATTCAATGATCACACAGTGTATTTCTTCTGTCTCTCTCTATATTTCTATCATCTATCTATCTATCTATCTATCTATCTATCTATCTATCTATCTATCTATCTATCTATCTCTATCTATTCCATCTATATTTCTCTCTCTATATATATAAATATCTATATACATATATATCTCTACCCCTGTCTCTCTCTCTCTCTCTCTCTCTCTCTCTCTCTCTCTCTCTCTCTCTTTCTTTCTCTCTCTCTCTATATATATATACACTACTAAGTAGAGACTGGAATAAAAATGTTTTTAACAAGAACAAAAACAACTAAGAAAACCTCAAAACCCAACAGGCATGAGTAAAACATAAAATAAAGTAATTCCAAACCTGAATTAGGGCTTTGACTCTGCTCTTGGGTATGTATATACACTGGCGGAAAGTGAAAAAAGAACACCAAGAAGGAGTTGGCGGACGATCATGAAATCTACATATGTTAATGGGGTCGAGATTACGTAGGTGTGATGTTAATTTCGGGACCAACCGGTGAGCGCTTACGCCACAGCACGGCGTAATATGCAAATTATTGTCGGTGGTATTTAAGGAGTACGGCAAAGAGAATGTAATCATTCGTCGGCGTACGGACACGTGCGAAGACCCTGAAGAAGCTGCATTGCCTGAACATGGAAGACGTGTACGACTTCAGCGGTTGTCGGACTTCGAGCGAGGTCGTATACTCAGACTCCGCGAGGCCGGATAGTCGTATCGTCGTATTGCGGAGCGAATTGGACCGCAAGTATCGGTGGTGGTACGATGGTGGCGTAGATGGTCCGAGGAACATTCCCACACGAGAAGACATGGAACCGGAAGTCACAGACGGACTGATGAGCGGACCGATCGACGCATAAGAAGAGCGGCGTTGTCAAACAGAACATTCACTGCGACGCAAATCCGAGCTGCCGTTGCACCTGAGGTGACTGTACGAACAATCCACAACCGTCTACTGGATGCAGGACTAAGTGCATGTGTGTCTCTGGCATGTGTACCTCTGACTCCAGCCCACCGTCAGGAACGGCTGCAGTGGTGTCGCCAACGTCTGCACTGGAGAACGCAATGGCGATCTGTCGTGTTCAGCGATGAAAGCAGATTCTGCTTGGGAGCCTCCGATGGCCGTATGCGTGTTCGCAGACGCACAGGAGAGCGTCTCCACCCTTCTTGCATCCGCCAGTGACACACAGGGCCTACACCTGGTCTCCTGGTGTGGGGAGCAATCAGCTATCAGTCCCGTACACAACTAGTGTTTGTACCGGGTACGTTAAACAGCAACTATTACATCAACAACATCATTCAGCCCGTTGTTGTGTCATTTATAAGGTCGGTCCATCGTGGTGTTTTCCAGCAAGATAACGCACGACCACACACTGCACGTGCAACGCAACATCCACTTCAGGGTGTGAGACAACTTCAATGGCCTGCACGTTCACCGGATTTGTCTCCCATTGAGCACGTGTGGGATTTTATGGGACAACGACTTATCCGGTCTCCACGGCCATCTCCGATTTACGCGTCCAGGTTGAGGATGCTTGGAACTCAATACGCCAAACTTACATCCAACATCTGTACGACAGACTCCATGCCAGAATTGCACAGTGTGACGCAGTTCATGGCGGTTCAACCTCGTACTAACTATGTTACATGGAAATGTTATTTTTCAGTTTACCAGCAAATACAGCTGTATTTTGCCATAACGTTTTGATCACGTTATCCTCTGTATTCCGTTATTATGCTGTATAAATTTCGTTGGTATCAGACGTCTCCTTCTTGGTGTTCTTTTTTCACCTTCCGCCAGTGTATATATCTATCTATCTATCTATCTATATATATATATATATATATATATCTCCCTCTATCTATCTATCTATCTATCTATCTATCTATCTATCTATCTATCTATCTATCTATCTATCTATCTATCTATCTATCTATATAAATATCTATATTCATATATATCTCTACTCTCTCTCTCTCTCTCTATATATATATATATATACTACTGAGTAGAGACTGGAATAAAAAAAATATTTAACGAGGACAAAAACAACTAAGAAAACCTCAAAAACCAACAGGCATGAGTAAAAAATAAAATAAAGTAATAGCAAACCTGAATCGAGTCTTTGACTCTGGTCTTTGGTATGTGTATATATATATATCTTGTATGACATGTAAGTTATTCATTTACATGTCATACAATTAGTGAAAACTGCCCGCCTCCCCACCCCCAGTCAAGTGGTCAAAAGCGCTAATTTCTAATTTATGGCCAATTGCGCAAGCTGTGCCCGGGATTCGGGACTTGAACACGGAAGTGTTATGAGCTGATGACACGTGAATTGCAAATTCTCTGCATATTATATTAGTATATACTTGTATGTCATCAGGGCACGTATACAGGAGATACCAGTTTCCTCAAGTTCCCTCTACCGCCTAAGGTGATACGTAGATAATGTTTGTTCTTGAAAGTTCTGTTTGTGTTGGCCATACGCCCATCACAGATATATTTCCTGTCACTCTCTTTCTCTCACGGCAAGTTCTTTTTCCTGAAGATATGTATTTAGTGATGATATCCATTAGGCAGGCTGCCCCCTTGAGCGAGTGGTCAGAAGCGCTAGTTTATGGCTAGTCGCGCGAGCTAAGCACATCTTCCGGGATCAATTCCCGAAAAAGGCTCATTTCCTTTTCTGGAACCAGGGATCCTAATTAGAGAGGAATGATAGCTTATGTCGGTACGAGCTATCAAAGGCAGTTGTTAAACCTGAAAGAAAAATATTTTGAGCAGGTACGTTCTTTCAACTGTTGAACAAGAGCGCATTTTACTTTCAAGGAGAAAGTAGTTTCAGTTTTTTTTTTCAAGAATGAAAAAAAAAGCTTACGATGCCTCGCTATATTTTGGCACGACTCAACAAATTTTATGCGAAACAAATTCTCAACTCTCTGATGGGGAAGAGAAACTGCGCTTTCTACAAATAAAAAAAAAGAAAAATGTCACAAACAGCGTCATAAATATTGACACAAGAAAATTTCAGTTCGAAGGAGTCATCTGCAGAAACATTCCTTGCATTGCCTCCTAGTGAAACACGCTTTGTCTGAATGTCATTTTACGGGAATGAATTCATAAAACAAGCATGGAGGCAGAGAGATATCCAGAGAAGAAGTCCAGATGCTTTATACATTTTACAACAGAAACACAAATAAACCGACTCTTATGTCACAGGCTCCAAAACTCTGAACCTCTTTTCCCTGACGCCATATCTACTTTTCTCCAGATCCCATCAACAAAACGCCTCCCAAATGGGATAATGCCACACAGTAAAGAAACGACAAGGAAAGTAGTGGGGAAAATATGGACTGATTTTTTTTCGAGAAAGTTTTTGGAGTTGAGCTTTCGGAAACCCAGCGGACGTAAAATCTGAACAAACAAGATAAAATGGGGAGGAGTAATAATGAAGATTATTTTGATGGGATCCACAATATTAGCTGGGTAGGAATTTTCCATTTCCGTATTCTCTATTTCATTGATGAAAGGAAGTACTTACGGTTATTTCCTTTTGTGGTGTTTTATTGAGATGGCTTTCACTTTTATTAGCCCACTACGTTTTAGTGCACATCGTGTGATTTCAAGCAGGGTTGGTAGCCTTTCTCACAACTAAACGGAATTCGTATTCCTTGTTCTGAAAACTTCAGCGTTCAGAGATAAAAGCAAAATTTACGCCCACGAATTCTTTTAATGCAGCGATGAACTTTAGGGATACATATATAAAAATATAAGCTCGCATGAAAAGGTATTGATTTTTTTTAAAGAAGAGAACGAGCGGAACATCTGTTACAGTCAGTCTAAGTGCAGTCCAAATATTTAATTTAGTGCTATCCAGTATTAATACCAAGTGCCCATAAATGAAAAGTAAATATACCAAATATTCAAAGATGCCCCCGGTTCGACTCCAAGTGACGTCATGAGCATTAATTAAAAAACTGAACGTAGATCAGGAATATCAAACAGAAACCATCGCTATTTCCGCGTTAATAAGTGAGTCACGGAAAAAAATCTCATCGGCCGCCAACGGGAATCGAACCCAGGGTCTAACAGTTACGCGCCGGACATGCTACCACTGCACCACAGCGGCCTAGAATTCTCCAGACTCACAAGTGATTAACTGCCAAACCACATGGCAGGTTACTCCATGGAGCCCCGAAAAATGCTGGGGATTCACCAAAGATGGAAAGCAGCAACTGAACAAATAACTAGAAGGCGAATAAGTAATTAATTCATACACTCGACGTGGATCAGGAACACCAAACAGAAATCATCGCTCTTTTCAATCTCTTTTCATCGCTCTTTCCAATCTCTTTTCATCACTCTTTCCAATCTCTTTTCATCACTCTTTTCAATCTCTTTTCATCGCTCTTTCCAATCTCTTTTCATCGCTCTTTCCAATCTCTTTTCATCACTCTTTCCAATCTCTTTTCATCGCTCTTTCCAAGAGCGATGGTTTCTGTTTGGTGAGTTATGAGCAGTTTGTCATTGCGTCACTTGATTTTCTTTGTTCTTATTTTGAGGGAAGGGAAATTACGTGCTTGTAATATAACTTTATTGGTCCGATTTGAAAAATTATTTCTGCATTGGGAAGAACGAAATGTGAGAACGATGAACCTTGCTTCTCGGTCCGTTTCCGATGTACAACTTTTCCGTAAGAAATAAGAAGACATAAATGCAGAAACAATTGAATTCAAAGCACATCTTTTTTATACCATTGCCGCTAAATTTTCAATTGAAAACGAAATATTTCTTTCCTTGAATAACATTTATAACGAAGACTATTTTACGTAAAATTTTGCTTTTTCATGTAACACACACGATTTTTCTGCCAGTGGGTGTAAATGTAAAATGCTATTTTCCAGATATCTCTGCTTCTAAAAATCCCATTTAGAAAATCTTTTTTTTTTTTTTTTTGTATGTCGGATACAGTTGTTGGTGGAAAATATAATGCATGTAATTTCTAATTTATGATAAAGAACTGTTTTGCCACTAAGGGGTGCAATTCCCACACTGAGCCACCGTCTTTTAGGAATAGAAAACAGCGACCCAGTGCTGGGTCTACGTTAAATTCCAAGGTAACTGGGCTGTATATTTCTGCTTTTTGTTTTTTTGATTGGAGGTTTAACAAGTCTCCCGTCACTAATTTAAGGTAACAGATTCCAGGGAAGGGAGAGAGCCAGTGCCGTAAGACAAACACAACATCCATGCCCCACCGGGATTCGAGCCTGGACCCCTTTTGGACGAATGATCAGAGGCCATCACTTAGACCACTGTGCCACCGGGGTCGGCTATTTCCGCTTCTGATGCACTCGCAGAAATGCCTGCGATTTTAAAACTTCGATTGAAAAAATGCCGTTAGATACCAATCACTACGCAAAACCTTTTGCGAATAATTTGTGCTTCAAATAATGCATAGTTTTTCCTCCAGGGGGAGTAATTATGTCTTTTCTTTCTTGATATATCTAAGCACCTGACAATCCGATATGAAAAATATCTTTTTGTCAGCCATTGTTTCTGGTGCGGATATACAAAATCACACGTTTGCCACTAGAAGCCATAAGTTCATGTTTACGTTTGCAGACATATCTGCACATCCGACTGAAAAACATCCTTTTTCGGTCACGTAATACTGACTATGAAATATTTCATGCTCAATTTCGGCTCTGAATATCAACTTCCTCGCTAGGTAGCGCAATTGTTTAAACTGTTTTTCTTGATGTCCGGTCAAATGTCGGATTTAAAATATTACTTTAACACCGGAAATCATTCACTTTGCGGAAGTTTTTATGTGTGCTCGCGTGTTTGTGTATTTCACAGTCATGGTGAGTATTTCTTTTTTAAATGTGCATTCGCTTCTAAAAATCTATTGGAAACTTTTTTATACTGTCTGGCTTTCCCAAGGTAATTATTGGAACATCATCATCTTTAAATAATGTCCAGTCTTGGCTATTCTCCCAACTTCACAACGCCGGCAAGTCTTATCGCTGTAACTTTGTCCATTTGATTAATACGGCACCACAGTAATACGTCATCTACAACAAGTTAAGTACTATGTTGCATCATTTCCCCCTTAAGAAATGCGTGAACATGAAATCATAGGTGTTCGGGTCCGTCGACAGCTATGATTAGCTCACTACAGAAATTTTTTGTCACTTATTCCGTACGATGTGTGAAAGAATCATGACACATTTTCGGAGCTTATGGCCAGAAGATTTATTTATGTTCGGATGCCAATATAACGTAAAACCGTTATTGCCTTTAGTGATCTTTGGAGAAATATGGAGATATGAAATCACAGGTTTTCGGGGCCGTCGACAACCATGGTTAGCTCACTACATCACACATAGTTTCGAACCTCACGGCCAGAAGATTAATTTACGTTCGTGCACCAATGTAGCATAAAATCTTTCTTGCCGGTGGTGGTATCCAAAACCACGTCTTCCTACTCTACAGCAGATCTTATCCCAACCTGCGTAGTTACAACAGCAAGGCTGCAACTGTTCCGATTTGACTCATATGTCACAGCAGTTCTACGTCGTTTTACATAGTATTTACAGTCTGTCTTATATAACCCTACGAGCATATTTATAGTTGGGTCTGTGACATGGTGCTTGCGTAGGGCCGAATTCATTATTAACAGAGGGGTGGCTGGATATTAATGCTTGAGCTGTGCAAATATCTGTTTTTCACTCCAGAACCTCCAACTTAAATACAAGTTTTCTTCTGTTTTCACCTGCTACTGACAGAAAGCGAAACTTCGATCACCACACGAATACTACACCCCGAAAGGGAAGATAGCTGACTTCATAATTCACATCTTCCGCCAGCCAGAAGTGGTCTTCACACACGAAGGAGAGTGTTGTGCGCTTGTTCGGAATCAATGGATTTTGCCTCCTTCTACCATTAAAGACTCCATCGTAGCAGAAGCTTTTCGCCATACGCTTGACGCCTAAAAGCTTTTTTCTTTACAGTTGTTATCCCCTCCATTTCAGCAGAAAAGGGGTCATTCTGTGCCTCCTTCGTAGTAAGAAAAGGATGAAAGAGCGGTGTTAAAGAAAAAGCGGTATTTCATTTGCTTGGAAGCTAGTGTATCATTCTCTGTGTTCATTGAAGCTAATCTCCGCTGAACATTATGTTATCTTGAGGTTTATGCGATGAAAACAGGAAAAGATCGGTTATTGGAAACTCCAAATAACGAAATACTTGATGGTGCCCTCTAAAGAACAAGCCGTCACTAAATGCTAGGGTTTCAGTTTTTCTCAGAGACCTATTTTTAATATTTACAGCGTTGAGAATTGCACTTGTGACTTTGATTTGTGACCATTAAGTGGAAAAGAAAGCTTAAAAAGTAATCCATTTTTGTAGTTAACCCGGGTTGCCAGTTAGCCAGCTAAACCTTTAGCGGTCACCAAGTCTATATTATTTTAAGACATGATGCTACTATCGATGTGAATTTCAGCTAGTGCGTGAGCTGTCATTTGCTTCACAAAAATCTCAAAGCGTTTTTTTTCGCCATAAAGTTACCATAAATTAGTCTTATAACATATTCTAGCACAAATCAAGTCGGTTTATTTTAACTCCAATCACACTAGTCAAAGCTGCCACATAAGTTCCTTGTAGAACCTTATTGCTAACATTCTGAATGTTTTTGTTTGTCTGTTTGTTTGGATGTTTACCGTGTTCAACTCAATGGTCTATAAGCAGCCGCTCGTCCCTAATTTAGGGCTACTGGTTCCAAGGAATGGAGAAAGCTGCTACTGTAAAACAAACACAACATCCATGCTTCACCAGGTTTCGGATCCGGAGCCATTTCGGTTGAGCTGTCAGAACCCAACGCTTAAATCATTGTACCACCTGGCCTGCTTCTAAAAGTTTAATCTTCAGATAAATTAATATGCCAGTAAATCTTGTTTTGTAGTTACTCACATATTTGTTTAACTACGAATGCATCACTTTAGTTTATAAATGTTACCTCTATCTTAAATCTGTTTCACAGTAACTGTATGATTTTTGTCTGTTTATATTTACAACTAATTACTTCAAATGTATATGGCATTTCTCCTTACTTGTCTGCGTAACAGCTATCGTTCTTTTATCATTTTTAATTATTTCACTAATAAAACTGGTCAATATGAAAAATGTTATAAACTCAAAATTACCCAATCTTAGCTAATTTTAGGTTGCTAAATTCGAAAATGGCATTTAAAATTGCCAGTTGTCTCTCATTTTTAAATTGAACCCGTGGTATCAAATTATGAGTGTTTCACATTATTGGTTACACCTTCCAATAAAAGTAAAGCACAACTGCAGCTTTAGTGGCACTAAAGTCTTATTATTAAATGATTTGACATTCCAGCAGGCTCTTTCTGCACTACGTGTTGAGTTCGTGTGACGCCTCGTGCTGATCACGTGATCCTTTTCACTCAATCATAAAGGAAGGATCCATAGAGTGGAAACAGACATAGGAGCCCATGGAAATTCCTCACATAGAAAGTGGCGCCCCCACGGACCTAAAACAGAAGCAAAATGTGACGTGACCCCGTGACGTCGGCAATAGTTGCTACGGTAACACAGCGCTCGGAGTATAACCAATCCACATGCACAACATTTAGTGTCTTTGATATACGTGGGGTTAAGTGAGAACATAGTGAAAAATAATAGTCCAGATATAGGAGAAAGGTTTTTAGTTAGTAGGATAGAGAACAGATAGGAAGAAAGTACTTCAGAAATAACAAAAAAATTACGGAGATGGAAAACAATTTTCACAAATGTTGGCCAATTATGGAAATACAGGCTACACAAATGCCGAGTAAAAAAAGATAAGCCGAAAAGCTAACGAAGCCAATAACGTAGATGTCGAAGCAGATGACAATTGAATACAAATTAGAATTGTAAGTGAAGCAGAGTGGATATGGAAGAAACAATCAAATGAACAACAGACACGTAAGAACCCAAACGTTATGAATTCTGTAAGGAAAAGTATACGATCAGTAAGTAATAAGCAAAATAATACCACTCATTAGAACGCTAGAGGAATTGAAAACCAAAAAGAATCTTAAAATTAATAACGCATTGCGCGTATTCGTCTTAAACACTGCCGGATAGAAAGTCAAAAGTCAAAGTAAAAACATTCGTTCGGACAAAAATCACGTGGTTCGTGGGTGTTCCCTGGGGAACCAGCTGTCAATCAACTGTAGTTCTGTTTTAGGTCGCTGGTGCGCTGCAGTCGATTTCATGACGTCATGAGTTTCAGCTTTATACAGCCAGTGTCTTCTTTATATATCCTTCCTTTATTCACTCAATGCTTCTCTCACGATCAGATCACTGGTAGGTGTCGCATGACATACGTTGCAGTTGTTATGTAGTACTCAGAATTTAAGTTCTTCAGTTGCTTCCGTCTTGAATATTTTCAGGTAACTTCTGTTTGTTTCATTTCTGCCGTAAAATATTAAAAACGTTACGTATGTGTGTGAATAATCCAGATAATTTCTGTTATGTACTGTATGTGGAGAAGTTAATTTGCGTCAGGAAAGTGTGCTCTAAGTGCAACTATAAAAAAACGTATATCTCTTGTATTTCGGTTGCAAAATCGGCAAACTTGACAAGAAATGGGCCCCACATATATACTATAATACCTGTGCTTAAAACCTGACTGCGTCGCTGAGGGGTAAGGGACCTTCCTTATATGCCCATTACAGTGCCAACGATTTGTATCTCGAGCCAACAAACCACACAACAGACTTATTTCTCTTTGGTGCCTCCTATCAAAAAAGGTATGACTGCGAAAAAGAGAAAAACAGTTTCTTATCCAAGTATACCTTCAGCGATTCGCGCCGTGGCTCATGGCAAATGACTACCTAATTATTCCTGACCAGCCTGAATTAATTATTTTCTTTTCCCGTGGTCTCTGATGAAGAAGAAAAATGGATTAATATGGTTTACACAGCAAATCACAGTAACTACATATATACACTGCTGGCCACCCAAAATTAAACACCAAGTAGGAAGCATTCGATTGGCCTGAAATTCGCAGCATGCGTCGTCCGCGAGAGGACATGCAAACGATTAGCATTGCAGGCCATATGCAAATCATGTGCGCCCGGCACGCCACCAAGAAGCACTGTAAGAAGGGTGCACAGAAGGCGGGGTATAAGTAGTGGAAGTGTGTTGTACTGCCGGACCTGTGCGTGGGAAGCATCCTGATGCCTCGTCACAGATTACGGCAGTTATTCACGTACGTTTCGGAGTTCGACAAAGGACGAGTAGTGGCTTATCGCGACAGCGGTTTATCGTACCGAGACCTCGGCGGCTATGTGGGACGTCATCCAGCCACAGTGAGGCAAGTATCAAATCAATGGGTGCAGGAGGGACGGACGGACCGACGTGAGCGATTGCCGCAGCCGCAGTACACCACCAATCGAGAGGACCGGAATGTTGTGCGGCGGGCATTGAAGGCTCGCACCGCCACATCACGGACGTTAGCGCAGGAATTCGGGTGTGTTACGCAACAACTCGTATCAGCACGTACCGTTCGACATCCACTGCAGGAGCGGGGACTTGTCGCACGGCGCCCATTGCTCCGATTACCATTGACGTTACACCACCGGCGAGTGTGGCGGTAGTGGGCCGTTGAACGCCGCACCTGGACTACGGAACGGCACGACATTGTCTTCTCCGACGAATCCCGCTTCTGCCCGCACCACCATGATGGTCGGATCCGCTTGTGGTGGCACAGCGGCGAGAGATAGTATGACACCTGCACTATGCATCGCCATACCGATCCGTCGCCTGGCGTTATGGTTTGGGGCGCTATTGGATATTACACCCGCATCCCTCTGGTACGCATCATCGGTACACTCAACAGCCACAGCTACATCTCCGACGTTTTGGTGCCTGTAGTCCTCCTTTATCTGCAGGATCAGCCAGCGGCCACGTTTCAACAGGACAATGCGCGCCCGCACGTGGCGCACATCGTGCAACAATTCTTCACGGCCCACCAGGTGTCCCTGCTGCCGTGGCCCGCCTGTTCTCCCGATATGTCGCCCATCGAACACGTCTGGCCGCTGATCGGCAACCGAGTGGCCCGGCAAGTGCCACCTGCGGCTACGCCTGATGAACTGTGGCAACGTGTGGAAGCAGCCTGGACCGACATACCCCAAGCCCACATCCAAAGCCTCTTTCGTTCGATGCCGCGGCGTGTAGCGGCCGTTATTGCCAGCCATGGGGGCCACACGAACTCTTGATGTCTGCTTGTTCCGGAAGTCACACGGGCCTGTGAGCTCAATCGTTTTATCTTTGTATCTGTTGTTATCTGTCCAGTAAATCTGGCTTTACTATTTCGTGCCTTTCTTGGTGTTGCATTTTGGTTGGCCAGCAGTGTACTTTATTATATTAATTATTTATTAATATATTATACTCGTATCGTTGTTAAGCTTCTGTTTGGGTACATTTTAAAATAATTTTCGGAAAGTTAGTATGACACCGAATTTTCGGGTGTAAAAAGCACGTCTTTTGAATCCGTTCTGACGCAAATTAAATTTATCAAAGCTATTCAAAGACAATGGAACCGGTATGGAAAACAATAGTATCTGACGGAAGAAAGAAGTTTTTTCAGTCTGGTCTTTAATCCCTCAGATATTGGCGTAAACGGAATCTTGAGCTTACGAACTCTTAGAAACAGAGTTATCGACAAAAATGAGATGTGACTTTACGTCCCCTGGTGGGAAAACCATGCATTATATTAGGAAAAAAGTATTCTCAAAAGGTTTATCCACATGAGCGGTATCGGTCCAAGAAAAAAAAAATTGGTCGAGTTTTCAGGAGCTCAGATTTTGCTACAAATACATCAGAAGCAGAAATTAACACGTATGACCCCTGGTGGCCAAACCATTCTTTACAAAACATTAGAAATCATGTGAAAAATATTTTCCATTAGGTCTTGTATGCGATACAGAAAGAATTTTTCAAATCGGAATTTTAGGAGCAGAAAACGCAATTTACCGTTATGCGCCCTAGCGGAAAGTCTTAAATGATTTACGTGAAAATTTTGAATTTATAGGAAAAACATTTCGCATCGGAAACACTATCCAACAACAAAGGAATATCTCAAATTGGACTTTTAGAAGTAGAGATATTGACAAAAATCAGATATGCATCTACGCTCCCTGGCGTAGAAACCATGCATTATTTCAAGAAGAAATTGTTTCTTAAAAGGTTTGTCGACATGGGTAGCACCGGTACAAAAAACGTTTTTTTCAATCGAGATTTTAGAAGCTCATATTTTGCTGCAAACACATCAGAATTGGAAATTAAGATTTACGCCACCTGGTGGCCATACCATTTTTTTACAAAAATTAGAAATTATGTGCAAAGGATTTTTCACCAGGAGCTGTATCCGGTGCAGAAGGAATTTTTCAAATCGGAGGTTTAGAACCAGAGTAATAGTGGGAAACGCAATTTACCTTTAAGCTCCCTAGCGGAAAGTCAATGAATTACTTGAAAATTTTGAATTATTAGGAAAAACATGTCAAACTAGAAACACTATCCAACAAAGAAGGACTTTTTTAAATCGGACTCATAGAAGTCGAGATATTGACAAAAATAAGTTGTACGTCTACGCCCCTTGGCGTAGAAACCATGCACTATTTTAAGAAGAAAATGTTTCTAAAAGATTTCTCGACACGAGTAGTTCGGTTTACAAACGGGACGTTTTTTTTTCAATTGAGAATTTAGAAGCTCATAGTTTGCTGCAAATACATCAGAAGCGGAAATTAAGTTTACGCCCCCTGGTAGCCAAACCATTTTTTTTTTTTTTTTTACAAAAATTAGAAATTATTAGCAAACGATTTCCCATCAGGAGTTGTATCCGGTGCAGAAAGAATTTTTCAAATCTGAGATTTAGAAGCAGATATCGGGCGAAACGAAATTTACCTTTACGCCCCCTAGCGGAAAGTCTATGAATTACTTGAAAATTTTGAAATTATATGAAGTACATGTCATAGAGGAATAACTATCCAACAAAAAAGGAATTTCTCAAATCGAACCCCTAGAAGCAGGGATATTGACAAAAATAAGATATACATCTACGATCCCTGGCGTAGAGACCATGCACTATTTTAAGAAGAAAATGTTCCTAAAAGTTTGTTGACATGAGTAGTACCGGTCTACAAACGATGTTTTTTTTAATCGAGAATTTAGAAGCTCATATTTTGCTGCAAATACATCAGAAGCAGAAATTAAGATTTACGCCCCTGGTGGCCAAACTATTGTTTTACAAAAATTAGAAATTATGTGCCAACGATTTCCTATCTGGAACTGTATCAGGTGCAGAAAGAATTTTTCAAATCGGAGATTTAGAAGCAGAGATATAGGGCGAAACGCAATTTACATTTACGCCCCTAGCGGAAAATCTATGAATTACTTGAAAATTTTGAAATTATATTTGAAAAAATGTCACACGGAAAACACTATCCAACAAAGAAGAAATTTTTTAAATCCGACTCCTGGTAGTAGAGATATTGACAAAAATAAGATGTACATCTACGCCCCCTGGCGGAGAAACTGTGGGATATTTTAGGAAGAAAATATTCCGAAAAGGTTTATCGATGTGAGTGACATCAGTCCACGAAAGAATTTTTTCAATCGATATTTTAGAAGCTCAGATTTTATGGAAAGTACATCAGAAGCAAAAATTTACACTTACGCCCCCTGGTGACCAAAGTATTCTTTACCAAAAATTCGAAACTATTTGCAAAAGATTTTACATTAGGAGATGTATCCGCTGAAAAAAGATTTTTCAAATCGGAGTTTTAGGAGAAGAGTTATTGGAAAAAATGTAATTTACTTTTATGCCCCCTAGCGGAAAATCTATGCGTAATTTGAAAATGAAACTATATCTAAAACACTCTTCGATATAAATGGAATCGAAAGATAAAGGAATTTTTTCAATCGGATGTTTAGAAGCAAATATGTGGATTAAAACGTAATTTTGAATTCGACATCATATGCATTTACGCCCCCTAGCGGCAAAATTGTGCATCGTAAAAAAAAAACGAAATAAAGGATCACCATTCGCATATTTCAAGCTTCCGAATGCAAAAATAATTTTTCAAATCGGACTAATAGTTGCAGAGATACCGTGGGTACGGGCGGACGGATGGACTGACGGACGGATGGACGGGCAAACCGATAACAGAAGCACGATCTTTTTTTACAAAAGACGAGCTAAAAAACATTGTGCATAAGATGCTTGGTTATAGAGTTACAGATATTGTTTGATAAAACACGCGTTCACACCAGCATTCTACTGCGACACACACAACAATCCAGTACGAAGGGAGGTTCAATATAATTTCCCTTTTAAACAGAATTGTTGCCTTGTTGGTGCAGAGATCTAAGCGCTGTCTTATGCCTGTTCGTCCGATTGGGTCTGAGTTCGAATCCCGGTGATTCATGGATGTTGTTGCGTTTGTCTTTCGACACTATTTCTCTCAATTCCCTGAAACCAATGGCCCTAACTTAGGGACGGGCGACTGCTTCTAGCCCATTGAGTAATCACGGGGATAATAAAACCCTCAGCGAATATAAATAAATAAATAAATAAACACAAAGTACTCATGTGCTGAACGGACAAGAACAACAGATTGTCTCCAAGCAGAAAAGCATAAGGTGCAATGCAACATTTCTCTGAAGTTTCCTCCATTGTAAAGAATATCATTATTGTGGCACTCACAAATTTTTTGGGTATTGAGTACATGCTCTGCCGTTATGATGAATACCTTTTTGCTGCCTAGAGGTGGACAGATGCAGAACGTCTTTGATTAATCCAAGAGACAAAACTTAACAAGGTGCAGAACGTCTTTCATCAATCCAAGAGACAAAACTGAACAAGGTGCAGAACGTCTTTTATCAATCCAAGAGACAAAACTTAACAAGGCCAAGAACGTCTTTGATCAATCCAAGAGACAAAACTTAACAAGGTGCAGAACGTCTTTGACCAATCCAAGAGACAAAACTTAACAAGGTGCAGAACGTCTTTGACCAATCCAAGAGACAAAACTTAACAAGGTGCAGAACGTCTTTGACCGATTCAAGAGACAAAACTTAACAAGGTGCAGGTACTGCGATCGAGCGGCCTAGCTAACAGGTGTCGTGATCCGCCAGACCTAACGTCACGATTGCGGCCATAGAGCCCACTTTCGCCCGCACTGACAGACATCTGGCGGCATTCGTAGAAAAGTAGCATACTACTACACTGCTGGACAATTGCTAAGGACGGATCATAAATGTCTATATAGCGCATAAAAAGGTAAGTGTGGTTGGATGCCAAGTGAAATAAAATAATGTCAGAATGCCAGGACATTACAAGAAAGACAATTTATTGTGCTCTGAAATCCAGAAGGCTTTGGAACGTGTTCAAGGGACAAACAGGTCATTTTGTGCAGAATACGTACACGTGAAAAAAATGCAATTACCGTTCGCAGGCGTTCCGGCGTATGATGTCAATACGGGATATGGCCACCATGGAGGGCGATGCAAGATTCCACACGTCGTGTCATGCTTTGCACAACATTATCAAGCAGCTGTTGGGGTAATTTATCCCATTCCTCTGTCAGTGCACGGATGAGGGTGTCCTTGTTTATTGGAGGGCATTGGAAACCAGCAAGACTCCTCCCCAAAGCATTCCACACATTTTCAACGGGATTCAGATCTGGAGAACGTGCTGGCCATACGAGGCGTTGAATATCCTCGCTCTCAAGACACTCCTGGACAGCGACTGTTCGATGACATATTGCGTTTTCGTCCATGAAAATGAATCTATCACCGACAGCACCACGGAACATGCGAGCATGAGGTAGCAGAACATCATTAATGTATCGTTGGCCAGTCATAGTCCCAGTTGGAAGCACATAGAGGGACGTACGGCCATTGATCATGATGCCAGCCCATACCATGACACTACATGTCGGATATCGGTCCCTTTCCTGTATGTTTGCTGGACAATATGCAGTACCACTATCACGCCAGATCAGTTGTCGTCGACAATCAGACGATAGACTGTATCTACTCTCATCTGAGAAGAGGACAGCAGACCAGTCGTTATCAGTCCAATTGCGATGTTGATGGCACCATTGCAAACGGGCGGTACGGCGACATCTGGACAATGGGATGCACACAACAGGACGGCGGGCGTATAGTCCTCCTTCATGCAAACGTCTGGCGACAGTTTTTCGGGAGATCCGCTTGCCAGTAGCAGCCATAAACTGATTTGCTACCTCACCAGCTGCGCTGCGCCGGTGTCTTTTTGTTGATAGCACTAGGTACCGATCTTTTGCAGGTATCGTACTGCGAACACGACCTCCCCGTGACATTTGCTATACTCTCCATTTGTTTGAAATGATTTCCAAAGCCTTGAAACAACACTGTGACTGACGTCAAACTCCCTGGCAACATCTGCTATTTTTCTCCCTTCTTCAATCTTGCCAATAATACGGCCACGCGTAAAATCATCTAGGTGATGTCGGGAAGACATACTGAAAGTTGCAAGTTCGTCAATTGATTCTTTCCCTTTCAACTTTGCGTTTGAACAACAACGGTCAATACGCGTCAAATCCTTTATATCTCTTATCAGCGCTATGACGTCACGAACAAGTTCGGCAATCCAAAATTTGCATACGCACAACACGTCTTACTGTATCCCGCACTTATGTTAATTTCCACATTTTCCTGGTTTCCATTTTATGGTTGCTATCGTTGCTATTGTCATCCGTCCTTAGCAATTGTCCGGCAGTGTATAAAAATGAAATGCAAGCAACAATTCAAGACCTCGTGGCAGTAAGAGTTGCCAAAACAGGTCAATGAATGTCAATGTCTCCCAACATTGCATCACATTACTGGTACCTTGAGAGACATGCATGCTGCATTTTCTTGAGAAAAGGAACATGCTGTCATCAAATGAGTTCACTGAAATGCAAACACATAAGTCAAGCACAAGACATGATCACTATCCTGACTTTAAAAGTTGGCCTTGAACTGGTCTATCTTTCCACATAAATTTTGTTTGTAATATTACATATGGTTGTAGTTTCCTTTCAGTTTCTAACACTGACAACGTCAAAACAATTCCCGATATTTTTACATTAATTGCCCCTTGTTGTTTGCACCACTGCTATGCTTTATCTATTAGCTCAGCCTTAGTTATTAAACCAAAAGAAATTCTCTGGACCAGTGCAATGCAAGGCTCCAAAGTTAAATCATTCTGGTACATTATCCTTTTGCAGGATCCAATTTCTTTTAACTACGCTTTTGAATATCGAAATTCCCAACGGTTCCTATCTATATTATGTTCCTCTTTTGCACTTTTGTGAATGTTGGCTGAGGAAACGAACTGTTTGATTCCGAGTTAGGAAAGGGGCCTGAAGGATTTTTCTCACAAAAGACCTTTATCTGAGGTGCTGATCGCGAGTTTGTTGAACACTTTTTTTTTATCAGCGGTTATAATGACCGTCAGAAACTCTAAGGGCTATAAAGCTGTCGCCCGTCACCATTTCAGGGTTATTGATTCAGGAAAAGAAAACCGCCAGCTCCCAAAATAAAATGTACCACCATACCGCATCCGGAACTCGAACCCAAGCCAATTCGGACTAATGGTCTTGCCTCATCCGAGATTCAAGTCTGGACCACCTTGGGCAAATGGTTAGAATCCAGGAATTCAGACAATTCTGTCACTGGGGCAGCTTAATCAAGCCTTGGAATTAACGAAGGAGATCTTCACTGAGGAATTTTTAGCAGAAAGGGGAACATATTTTGTTTCCAACTCAGCTTTCTTAGCGAAAAAAACAGGAATATTAGGTGGAGGGAGTTTAAGATTTTATCAAATATCACTGTGAGGATCTGAGTTGAAGAGATATCTCATTTAATATTTAAATAGTACCTCTGTGTTGATTTTATTTTATATATATTATTCAAATTTGGGTAACAGTGATGAATATGTATTTTTATACATACATATGTTTAAGTCACAACTATATGCACAACGTGTGTGTAAAAGGGCAATTCTGTCCTTTTGTATAACTGCAAGGTATTTTTAAGACTATTTTTTACGCTTTCCAACCGTAGGTTCAAGAAGCGTATATGCTCCAGCTTTGTCCGTCCGTCCGCACGATAACTGGCGTAAAAATGGTTCGATTTCGATGAAATTTTAGTATGTGGTAGGGGACCACCTGGGGAGGAACCCTATTGAAAATGGGACAAATGGGGTCAAAGGTCACGACGTAGAAGCGGGATCCTTCCATTGCCTTTATGCGTCATAACTTGCGTAAATATAGTTCGATTTCAATGAAAGTTTACTATGTGGTAGGGGATCACCTGGGGAAGAACCCTATTGAAAATGGGACAAATGGGGTCAAAGGTCAGGACGTAGGAGCGGCATCATTCCACTGCTCTTATGCGTCATAAGTTGCGTAAATATGGTTCGATTTCAATGAAATTTTACTATGTGGTAGGGGACCGCCTGGGGACGAATTTTCTTCAAAATGACTGACGTGGGGTCAAAGGTCAGGAGATAACAGCGGGATGAATTCCATTGCACTTATGCGTCATAACGTGCGTAAAAATGGTTCGATTTCGATGAAATTTCAGTATGTGGTAGGGGAGAACTGGGGACGAACCCTCTGGAATGTGGACAAAATGGGGTCAAAGTTCAGGACATAGGATTGCGATCCATTCCATCGCTCTTATCCATATTTTTAAGGTGAACGTCAAGTAATTTTGCTTGCTCTACTTCCAATGGAAAAACTTTTGTACACATTTTCTTCACAATTAATGTGTTCTCAAGGATGAAAATTTGAACATCGATTAAAATAACTTTATTATAACTTGGAATACTTAATATTTTCTAAAACATAACCATAATTTTATTAAAAATCAATAACTTTTCCTTTGGTGGTGTTGAAACCAGAAAAAGGATGGCGCGACCTGTACTTTGATCACGTCAGTAGACAAACAAATGTTGGATTGCATAATTGTGGTTATGTTTTAGAAAATATCAAGTATTCCAAGTTATAAAATGAAGCTATTTTAATCGATGTTCAAATTTTCATCCTTGTGAACGCATTAATTGTTCAGAAAAAAGATGGCGCGACCTATATTTTCATGACGTCAGCAGACAGAAAATATTCAGTATTCCAAGTTATAAAATGAAGATATGTTAATCGATGTTCAAATTTTCATCCTTGGGAACGCATTAATTGGGAAGAAAATGTGTACAGAAATTTTTCCATTCCAAGTACAGGTAGCAAAATTACTTGACGTTTACCTTAAAGGAGTAATTCTTGTATGTATGTTAATTTTATTTTGAAAACGGCTCTAAGGATTTTGATAAAAGTCGTTAACCTACCGTTTTCTGGTACTAGAAATCGATTTAGCTTGATCTCGACTTTAAGAAAATTCGTTTAGTAGGTTAAATAACCACCCCGAATCACCAAGTTTGTAGTGTGGTGTCACGGCGTCGCCCCATTAGATGTTGGTGCGTGGTTATGCAATCTATCTCATTACGTCACACGTTGTTTGTGGATCCTATTAAAGTGTTATGACGTCACACCTTGGTAGCAGATGGTCGCGATTCCCATCTGCTTCATTACGTCACGGGTTGTGTGCGTATGTTCGTGTGCACGATAACTTGCGTAAAAATCGTTCGATTTCGCTGAAATTGTAGTATGTGGTAGGGGAACACCTGGGAAGTAACCCTATTGAAAGTGAACTAAATATAGTCAAAGGTCAGGACATAAGAGCAGGATCCATTCCACTGCTCTTATGCGTCATTACTAACGTAAAAATGGTTCGATTTAGATTAAATTTTAGTATGTGGTAGGAGACCACCTGAGGACGAACCCTATTGAAAATTGGCGAAATGGGGGTCAAAGGTTCAGGACATAGGAGCGGAATCACTTCCATCGCCATTATGAGTCATAACTTACGTAAAAATGTTACGATTTGGATGAAATGTTGGTATGTTGTAGAGACCTGTCTGGGGACCAATCCTGTTGAAAATGGGCGAAATGGAGGGAAAGGTTAGGACACAGGTGCGGGATCTATTCCATAGCGCTTATGCATTATAACTTACGTAAAATTGCTTCGATTGTGACAAAACTTTATCACGTTATTTCGGAGATATACTGAACAAGTTCTGATGAATATCATCCAAATGGATCAAAGGTCAGGGCACATGGGTGAGATTTATTCCACAGCCATTTTCCTCATAACTTGAGTAATAGCTTGAGTAATGATTTCGAGTATATTGGAAAGCGTATCATAATCAATGCATTGCATGATTTTACTAACTTGTTTAATTTTAATTACGGGTTTAACAACCACATGAGCAACTCATTTGGCTATAAGCAGTTGCCCGTCCCTAATTTAGGGCCACTGGTTCCAGGGAAGGAAGAGATCTACACTCGTACGTCAAACACAACATTCACGCCTCACCGGGAATCGAACCCGGACCCACCTCTCACGAATGATCAGGAGCCATGGCTTAAACCACTGTGCCACTGGGGAGGGGCAAGGATGTTTTTAAGGAGACAGTGTTGTGTTGTCGCACTTTCCAAGAGAGTTGTCTTCATTTGCATAGATACAATCGATTAGTCTTTCACATGCATGAATGCGGTACGAAAAGGCATTTCGTAACGAACTGTCGAACAGGAGATCCCCCTTGAGAGGTGCTGCAGAAAAAGAGTGAAGGGACACACGGAAATTGCAGGCAGATAGAAAAAGCAGTTACTTTTTGCGATCAATTTGCGGTAACCCGTAAACTAAAGACATGTAAATGCATTGTATATAGATATGTTAATAGATTTGTTAATAAATGTTTCCAAAATCAAAATCAGGTGATTAATAGGAACTTTCAATAAGGACATAAATCTTGTAAAACGAACCGCCAACCAATCGGGCCAAAAAAGCGGAGTTTCTGAACCCAGCGCCGGCAGAATCAGTCACCCTACTAATCAAACCTCCGATAATAAAGTACATTCATTCTCCAAAAAATAATATATAATCTGATATGCCAACATAGACGATTTAAAGAAACATGAAAAGCATCGTCCTTCGACTTCAAAGACGCTACCTGAAACTTTTTCAACGTCATGCTTAAAAGACACGAAAAAAAGCTTCCAATAGTTCCTGTTCAAGAGAAGGGGCTCTTGAAAATGTAACATCTAAGGATAGCGGCAAATTATACAAACATCAAAATGGTAAAGATTTTAGCCGCACTGCATATTGGTAAAGGTTTCGCATCTTTAAATCACGCAATATATCAAATATTTACCTAGTGAAGCATAACTTTTGGACAGAAATGGAGAAAGGAACACATCAGATTTAAAATTCCCTTTTACTGAAAAGATCGTCCTAGCGTAATAAATCTTAATCAATTACAGAATGTTCACACATTTTGGAACGCCTTTGATAAGAAATTACAGAAGGTAAAAAAAAAAAAAAAGTTAAAAGAATTGAAACCGGCAACACCATGTTAAATTAACACCAGAGAAACGCATCTGCCGAGTAAAATATCTTCTGCTAAGAAAATGGCGCATGTAAACACGCTGTAGATAGAAGGTTGTATTTTTGCTCTTTACGAAGAGAAATATTCGCATTCTGGAAATAAGAAAATCTGCGAAAATTATGGAATTGGAATTTCTAAATGTAAAATAAGCAATATTAATATTGGAGAGAAAAGTCGTTGAACAACAAAGGAATATCCAAAAAGGGTACGTACTTTTACGACTATTTCAAAAGAAAGGTCTCTGGTTCTAAAAGAAAATTTACCGACCCAAAAAGCAATCGCTAAGTTGTTAAAGATATTTCTATCAACCAGGTAATAAACAAAGATTCCAATTTGAAAAAAAAAAAAAAAAAAAAAAAAAAAAAACTGATGGTCACCGCCTTTTGCCAGGGCACGTGGCTGAGCGCAGAACACGGTGTAGACTTCTTTATGAAAATCACTTAGCCGGGGACAGATGGAAATTTATTGTGTCTGTTGATGAAGCATGGATCTATCCAAGGAGGTTATATTACTGGAGACACCACTCCTATCCACGCAGCATTGGCCGCCATAAGTCACCGTCTGTTTTGCAAATGAGGTCATGAGCAGGCACGACGCAGCCGCAGAAGAGAAGCTGCTTGGAAACCAATGGAACAAACGCTTCTAAGCGTATAAACAGATACAATTAGTAATTCAATAATCTTTATCAATGATACACAAGCTTACTGTTTCATCAACGGTATAATTTAGTTCGTTTTTGCCTGCATGTGACGTCACATCACAGATTAGCTGTGGCCTATGGCGGCAGAGCCAGTGGTGTCTCCAGTAATATAACCTCCTTGGATCTACCTAAACGACTGCAACAAACAAACGGTGGATTGATTATCGCTAAAGAGCAGAAAAGGACTTACGAACTTGGTTCCAAGAATCCAGAGAAGGTCCCGGTAAAAAATTCATGATTGCTGGTTTTTTGTACAACATGAAATCAAAGTTAAGAAAAGTTTAAAAGTAATTTTAAAAATCAATTCTAGATATTACCAGAATAATATTTTAACTCATATACAGGGTGATTGCAAACTCCTTCAACAAAACAAAAGAGGTGATAGTACACATAAGAACGAACAATATTTGCAATAGGACCTAGGGCCGCATTCCACTCCTAGTGCCAGAAAAGAGTAAATTTACATATCCACGTTGAGCCTTTAACAGTGAAAACAAGGCGACATACCTAATTTATGAGTTGGACAATTCCAATCGCATCAGAGAAAGACTCAAAGGAGCTGCTTAAACTGGCGTTCAAGGCCGTCGTTGCACTGCCCACACCAGCAAATGAAGGACTGTCGCACCCTCTCGTAGACTCCCGGTGTGGTGTCGATCACGACCGCAGCAACAGCGATTAGCGCGACGAGATTTTCCAGGGAGTTCACAGGTGTTTTTTTTTTTTTTTTTTTTATTGGAGGTTTAACGACCACCGTGAGCAACTCAATGGGCTATAAGCAGTCGCCCGTCCCTAATTTAGGGTCACTGGTTCCAGGGAAGGGAGAGAGCCAGTGCCGTAAGACAAACACAACATCCATGCCTGACCGGGATTCGAACCCGGACCCCTTACGGACGAATGATCAGAGGCCAACACCTTAGACCACTGCGCCACCGGGGCGGCGTTCACAGGTGTCTCGTACACCAATGTTTTCATGTGTCCCCCAGAAGAAGACGATTCCGAAATCTCTCACGGTACAGTTTTTGTGCTTCACGTCCATTACCACATGCTTGGCCGTACATCAGATGCATATCCGCCAATTCCTCGCAAGTGAAGTCCTCCATGCTCTTCACGAATACGTCAACTCCCATGTGATGTTCGCACGGTAATATCGCTGAACGGGTTCGGCTGCGTTTTTAAATGTTTGCTCCTCATCGTCTAAGCACGTGTTCAGCGCACCTGGTTTGCATCTTGTGCTTCTCGTGCACTGGTTGGAACTCCGTGTGCCTGCTGGACGTTCGTGCTCTTTTCTGGCACTAGGAGTGGAATGCGGCCCTAGGTTTCATTGCAAAAATTGTTCGTATTGATGTGTACTATGATCCCTCTTGTTTTGTTGAAGGAGTTTACAATCACCTTGTATATAAAGACGAAATGCCATTCCTTTATCCACAGACATTTCAAAGAGTAGAATTCCGTCACGATATGGCTACCAATCCTACATCCAAATCTGCAACTATTTCTTGAAAAAAAACGAAAGAAAAAATAAATAAAAAGACTCTAGTATCAAGTGTATACCTTTTGCTCATATTCCTTAAAACTCCCTTGGTGTGTAACCAATAGACTATTGTGCCTTCGGACTGCTAAAAAGAGCGCTTTCTAAACGCAGACCTAAAACGATGATTGGACTGTGGAAAGTAGTGGAAGAGGAGTGGAATAAAATACCACTACCAATTTTAAGAATACCCTGGGTTATTAAACATAACATTTAGGAAAGCAATTATTTTATGTTAAGCATTAATTAAATTTGGAAAATAATTCCAAAAATGTCCTCGATATTAGCACATTCTGATTTAGATAAAGATCATACGACTGCAAATATTCGTTTCAACGACTATGAAGTCATGTTAGAACAAAGGCATGGAACATTAAAGGAACATAACGAAAGAAATATCATTATCCTAGATATTCAGAAATTTTTGAAATCGTCCTCCTATTGGGTACAAAAGGACCAGTCAAAAAATTCATAAGGCCATTCAAATATTTTGGAAGACTAGTTTTACGAAGTGCGTCTAACTTGAACCAAGTCACTTAATACCTGCTGGATTAACGGAAAGCCTCATTTAAACTTGAAAATCAAAATGCATTATGGGATGAAAATTACCCGCACGTAGCTGATAAAGTTAATTTGTTGTATTTTATAATCCATGAGTCTAATCCTGGTTCCACTAGATTTTCTTCTGTGTTGGAAATGTACAATACCTATCTAGCATAATTATATAAAATACGTTATGCGTCTGAGGTGGACAAACGGGTCTGTATCACAGGGGTAACACTTATTTAGTTGGAAAGCACTAACAGCAGAAAGCAATCTAACAATGGCAAAGTGCAGGTAAGAAAACATTTGCATTTAATATTATATTCACTGTAAAATACACTATACTTACAAAAGTATCCGGACAACCCTTAAAAAGCAAATGAACGGATCCGCTGCGTTGTTAACATGTGCAGTACAGCTGCTAACGGTATAAAAACAAGCTTGCAGCTGACCGTGATCATAGCGAACTGTGAGCTAGAGTGAAAATTTGTGGCGGGAGAGAACTAACTTTGAGAAAGGAAAGATTGTTGGGTGTTATATTAGTGGGTTGTCGATAAGAGAAGCTGAGAGGCGTTTAAACATACCCAAGTCAACTGTTTTGGATGTACTGAATAAGTAGAAGACACGTGCCTGAAGCAGCAAAACGTACCGACAGACCAAATAAAATCAGTTACAGAAGACGTCGAAGCCTCAGAAGAGTCGTTACAGCTAATCAACGGAGTACTTCACAGGACCTTAGTGTACAGGTGAGTAAAAATGCTGAAACCTCAGATGTACAGCACCATTCGCAGCGATCTTCATTCCATGGGTTACCGTGGTCATGCGACTGCTCATAAGCCTTTCATCTCCACTCGGAATGTTACTCGTCGTTTAGCATGGTGTAAAGAACATTTATCGTGGACCGTGATCAATCGAAGCGACTCCTATGTCTCACGGCATGAGTGGGTATGGCTGCAGCCTTGGTAACGCTATTTACCACAGTGTACTGTCCCTACGGTCAAGTGTTGAGGTGGCAGTGTACTCGTGTGAGAGTGTTTTTCGTGGTATGGCACCGGCACAATCATTATCGTGGACAAACCTGTTAACCAGCACGTCTGCCTCGATGTCCTGGACAACTCTGTGGCATTGTCCTAGCAACTCTGTGGCAATACTTAGGAACCGAGCCTTGTTAGTACCAGCAGGATAATGGCACCGAGCCATAAAGCAAGTACTGGTACGGCGTGGTTCGACGATAATTCAGTATCGGGTGTAGACTGGCCACCACAGAGCTCTGATGTTAATCCCATAGAGCACCGAACACCTATAGGTGAATTAGAGCCCCGCATAAGAAGTTTGGAACCAAGGCTAACTACTAAGCAACAGTTAGCGGCAGCATTATTTACCGAATGGATGCGCATACATATTGCTGTGTTCCAAAACCTTGTCGAAAGCATGTGTCGTAGGGTCAGTTTTCACACAGTATTTATTAGAAGAAAGATACAGGAGATGTGCTTGAATAAATCATCTCAAATGATGTATGACAAAAAAATATTTACAGATGCTTGTAGCTTACGCTACTGCTTATTTACACGGTTCTGTACATTGATGATAGTAAAAAAACAGTTAATTACACCCGAGTGTCTGGTGAGGCAACAAAAGTCTCTGACAAAGCAAAGAATAGGAACAATTCAGCTAGAAGAGCGTTATACAATATTAATTTTGCACAGTATTGATGCAAGGAATAATACAGAATTCGAGCTTGCAGACATAGATTCAAAAGACAGGTGATGAGAAATTAACAGAATGTGCAGCTTGCGCTACGTTAATTACAGGATTCGGTGCAACGTTTGCATGACAACAGTTAAGTGCAGTAGAAATCTGGCGAGGCAATATGAATCTCTGGTAATACAGAGAGTAAAATCAATCCAGAATGATGAGCACTATAGAGTATAAATTTTACACAATATTGATGAAAAAAAAAAGTTCTGACCGAAAGGTAAAACATTGTGGGTGACCTGGAAAACCAGGAGGTTGCAGGTGATCAAGGGACAAACATGAAATCGAAAGTTCGAAAGACAGATGATGAAAAATTTACAGATGAATGTGGCTCGCGGTACTACATGTTACATACAACGGTGATATGAAAAATAGTTATATACAATAATTTTCCTGAGAATACAAAAGAAAAAATAATCTCTGAAAATACAGAGAGAAGACACAACTCATCACAGTGAGTATTGGAGAACACAAATTTATACAGTTGAAAAGTAAAATTACACTGTTGAATCAGGAATTGAAGATAAGAATATACTGTAAAAACGACAAAGTTTACAGATGTCTGTGGTTCGTGAAACGACCTATATACATGATTCTGTACAATGAGAAGTTACAATTTATATATATTGATTTGTCAGAGGTGGTAAAAAGAAATAGTCTCTGACATCGCAGAGAGAATACATAATTCAGCAAGATGAGTAATGAAAAACAAAAAAATTTACACATGAGTTATACACGAAATGATACATGTGAAGAGGATGAGAACAGAGTCTTAAAAAAAGCGTGAAAAGAAATTGACAATTATAAGTAGCTCATGCTTCGAACAATTCATAGGATTCTATACAATAATTGATCTACTAAAAGTGATGTACAATAGTGAGACAAACAAAAAAATTCTGATAAAATAGAGAGTACAAATAATATAGTACAGTGAATGTTGAGGAACAAGATTGCACTCAGTTGCGAAGCAAGAAAAAAAACAGGAAATGTGTATAGAAAAATCGTCTCAAAATGACATATGAAAAGAAGATTTACAGGTGCTTGTAGCTGACGCAACGACCTATTCACAAAGCTCAATATAGTGGTGAGAGAATACAGTTTATGTATGATAATTTGTCGGAAAAGACAAAAAATAGTCTCTGATGAAGCAGAGATTGAAGACAAATCAGCATGGCAAAAATTGTATCTATCAGGAGGTAGGTGAAACAAAAGTTCCGACTGTAAGGTGAAGCGTTGGGGGCGACCCTGCAAACCAAGTGGTTGCTGGTGACCAAGTTGATAGGAACTGTGGTTCACTGCAGCGTGCAACTGCAGTGGTAAGTTCTAGTCGAAGGCGTGAGAGTAGGCGATTACGAAAATGACAAAGTAACGCAGTACTGACTTTATTTATGTCAGTAGAAGCTTCGGGGGACGCTGAAGATGATACACCTGAATTATATGTTTTACAAGCACGAAGATGTAGGAGCAGACTGCCGGAAGGTGAATAGGGCGAGAAGAGTTCAGAAGTAGTGTTCGGTAGGCGCTGAAGGTGAGGACGGTCTCACAGGATCGTTGCGCTAGCGTGAAAGCGAGATGGAGTATTGGCAATAATACTGTGCAATACATGAAGACATGCTGAACGTCAGCCTCCTCGCCACAATACGGACAGGAGGGTGAAGATAAAATGGTCATGCGATGTAAAATCGACGGCACAGGGAGGCGGTTGTGTAAGAAAAGCTAATGTGAATTGACCTCAAGGGGTGCTGAAAGTGGGGAAAGCGCAGCGGACCACACTGCGGAGGTAGAAGAAAGTGGAATACCAGAAATGGGAAGAGGTGCGGAAGAGCGAGAGAGAAAACGGTAGAGATCAGCTGTTGAGAAAGAGACAAGAGGAAGAGGTGGACCAATGGACGACAGAAAAAATGGGAGAAGGAGAGAGGCAGAGTGAACAGAAATGAGACCTGAGGGAGTAGCAAGCCCAGGGAACAGGGAGATTATAGTAGAAATAAGAGAGTTGTGAACAAAGTAAGCGTTGGCATTGAAACGGAGAGCAGAGGGTAGAGAAGAGAAGGGGAGCCAGGAAAGATCGGTGGTAACAAGATCGCTGACAGTAACGACTCCAGCTCTGAGCCATGAAGGAAAAGCAAAACATAGGAGATGGGGAGGGTGTAGCAGAGAAGAAAAAAAAGAGGTTCGCAAAGTAGGTCATTTGTGGAGGCAGGGAGAGAGCGAGAAAGAGGGAGGGAACGAAGAAAGGAGATAGCCTCTTTGTAGACAGGAGGGAAAAGTGTGAGAAGGGGACAGTGGTCCATGAGTAAGAACGAAAGGAGAGTAAAGCGTGGGTTATGCGGAGATACTATGACATCACGAGCAGCAACTGCAGAGGGAGCAGGTGCCGCAAGTGATCGTAAAAACGTAGACACACGATAAGCCTTGTAATAGGATCTGACGTCGGGTAGACTAATGCCTCCGTTGGAAGGAGACAGGCTGAGTTGAGGTGCTCCGACCCAGTGATGGCCGGGCCAGATAACCTGAGTTTGACAGCGGGTGAGTTCAAGAAGACGTAGTGCTGGTTGCTTCGAAGCCAACCAGGAATACGTGCACATTGAAAGCAGGTAAGTGTGCGTTAGACGTGCTCTTTGAAAGACGGAGGTGAAGAATTGTGCGAGCCGCCAGATTGCGACCGAGCGATGTAGGCGTGGCCGGAGAGTCGTCCAGGTGACGAGTGAAGCAGTTGCTGGTTTTCCAAGGTGGACTCCTAGGAATCGTTGAGAGGTGTTGGACCACTCTGCTCCCCAAGGAGAGTCAGTGCGGTTAGTCCACGAACCGGTCCATAGGCCTGTGCTTTTCGTTGTGTTTAGCGCTGCTCCGGAACATGAGGCGTAGGTATTGTAGAGATTGTGGAGATCATGAAATTGTGAGTCTTGCCGAATGCAGAATGTAATATCGTCGGCGTAGGCAACATAGGTAGCAACATGATGACGTGTGCTGGCTACCACCGGTGGTAATGAAGCAAAGAAGGATCGATGGACTGCGCGTAAAAAAGGTTCTATTGCGAGGGCGAAGAGCTGCCCGGATAAGGGGCAACCCTGACGCACGCCGCGACGAAAGGGTATGGGAGCTGTGAGAAGGTTGAGCAGCTTGACGTGGAAAACTGCGTCCCGGTAGAGGGAGATGAGAAGAGAAGCAAAGGAAGGAGGAAATCCGAAATTTAGTAATGTAGCAAGAAGGTAATCATGAGAAATATTATCGAACGCTGAGCGTTGATCGAGGGAAAGAAGAGCAAGGGGTTCTGAGCGAGAGCGGGCGAGGTGAATTAGATCATTAAGAAGCTGAATATTATGGGAGATGGAGCGCCCGGGTACAGTATAGGTTTGATTAGTGGAGAGAATATGAGGGAGTATGGGGTTAAGCCGGCGGGACAGAAATTTAGTATAGAGTTTATAATCAGTATTTAAGAGTGAGATGGGACGCCAATTCCCCAAGTCAAGCGGATCACCCTTCTTGGGGAAAAGTACAACATGTGCGAGCGTGAAACTCCTTGGAAGAGATGTAAGATGCATGGCAGTAGAAAAGGCACAGAGGAGAAATGGAAGGAGGGCAGGAAGAAAAGCCTTATAGAAAGAAACAGGGAGACCGTCCGGGCCAGGTGAAGCCCGGGGGTTGAGGGACGAGAAAGTGTCAGAGAGCTCAGTTAAAGTGGGAGGATGGAGGAGGCTGGCTGAAAGATGAGAAGGGACCTGAGGCAACGAAGAGAACAGAAGAGCAGAAGCCGTAGGGGAGGGAGGAGGAGTTTCACAAAATTTTGAAATGTAGAAATTACGTACCATAGAACAAATTGGAACTGGTTCGGATGAAACTACTCCGGTTGGAAGACGAAGGTGCTGCAGAACAGAAGAGGATCGGAGAGTTGACTCAAGTGACGTAAGGAATTCGTACGAACAAGCATCAGGTTTCAGGTGTTGTAGTTTAAGGCGTTGAAGGGCTTGTTTTGCAAGTGGCACCAAAAGTGAATGTAATTCTGCCTGGTAGACTTGAAATAGGGGATCAGCAAGATTGAGCAAAGAAAGCATTTGCCTAGTATGATCAAGTCGCATCCTCCGTTGTGTCATGATCGAGTATGACAGGTTTCGTACCAGTAATATGAGGTGGCGTTTTACTTCCAACCAAACGTTGAGGGGGCACGGTGCAGAATGAAGCCTTGTACGCCAATCCGCAAGAAAATCTCGCACCGATGAGCAGAAGGCTGAGTCATCTAAAAGAGTGTCGTCAAAAGTCCAAGGCCGGATTGTACGTGGCTGTGTTGAAGTAGCAAAAACTGTTATGGCAATGGCGCAATGATCCGAGGAAGCTGTGGGTGTACAGCATGAATCTGATATTGCTGGTAGAAGAAGATAAGTTGCATAAAAGCGATCCAATCTTGCTGTAGGACGATCAATAGCTCTTGGTGCACGCCATGTATGTGTAGTCTGGGTTGGTGACAAATGGCGTTGAACATCTACTAGTGAGAAGTCTGAAGTGATAGACTGTAAGAGATGTACTACTTCCGTACGGTGTTCTCTGGAAGAAGAAGAGCGATCAGTTAGGGGATGTAGAGTGCAATTGTAGTCACCTCCGATAAGTACCCGGTCGGTGATGGGAATACGTGACAGAGCCCGTCGAAGTTTTGCAAACAACTCTGGCACGTGAGTAGGAGTGCAAGGAACATAAATGTTGAATACATGAAATTTTTCAGCTGCGACGGTGAAAGAGACTCGTTGTAATAAGTCTCGACATAAGTTTTTCACTGAGGAGGAAAGAGTTGAACGAAAACGTGAGTGAACACCAACTGCCATGCCACCACGCGACAGTTGGCTGTAGGCGTGATGGAAAGTATGATCCCACTGACGCCATTGATGAAATTGAGTGGTGGAAGTACAGTTTGTTTCCTGCAGAAGTAATATATCAGCATTCAGCGGAGCAAGATCCTCTCGTACCAGCGCATTCGCAAGAGGTGTCGCAAAACCGCGACAATTAAGTGACACCACCTTGAATGTCTAGGTTAGTTGTGGGATGCAGTAGGAATTGACTGGCTGTAGTGATGGAGTGGAGTCGACGGAGAAAACAAGCACTCCACGGGACCTCGTCCGCAGTGCGCCGAAGAGTGTTTTCAAGTGAGTATAATTGAACCAGCACTTGTGGAAGAGCTGCTTCATACTGCTGAATGGAAGTGCGTGCTGAGGAAGGGCTAGAGGACCCTAAAAGGCAATCCAGCACGTCCTCGTATGGCAGAGGCTCAGCAGGGAAAGCATTTTCAGCAAGAAAAGTTGTGAATTCTTCTAGTGAGGGAAAGGCACCCTCACATGCTGTCTCAGAGGAAGTGTGTAGAGGCGACCTGGAGAACGGTCGTCGAGAGCTGACGGAGCGAGAGGATGAGCGGGTAGAAGAGCGAGATGATCTTCGGGACGCCAGAGTCTTTGACTTCTTCGTCTTGGAGCGAGTAGCACCACTGCGTTTTCCAGCAACCACTAAAGCTTCATGATCGTCTGGAGAGTCTGAACCCGAAGCGTTACCTGTGACTCGTGTCATGGAGCCAACGGTAAAAGATGAGGAGTGGTCAACATGTACATCAGCAGGGGTTGTAAAAGTACAAGGGGGAGTCGATTTTGGAAGCCTGGGAAAATTCTTAGGATCAGCAGGAGGTGGAGGCATCAAAGTCGTTTGTTGACCAATGGCAGTAAGCTGACTTTTGGAAGATCTTGATTCCGCGACTTTCCTCGAATAGGAAGAAGTCTGTGAAGCGTTGGTGGACAAAGTAGAAGAAGATGTAGTGTGTGGAGCTGTTTGCAGGGAGGCACGTGGGCACTGAGCCCTTATGTGACTTTCGCTCTGACATATAGTGCAATACTGTGAAGTGATTTTCTCAACTCTTCGGCGTTGCTGTCCACAGCGGATGTGCAAAACATTCGGAACCGCTTTCAGCTGAGCATCAGATGAAAAGAGGACTCGAGCAGTGCGGCGAAAACCTCGAATCGATTTGTCTTCAGGATCTCTGGGAGCCGCAGAGAGAGTTGTTATGGAGCCAACAACTCTGCCGTACCTGCTGAGCAAGGTGCAAAGTGCAGCGTCGGATACTTCTGGTGGTACGGGGTAGAAGGTCACCTGCACCGGGCGGTGCGCAACCGGTTGTGCTAACAGATGCACGTCATTGATGGTTAGACCTTCCGTAAGGACCTGGTCAGCATGCGCTTTATCCTTAAAATAGACTAAGACAGATATGGGTTTTCGAGCTACAAAGTCTATTGCATCCTTTGGTAAGATAGTTTTGAGGGCTCGGCTATATTGCCACAGCTTAGTGTCGGGAAGCGCATCAAAATAGACGCCCCGTTCCATAGTGGAGGAAAAAGGTGACCAGCTCGGGAATCCTCTGGTATGTCAATTGTAGCAGTAGAACCGACGACAGTGACATAGGATTCAGGAAAAGGCATAGCAGATGAAACTGGGGGTGTGAGGACCCCAGAAGTTGCAGAAGCATAGGATGCTTGGGCAGGCATGGGTCGAGAACTTGATGAAGCGGCTCCTAGCAGTGAGGGCGGATCAGAAAGTTGATGAAAAGTAGAAGCTATGAGCTCAGTATCGCTGATCACGGAGACGTCATCATCTGCTGAGATGTAGATAGGAGACTTGGCACCACCGCACTTGGTGGGAAATGAGGAAGTTATTGCTGGAGAAGAAGAGGTATCCATGACGTCGCAATGACGCTCGGGAGCCACCTCATTTAGCTGAGCAGGAGCTGCCGCCGTAGAAGAAGAAGAGGGTGCTGGCTGATCTGCCAAGATAAGGATGTGGGCGTCACCCTTGTCTGCCTCCGCCATCGAAGCAATGGCGAGACTTTAACGAAAAAAGACTAGCTCGGTTGAAAAATAAAACAGTGAATAATGAAAAAATATGGCACTCACCAACCTGGGAGATACACGAACGTAAAGCGTGGACTTTCAACTTGAAGATACACGCAACCACAGAAACTAAAGCACTCAATAAACACCTTATAGCAACGAAAATCACGGAGCTTAAAACCCAACCACTGAGCTTCGAAGGGTCAGTGCATGTATTAAGGCCAAAGGTAGCTTCAGAATCGCTTTAATGTAACAAAACAGAGGAGACGAGAAATATGGAATCGTCTCAAAGAAAAAAAAAACAGGAATGATACAAACTGATAAAAGCCATGATTTGTACATTGAATGAGTAACGACAAATTTACTACGTGATGCAAACAGAGCAATGCTTGAGGAATAACAAAATGATCACAAGCAGGGCACCGCAGTGCGAAAGAACATCAAAAAGTTGACCCAGAGCTTTAACTCACCGTGAGATGTAACGGACTTGGGGTAACATCAAAACCACGGGGTCAGTGGTGACCACGTAGCATGGAAAACCAGCGTTTAGACCACTACACAACCGTGACGGAATTTGTACTCTTATTACCATGGCCATCCTCCTAAAAAGTTGTCAATTTTTGAAACACCCGTTAAAAGCTTTCTGCCACACTACAATACATACGGCAACACAAAATTTACCTAGAGTACACTTGATAGAAAATATGAGCACTAAGTTTCGCATTATAAGACCTGCTCATTCCTGCTACACCCAAACTTCTGAATTCCGCTTGTGGTTGCATGTTCTTAGAAAGCTTTAAATAGCAACTCCTGGAATAAACTATTTTTGAACAGCTCCACGTTTTAAATTGCGAAAATAAAAGTCTTCACATTAGTGCCCGAAGCATGTCGTAATCAGTTAAAATAAAGAATGGAATTCGATTTTCGTTCAGAATTATCTCCTTTCACCATCCAATAACATTTCTCCGTTTCTTCTCTGCTCCGTGAAATTTTTATTTTTGTGCGTTCCATACTTCCAAGAATCTTTCGTAAAAATAGTCTAAATGAAAGTGTAAAAAGACTTAACTTTCGTATTGCAGCTACTTTTTTTTTGTTCAAACGTCTGCCTCTGATCATCAACAACCACCTTACAATCCGATCATTATTTTCCCTATGAGGACATCAAAAGCTCTGCAAAAGTATGCACGTTATTCTTAACATTGATCGATATGTTTTTCGAATACTTGGCAAATATTCCTTTACGCGAAATTTATAGTTCTAAAGTTATAAAACAATTGCTTTCCCTGTTCACTGCTTTCACATCAAGTTTGACTATACACGATATCTTCAGCATTGTTTCCGCGTGAACTGGTAAGTCAAGACAGCAAAACTGATAATGTATTTTTGAAGCTCCTGAATGTTGGGATTTACCTTCCTAACAGCAAGCAGGACAAGTTGTATCATCCCAGTCATTCAACTGTGCAGGAAAGGAAGCAAGACGCTTTATTGAACATCACGTAGCCATCTGGGGTGTTACAGTGTTCTACGTGTTTGTCTCTTAACCATTCGTTCGATATGGGTCCGGATTCGAATCATATTGAGGTATGGATGTTGTGTTTGTCTTACGGCGCTGGCTCTCTCCTTTCCCTGGAACCAGTGGCCCTAAATTAGGGACGGGCGACTGCTTATTGCCCATTGAGTTGCTCACGGTGGTCGCTAAACCTCCAATCAAAAAAAAAAAAACATCCGAAGGTAACAACAGTTTTCCTGTTTGAGATAACACACAGCTAGCAATTTCCTAAAGGGTTTACACTCACAGAGAAAGTTTAGAATCAATTATTAATGTTCCATGGGACTTTTGTGCTGCGTAACAGAAACGACGTTACATTAGTTGAATCTGAGGCTGCCGTACTGGAAGTATTGATTGGCACAGTAGAGTGTACTAGACTATGACTTCATAGTGAGCACTCCCATTGTGATGAACGGTAGGGACAATGTAGGGGGTAGATGACTTTACTTTTAGATGTGGATCAAATTATCTGAACTCGAAGACTTAGCGCACCTGTCCGACGAGTGTTCGGTGGTTCAGAGCAGCACGGCTTGCTGGGTTCGAACTCTCGAACACCTGTTCGGAAGGTGGTTGCTTTAACCACTTGGCCACTCGCAGTCATGCTATTTAAAATTCTTTTGCTGCACATTTCATATTAATTAGCTATTAACCCGTGCCGTGTTCTTGTTGTCTGGATAAAAGAGTTTTCAATTCAGTTTGGTAAAAAAAAAAAAAAAAGATTTTATTTCTTGTTAAACAGCTTGTGCTAAAGATTTTACAGTTTTTATAAATGTGAAGAAATATTGTTTTCTAAGGTAATCATCTTCAGCTACCTGGGCTCAAATTTCCTACATTCCTAATGCTTTCCACGAACTTTTTTTTTTTTTTTTTGATTGGAGGTTTAACGACCACCGTGAGCAACTCAATGGGATATAAGCCGTCACCCGTCCCTAATTTAGGGTTACTGGTTCCAGGGAAGGGAGAGAGCCAGTGCCGTAAGACAAACCCCGCATCCATTCCTCACCGGGATTCGAACCCGGACCCCGTTCGGACGAATGATCAGAGGACATCGCTTAGACCACTGCGCCACCGGGGCGGCTTCTACGAACTCAAGAACGCACTCAAGAAGGTGATGTATTATTTCGTCATAAGACCTCCTGCACCTTTATATGTCATACTTAAAAAAAACATTGACAAGCCCTCTCTTTCCAAAGAGGAAGGTGTTTATGACATCATTCTACAGGTCTGGACAGCTCCAGACGGTGGTAATACACCGGAATGACTAAGTGTTCTTTAAGAGTTAGAATCGACGAGCATAAAAGAGGCACAAAATAACCACGGCCCTATTCAGAGAAATCAGATTTAAGACGGCCACTATTGTGTGGAATGATATAAAGCAATTAGGTTCCTACTCCTCCCTTAAATCTACAGTCTTTCGGTTAACTTTGGAAATCATTACCAAGAGTAAGGCTTGAAGTGATAGAGTCACTCTAGAGTTGCCATAAATTAGGAACCAGTTCTTTAAATAATGCCTTTTTCCTTTCAAAATACCGCGGGTCACCAAGGTGACGCCTGGTGTATTTCAATGACAATTATATTCCATCTATTCGTTTATTATGTAGTCAAGTCACGGTGTTCAAATTGTTGAAGCGTTCTGTCATTCAGATTGCAGTTTTTGTCTTACTTCTTTGTAAAACCAACCGGTTGATGTGCGAAAGCTTGGAAACATTTATTTCTATTTTCAGGCTAATAAATCGGATTACTAATACAGTTTTACTATTTTATATTTTCTAAGGTGTATGGAAGATCGCGTCATCAATAATGTTTTGTGTGTATTGCTCATTATTATTTCAGAGATCCCCTTGCACTTGTGTTCTCTTAACGTAAACCTTTATTTGTTGCATATTCAGGACCTTGTCAAAGCTACGTAAAACTGCCCATGAGAAAAGACAGGCTCATCAAAATACGTAGATGGCAGCATTCAAAGGTTTGTTTCAGTGTTTATGTTTCTTTTTTGGTTGGGGTTTTAATGACCACCGTGAGCAACTCATAAGGATATAAGCAGCAGAGTTGGAAATGGGTCAAAAATTTTGGACTCGACCCCGGACAAATCTGAATTGAACAATAAAATATATAGGGCGTTCAAAATATCTCTCTGAAGTGGGTATCTTAGGTTATATGGAAATCAAGGAACTGCATTATAGGAACGAATATTTTACAGAATCATGTGCAGGAAGTATTGAAACTGTCGTCCTTTACTTGCAAAAGATAATCTAGCCGCCCCGGTGGCGCAGTGGTCTAAGGCGCTGACATCTGATCATTCGTCCGTAAGGGGTCCGGGTTCGAATCCTGGTCAGGCATGGATGTTGTGTTTGTCTTACGGCACTGGCTCTCTCCCTTCCCTGGAACCAGTGACCCTAAATTAGGGACGGGCGACTGCTTATAGCCCATTGAGTTGCTCACGGTGGTCGTTAAACCTCCAAACAAACAAAAAAAAAAAAAAAAAGATAATCTAAACTGTGCATGTTTTCAAACACATCTGCGAGAGCTAAAAAGTTCCGGCGCAGTAATGTTAAGGCTATTCCACCTAATGTTGTTATTGGTGCAGTCATATTTTTTGAATTAAGCAAGTTGTGTGTTTAATTTCAGTTTTTGCTGTTTTGTTGATAACGTATCAAGCTTCAGAATGTGTTTCACCGCAACACCAATTCTCACAAGTTTATGATGAATTGAAATTTTTCAAATTTCGATGTTGTTTTAATCATTGTTCCTCAGAGGGAAGAGACTTTTCCTTCTGACAGCACTCTTTTTTCATATTTCACCACAAATCGTTTTTCAGTCCCTGGGGCACCAGTATCGTTGCACATAATTCCCCAGTGTTCATTTTAGTTTGCACTAATTTTTTTCGCTGTTCAAAATTAAAACGGAAATAAAATCAGGTCGAAATCGGGTCAGGAACACCTTGACCCACTACAAATTGTCAACCAGCTGACCCGTGATCGGTTTGCATCTCTGATAAGCAGACGCCAGACCCTAATTTGCCGCAACGGTGGCGCAGTTGTCTAAGCGATGGCCTCTGATCATTTGTTCGAACGGGGTCCGGGTTCGAATCCCGGTGAGGTATGGATGTTGTGTTTGTCTTATGGCACTGGCTCTCTCCCTTCCCTGGAACCAGTGACCCTAAATTAGGGACGGGCGACTGCTTATAGCCCATTGAGTTGCTCACGGTGGTCGTTAAACCTCCAATAAAAAAAAAAACAAAAAAACAAAAAAAAGACGCTAATTTAGGGCCACTGATTCCAGGGAAGGGAGAGAGCCAGCGCCGTAAGAGAAGCACAACATCCATGCCTCACCGGGAATCAATCTCGCACCCATCATCTTCTTGATTCTTGATTGGAGGTTTAACGACCCTGTAAGTGACTGAATGGGCTATAAGCAGTCGCCCATCCCTAATTTAGAGCCACTGGTTCCAGGGAAGGGAGAGAGCCAGTGCCATAAAAGAAATACAACATCTATGCCTCACCGGGATTCGAACCCGGGCCCATCATCATCTTTTTTTTTTTTTTTTTTTTTTTTTTTTGATTGGAGGTTTAACGACCACCGTGAGCAACTCAATGGGCTATAAGCAGTCGCCCGTCCCTAATTTAGGCTCACTGGTTCCAGGAAAGGGAGAGAACCACTGCCGTAAGACAATCACAACATCTAAGCCTCACCGGGATTCGAACCCGGACCCCGTTCGGACGAATGATCAGAGGCCATCGCTTAGACCACTGCGCCACCGGGGCGACATCATCTTCTTGATTCTTGATTGGAAGGATTTTTTTTTTTTTTTTTTTTTTGATTGGAGGTTTAACGACCACCGTGAGCAACTCAATGGGCTATAAGCAGTCTCCCGTCCCTAATTTAGGGTCACTGGTTCCAGGGAAGGGAGAGAGCCAGTGCCGTAAGACAAACACAACATCCATGCCTGACCGGGATTCGAACCCGGACCCCTTACGGACGAATGATCAGAGGCCAACGCCTTAGACCACTGCGCCACCGGGGCGGCGATTGGAAGGATTACCGACTACCGTAAGCTACTGAATGGGCTATAAGCGGCCGCCCATCCCTAATTTAGGGTCACTGGTTCCAGGGAAGGGAGAGAGCTAGTGCCGTAAGACAAACACAACACCCATGCCTCACGGGATTCGAACACGTACCCATCTTCTTGATTCTTGATTGGAGGTTTAACGACCACCGTAAGCGACTGAATTGGCTATAAGCAGTCGCTTTTCCCTAATTTTCGGTCACTGGTTCCAGGGATTGAGGAGAGTCAGTGCCATAAAAAACATAACATCCATGCCTCACTGGATTCGAACCCGGAACCATCTTCTTCTTGATTCTTGATTGGAGGTTTAACGACCACTGTAAGCGACTGAATGGGCTATAAGCAGTCGCCCGTCCCTAATTTAGGGCCACTGGTTCCAGGGAAGGGAGAGAGCCAGTGCCATAAGACAAACATAACATCCATGCCTCACTGGGTTTCGAACCCGCGCCCATCTCGACGGATTGGTCATAAACCAGCGCTTCTGTGATTTAATATCGGTCATGGAGTAGGCAAAAAAATATTGGAAATTCACCGTGCTTGAAAATGGAAAGGAGAGTTAGATCGCTCAATGGAAAATCGATTCTGTATACAAAGACTGTGTGAGCACGATTTTTCGTTACGAAATTTTTACGGCTTTTATAATAATTCTGTTGTGATGGAAGCAAAGCGTGCTCCTTTACTAAGTCTTTTCTTCGAATTCCGGTACCTCAGTAGCTTTATGATGGCGTTGCCTTTGAGCTCGAACGTATGTGCAGGTATTCTGTATGGAATAAGTGTTTGAATAAATTCCGAGTACAGTAGATTCTGGTTAACTGATGACACATCGGATCCAGAACACTTTGGTCCAATTAAACGACTGCGTCAGTCATGCGAAGCTTTATTCCATAGAGCTACTTTGGGATGCTCAAGAATTGTCCCAAATAAACGGTTGTCCCTATGTCCCAATTAACCGGAATCTACCGTAATATTTAGATGCATCATTGAGATATTTGTAAACGATTGAGTCAATGCTGATTCCATTTCACCTGGCAGCTTGGCTTATCCATAATTTATCACACAGGTTAAATGTTTCTTTGTAGGTGCAAAAATGTTGAATTTCGTCATGTGAAAACACAAACTTGTCGGCGGCGGAGATAAGAACCGCATCCTTCTACTCTGGAGTCGATAACTTTCCCAATTAAGCTACACCAACAGAATTTATTGCTGCAACTTTGCCGTCATTCCATGTGCTTTACCGCTGTTAGTACGCGCAGTCACTTTTCGGAGTGGCATTGCTTTCAAATTTTGTGTGTAAATGTAGTCGATGAAATTTTTTTCGAAATCATTTGGGAAAGGATTTCAATTGAGAACCCAATCATGTCTAAAATTTCCTAATATCCAATGTTCAGTAGCCATTAGTTATAAGCGTTATTTTTCACGCTTGTTAATGTCAGTTTAATGTAACGCAATAACTTTTTCCTCATGCGGCGACTTGCATGGTTTGTCTGATGCTTCCCCCAATGATGATCCCTTTCCCTCCAAACTGCTGTGCACTTTACGTATATCAGATAGCGCCGAAAATGCTCAATGCAGAGAAGTCCATTTTTAGTCAACATGGAGATTTCATCGACAAAGACGAGCGGAGCTTATCGAAGCGTTTCTGCTTCAAGAGAACTGGCTAGCATTTCTAGGAATGAGATGTGCGGTAATGGAACTGGAAGCTTGAACCTTGTCTGAACTTTTCTTCCATTTTTCAGCAACGTAGCAGCGACTCCTTTTGTTGCAAATGAAATGCTGTTTATTACATCGTAACTACGTTCGTTATTTCATTTAATACAGAAAACGTTTATAAATGCAATACTTATAACTTAAAGTATACTGTAGTTTTACTGGAAACTATGGTCCAGCTTCATCAGGACTAATCGTGCTGATTTCTTGCTTGTGAAGATACAGTATTACCAGTTTCATGTGCCACATGTCACGTGTCAGTTGTCGGTTTTAACGGGTGCTTTCAAAGTGCTCAATAGATACGGCAATAAAGATAAATCATTCACTAAGGAAATGCGGTTTCTAAAAAATGTGAAATGTTTCTGAAAACTCAAGATCGCACACTGATCTAGATCCACACAACAGTTTTGTGTCATCAAATAACAATTGGTGATTATTTTCCCAACAATGCTAGGCTATGGAAGATGTTTTAAGCCTACACTTTTTGACTAGGGATTCCAGATACATTAGAAAAAAATACTAGACTCTTACGACTGAGGGTGAAAGTTTAGTATGCGTATCACCACATATGCCAGTCTTACAAAATGATTCTAACTATTCTTATTAATCAACCAGTCTTGCTCACTCTTGCAATACTTTTCTGAACAATGAATTTCAGTGAACAATTGTTTGTTTTTAAGAATCATGTCATGAAAAGCTACTCAATTCTCATTGAGGAATTATTTTACAATAAGCATTGATTTTGCAGTTTTTACAGACAAAATTTGTTTTTCTCATCAGTCCACAGTACGTTCATGCCAGAAAAGGATCCGTCGCTTCATGTGGTTTGCGCCGTACTCGTATCCTGCCATTCGCATGTACCAACGCGAATCTCGACTCATCAGTCCAGGCAACATTTTTTCATTTGTCTAGGGTCCAGTGGCGATGTTCCCGCGCCTATACTAATCTTTGCACCATGTGATGTGCAGTCAGCAACGTTTCTCTCGTGGGACGATGGCTTCTGTACCCCATAGCGAGGAGATGGTTCTGGATGGTGTGGCTGCTTACACGTTTTTGTGCACCAGCGTTAAATTGCCGAGTGATTTCTTGCACTGTGGCCCGTCTATTCGCTGTTAGAATGCGAGCTAGCCGACGATGACCCAGCTCATCAACACGCTGTTGTCCATGGCAGTTGGCCCTTGCAGAAATGGTTTCACCGGATTTGATGTACTCACGGTGCACCCATGACACAGTGGCTCGTGAAAATCCCAGTGCTTGCACGACTTCCGAGAGGGAGTGACCCATTCTTCGGGCTCCGACAATTTGCCCACGATCAAATGCCCTTGCTTAGATCTTTCGTCTTACCCATACTGCATCCTATTCTTACTGATTTCCGTCGCATCACTCCTTATATTTTCGGATCGCCGCATACGTCTTGTCTTTTTCTGTTTACAGGGGTGCCCATAGGGACACATTTGCATAAGGCCTGCTGTCTCTAATCAATTGCTCTTCAGTGTAAGTTCGCCTCGTTGTGGGCGCCTGATATTCTGAATCATGCTGTTATGTTGGTTGCATCCTTTGAAAGTAAAGCATGCCTCGGAGAAAAGTTCGGAAGCAATTCGTGCATTTGGAGGAGTTCGGGAGGCGCCGCGTCATCGGGTTCCGGGAAGCGGGATGGTTTTATCACCGTATTGCGAGCCATACCGGTCGAACGGATATCACCAAAACACGCTGTTGGCGGCAGTGAATAGAACAAGGCACACAGCAGCGACAGGAAGGGTCTGGTAGACCTGGACGAAACACGCAGAGAGTGAGAGAGAGAGAGAGAGAGAGAGAGAGAGAGAGAGACAAAGGACCGACGGGTTGTCCGACATGAGAGGAGTGACACAACAGCCACGATTGTAGATATTCAGCGAACAGTGGTGCACTCTACGCATCGTCATTTTAGTGCCAGCACCATTGGCAAAAGGCTGCACTACGTAGGACTACACGCACGCAGACCGTTGCGACGACTGCCCGTAACACCATTGCAAAGTCGCCAAAGACTGCAATGGTGTCGTGCCCAGACTATCATCGAGCCATTCAGAATGGCAGCGGGTGATCCTCCGTGACGAGTCCCGCTTTTGTCTTCAGGAGACGACCAACAAATCCGTGTATGGAGGCATCGTGGTGAGTGCCAAAATGAACGGTTTGTTGTCGAGCGTCACACGTCCAGAAGGCCTAGTGTCATGGTGTGGGTGGGATGCAATTGCCTACGATGCCAGATCATCTTTAATATCCTTTTTTTATTTGATTGAAGGTTTAACGACCACCGTGAGCAAGTCAATGGGCTATAAGCAGTCGCCCGTCCCTAATTTACAGTCACTAGTTCCAGGTAAGGGAGATAGCCAGTGCCGTAAGACAAACACAACATCCATGCCTCACCGGGATTCAAACCCGGACAGCTTTTGGACGAATGGTCAGAGACCATCGCTTAGACCACTGCGCCACCGGAGCATCTTTGGTGTTCATTACAGGCACTTTGACAGTCCAACGTTACGTTAATGAGGTCCTGCAACCAGTGGCCATACATTTTCTGAAAGCTCACTCCGGTACGATTTTCCAGCAGGACAACGCTCGTCCACATACTGCTGTTATCTTGAGAGCTTGCCTTTAAGGCACTGATACTCTGCCATGGCCAGCTGCATCGCCAGACGTATCGCCGATTGAAAATTTGTGGGATGCTATTGGAGGCGCTATCCACATTCCACACCTACACAATCTTCAGGAACTGCATGAGAAGATTCAAGCTGAATCGTATGGCTTATCGCAGGACACCATTACGAACCTGTAGAAGCCGCCCCGGTGGTGTAAGCGATGGCCTCTGATCATTCGTCCGAACGGGGTCCAGGTTCGAATCCCGGTGAGGCATGGATGTTGTGTTTGTCTTATGGCACTGGCTCTCTCCCTTCCCTTAAACCAGTGACCCTAAATAAGGGACGGGAGACTGCTTATAACCCATTGATTTGCTCACGGTGGTCGTTAAACCTCCAATTAAAAAAAAAAAAGAGAGAACCTGTAGAACTCCATGTCGAGACGTCTGGCATGCTGTGTGAGCAAACATGGCTGCTTGACGTCATACTGTGAAACACTACTTATTGGCGTGTAGCTCAATAAATATTGCCCATATCAGCCTCAATGTATAATCATTTATTGTTCCTGGTAACCTTTGCCTTTCCTCCCGAATAACATTGCGAAATAAAACGTCTGTCTGGGTGCAACTATTTTTTTTTTTTTAACGATGAGTATTTGTCATCACTTGGTCCAATATGGACGCTGGATCTTCACGACCCATCCGTTCTACTTCCGGTGTGTCTGAATCGTCACTGAAACTGCCGTCATATCAATATTTTCTGTACAGATAACCTCCGTATAATACGTCATTCCTACAATACGGTTTCACTCTAACACGGTTCAAGAATTAGGGAAATCCCCGCACAACGCGTGACGTGAGGAGGGGATTTAAAACGGGTGAGAATGAGGGAAACCCCCGCACAACACGCGACTTAATGAGAGCTTTTAAGAGCAAGCACCATCTCATTCGATGTTTTTAATTCGAGCGTGTATGTAGTCACAAGAAAGTCGTGATAATAGTGAACCTTTTTAAAGAAATGTAAGTTTACTACTAGTATTTCTGTTTTGTGAATTGTAGCCCTGAACTATGTCTCACGGAAGTAAAAACGCTCGTAAGACATTTCATCTCGCTAGAACTAAAAATACAGGTTTTGGATCGTCTTCAAAAGGGAGAAAATGTCTCTTATGTTGCAAAAACCTTAGATTTAAATGAAGCAACTATCTGGACCGTACAGAAAAATGAACAGAAAATTAGAGCTTCCGTTGCTGCAGGCTGTTCTATCTCCGCAAATATGACAGCTCGTTCCAGAGCACCAGTAATTGAGAAAATGGAAAAAGCTCTTAGTATTTGGATTGATGACTGCTAAAAACAAAGGATCCCATTGGACACAAATGTTATTAAATACAAAGCTTTAAAGATTTACAACTATTTAAGAGAAAATGGAGAATCTGCTGTTAACCCCGACTTTGTTGCTAGCAAAGTTTGGTCGACCGTTTTAGAAAAGGCTTTTCATTACAAAACAGAAAAAATACGAGGGGAAAGCGCATCAGCTGATAATATGATTGCAAAAAACTATTGAGCAACGTGGATATACAACACATCAGGTTTTTAACGCCGACGAGATGGGCCATTGGTGGAAAAAAATGTATAAGAGAACATTTATTTCAAAAAATGAAAAAGTTGCACCAGGTTTTAAGGTATCAAAAGACCGTGCAACATTACTTATGTGCACTAACGCTTCAGACGATTATCTGGTAAAACCAATGCTAGTTTATAAATTCCCCTCAATCCTTGCGGAATGAAAACCCTAAATAAGAATGCTTTACCGGTATATGGGACTGCAGATAAGAATGCTTTACCGGTATATGGGACTGCAAATAAGAATGCTTTACCGGTATATGGGACTGCAAATAAGAAAGCTTGGGTAACAACTGATTTATTTAAAAAATGGTTTCTTAACTGTTTTGTACCAAGTGTTGAAAACTACTTAAATCAGAAAAATCAAGATTTTAAAGTTCTACTGATATTGAATAATGCACCCAGCTATCCGAAAGATTTAAATCACCCAAATGTCAAAATAATTTTCCCACCACCTAATATAACTTCATTACTTCAACCGTTAGATCAGGGAGTTATTTAAAACCATTTACATCAGGAAATCATTGCAAAAGGTTTTGAACAAAGTCGACGACGAATCTATCGAAGTCATGGAGGCATGGAAACTTTTTTTACCATTTTGGACTGTACTAATATCATAACTTTATCCATCAAAGAAATAAAATCGACAACATTAAATGCCTGTTGGAAAAATATATGGCCAGAGTCAGTTCATAGCGAAAATCTAATAGAGCCAGCAAAAAACAGAATGGATGCAATATTAGAACTCGCTAAGCCTATAGGAGGTGTAGGTTTTAATTATATGAATGTGGAAGATATTCAAGAATTACTGGTGGAAGAAGAGACTGATGAAGCAAATTTATTGGAAATGACATCTGGGATAAACCAAATTAGTGAGGACGATTGCACTTATGGAAACGATGAAGTTCAAGATTTTACACTGAAAAGCATAAAGAAAGTCCTAGATTTAGCCGAACAACTGGAGTTATATTTTCTAAGTGAAGATTCTTCTACTGAAAGAAGCCCAAATTTTAAGAGAGAACTTCACAACTGCTTTGCCCCATACAACGAAATTAATAAAGATCCCTCAGCTAAAAGAAAACAACCGAAAATAACAGCTTTTTTTTGCAAAAAGTAGAGCATATAACTCAATATGCTGCTGAAGAAAGCTCAAAAGATGAGGATATTTTGCCAGAAAGACGCCGCCCTCGTTTAATGATGCTTAGTAATGATGACGAAGAAAACACTATATAATACGTATGTATACTGTACTACTACTTTTGATCAATTATTATTATTTTATTTCTCTTAGTTATAAACAGAAAATAGTATAGTTTTTTTTTAACTTTTGGAACCTAAACCTGTGTTTTGTACTAGTTCTTTGTTTCATATAACACGACATTTTTAGGAACCTACCTACCGTTATATACGGGAGCTACCTATTGAGGGTCAAGATGCAATAATATTTTCATCTGTCAACATCTAATAGCCACCATACGATCATTTTCTGTGTAGAGCCAAAACCTAACGTAATTTATTTTCACATTTGAGTATCCTTCTAAATTTGCGAACATTTCTAAGAATTCTGAAAGACGGATTTCCTCGTCTACTTCTTGATAAGTTATACAAAATGTCCAAGTTCTGCCCAAATTGTGGTGAGCGTTCATGATTCAGACAGCCGGGGATACTCAGTTCCCAATCCTTAAGCTGCTGTTAACTTTACGGTGTATACCGTTACAACAATTTATATATTAAAAAATATTCAGAGAGGGTTCAAAAGCCATCCGGATTAACGGGGTCGGAAAAACGGGATTCGAATAAAAGGGGTTCTATTGCAGATTGCATAACGTAACTCACATGCTCATTACTTGGTATACAGATTATAACCAGTGGGAAAGGATTTTGCAGTATTCCTGGTACATTATTCAAATTAATTTGAAAAAAAAATCATGTTCCCCTGTACCTCCGTTAAAGAAAGGCAGTAAAAACAACACACTGTTAGTAATAAATGCATTAATATTTATGCCATTTGCCAACCAGTTAATACGGGGGCCGATCACCAATTCTGATAAACACTGATCACAAGACATTAAGACAGGCATTTGACGTGGACTAGGAACATCAAACAGAAGTCATCGCTCTTTCCACGTTTATAAGTGAGTCACGGAAAAATTATCATTGGCCGCCACCGGGAATCAAACCCAGGGTCTTCCAGTTACGCGATGGACATGCTTGCACTGGGCCACAGCGGCCTCGAGTTCCTCCAGACTCACATACACAGTATATAGTGTAGTGTGTGTAGATACGTATGTACACACACAGTGTAGTGTGTGTATATACTGTGTATGTGAGTCTGGAGGAATTCGAGGCAGCTGTGGTGCAGTGCAAGCATGTCCGGCGCGTAACTGGATGACCCTGGGTTCGATTCCCGGTGGCGGCCAATGAGAATTTTTCCGTGACTCACCTATAAACGTGGAAAGACCGATGACTTGTGTTTGATGTTCCTAGTCCACGTCAAATGTCTGTATTAATTATTTTTTCGCCTTCTAATTATTTGTTCTGTTATTGCTTACCATATTTGGTGAATCCCCAGCATTGTGTAGGGCTCCAAGAAGCAACCTGCCAAGTAACTTGGAAGTTAGTGTATGTGAGTCTGGAGGAATTCGAGGCCGCTGTGGTGTAGTGGAAGCATGTCCGGCGCGTAACTGAAAGACCCTGGGTTCGATTCCCAGTGGCGACCAATGATAATTTCTCCGTGACTCACTTCTAAACGTGGAAAGAGCGATGACTTGTGTTTGATGATCACAAGACAGGTGAAGATTTTTTTTTTCCAAAATTTTGTCAGCGCAATCAAGGCTTTTATCCAAACTTGAAGCCATGTCTCAGATGTGAGAACTTAGCGCCTTAACCACCCACGCACTCCGCTGCCTTGCTGTTCTCTCTGCTTGTGTTTATTTGCTAACGAGGTACTATTTCACAGTTTTCAGAGATCTTCCTCTCTCTGCTTTGTCCTTAAATAGGAAACACCAGTGTTCACGCATCCATTCTTTATTCAGTAAGTTAATTAAGAAACATTTCTTGCTTCCGCTCTTCCTTCTTTTGTTTATTTCCTCAGAGGGGAAATACTTAGCGCTTTCATTTTGTCGTTCTTTATTTGCTCAATGGCAAAAGTTTTATTGATCACGCTTCCCCAATTTGTGTACTGCTTAATGAAGAAAAATACTTGTTGCTCACAGCTCTTTTTCGCCCGTACTTCTTGGTTAATTAATAAATGCTCAATACTTTCTCTTTTTTTATTCCTAATTACTTGTGTAAAGAAGAAACACTTCTGGTACTGTTTCGAGCTCGACATTTCTTTTAAATGTGAAGGATTCAGTGATCATATTATTTCGCATTTATCTAATAAGGTAGAGTACACTAAGAGTGTGCACTTCTACTTCATTTAGTTGATTTGCTAAATGAGGAAGTATTTAGAGCTCATTCTCTTTCCTCATTGTTTTATTTTACACGAAACAGGAGTATTTAGAGTATTAAGTTGTGCCCTCCATTTTCTCATTTAAAGAAACCATACAAAAGATGTGTAAAGTTTTTGCTTCTACCTTTACTTTGCATTTTTGAAAAGCTGACGATTTCTGCATAGTTTTTTTTTTAAAATCAGCAACTCTTCCCACAATGTTAACCGATTTCAACAATATCTTTTTAGCACGTCTTTTGTAAAAAAAAAAAAATCGTGCTTATGTTACCGGTTTGTCGGTCCGTCCGCCTGTACCCATTCTATCTCTGCAACTACAAGACCGATTTGAAAAATTATTTTTGCATTGGGAAGCTTGAAATATGCGAATGATGATCCTTTATTTTGGTTTTTTTTACGATGCACAATTTTGCTGCTAGACGGCGTAAATGCAGATGATGTTGAATTAAAAAATACGTTTTATTCCACATATTTGCTTCTAAGTATCCGATTGAAAAAATTCTTTTATCTTTCGATTCCATTTATGTCGAAGAGTATTTTAGATATAGTTACGTATAGATTTTCCGCTAGGGGGCGTAAAGGTAAATTACATTATTTCCCGATAACTATTTTTCTAAAACTACAATTTGAAAATTTTTTGTTTCAGCGGATGCACCTCGTGATGAAAACTCTTTTGCATATAATTTCAAATTTTTGGTAAAGAATACTTTAGCCACCAGGGGGCGTAAGTTTTAATTTTTGCTTCTAATGTATTTGCCATAAAATCTGAGCTTCTAAAATATCGATCGAAAACATTCTTTCGTCGCCTGATGCCACTCACATCGATAAACCTTTTTGGAATATTTTCTTCTTAAAATATTCCACAGTTTCTCCGCCAGGGGGCGTAGATATATATTTTATTTTTGTCAATATCTCTACTTCTAGAAGGCCAATTTGAAAAATTCCTTTTTTGTTGGATAGTGTTTTCAGCGTGAAACGTTTTTCAAATAATTTCAAAATTTTCAAGTAGTTCATAGATTTTCTGCTAGGGGTCGTAGAGGTAAATTGCGTTTCCCCCTACATCTCTGCTTCTAAATCTCCGATTTGAAAAATAAATTCTTTCTGCACCGGATACAGCTCCTGATGGAAATTGCATATAATTTATAATTTTTGTACAAAATGTTTTGGCCACCAGTTGGCGTAAGTTTTAATTTCCGCTTCCGATGTATTTGCAGCAAAATATGAGCTTCCGAAATCTCGATTGAAAAAAAGTCGTTTGTTGACCGGTACTACTGATGCCGACAAACGTTTTAGGAACATTTTTTTCTTGAAATAATGCATGGTTTCTAAGTCAGGGGCGTAGATGTATATCATATTTTTGTCAATATCTCTACTTCTAGGAGACCGATTTGAAAAATTCCTTCTTTGTTGGATAGTGTTTCCGATGCGAAATGTTTTTCTTATAAATTCAAAATTTTCAAGTAAATCACAGACTTTGCGCTGGGGGCACAATTGTAAATTGCCTTTTCTGCGTTATTTCTGCTTCTAAAACTCCGATTTGAAAAATTCTTCCTGTATTGTATAAAAGACCTGATGGAAAATATTTTTCACATAATTTCTAATGTTTGGTAAAGAATGGTTTGGCCTCCAGGGGACATACGTGTTAATTTCTGCTTCTGATGTATTTGTAGCAAAATCTGGGCTCCTGAAAACTCGACAAAGTTTTTTTTTTCTTGGACCGATACCGCTCATATGGAATATCCTTTTGAGAATACATTCTTCCTAAAATAATGCATGGTTTTCCCACCAGGGGACGTAAAGTTACGTCATATTTTTGTCGATATATCTGTTTGTAAGAGTCCGATTTGAATAATTATTTCTGTGTTGGAGAGCGTTTCCGGTGCAAAATGTTTCTCATATAAATTCATGTTTTTCGTAACACACAAGTCTGCAACCAGAGAGCGTTAGCTCACGATTCCGTTTACAGCAATATCTGAGGGATTAAAAACCCGATTGAAAAACTTCTTTCTTCCGTCATATACTATTGTTTTCCATACCGACTCCATTCACTTTCAATAGCTTTGATAAATTTAATTTGCATGCTTTATTAATTAATCATTACTTTTGCTTGTGCATCATCTTTCTCAAGCATATATTGTTCCTTATTAACGATTTTAACATTTTGTCATCCTTAGTTGACTGCCGTATCACATTCACCATGTAATATTTCATCAGTATCGCTCATTGTTTTGTTGTTTATTTTGCCATATGTGGTACGCCTGTATTCCCTATGTTTTTGCCAATAAAGTATATTTTGAAATAATTTGCATCAGAACGGATTCAAAAGATTTGCTTATTACACCCGAAAATTCGGTGTCATATTTCTTGTTTACGCTTTCCAACAGTAGGTTGAAGAAGCGTATATGCTCTAGCTTTGTCCGTCTGTCTGTCTGTCCGCACGACAACTAGCGTTAAAATGGTTCGATTTCGATGAAATTTTAGTATGTGGTAGGAGACAATCTGTGGACGAAACCTATTGAAAATGGGCGTAATAGGGTCACAATTCAGGACAAAGGAGAGGAATCCATTACATCGCCTTTATGCATTATAACTTACTTAAAAATGCTTCTATTGCAACAAACCTTCATCATGTTGTTCCGGAAATGCACTGAACCGGTTCTGTTTAATATAATCGAAATGGGGTCGAAGGTAAGGGCGCAGGAGCGAGATTTATTCCACAGCCTTATAACTTGAGTAACGATCTCTGATATGTTGGAAAGCGTATCATAATCAATGCATTGCATGATTTTACTAACTTGTTTTATTCACTGGAAGAAAAAAATGTTTAAACTCAATATCCCTCTGTAAACTGAAGGATATTGGGTTTAAACCAAATAAAGAAGAATCCCATTGATCATGGAATATATTTTCTTTATATTTTGCTCCTGATTTGCGCAGCAATGCGAAATTACAAACGACTCGGCTTATTAACGTTACAAATGACTCGGCTTATTAACGTTTCTGGTAGATGTCAATATAGAAAGTTACTTCAACAGATGTAGAATCTGAAATTTTGGGATAAAAGTTGAACAGAAGATGACAGAAAAGTTCTCGCACGAAGGCGACTGAAAAACTTATCTTGTATGTAGTTTAGTGAATTGCCTTTGGGATAATGAAAACTATGCCTAAAATCATTGATTGAATAAAGAACTATACTAATCTTTAGGTTATGCACATTAATCTCCTGTTTTCAAGACTTTATAATAAGGAAAAACATTTTTCTATGTTAACCACAGCAACACAGCACTCGCCAGAAACGTAACGTGTGGAACTGTTCAACCTGACTGGAACAACATTAAGTTGTTACACAACGCCGCATCAATATACTCGTTACATATCACTGAAAGCTTATATATTGAAGCCTTTGGGAACAACTGCTGTAACGACAACTCCCCAGTTGACTTTCCCAGGATTTGGAAACGACATATTACAGTTATGAACTTAAATCACAATATTTATTGTCAACATGTGAACTTTGACAAATGCACGTAATCTGTATAATATGCAATCTGTTTAACATATTTTCACTTGGGTTTAAGTTGATCTGTAATTAAGCTATGACACGATAGCAAAAGTACAGTACCCATGCGATGCTCCTCTGCACTTACACGTCATTACACTCTGCTGTATATATTGGAGTACACTAGCAGCAATTACTCACTTCCGTTTGAAGACGGGTGCGACTGTCGACCCGAAAGTGCTAATGGGTTTTTAATCTTTTTAACTTTGTAAATATCTGTCATCTTTTAAAACATTAAATTATCATGCAAAGACGGTGTAAGTTTCAATGTATTATATATAGCACGAAATTTATTATTATTTAATAATTTATTAGTTCTATCGATTTATTAATTTATGTTCTATCGATCTTTAATTTATTAATTCTATCGAAATTATTAATTTATTTTACTTAATAATATTATTATTTATTAGTTTATTAGTATTTATTATTAATAATTTATTATATTATAATAATTATATCAGATTATGATATAATTATTATATCAGATTATTTATATTATTGGTTCCAGAGAGCCAGTGGTGAACAATGCCTTCTGGAGGGAATTTATTAACCCGTTAAAAAAAACGAAAACGTACTTTTAAAGTGATATAATTTATTATATCAGATTATTAATATTATTATTTGATGCCTCTTACGATTTATAATTTATAATAACAATCTTTGCAACTACGCTTCAGGGCTGCAGAGTAAGATATAATTTATTATATCAGATTATTAATATTATTCTTTAATATTTTATTAGTATTTATTATTAATAATATATAATATTATTATTTAATAATTTATTAGTATTTATTATTAATAATTTATTAGTTCTCTCGAAATTATTAATTTATTTAATTTATTTTATTTAATAATATTATTAATTAATAATATATTAGTATTTATTATTAATAATTTATTTAGTATTTAGTATTGTTTAATAATTTATTAATATTATTTAAATAATTTATTATTTAATACTTTATTAAATCTATTGATTTAGTAATTTATTAGTTCTATCGATTTATTAATTTATTAGTTCTATCGATTTTTAATTTATTAGTTCTATCGAAATTTATTAATTTATTTGTTCTATCGATTTTTTTAATATTCTGCACATTTCTTCAGATCGAAGTGGAGATATTACAATTCTTTGAAGAATCAAATTTGTGGAAATAATGGCTTCATCATTAAATTTCCTCAACCCACTGCTGGAAGAAAGTAGTTCTAAGTCTCATTCACAACTTTACACTGAAGAGCCAAACATTATGAACACCTGCATATTGTGATGCTCGTCCTTCACGTGCAGCCGAAATGGCTCTTACCCGGAGATGCATTGACGCCACAAGATTTCTAAAGATGTCTTCTGCTATCTCGTACCAACGCGATCCTGTAAGTGTTGTAAGTTACGTGGTTGTGCCACTTCTGATTGAATTTGCTGTTCCAAAGATACTTGAGAGGACTGATGTCTGGGAAATTTGGTGGCCATAGCAAATAAATGGAAATCTTCCTCATGTTCCGCGAACCATTCTCGAACAGTTTAGGCAATGTGTCATGGGGCGTTATTCTTCTAAAAAAAGGGCACTTCTAGTGGAGAATACCGTTGTTATGACAGGATGTACCTGGTCTGCAATGATATTTAGGTAGGTGGTAGACGTCCTAGTTTCCTGCACATCAATGACTGGACCCTGAATTTCCCAGTAGAACATTGCCCTAAGCATTACACTTCTTCCACGGACTTGTTTATGTTCCACGGTGCATCCTCGTGCAAACATTCTCCCAGGAAAACGACGCACACCGGGCCGTACACATGTTGTAGCAGAAAACGTGATTAATCGGTCCAAACAACCTTCTCCCAATAATTCAGTGTCCAGTTTTGATGCAGTAGCAGGAAATGTGATTCATTGCACCAAACAACCTTCTTCCAATCATTCAGCACCCAGTTTTGATAATGTAAAAGGAAACGACGTGATTCATTGCACCAAAAAATCTTCTTCCAATCATTCAGTGCTCAGTTTTGCTGATGTAGCAGGAAACGTGATTCATTGCACCAAACAACCTTCTTCCAATCATTCAGTGCCCAGTTTTGATGCTGTAGCAGGAAACGTGGTTGATTGCACCGAACAACCTCCTTCCAATCATTCAGTGTCCAGTTTTGATGCTGTAGCAGGAAACGTCATTGATCGCACCAAACAACGTTCTTCCAATCATTCAGTGTCCAGTTTTGAAGCTGGCGTGCCTATTGCAGACGTTTTCACCGTAAACCTACGTCAGCATGGGCATTCGAAACAACCCGCGGAGCCCTACGTAGCCCAATTTTCAGCAGGATTCGATGTATAGTGTGTTGTGACATTACTTCCGTCATTAGCATTCAAATCACAGGCAAGTTGTGCCACAGTATCACTTCTGCTAACGCGATTCGTCGCATTGTCATCTTGGAAGACACCGTCACCATTCGGGAAAAAGTGTTTGCGCCAAATACGCACACGACTATCAAGGGAGTGAAGTAAAAAACGCGACTTGCACATCAGCAAACTTTTTTCGCAGCCATCCAACGTCCAACTTGCATGACCTTTGCACCAGATAAGTATTTTGCGCAGATGAACCGTATTTAGGAGGGGATGTCGTTGTGGTCGTCTGCAATTATAGCTCGTACATGCGAGCATGCGACGCATGATCATGACAGATATTGTTCCAGGTTGACCTCTGTTGTATTGGGAAGTCAGCTGTTGAATAGTGTTCATCCGTGGCCTGTGCGAATCGTCGGACCGGCGCTCATCTCGCACACCAGCCTTTCGCTGTCCTGTTAAATTTTGCCTCCTGGTCGTTGTTGAGCCGTTTTCATACCAGTACTTTACACTTTAAATACAGCAGCTAGAGAACAACCCATCAGTTCAGCCGTTTGGGAAATCGAGGCCTCCGCTCTGCGAGGTGTCACCATCTGTTTGGAAAATCGAGGCACCAGCTCCCCGAGCAGTCACAATCTGTTAGGAAAATCGAGGCACCAGCTTTCCGAGCTGTCACAATCCGTTTGGGAAATCGAGGCACCAGCTTTCCGAGCTGTCACAATCCGTTCGGGAAATCGAGGCCCCCGCTCTTCGAGCTGTCACAATCTGTTTGGAAAATTGAGGCACCCGCTCTCTGAGCTGTCACAATCCGTTTGGGAAATCGAGGCCCCCGCTCTCCGAGCTGTCACAACCTGTTTGGAAAATCAAGGAACCAGGTTTCCGAGCTGTTACAATCCGTTTGGAAAATCGAGGCACCAGCTCCTCGAGCTGTCACAATCCGTTTGGGAAATCGAGGCATCCGCTCTCCGAGCTGTCACAATCCGTTTGGGAAACGAGGCCCCCGCTCTCCCAGCTGTCACAATCTGTTTGGAAAATCAAGGAACCAGCTTTCCGAGCTGTTACAATCCGTTTGGAAAATCGAGTCACCAGCTCCTCGAGCTGTCACAATCCGTTTGGGAAATCGAGGCATCCGCTCTCCGAGCTGTCACAATCCGTTTGGGAAATCGAAGCACCAGCTCTCCGAGAAGTCACAATCCGTTTGGAAAATTGAGGCCCCCGCTGTCCGCGCTGTCACAATCTCTTTGGAAAATTGAGGCACCAGCTTTCCGAGCTGCCACAATCCGTTTGGAAAATCGAGGTCCCCGCTCTCCGAGCTGTCACAATCTGTTTGGAAAATCGAGGAACCAGCTTTCCGAGCTGTTACAATCCGTTTGGGAAATCGAGGCACCCCCTCTCCAAGCTGTCACAATCTGTCCTATCTCAAAATCCTTCCGTTTATCAATCGCGCTACGAATTTTACCACATGCTGCTCCACTCACACCCCTTATGTTCTGCGTCGGTCGACTAATCGCGCCTTCTCATAAATCACGTGATCAACGGGGCGCATCCATTTTTGATAGGGGTGGCCACAATTCAGTGATCATTCTTTATATATATTCAACGTAGTTCACTACGAATATTAACTAGCAGAGAAAAATCAGTAATGACTTTAAATTACTCCACAAACAAAGCTTAAACTCTATAAACGACATGAACTTGGGTAGTAGAAATTAATAGCGACAGAACTACAAAGACTAAGTAATAATAAAATTGTCATATATTTAAATTACAGTCTTATTATAGTAGATCAATACGTTTTAATGCCACTAACAGAAAAATTCACAGACTTCGCATCAATTGGTTATTCCATTATATCTTATAGAATTCAACTCTTCGATGTACAGTGCACAATTCAGGAAATCAGGGTCGAAAATATATGTAGGAAGTCATTTCTTTCAAGTTCTGGACTAAACGTAAAGATATTTCAATGTTCAATGCTGCGTTTCCGCATTTCTAACGTCAAATGTTTAGAAATGATAAACATTAGTAGCTTTGTTCAGGAATAAAGATTTATTATTCCATTCTGTCCCTACTGCAAAGTCTAATATTACCGAATAAATCTTGGCCGCGTGGGACACGGACAGCTCAAGGAATTGCAGGTGTATAGATTTAGGTTTCGAACGGATCGTGGCTTCCCTGCAATAAATCATCAGACATTCTCTAGAGTATAAATATAAATCTTACTGCCCATAAAAGTATATCATAGATTTCACGAAATGTTGATTAGAGACACATATTTTGAGCACATGCAGTCTCTCAGAAAAGAAATGATTTGTGGTTCTGAAAAGTCTCAAAAAGCCTAGCGTTATCTTCCACATCATTTGTTGTCAATGTTTAACGTGGAACTCTTTGAAAATTCTGAACGAATGCGGCGCAAATAGCGAGAGTTAAATAGTGTCCATGATAAACTGCGTTCTTTTGAATAATACTGAGAAATGTCACTGTGTACATGGAAACTACAACACCAGTTAATACGAAGAGAAATAAAGCCACAAAAAGTGAACCAAGCGTTGTTTGGTCCCTAGTAGGTACAATTAAATACCAAATACAATATTATTAGAAAATATTATACAATATTATTGGAAACACCTACTAGCAATCAGACACGTGCCGGTTAAATACCAAATGATTTGAAAACCGCAAATAGCAACCAAACACGTGCCATCCTCACCCACCTACACAACTACGGTGTCGAGATGGCTAAGATTAAAAATCCCGGAGGTTAACGCATTAAAAACCTCCAATAATAAGCAACCATGTATGCACTAAAACAAGCAATATGCGCATTTCTTGGTTTTATTGCATGAAATTACATCTTCTTAGAACAGGAATCGAACTCGTATCTTCAAATGTTTAAGGGTCGCCCGAATGAAACTGAGACTGTCGGATGTGAACATACAGGAAGTAAGAGTGATACATGGGCTACACTCCCGCTACACATTGTCGACTTTTCGGTTCAAGCAAGTGTCTCAGCGCAACACGAAATTGTGGATACCTTGAGCGAAGAACGTCCGTGGTTCGCTGTGGAACGAGTCTTCAACGGCGTCCCGGACCTTAGCGTCGTTAACGAACAGGTGGCCCTTCAGAGGTTTTTTCAGTCGCCAGAATATGGGGTAGTCGCAGGGCGGCAGATCGGGGCTATAGCGGGGATTGTCGAGCACTTCCGAGCGGAAGCTCCGCAGCAAATCGTGCCACACTGTCGCCACATATGGGCGGGCGTTTTCTTACAGCAGGATAACCCCATTTGACAACATATCTGGTCGCTTACGCTTGATGGCGGTTTTGAGGTTGCGTAACGTATCGCAGTATGTGGTTGTCTTGACTGTACTGCTTGCGTCCAGCCGATCGAACAGCAATGGGCCATTCTCATCGAAGAAAACAGTGAGCATCACTTTTCTAGCTCATAAGGAGGACCGAGCTTTTTTGGGGCTTAAAAAGCTGAGATGCTGCCATTCCACACTCATCCGTTTTGTGGCCCGGATCGAAGCGGTAGCACGAAGTTTCATTTGCGGCCAACATCCTGGAAAAAAACTCCCCCCCCTTCTCTGCGTGGTAGCAATGCAGATGTCTTCTGATCCTCCTAGAGATGCTTGAGAACCCATTGTGAGCAAACCTTGCTGTATCCCAATCGGCGATTGAGAATGGTGTTAACAGTTCCCTTACTCACGGACAATGTTGCCGCGAGCTCGCGTGTTGTGATTCGGCGATTCTCCTTCTCAAGGTTGTCCACGGCAGCAATCGATTTCATGGCGATGGCCACGTGTGTTTTCCCAGGACTCGGCATGTCCTCCGTGCTCACACGTCCTTTACGAAATTCACTTCATCAGCGGGACATTGCACACCGTGACTGACACTCATTCCCATACACATCCTTCATACGACGATAAATTTCGGCTCCACTCACACCTTCTGCCGTCAAAAATTGCATAACTGCCCTCTGGACCTGTTTGAACGAATCCATGTCACGATCCTACGTAGTCAACTTGCCTCCGCACGTGGAAACAGCACCCTGACACGTGCCGCCGATAACAGCGTGCTTCCTGACATGACACTCCATCTACTGGCGCAAATGCGCGGATCTGCGTTATTATATAAGAATGCTATTTCACGAGTCTCACTTTCATTTGGGAGATCTTTATACCTTCGAGTACGCTACCGTTACAGCACCCAGAAAAAGGATCCTCGGAGCCACTGACGATATGCGCACGGCGTAGCGTTGCATTTCAGTCCCAAAACTAATCATCAGTGGCGTGAAGGTTCCTTGTTCTAGGTCAAGGTACTCGAACGTAAATCGGGAGATGCGGTTTCGCTTCCCGTCCCAGGTGGATGTAAGTTTCACGTTTTCTGAGGAATGCACTTGCTTGATTAATTTGAAACCCATACATCTGCATGTAGCATCTATTTGTCTAAAAAGAAATTACTTCCTGAGGTGAATAAGCAGGAGTAGCTGCGCAAGTGATATTTTGCCACATGATGACAAGGTTTGCTGGTGTTATGGGCCATGCTAGAGAGAAACGAAGTTTGTTTTCTAGTTCTATTTTTTTCGGAAAAATGTAAAATATTAACAATCATAAAAATAAAAAGGAAAAATAGAATGAAAGTGTCTGAGAAGGAGGCGTAGTTGTGCAGCAAAAATCAAAACCCTTTTCGGCAAGAGACGATGAAGTGCCAAGCTGCTGATTAAAACTTCCCTGTATTTCTTTGCCTACAAAGAGGTCATGTCATCCGGACATTTTAGGTAAATGCATCCCTCTACGTGTTGGAAATAGCGCTGAAGGGAAATCCTTCCACGTACGCGAGAGAGAAAGAGTTTTCAAAATAATCTTTGGATTTTTTTTTTTAATTTCATTGGAGGTTTAACGACCACTTTGAGCAACTCAATGGGCTATAAGCAATCGCCCGTTCCTAATTTAGAGCGATTGGTTCCAGGGAAGGGAGAGAGCCAGTGCCGTAAGACAAACACAACATCCATGCCTCACTGGAATTCGAACCGAGACCCCTCCCGGACGAGTGGTCATCGCTTAGACCACTGCGCCACCGGGGCGGCATGATCTTGTTCAGTCCTTTTCGTCCAGAACGAATGCTTTTACGGTGCTTGTGTTGGAGGACAGTTTTTTCAGCAGAAATCTGGCGCTCTTGGTTTTTGAAAGGGAAAGTTATTCAACACTAAGAGAAGTGGTACCACCGCGCACAAGCGAAGGAGAATACGCGAGTAGATTTGGAGGAAAAAAGTGGAATTGATGAATAGGAGTAGAAATGGTTTGAAAAGTAAATCCTCAATGACAATTAGTGGATCCATGAAAATGAAACCAGAATAAACTAAAAAAAGAAATCATGCTAGTTAGGAATTATTTTGCTTTCAGCGATAAAGAATGCGTAACTTATCCACCATCACGCAAATTTATAGAATATGATTCAATTTTTTATATTTCAAGATAAAAACGAATAATATTTTACACCTTTTTTCATACTGGCTAATTGTTCCGCGTTGCTCGGGAGAATTTGGTGATAATTCATTATCTAAATTTTGTACCAATCAAATGAAAACGGTTAACTATTTACGTCATGAACCGTACCTAATACTGTATTTCATTTCTTCATTGAATTTGAATTTTATTCTCTGTAGAGTCTTAGTATTTTTAGTTTTTTCTCTTGATTTCTGTTGTTTACTTACCTTCAGTTCCGATGCTGAACTGTGTTGCACTTCTTCACTGGAAAACACTTGTCACAAAAAATCAATTCTAGCACTTATCACAACAAAACGTATTAAATTCGAATTCAAAATAAAAAAGTAAAAAATAAAAAAAAACAAAATTGTGTACGGGGGTCCTTTAAGACCCTAGCTTCGACTCCTTCCATAAACCGTGTACGGTTGTAGAGTAGCATGAGATAGTATACCAAATCTGGTGGTTCTAAATTGAAAACTGTAGAAACGGTATACACTATATTGACAAAAGTAACCGGACACCCCTTCAAAAGCAAATGAACGAATCTGCTGCATTGCTAAGATGCGCGGGTCAGCTGCAAACAGTATAAAACCAATCCTGCAGCTGACCGCAGTCATATCGCACTGTGAGGTTGAGTGAAAATGTAGCGGTGGGAGAGAACTGACTTTGAGACAAGAAAGATTGTTGAGTGTTATATTAGTGGGTTGCCCATAAGAGAAACCGAGAGGAGTTTAAACATACCCAAGTCACCTGTTGTGGATATACTGAATAAGTGGAAGACACATGGCCTGCCTGAAGCAGCAAAACGTACCAGCAGACCAAAGAAAATCAGAGAGAGAGAGAGAGGATGTCTAAGACTCAGGAGAGTCGTTACAGCTAATCGACGGAGTACTACACAATACCTCAGTGTACAGGTGAGTAAAAATGTGGAACCTCGGTATGTACAATACCATTCGCAGATAACTTCATTCCATGTTATCGCGGTCGGGCATCTGCTCATAAGCCTTTCATCTCCACTCTGAGTGCTACTCCTCATTTAGCATGGTGTAAAGAACATTTATCGTGCACCGTAGACCAATGGAAACTGATCCTATGGACTGATAAATCGAGATACACGGTTCATCAGTCTGATGGCCGTATGTGGGTTTGGCGGAAGCAGGAGGAACGCTGTTTTCTACAGTGTACTATTCCTACGGTCAAGTTTGGAGCTGGCATTGTACTTGTGTGGGAGTGTTTTTCGTGCTATGATCCCGGCCCGTTTGTTTAACGTGGACAAACCTGTTAACCAGCACGTCTACCTCGACATTCTGGACAATTATTCCCTACCAACTCTGTGGCAATACTATGGAACCGAGACTTGTTGGTACCAGAAGGATAATGCACTGAGTCATAAAGCAAAAACTGTTGACGATAATTCCGTATCGTGTGTGAACTGGCCAGCACAGAGCCCCTGATCTTAATCCCATAGTGCACCTATGGGATGAATTAAAGCTCCGCATAAGATGTTTGGAACCAAAGCCTACTACTAAGCAACATTTCGTGGCAGCATTATGTACTGAACGGAAATGCATATCTAGCGCCGTGTTCCAAAACTATGTCGAAAGCATGTCTCGAAGGGTCATTGCATGCATTATGGCCAAAGGTGAACCGGCACCGTATTAATTTATGTCAATAAATGCTATGCTGTTTTTCTCTTCTAGGCGTCCGGTGACTTTTGTCAATATAGTGTATATTAGATTTTGTGTTTATCAAATTGTTTTTATTTTTTTGTGTAAATTATTCGCTAGTGACGTAAATGAAAAAAAAAGAGATTAAAAACATACATTTTGTAGTTGAAAAAGAGAATATGATTCTTCAGCCCCCGTTGAGGATTTTCTGCTTTCCCCCTTCCCTGGTTTTGCGACCTTGATATCACCCTGTTATAGTAATTGGAGGAAGGAAAAGTCACCGTGTGGGTGTAAACTTTGAAGTGCATGCGAGATAGTGTGGGCGACAGTAAGTACCTCAATTGGGCTGCAAACAAACACTAGCAATAAATTTCCAGAATCTGGAAAATTGTCTACTTAACAAACTCATCTGAAGAGAAGGGATCACTTTATTTTGAAAGATTTTATTCAGACTTGAGATTTAAACAGTATCACGTAGGTTTCCTCTGAAACCTGGAAACTTAACTCCGTGAAAATAGTGCTGATTTTTTCAGTTCCTTTTCGCAGTTCGTGGTTTCAAATTCTGAACAATAATTTTACGGGAAATTTTTGTGGTCAAGTTCATAGTGTATGTGCAACATGTGTGTGCACGCCTTCCACACGGTCCCTCTCTAGGGTGTCGTGCGCGAAGCGACCGTGCGCCAAGAAATCCTCTCGAGCGTGCGCGAAGCGACCCTGCTAATTGATTCATTTTACTTATGTATATATGCAAATTGTAATACAATTATTTACATCTAATTAATTAAGTACTTACGTCTTTTGAATTTTGTAGCTTTTGTCCTCAGTCCAACTTGGGAACATAGCTTAATGCTTTCAAGCATTTTTTAAGATATTGAATATCCAAATTTCCAACGTGCGACGCACAAACAGCATATAAAAGGATTAGGAGAACTTGGTCCAAAAAAAAGGATATGTATATACAAGTACACGAACGCATTCGCAATATCATGGCGGAATTGGGAAATTCCAAAGACCTTAAAAATGCCTGAATACATTAAGCTATGTTACCAAGTTGGACTAAGGACAAAAGCTATATATATATATATATATATATTAATAATGCTAATATATGCATATTCAATACCGCAAAAGTGATGTACAATGCTTTTACAAGAACCGAAGTTTTATCGATTGACGGAGAAAAGCTTGAGACAACCGATTCCTACCTTTATCTTGGCAGCAGATATCAAGTGAGGGTCACATTGATGAAGAAATTAATCGGCGTATAAAACTTTGATGGAGAGCTTTTGGAAGAAACAGTACAATTTTTAAGAGCAGTATGCCATTATGTCACAAAAGAAAAGTGTTTAACCAATGAATCATGCTAGTGCTTACGTATGGAGCAGAGACATGGACTTTAACTAAAAAAGACGTACAACGACTAAAGACAACTCAAAGGGAAGCATGGAGAGATGCATGCTTGATGTAACCAGGAAAGATAAGAAGAGGAACTTGTGGATAAGGAAAATGACAGGAGTGGACGACATCATGACCGGAGTGAAATCACTGAAATGGCAATGGACTGGAATTGTTGCCCGAAGAACGGACCATCGATGGACAACCGACATTTCAGACCGGATTCCGAGGGACAGGAACAGACCCAGATGAAGACCCCATGGGAGATGGATGGATGAAATTAGAAAGTATGCTGGAGTGACATGGAGGAGACAGGCCCAAGACAGACAATTGTGGAAGAAATTTGGGAAGACTTTCATCCAGCAGTAGGTTGATGATGATATAGTATTAAAAACTTTTATTTAGTGTAAAAACTTGATGTAAGTAATTAATTAATCAGATGTAAATAATTTGACTATGATTTAATATAAGTAAAATTATTCGATAAGCAGTGCCGCTTCATCCACGATGGAATATAACATGGTCATTTCGCGCACGATTTTCCACAAAATTGCTTGGCGCACGGTGGCTTCCTGCACGTTATCCCCTCGAGAACGGAGCACACCCCCCTTGCTTGGGCCCTCTACAAAGTCCCTTGTAGACCGAAGAAACCGCCGCGAAGATGAGCTCCCAAATCAGCCACTTTTTCAAGGATAATAAAATCTACTTGTTAAATAAATGTGTGGTAAAATATATACGTATATATATATCATCATCATCATCATTGTCAACAATTATCAATCCACTGCTGGACGAAGGTCTCCCCAAGTTTCCTCCACAACGGTCTGTCTTGTGCGAGTCTCCTCCATGTCACCCCTGCATACTTTCGAATTTCATCCACCCATCTCCCATGTGGTCTTCTTCTGGGTCTTTTCCTGTCCCTTGGAATCCAATTTAAAATTTCGGCTGTCCATCGATGATCTGTCCTTCTGGCAGTATGTCCAGCCCATTGCCATTTTCAGGGATTTAACTCTGATCATGATGTCTTCCACTCTTGTCATTTTTCGGATCCACGAGTTCCTCTTCTTATCTCTCCTGGTTACACCAAGCATGCACCTCTCCATGCTTCTTTGAGTTGTCTGCAGCCTTTGTATGTCTCTTTTAGTTAAGGTCCACGTCTCTGCACCATACGTAAGCACTGGAAGGATGCATTGATCAAACACTTTTCTTTTAAGACATAATGGCATATTGCTCTTGAAAATTATGCTGTTTTTTCCAAAAGCTCTCCAGGCAAGTTTTGTACGCCGATTAATTTCTTCATCAATGTGACCCTCACTTGATATCTGCTGTCCAAGATAAACGTACGTGTCTGTTATCTCCAGCTTTTCTCCATCAATCGACAAATCTTCATTTCTTGTAAAAGCATTGAACATCACTTTTGTCTTCTGAAAGTTCATTTTTAATCCAACTTCTTTACTCTTGTTCAGCAAGTTCCTGGATCATACTCTGCAGCTCTGATGGGATAGTTGCAAAAATGACTACGTCATCAGCAAAACGAAGGTGGGTTAGATAATCTCCATTAATCTTTATCCCCTTGTTTTCCCAGCTCAGTGACTGAAAAACACCCTCCAATGTGGCATTAAAGAGCTTCGGAGATATGGTGTCACCTTGTCTCACTCCCTTTCCAATTTTTACGTGTGTTGTATTTTCAAACAGCCTAATCTTTGCACTTGCATTTTCATAGATGTTATTAATAATATTAACGTATGCATCTTCAATACCGCAGGTTTTCAGAGCCATTGTAACTGCTGATGGTTTCACCGAATCAAAGGCTTTTTCATAATCGATAAAAGCCATGCACAATGGAAGTTCATATTCCGTCGCTCTTTCAATTAGTTCTCTCAGTACGTGGATATGATCTATTGTGCTGTAGCCACTCCTGAATCCAGCTTGTTCTCTCGGTTGAGCCATGTCCAGTGTTACCTTCAAGCGGTGTGAAAGAACTTTAGTGAAGATTTTATAAACTACTGATAGGAGGCTGATAGGTCTGTAGTTTCCGAGATCCTCAATGTCACCTTTCTTATGTAGCAGGATCATTGTAGCGGTGTTCCAATCCTCAGGAATCTTTCCTTCATTAAGGCATCGAGTGAAAATTTGGGGCGAGTACTGTTTCGATTTCTCCACTTGCTTCTTGTATGATGTCTACAGTAATTCCATCTTCTCCTGGAGCTTTTCCTCGCTTCATGTTCTTGATTGCATGTGCAACTTCTGCTGGAAGGACTGGAGGAACTCTGGTACTGGTATCTTTCATGATGTCTGGAGTGCATATATCATCCCTTTCATATAATTTGGAGTAGAAATCTTTCACTCTTGTCAAAATTTCTCCTCTATTTCTTGTTACAGAACCATCTTCTTTTCTCAGTGCCATAATCTGTTTTCTTCCCTTACTGAGATGTCCCTTTGCTATCTTTAGGCTTTCGTTGTTTTCAATTGCTTTCCTCACTAGTTCACAGTTGAATTTCCTTACGTCTTCAGTGATACTTTTTCTTACTGTCTTGCATAGCTCTATATATTCCACTTTGGAAGTCACATCTTCTTTAGTTGTCCTCATCTCTCTTCTTTTTTGCATCAACATTTTGGTTTTTCCTGATAATTTGTTCACATGCAACTTGTTCTTAGACCCAGCTAATTTTGTTGCTGTTTCCATAAGAGCTTTGGTTACTTTTCTGTTAACTTCAGAGATGTCCACTTCTTCCGATGTTAGGCCTTCTAAAGCAGAGAACCTGTTCTTCAGTTCTAACTTGAAGGTATTATGGTGTTTTTTAAGGTTGGTTATGTCAATAGATTTTGTTTGTCTTATGAGCTTGCCACGTTCAAGTTTAGTGTTGAGGTGCATCTTACATCTCACCAATCTATGGTCACTACCTGTGTTGAACTTGTTTCAGCACATTGCAGTCTTCTATGACGAATTTTTTGTTACACAAAATAAAATCAATTTCACTTGTCGTCCCATTTGGATGTCTCCATGTCCATTTCCTGTGTGGCTTTTTCTTGAAGAAGGAGTTCAAGATGAAAAACCCTTCTGCCTCTGCAAACTCAACGAGAGTATTTCCACGCTGGTTTCTGTTGCCGTGACCGAATTTACCTACTGAAGTTTCATTCTGTTGCTGTTGTCCTATTTTTGCATTGAAATCTCCCATAATTATTTTCAAGTGCTGCTTACCTTTATTATTTAGATGACAAATTTCCTCATAAAATTCTTCAATTTCTTCTTCAGGATGACTTGTGGTGGGTGCATAAGTTTGAATAATCTGAGCCTGGTATCTTTTCGAGAGTTGGATAACAAGTCGTGCAGCTCTGTCAGAGGAACTTTCAACTTCTACAACTTTATCCTTCAGTTTCTTGTTTATTATAAATCCAACACCACTAGTTCTGCCAGTATCTGTCCCACGATAGTAGAAGAGATGTCCACTTTTCAGTTCGATGAGATCTTCTCCTTTTCTCCTTACCTCACTTAGCCCGACGATGTCCCACTTGATCCTTTGTAGTTCCTCTTCCAATTCAAGAAGCCTTGAATCAGAAGATAGGGAGCGTCCATTGTAAGTAGCCAAGGTCAGCATCAGATGGCAGCCTAGTCCGGTCCTCCGGGGATTCTTAGCACCCTCTGCCTTCATGTCGCACTGGCCGCTGCCTTGGCCAGGTACATTCCAGCTGCCGGAGACTGAGGGCCAAGATTTAAGTTGTGGAATCATTTTGGAGGGGTTTGGCCATAACTCACCACGCTGGCCAAGCGGGTTGGTGAGTGTGGGATAGCATTTCCTCTGATCCCGATGGTATAGTTATACCGCTATGGGCGGTCGTCAGAGCCCCTTTAGTGGGAACAGGATGCACCACGAGAAGGCGGGGTTGACATTTGTCAAGGAGAGGCTGTGATGTTACGCATCACCTGACCTTACATCCCACGTATATATATATATATATATATATATATATATATATACACTGCCGGACAATTGCTAAGGACGGATGACAATAGCAACAATAGCAACCATAAAATAGAAGGCAGGAAAATATGGAAATTAGCATAAGTGCAGGATACAGTAAGACGTGTTGTGCGTATACAAATTTTGGATTGCCGAACTTGTTCGTGACGTCATAGCGCTGATAAGAGATATAATGGATTTGACGCGTAGTGACCGTTGTTGTTCAAACGCAAAGTTGAAAGGGAAAGAATCAATTGACGACCTTGCAATTTTCAGTATGTCTTTCCGACATCACCTAGATGATTTTACGCGTGGCCGTATTATTGGCAAGATTGAAGAAGGGCGAAAAATAACAGATGTTGCCAGAGAGTTTGAAGTCAGCCACAGTGTTGTTTCAAGGCTTTGGAAATCATTTCAAACAAATGGAGAGTGTAGCAAACGTCACGGGGGAGGTCGTGTTCGCAGTACGACACCTGCAGAAGATCGGTACATAGTGCTATCAACAAAAAAGACACCGGCGCAGCACAGCTAGTGAGGTAGCAAATCAGTTTATGGCTGCTACTGGCAAGCGGATCTCCCGAAAAACTGTCGCCAGACGTTTGCATGAAGGAGGACTATACGCCCGCCGTCCTGTTGTGTGCATCCCATTGCCCAGACGTCACCGTACCGCCCATTTGCAATGGTGCCATCAACATCGCAATTCGACTGATAACGACTGGTCTGCTGTCCTCTTCTCAGATGAGAGTAGATTCGTCTGATTGTCAACGACAACTGATCTGGCATGATAGTGGTACTGCATATTGGCCAGCAAACATGCAGGAAAGGGACCGATATCCGACATGTAGTGTCATGGTATGGGCTGGCATCATGATCAATGGCCGTACGTCACTCTATGTGCTTCCAACTGGGACTATGACTGGCTAACGATACATTAATGATGTTCTTCTACCTCATGTTCGCATGTTCCGTGGTGCTGTCGGTGATAGATTCATTTTAATGGACGACAACGCAACATGTCATCGAACAGTCGCTATCCAGGAGTGTCTTGAGAGCGAGGATATTCAACGCCTCGTATGGCCAGCACGTTCTCCAGATCTGAATCCAATTGAAAATGTGTGGGATGCTTTGGGGAGGAGTCTTTATGGTCGCCAATGCCCTTCAATAAACAAGGACACCCTCATCCGTGCACTGACAGAGGAATGGGATAAATTACCCTAACAGCTGCTTGATAATGTTGTGCAAAGCATGACACGACGTGTGGAATCTTGCATCGCCCCCCATGGTGGCCATATCCCGTATTGACATCTTACGCCGGAACGCCTGCGGACGGTAATTGCATTTTTTTCACGTTTACGTATTCTGCACAAAATGGCCTGTTTGTCCCTTGAACACGTTCCAAAGCCATCTGGATTTCAGAGCATAATAAATTGTCTTTCTTGTAATGTCCTGGCATTCTGACATTATTTTATTTCACTTGGCATCCAACCACACTTACTTTTTGTTGCGCTATATAGTCGTTTATGATCCGTCCTTAGCAATTGTCCAGCAGTGTATTTGTCATTATCATCATACACTAGCATTCGGTAACGAGGTTTTAAGTGTTGCTTACCCAGTGATTAAAAACAAACAAACGTTACTATTTCAGAATGTTCATAAGGAAGGAGCTTTACACTCACCTTGGTTGTGTTAATCCAATATCCAATGAGGAGACATGTTTGTCATGAAATTTGCACTTTACTGTTTGATAGAAGCACAACTCGTATTCTTTAGATACACTGCTCAGACTTATCAGAATTGTAGCTTGAATACTGGCAAGTAACATAAAATCAAGATAGTGTAGTACAATGCACTAGGAGAGAGAAAATTTCGAAGGAAGTCAAAATGAAACCTTGAAGTACTCGACAGACGAGGCAGCTGAACAAGCTGGCAGCGTGGAACTGAACGCGTCTGAGGACGACACGTGTAAACCGTGTGTGGGAACTGCGAGAGACTGACAACTGATCTAATATGATAATGAAAGTACCACATCTGAATTACTCTCTCAAAGAAAGGACGACTTTCTCTGAGACTGAGTTCGGATTCGCATAATAACGTTGGTTTTTCTTTCTTGACCTGCCTGTAGTTTCCTTGAAGAAAAAATAGTCGTAACTATATTTTATTCGTGAAGTGTATGGTAACGTAACTGGCCACTATTCTCTGCACCTTGTCGATGACACCAGAGCAAACACCCCCGAAATTTCAAATATAATAAGAATATCATCAACGAAAATTAAAAAGTAGGTCATTATTAAAAATTGTTCATCCTATTTTTTTATTTTTTATTTTGATAAAATAATCTTTTAGTTATTATATGTTTGTGTAAACGGGGACGTTTTGCCTGGCGGCTTCTCTGGTCTGAAGAAAACTTAAGGAGGGGGGAAGGATGTTGCTGTGATATAATAAATATATACACTCATTTACAAAGGCAGTCTTCAGGAAGCATACGTAGCATTCAGAATGAAAATAATTTTCTGTTCAGTCTTTTCTCAAAGAATGCGGAAAGTGATGAAAAGAAATCAACGAAGCTGGCATTCGTATATCAAATTGTGTGACTCACACGTGGTAAAACGAGAAGGAGTGAAAACTCCCCGCAGCTGTAGCATAGTGGTATAAGCGATGGCTTCTGATCATTCGTCCGAGATGGGTCCGGGTTCGAATCCCAGTGAGGCATGGATGTTGTGTTTGTCTTACGGCATTAGCTCTCTCCCTTACCTGGAGCCAGGAGCCCTAAATTAGGGACGGGCGACTGTGCTTATAGCCCATTGAGTTGCTCACGGCGGTCGTTAAACCTCAAAACCTGACCCTCTACCCCGAAAAAAACAAAAACAACAACATCGAATCAGGACTAAAAGCAATGTAGCTGGGAACATCTTTGGAAGCTTTTGTTAATGACCCAATCCAGATGTGTACATCACCTTTTTCACTCGCACTGCGTCCACACACAGTCCGAAGCCGTTCCCTATTTCCAATTAGTGTTGCTACCAGAGAATATACAAAAGAACATAACAAAGCACACGCATTGGTCTTCATGATTGGATAAAATTTCCGAACTTCCGTTATGAGCTTTCCCTGTAGATGAATCCGTAGTGTTTTGGATTTTTTTTCCTAGCTGATAAAACTAGAATAGAACGGTTTATCTCCAAATTCACAGTAAATATTAATCCTTATATAGAGCCTTTTTCGAAAATGTGTGCATTTTTGCTATTATTTTTCAAACAAGAACATTAATTGGTTACGAACATGGCCATTTAATAAGGAAAAATCTGTTTTAGGGGAGGAAATCACCCTTGTCGTGCCCCTTTGGATTCGCTACTGATAAAAAAAATAAACCTTTTTTAGAAATTCAAACATATCAGGTTGGTCGGCAACAAGTCGTTCGTAACACAAGACACGTTGAATTGAACATATTAATGGTATTTTACGATATGTGTGGATCTATACTCTCAACGCAAAAGGTTGTTACAATATTAACTCGCATTAGCTCTCGTCTCAACGTTTCATATCATGAATCGATCAAGTCGCATTACACGCGAACAGTGGCGCACCCAGGAATTTTTGTTGGAGGGGGCTGCATATATAGTTATAGTTTATATAACAATAATTTTTGTTGGAAGAGGCTGTATACATGTATATGCCTATAGTTTATGTACGGTTGTGACGTACGTCGCTCTTAATTTCTTTGAAGCTTTAGGAAGAAGACACCATGTAATAGAAGACACTATGTAATGTTTTAAACGTGTGAAATAACATTTTTGAATGTTTAATTTGTGACGTACGTCGTTCTTAATCTCCTTGGAGGGGACTTAAGCCCCCAAAGCCCCCTCCATGGGTGCGCCAATGCACGCGAAAGCACTCTGCTACATTGCCCCTTGCTTGTGAATCGCTCATCTAACATTGCGCAGGGAGCTCTTATCTGAGAAGTCTTTTCCTACGCTGTTAACCGACTGAGCGCAAACTTCAAATTCATCGGGTCAGGTTTTGTGGCGTTACGTTTAAGAATTATTTAAGAGGACAAATCAGATTTGCAAACATTAAGGCTACAAGAACTCGAAGGGAAGGTTAAATTACATTTATACATTAGAGTTCTTAGTGTACTATCCGTATAGACTCAGTAGACAAATATTTTGAGGTAGGAGTGATAGGCAGCTGACGTGTGCATCCCATAACTGGCCCAAACCAAAAGCAGGCGATAAGTAGGCAGACAGCAAGGCTTCCCAACGGTGTATCTCAATCGACGAGAATGGATAAGCGTGGTGATCTGAGCGACTTTGATCATGGACGCATTGTCGACGAGGGAGAGTTTGGTCATTCTATGGCCCAAGTGGTAAGAACCATAGGGTTCTCGCGGTACACCCTATCAAAGGTGTACCGCGAGTGTACCAGCTTCCAGAGAGCAAGCGGTGACCAACCACACGTCTTTGCCGTAGGTTATCCAGGCTCATACAGATTGACCACTAGGCAACGGCAGCGCAAATCACATCCAAGTCAAATGTCGGTGACCAAGTAGCGTAAAAGAGCGAACGGTATGGCGCACGTTGTATATTCTGGGCTATGGGAACAGACGAACTACCCGTGTACCACTGTTGACTGCTCGTCATCGGACATTACGCCCGGCGCGATGCCGTGAACATCAAAATTGGACGCTCCATAGTAGATGAACCCATTTCGGCTGTACCGAGATAACGGAAGTGATAGATGAACCCCGTTGTAGGCTGTACCAGATGACGGAAGTGATAGATGAACCAGTTGTCGGTTGTACCCGATGACGGAAGTGATAGGTAAAACCCCATTGTCGGCTGTACCTGATGACGGAAGTGATAGATGAACCCCGTTGTCGGCTGTACCAGATGACGGAAGTGATAAATGAAACACATTGTCGACTGTACCGAGATGACGGAAGTGATAGATGAACCCCGTTGTCAGCTGTACCAGATGACGGAAGTGATAGATGAAACCCATTGTCGGCTGTACCGAGATGACGAAAGTGATGGGTGAACCCCGTTGTCAGCTGTACCAGATGACGGAAGTGATAGATGAACCCCATTGTCGGCTGTACCGAGATGACGGAAGTGATAGATGAACCCCATTATCAGCTGTACCAGATGACGGAAGTGATAGGTGAACCCCGTTGTCAACTGTACCAGATGACGGAAGTGATAGATGAACCCCATTGTCGGCTGTACCGGATGACGGAAGTGATAGGTGAACCCCATTGTCAGCTGTACCAGATGACGGAAGTGATAGGTGAAACCCGTTGTCAACTGTACCAGATGACGGAAGTGACAGATGAACCCCATTGTAGGCTGTACCGAGATGACGGAAGTAATAGATGAACGCCGTTGTCTGCTGTACCTGATGACGGAAGTGATAGATGAACCCCGTTGTCGGTTGTACCAGATGACGGAAGTGATAAGTGAAACCCGTTGTCGACTGTACCAGATGACGGAAGTGATAGATGAACCCCTTTGTCAGCTGTACCAGATGACGAAAGTAATAGGTGAACCCCGTTGTCGACAGTACCAGATGACGGAAGTGATAGATGAACCCCGTTGTCGGCTGTACCAGATGACGGAAGTGATAGATGAACCCCGTGTCGGCTGTACTAGATGACGGAAGTGTGCGGCTGTGTCGTCTGAACAGCATGAGGCCACGACCCTGTCGTGCCAGGTCCACCACGGGCTTGAGCCCGTGGTGGCTCTTTGATGGTTTTAGCAGCTTTTTCTTATGGTACACATTAAGTCAGTTAGTGTGTCTTGAGAGGTCCTGAACCGCTACGCAATGCCAGCATGTACTGTCAGATGATACACACGCTTTCATGGCTTTCGCGCATCCTGACGCGCATAGTCTGTTTGATAAGGGCAATGCGCCACCTCACTTGAACGGAACCACTCAGGCATGGCTTCAGGAACAGTCATCTGAGTGTGGAACCGCACAGTGGCCCGCAAGGTCCCCTGATTTAAACCCAGTGGAAGCTCTCTGTGTTGCCGCAGAAATGAAACTTCAGATTCATGGATCCTGCACTAACGTCTCGCGTGGAGTTATGGACAATACAGCAGAAGGCATGGCTGGCATTATTTCCCGAAATCCTCCGGAATTTGATGGCGTATACACTGTACAGGCTGTTATTCGCTCTAGAGGCGGACCAACACGCTATTAGGTAGTTAACTCTAATGTTTTGTCCGTTGAGTGTATGTTCCTTTAACGATCTCCCTTCCGGCTTATGACGTGATTTTACTAAAAATGTACTACTAGATAAATACCCAATAGCAAACGGTTGTAAATATTAAACAAGAAGAAAAAAGTTACGCGACCGACGACAATACAGCACACTGCAGAACTGCGGAATGAATTACAAAACTGCACGGAACGGATGAGGATTAGTCTATGAAGAGCAGAGAACACAAATGGCTAATTAACTCTTCATCACTAAGGTGTGTTTGAAAAGGTCACAGTGGTTAGGTATATCAGCATATTGTTTCATACAAGTCCATTCCGGGTGGCCTAGTGGTCAACGTTCGGGACTTCCAAGGAGAAGACTTCAGGTTCTATTCCAGGCAGGTACAAACGCCCGAACCACTAAATATCCGCCGTGCGTCGGGTGGGCATGTTAAGCCGTTGGGCCCCGGGCCCGGGTACTAGCCCCCGGTAATAAATAAGGGCTTATTCCTCCCCCTTTCTAGCTCGCTTCCGTGTCACTTTTCTATCGGGCACTATAGCCCAAATCTCCTAGCTTCCTAATTCTAAGGGTTGTTTAAGACCTGTAGTCAGACACTGCCTTCCTAAAATCTTCTACTAATGATCTCAAGTCCATCCGGGGTTTCGGATAATTTTTTTCATGCCTCACAATGTAGGTCACTCTATGCCCTCGTTATCTGCGCAGAAAACTGTATGTGGCTAAATGAAGTCTTTAAAAAACAAAATACTGAAGTGCATAACTTCTTTTTCTAGTTATAATTTTCAGTAAAATTTTTTCATTTGCTGTGAATTTCTATTTTTTACGCCCCTCAGATCATGCAGTTAGGCCCCATTCTCTGTGTAAAAACTGCGTACTTTGAGTAAAAGTGGGGAACCTCTTCATCACGAGGGACGTAATATCAAGTCTTGCCCTCCCAGATAACAAAACCTTACTCCGGCCCTCATCTGGGACTATTTATTCGTAAAAGAGGTCGCATTTTCAATCATTCCGTATTTGGGTAAAAACATCCGTCAGCTTAGTCGAGTATCTGAAAGAATCGGAATGAACTTCATGTATTTCGACCAATACGTCGTCCAGCTTGTGTAAATGTGAACACCAACAAAACGCTTTGATGCAACAATGGATTAATCTTGATCTAACATTTTTCTCGGGAAAAAAATATTAACACATAATTACTAAGAACACACGTCATTTGTTAGTGATTTGGGAATACTTAACCTTACGTCATCACTTCGTAAAGTTCTTTAGGTACAATGAAAATTTAAAATATCCAACAGACCCGTTTAGCAAGAGCGTCTGTAACAAAACAGCCAAGCTGTTTGGTGTTTCAAGAGCAACACTCTTCGATGTTATGAGTGCTTACAGAAAGCCTGGCAAGACTTCATCGGTGAAAAAGGATAGTGAGGGAAAACTGAGATTAAATGAGAGAGATTTTCGGACACTGACAAGAGTTGTGGTCAAACGACAAAGAAATACCGCAGCAAAAGGTGACCGCGGAACTCAGTGTCAACCAGGAAGACCCTGTTTCCACAAATCAACCCCTCAGAGAACTTCACAAAGCCAACATCCATGGAAAAGCTGCAACTGCTAAATATTTAATCACAGAAACCAACGCTTCAATGCGAAAAAGGTGGTGTCATGAGCACAGAACTTAGACAGATGATGCCTGGAAATGTGTGCTATGGTCCGACGAGTCTTCATTTACATTATTTCCAACAGTAGGTCGGGTTCATGTATGGAGAACCCCTAAGGAAGCGTTATGACTGGAAACGTGTTCTATGGTCCGATGAGTTCTCATTTACATTATTCCTAAGAGGAGGTCAGATTTATGTATGGAGAACCCCTAAGGAAGCGTGATGATTGGAAACGTGTATTGTGGTCCGATGAGTCCTCATTTACATTATTCCTAACAGGAGCTCAGATTTATTTATGGAGAACTTCTAAGGAAGCTTGATGACTAGAAAAGTGTGCTAAGGTCCGATGAGTTCTCATTTACATTATTCCTAAGAGGAGATCAGGTTTATGTATGGAGAACCCCTAAGGAAGCGTGATGAATGGAAACGTGTGCTATGTTCCGACGAGTCCTCATTTACATTATTCCTAACAGGTGGTCAGGTTTATGTATGGAGAACCCCTAAGGAAGCGTGATGAATGAAAACGTGTGCTATGGTCCGACGAGTCCTCATTTACATTATTCCTAACAGGAGGTCAGGTTTATGTATGGAGAACCCCTAAGGAAGCGTGCTGAATGGAAACGTGTGTTGTAGTCCGGTGAGTCCTCATTTACATTATTTCTAACAGTAGGTCAGGTTTATGTATGGAGAACCCCTAAGGAAGCGTGATTACTGGAAAAGTGTGATGGTCCGATGAGTCCTCACTTACATTATTCACAACAGTAGGTCAGGTTTATGTATGGAAAGCCCCCAAGGAAGCGTGACGACTGGAAACAAGTGACATGGTCCGATGAGTCCTCATATAAATTATTCCTAACAGGAGGTCAGGTTTATGTATGGAGAACCCTCAACGAAGCGTGATGACTGGAAACAGCTGATATAGTCCGATGAGTCCTCATTTTAAATATTCCCAAGAATAGGTCCGGTTTATATATGGAGAACCCCCAAGGAAGCGTGATGACTGGAAACGTGTTATACGGTCCGATGAGTTCTCATTTATATTATTTTTAATAGGAGATCAGGTTTATGTATGGAGAACCCCTTAAGAAACATGATATGGTCCGACGAGTCCTCATTTACATTATTCCGAACTGTAGGTCAGGTTTATGTATGGAGAACCCCTACGGAAGCGTGATGACTGGAAACGTGTGCTATGGTCCAACGAGTCCTCATTTACATTATTCCTAAGAGGAGGTGAGGTTTATATATGGAGAACCCCGAAGGAAGCGTGATGACTGGGAACGTGTGCTATGATCCGATGAGTCCTCAGGCTTATATATGGGAAACCCTAAAGAAACGTATCATTCGGAATGCCTTGTTCCTACTATCAAACAGGGCGGTGCTTCTGTAACGATTTGACCTGCCATATTTTTGTTATTCGGCTGGCCTTTTCATTAACCTACATAGTTGAGTTATCACCAGCGAGTACTTGGACATTCTAGGTGATCAAGTGCACCCTATGGTTCAAATGTCCTTTTCCAACAATGATGCCATTTTTCAAATTGATAATACGCCCGTAGTCACAGCGAGAATTTAGTTTTGGTTTGAAGAATACCAAAATTAAATTAAACATATGTCCTGACCAGCAGCTCAATCACCTGATTTGAATATAATCGAACCTTTGTGGGCAGTTTTGGAGACCATAGGAAGACACAGATTGCCCCTACCAACATCTCTGAAGTAGCTGGTTGATGTTATGATCGGAGAATGGCACAACATTCCAGTAGAGACTATTCAAAAGCTGTTGACTATTCCAATAAGGATGGAAGCAGTATTAAAGGAAAATGGTGGTCCAACACTTTATTAACGAGACTTATTGCTTATTTCGAAGGTATTCACATTATTTTGTCCGACCCTTGTATGTATTTCATAGCATGACTTTATTTAGAAGGTAGTGCACAATAAATTTACAAAGTATTTTTCTTCTCAGGAGTGCTTTAACTAAGCCATGAACGCTTTCTCTTTAATGCAGAACAAATATGGCGTTCAAAATTTATACAGTCTCTCTTGTTCCAAAGCATTAAGTTTACAAACTGGCTTGAAATTCCCCACAGAGATGTCGATAATTGCCTCGCCTGTGCGCTTATTTCGCAGTGCCCAAATTAAAGATGGTATTCCATGAGAAGGAGTGACTTTACTTCATACGATAATTGGTCACAATAGCCGATAATTCGCAGGAATTTCCACACAACTAATTTCGCTTTGACATTTTGTTGACAAGATAATAAGCCGTGCGATGTGATTTAAATGCTCGCCCGGAAACCATTAATCTGAACAGTTCAGTGTTGCAGCATGATTCTGGGGGAGTTACTACGTGTTGTAGCTCATTTGTGTCATTTGGGTCGTTTGTAAAATATCCATCTTCGATTCTTAAAGTCTTGGTGAAATATTGGTTACCAATAGGTTTCGCGGAAAATGACTAATTCAAACACACTTTGTCAGAATAGAATTTTCAAGACTAGGAAGTTATATCGCAAATGCTGCAAAATTTACTGAAGGAGTAGACACGTAAGAAGTGATACTATAACGAAGTAAATTTCTCCGTCATTTTTGGTCTACGCCGGGATTCGAACCCGAGGCCGCTCATTCCGGAACAAGTCGCTCTACCAACTGAGCTACGCAGACATTTTATTCTGATTCCTATCTGCCTTTATGTCGTGTGCGTCCTTCGGGCAGGTACGTCACATCTCCTGGTACGTTACAATACGTGCGAGCGCGCGGGCACACACAAGCACACACACATTTACAGGTAAAAGTAAAAAAAAAAAGGAATGCTGGAAAAAAATAATTAGAGGGACATGCTAACATGAAGTATATCCTTCTTGGTGTGCGCATTTATTCGACCACTCTCTGCGGTGTAGTGAGTGGTCAGACATCAAAACAGAAAGTCTTATACAGGGTGAATGTAAACTATTTCAACAAAACAAGAAGGGTGATAGTACACATCAAGATGAACAATATTTGCAATAGGACCTAGAGCCGCATTCCACTCCTAGTGCCAGAAAAGAGTAAATTTACATATCCACGTTGAACCTTTAACAGCGAAAACAAAGAGACATACCTAATTTATGAGTTGCACAATTCCAATCGCATCAGAGAAAGACTCAAAAGAGCTGCTCAAACAGGCGTCCAAGGCCGTCGTTGCACAGTCCACACCTGCGAATGAAGGACTGTCGCACCCTCTCGTAGACTCCCGGTGTGGTGTTGATATTGTCTGTAGCAACAGCGATTCGAGCGTTAAGATCTTCCAGGGAGTCCAGAGGTGTCTCGTACACCAATATTTTCATGATCCCCCAGAAGAAGAAGTCCAGTGGATTAAGGTCCGGGGAAGTGTGGAGGCCAATTCGCAGGTACACCGCGTCCAAACCACTACGCGGGATATGTCGCATTTAGGAAGTATCGGACCTCGGTGTCAAAGTGAGCTGGGGCCCCATCATGCATAAACCACATGTCCCTCCGTGTGGTGAGCGGAACATCCTGCAACATACCGGGAAGCACTTACTCCAGGAACACACGGTATACGCTACGCACAGGTCAGACGTATACGTCAATTCTCATGTGATGTTCGCACGGTAATATCACTGAACGGGTTCGGTCGCGTTTTTGATGTTTGCTCCTCATCATCTACGCACGTGTTCAGCTCACCTGATTTGCATCTTGTGCTTCTCAAGCACTGGTTGGAACTCAGTGTGCCTTCTGGACGTTTTCCGATCGTGCTCTTTTCTGGCACTAGGAGTGGAATGCGGCCCTAGGTTCCATTGCAAATATTTTTCGTCTTGATGTGTACTATCACCCCTCTTGGTTTGTTGAGGGAGTTTACAATCACTATGTATAATAAATAGCTGGTGCACAAAGTAGGGGAAAACAGAAGTAGTATACAGTGCCACAATAAACAAAATTAATTTGATATGCTATCCACAATATCCGATATCGCTACGGTACTTCAAAATTCGACAGGCTATTGAAATTTCAAAGTTAATCAAACCTCAAGTATTCTCACTAATCGCTCCCATTACCGGTAATTTCTCGTCATACGAATACGGAAAAAGTGAGAACGGACGTTTTTCGTCAATATACGAAAAGAAATGCGAAAAGGTTTCCGAAAATTCAGAATTTTCCGTTAACACATCTCTAAAAATGGTAACTTACCGTCAATATAAGAAAGAAAATGCGGAAAGGTTTATGAAATTTCGGAATTTTATCGTGGTACGAAGACTCCGTGAAATGCAGGTTTCTTTTTGATATTTCGCGGAAATGGTTCTATGAGAAATATGCTTCGTAATTTTTTTTAAAATGACGGAAAGTGGCTCGTGAATTTCAGAAATTTTTTTAGTAGTATTAAACATAGATACAATCCAACAACTTGTAGAATCTGTGACAAATCGCATACGTGTATTAACTCGGGCTACAAGGAGTCAACTGGATAATGAATATTTTTTTTTAATTCTGTCGCCGATATGTGTTACTCCTCATTGCCGAAAAAACACATAACGTGTATGGAATGTACTTGAGTATAGAGACGAACAAACAGACAGAAAGACAACTTGCGCTGAAAATTCATTCTCGCAGAAGAAATTGTGCGCGGAAATGCATTCGGTGTAAACATTTGTCTTCATTTTTGCAATGAATTTAAATAGTTAAATTGATCTTCTAGAACCACCTCAAATTGGAAACGTATATTTATATTATGCAGTGTCTCCGAGAAATTCCTCACTCGGAAAAACTCACAGAAGCATATTTCCATCTCTTCCGCTGGAAAAAAGAATGATTAAACTTTTTTATAAGTATTCCTATAGTAAAGATTTCGAATTCACGATAAAATAAACTGATAACCTAAACAGCTTCATTCTTACGGCAAAATATGCATAAAAAATTTAAACATTATTCAAATATGATTCCTGATTTTTGGTTTTGTTTTGGGAGAGTTGGATGAAATAGCAGCTAGGATTTAAAAAAAACATAAAAAGCTCGACAGCTTTTCGCGTATGTTACAGTTTGAAAACTGAAATATATTTATTTAGAATTGAATTAAAAATAAGTCTCTCTTTCCTCGTATTCGAAAACTGTACCTTTCCAGAAAGTATCATCTTTTCTTTCGTGTTACTGGAAAAAACATATATCTTGCGTAAAAATTTCTTCCAAAACGTTCGGATTAGAGGTAACGTTCTCAAAATTTGAATTTGAAATTGTTTTTCTACCTGTTGCACGTATTCAAAGTTTTAACTTGTTTGTGTCACTTGGTATAAAAAGTTTGTACATTGGTACGAATATAAAAAATGCATTTTACCGGATTTCTCGCAAATGCATCTTTCTAGGTATGGAACAGAAAAGCAGATGCTTTAGATTTACTGCGGACAGTATAAAACTCTATATTCAACCTTTCTTACATTTATTAAACTTTCCGCACGGACTGAAAAATTTCCTTTCAACCAAAACAAGTTAGTAAAATCATGCAATGCATTGATTATGATACGCTTTCCAACATGCTAGAAATTATTATTCAAGTTATGAGGAAAATGGCTGAAGACTAAATCTCACTCCTATGCCCTGACCTTTGATCCCATTTCGATGATATTCAACAGAACTGGTTCAGTATACATCAAAAATAACATGATAAAGTTTTGTCGCAATCGAAGCAATTTTACGTAAGTTATGATGTATAAGGGCTATGGAATACACCCTGCTTCTATGTCCTAACCTTTGACCCATTTCGCCCATTTTCAATAGGATTCATCCCCAGGCAAGTCCCTACGACATACTCCCATTTGATCTAAATCGAAACATTTTTACGTAAGTTATGACGCATAATGGCGATGGAAGTGATTCCGCTCCTATGTCCTGATCTTTGACCCTCATTTCGCCAATTTTCAATAGGGTTTGTCCCCAGGTGTTCCCCTACCACATATTACAATTTAATCGAAATCGAACCTTTTTTACGCTTTCCAACCGTAGGTTGAAGAAGCGTATATGCTCCAGCTTTGTCCGTCCGTCCGCACGATAACTGGCGTAAAAAGTATTCGATTTCGATGAAATTTTAGTAACTGTTAGGGGACTACAAAGGGACGAACCCTATTGAAAATGGGACAAATGGGGTCAAAGGTCACGACGTAGAAGCGAAACGATTCCATTGCCCTTATGCGCCATAACTCACATAAATATGGTTCGATTTCAATGAACCTTTACTATGTGGTAAGGGATCACATAGGGACAAACCCTATTGAAAATGGGACAAATAAGGTCAAAGGTCACGACGTAGGAGCGGGATCATTCCATTGCCCTTATGCGTTATAACTTGCGTAAATATCGTTCGATTTCAATGAAAGTTTACTATGTGGTAGGAGACCGCCTGGGGACAAACCCTATTCAAAATGGATGAAGTGGGGTCAAAGGTCAGGACATAAGATCCGGATGCATTCCATTGCCCTTATGCGTCATAACTTGCGTAAAAATAGATTGATTTCGATGAAATTTCAGTATGTAGTAGGGGACCTCCAGGGGACGAACCCTATTGAAAATGGACGAAATGTGGTCAAAGGTCAGGACATAGGATTGCGATCCTTTCCATTGCCCTTATCCCATATTATTAGGGTGGACGTCAAGTAATTTTGTTTCCTACACTTCCAATGGAAAAAGTTTTGTAAACATTTCCTTCACAATTAATGTGTTCCATGAAAATTTGAACATCGATTAAAATAACTTCATATTATAACTTGGAAAACTTAATATGTTCTAAAACATAACCATAATCATATTAAAAATCAATAACTTTTCTTTTGGTTGTGTTGAAACCAGAGAAAAGATGGCGGGACCTGTGTTTGATGATATCAGTGGGCACAAAAATGTTGGATTGCATAATTACGGTTATGGTTTAGAAAATATTAAGTATTCCAAGTTATGAAATGAAGCTATTTTAATCAATGCTCAAATTTTCATCCTTGTGAACGCATTAATTGTCCAGAAAAAAGATGGCGCGACCTGTGTTTTCATCACGTCATTAGACAAACAAATGTTGAATTGCATAATTATAGTTATGTTTTAGAAAATATTAAGTATTGCAAATTATAACATGAAGCTATTTTAATCGATGTTCAAATTTTCATCCTTGGGGACGCATTAATTGTGAAGAAAATGTGTACAGAAGTTTTTCCATTGGAAGTCATCATCATCATCATCATTGTCAACCATTATCAATCCACTGCTGGACGAAGGTCTCCCCAAGTTTCCTCCACAACGGTCTGTCTTGTGCCAGTCTCCTCCATGTCACTCCCGCATATTTACGAATTTCATCCACCCATCTCCCATGTGGTCTTTTTCTGGGTCTTTTCCTGTCCCTTGGAATCCAATCTAAAATTTCGGCTGTCCATCTATGGTCTGTCCTTCTGGCAGTATGTCCAGCCCATTGCCATTTCAGGGATTTAACTCTGATCATGATGTCCTCCACTCTCGTCATTTTTCGGATCCACGAGTTCCTCTTCTTATCTCTCCTGGTTATACCAAGCATGCACCTCTCCATGCTTCTTTGAGTTGTCTGCAGCCTTTGTATGTCTCTTTTAGTTAAGGTCCACGTCTCTGCACCATACGTAAGCACTGGAAGGATGCATTGATCAAACACTTTTCTTTTAAGACATAATGGCATATTGCTCTTGAAAATTATGCTGTTTCTTCCAAAAGCTCTCCAGGCAAGTTTTGTACGCCGATTAATTTCTTCATCAATGTGACCCTCACTTGATATCTGCTGTCCAAGATAAACATACGTATCTGTTATCTCCAGTTTTTCTCCATCAATCGATAAATCTACATTTCTTGTAAAAGCATTGAACATCACTTTTGTCTTCTGAAAGTTCATTTTTAATCCCACTTTTTTACTCTTGTTTACTCTTGTCAGCAAGTTCCTGGATCATACTCTGCAGCTCTGATGGGGTAGTTGCAAAAATGACTACGTCATCAGCAAAACGAAGGTGGGTTAGATAATCTCAATTAATCTTTATCCCTTTGTTTTCCCAGTTCAGTGATTGAAAGACATTTTCCAATGTGGCATTAAAGAGCTTCGGAGATATGGTGTCACCTTGTCTCACTCCCTTTCCAATTTTTATGTGTGTTGTATTTTCAAACAGCCGAATCTTTGCACTTGCATTTTCATAGATGTTATTAATAATATTAATGTACGCATCTTCAATACCGCAGGATTTCAGAGCCGTGGTAACTGCTGATGGTTTCACCGAATCAAAGGCTTTTTCATAATCGATAAAAGCCATGCACAATGGAAGTTCATATTCCCTCGCTCTTTCAATTAGTTCTCTCAGTACGTGGATATGATCTATTGTGCTGTAGCCACTCCTGAATCCAGCTTGTTCTCTCGGTTGAGCCATGTCCAGCGTTACCTTCAAGCGGTGTGAAAGAACTTTAGTGAAGATTTTATAAACCACTGATAGGAGGCTGATAGGTCTGTAGTTCCTGAGATCCTCAATGTCACCTTTTTTATGTAGCAGGATCATTGTAGCATTGTTCCAATCCTCAGGAATCTTCCTTCATTAAGGCATCGAGTGAAAATTTGGGCGAGTACTGTTTCAATTTCTCCACTTGCTTCTTGTATGATGTCTATAGTAATTCCATCTTCTCCTGGAGCTTTCCCCCGCTTCATGTTCTTGATTGCATGAGCAACTTCTGCTGGGAGGACTGGAAGAACTCTGGTACCTTTCATGATGTCTGGAGTACATGTATCATCCCTTTCATATAATTTGGAGTAGAAATCTTTCACTCTTGTCAAAATTTCGCCTCTATTTCTTGTTATAGAACCATCTTCTTTTCTCAGAGCCATAATCTGTTTTCTTCCCTTACTGAGATGTCCCTTTGCTATCTTTAGGCTTTGGTTGTTTTCAATTGCTTTCCTCACTAGCTCACAGTTGAATTTCCTTACGTCTTCAGTGATACTTTTTCGTGCTGTCTTGCATAGCTCTATATATTCCACTTTGGAAGTCACATCTTCTTTAGTTGTCCTCTTCTCTCTTCTTTTTTGCATCAACATTTTGGTTTTTCCTGATAATTTGTTTACATGCAACTTGTTCTTAGACCCAGCTAATTTTGTTGCTGTTTCCATAAGAGCTTTGGTTACTTTTCTGTTAACTTCCGAAATATCCACTTCTTCCGATGTTAGGCCTTCTAAAGCAGAGAATCTGTTCTTCAGTTCCAACTTGAAAGTATTATGGTGTTTTTTAAGGTTGGTTATGTCAATACATTTTGTTTGTCTTATGAGCTTGCCACGTTCCAGTTTAGTGTTGAGGTGCATCTTACATCTCACCAATCTATGGTCACTACCTGTGTTGAACTTGTTCAGCACACTGCAGTCTTCCATGACGAATTTTTTGTTACACATAATAAAATCAATTTCACTTGTCGTCCCAATTGGATGTCTCCATGTCCATTTCCTGTGTGGCTTTTTCTTGAAAAAGGAATTCAAGATGAAAAATCCTTCTGCCTCTGCAAACTCAACGAGAGTATTTCCACGCTGGTTTCTGTTGCCGTGACCGAATTTACCTACTGAAGTTTCATTCTGTTGCCGGTGCCCTATTTTTGCATTGAAATCTCCCATAATTATCTTCAAGTGCTGCTTACCTTTATTATTTAGATGACGAATTTCCTCATAAAATTCTTCAATTTCTTCTTCAGGATGACTTGTGGTGGGTGCATAAGTTTGAATAATCTGAGCCTGGTATCTTCTCGATAGTTGGATAACGAGTCGTGCAGCTCTGTCAGAGGAACTTTCAACTTCTACCACTTTATCCTTCAGTTTCTTGTTTATTATAAATCCAACACCACTAGTTCTGCCAGTATCTGTCCCACGATAATAGAAGAGATGTCCACTTTTCAGTTCAATGAGATCTTCTCCTTTTCTCCTTACCTCACTTAGCCCGACGATGTCCCACTTGATCCTTTGTAGTTCCTCTTCCAATTCAAGAAGCCTTGAATCAGAAGACAGGGAGCGTCCGTTGTAGGTAGCCAAGGTCAGCATCAAATGGCAGCCTATTCCGGTCCTCCGGGGATTCTTAGCACCCTCTGCCTTCATGTCGCACTGGCCGCTGCCTTGGCCAGGTACATTCCAGCTGCCGGAGACTGAGGGCCAAAATTTAAGTTGTAGAGTCATTTTGGAGGTGTTTGGCCATAACTCACCACGCTGGCCAAGCGGGTTGGTGAGTGTGGGATAGCATTTCCTGTGATCCCGATGGTATAGTTATACCGCTATTTGCGGTCGTCAGAGCCCCTTTAGTGGGAACAGGATGCACCACGAGAAGGCGGGGTTGACATTTGTCAAGGAGAGGCTGTGATGTTACGCATCACCTGACCTTAATCAATGCTCAAATTTTCATCCTTGTGAACGCATTAATTGTCCAGAAAAAAGATGGCGCGACCTGTGTTTTCATCACGTCATTAGACAAACAAATGTTGAATTGCATAATTATAGTTATGTTTTAGAAAATATTAAGTATTGCAAATTATAACATGAAGCTATTTTAATCGATGTTCAAATTTTCATCCTTGGGGACGCATTAATTGTGAAGAAAATGTGTACAGAAGTTTTTCCATTGGAAGTATAGGAAGCAAAATTACTTGAACGTCCACCTTTAAGTAGCAATTCTTCTATGTTTGTATGTACATTTTATATTGAAAACAGCTCTAAGAATTTTGATGAAAGTCGTTAACCTACCATTTTCTGGTAATGGAAATCGATTTAGCTTGATCTCGAATTTAGGAGAATTTGTTCAGTGGGTTAAATAACCACCCCAAATTATAATGTATTTAGTGATGCTTTGTTCCATTATTCCATTAATGTTACCAATGCTTAGAAATCTTATGACGTCACAATCGCGCCGCGTTTGAGAATGTTGGCGCGCGGTCACGCCATCTGTCTCATTACGTCACGCGTTGTGAGTGGATCCTATTAAAGTTTTATGACGTCACACTTGCGGCGAGCGATGGTCGCGATTCCCATCGACCTCATTACGTCACGCGCTGTGTGATTATGCCCGTTTGCACAATAACTCGCGTAACAACGTTCGATTTCGATGACATTTTAGTATCTGGTATGGGATCACCTGGGAAGATACCCTATTTAAGGTGAACGAAATGGGGTCAAAGTTCAGTACATAGGAGCGAGATCCATTCCACTGCTGTTATGCGTCATAACTAACGTAAAAAAATCGATTTCGATGAAATTTTAGTATGTGGTAGAAAACCACCTGGCGACAAATCTTATTGAAAATGGTCGAAATGGGGTCAAAGGTCAGGACATAGAAGCGGAATCACTTCCATCGCCATTATGCGTCATAACTTACGTAAAAATGCTTCGATTTGGATGAAATGTTAGTATGTTGTAGGGTCTTGCCTGGGGACAAATTCCATTGAAAATTAGCGAAATGGGGTCAAAGGTTAGGACACAGGAGCGAGATCTATTCCATACACCTTATGCATCATAACTTATGTAAAAAGACTTCGATTGCGACAAAACTTTATCATGTTATTTCGGAGGTATACCGAACCGGTTCTGTTGAATATCATCGAAATGGGATCAAAGGTCAGGGCACAGGACCGAGATTTATTCCACAGCCATTATTCTCATAACTTGAGTGATAACTTGAGTAATGATTTCTGGTATGTTGGAAAGCGTATTATAATCAATGCACATTATGATTTTACTAACTTGTTTACGTTAGTTATGACGCATAAGAACAGTGGAATGAATCCTGCTTCTATGTCCTGTCCTTTGACCCCATTTCGTTCACTTTCAATAGGGTTCCTTCCCACGTGATCCCCTTTCACATACTAAAATTTCATCGAAATCGAACGATTTTTACGCGAGTTATCGTGCACACGAACATACGCACACAACGCGTGACGTAATGAGGCAGATGGGAATTGCTGCCATCTGCTCGCAAAAGTGTGACGTCATAAAACTTTAATAGGATCCGCACATTTGTTTGACTGCTGACGTCATGAAAATACAGGTCGCGCCATCTTTTTTCTGGACAATTAATGCGTTCACAAGGATGAAAATTTGAAAATCGATTAAAATAGCTTCATTTTATAACTTGGAATACCTAATATTTTCTAAACCATAACCATAATTATGCAATCCAACATTTGTTTGTCTACTGACGTCATCAAAGTACAGGTCGCGCCATCTTTTTCTGGTTTCAACACCACCAAAGGAAAAGTTATTGATTTTGAATATAATTATGGTTGTGTTTTAAAAAATATGAAGTATTTCAAGTTATATTAAGAAGCTACTTTAATCGATGTTCAAGTTTTCATCCTTGGGAACACATTATTTGTGAAGGAAATGTGTACAAAAGTTTTCCCATTGAAAGTATAGGAAGCAAAATTACTTGACGTCCACCTTAACAATATGGGATAAGGGCAATGGAAAGGATCGCAATCCTATGTCCTGACCTTTGACCACATTTCGTCCATTTTCAATAGGGTTCGTCCCCAGGTGGTCTCCTACCACATACTGAAATTTCATCGAAATCAAACCATTTTTACGTACGTTATGACGCATAAAGGCAATTGAATGCATCCCGCTCTTATGTTCTGACCTTTGACACCAATTCACCCATTTTGAATAGGGTTCGTCTCCATGTGGTCCCGTACCACATAGTAAAATTTCATTGAAATCGAACCATATTTACGGAAGTTATGACGTATAAGTGCAATGGAATGGATCCCGCTCCTACGTCGTGACCTTCGGTTGGAAAGCGTAAATAAAAAGGTTGTCTCAAAACAACTGAGAATGTTTTTTATGACAAAAATATGCGTAACTTTAATTATCAAGAGAATGGTCATCTTTTTCGAAATACTTTTTATTCGATCAAATACAGGTGTCCCAATGTCTGTTACACTTTTTAAATGCCTTTTGGAATTCTTCTTCTGAAATGCTCTTGAAGTACCGTAGGATCTGCAATAAGCTGTTGATCCATCTTGAAATATCGCTCCATAATGTCTTTTTTAAAATGAGTAACAACCAGAAGTCACATGGTGACAAATATGGACTATACGTAGGTTGGGACATTAACTTAATATTCATTTTCTCTAAATAAGAAACGACAGAACTGGCCATGTGGGGCCTTGCATTGGGCCGCACATGAAAAGAAATGGGGAACCATATTTGAACAAACTAGGTTCATGCCGGCTAAAATTCTCTGAATTGATGGTTTTGAAAGGTTAACCATATCTTCGACATCTAAATCGATAGGTGTCTGTCTTCCCGTATAATAGCATCTATTATATTGATGTTTGCCTGCTTAACACTCGCTTAAGGTATCCCACCATGCGCGATTAAAGCACTCACGACCATCCATTAATTCTTTATGCCATCTGTGAAATGTTGATTTTCCTAGATATTCATCTTTGTAAGCGTCTTGCATAAGACGGAAAGTCTCTTCGACAGACTTCATAAGTCTACAGCAAAAATCAGTGGCGCATCTTTTTCCCTCTTCCATATCCACTCTTTTGAAAAATCACAGCGGGAAAACACTTGTCAGGAGTTCACGAAACAAAGCTTATCCGAAAGGGGTCCAGGTTCGAATCTCGATGAGGCATGGATGTTGTGCTTGTCTTGCGACACTGGCTCCCTCCCTTCCCTGGGACCAGTTACCCTAAATTAGGAACGGGCGAGTGCTTATAGCCCATTGAGTTGCTCACGGTGGTCACTAAACCTTCCAATCAAAAAAAAAAAAAAAGAAAAAAGAAAAGTAACAACGCTTATTAAACTGCGCACTACCGACGACGCATGCGCGATAAACAGTGTGGCCGGTTGCTAAGGTAACTACAACGACTACCGTTTTTTCGAGAGTCGTGCCAAGGTCGAACGCATTATCGCACATTTTTTTAATTAAAACACTGTTGTTTTGGGGCAAGCTACGAATTTAATATTGAAGTCCGCCGTCTTTTGAAAAGATACTTGCATCACTTGAAAGTGTTTCAAGGGAGGTTTTCGACAATGGGAAAGTAATTTCTCTTACTTAACCCTAATGTTTACAGTACTTCCAAGCGGGACAGGTGAGAACAGTTCCCAGCAAATTTAATTATTAGATTGTTTAAATATTTAATACAGCAAAAACAAAATCGTGGACAAGAATTTCCTGTTTCACTTTGTGCATCAAAGTTTTTGCGCCCAGTTGCGCAATGGTGTAAGCCCTTGATTTTCACCATTCGTTCGAGATGCGTCCGGGTTCGAAACCTGCTGAGGCATGGATGTTGTGTTTGTCTAACGGCACTAGCTGTCTCCCTCTCCTGAAACCGCTGATCCGAATTCGGGACGGGCGACTGCTTATAGCCCATCGAGTTGATCATGGTGGTCGCTAAACATAAAAAAGAAAAAAAAAAACAAGAAAGATGACACCGAATTTTCGGGTGTAATAAGCACGTCTTTTGAATCCGTTCTCACGCAAATTAAATTTATCAAAGCTATTCAAAGTCAATGGAACCGGTATGGAAAACAATAGTATATGACGGAAAAAGAAGTTTTTCAATAGGGTTTCTAATCCTTCAGATATTGCTGTAAACGGAATCGTGAGCTTACGCCCTCTGGTTGCAGACTTGTGCTTTAAGAAAAACATGAATTTGTATGCGAAACTTTTCGCACAGGAAACACTCTCCAACACAGAAATAATTTTTCAAATCGGACTCATAGAAACAGAGATATCGACAAAAAAAAGATGAGACTTTACGTCCCCTGGTGGGAAAACCATGCATTATTTTAGGAAGAGAGTATTCTCAAAAAGTTTTTCAATATGAGTGGTGTCGGTCCAAGAAAAAAAAATTAGTCGAGTTTTCAGGAGCCCAGATTTTGCTACAAATACATCAGAAGCAGAAATTAACACTTATGCACCCCTGGTGGACAAACCATTCTTTACCAAACATTAGAAATTATCTGAAAAATATTTTCCATCAGGTCTTGTATGCGATACAAGAAGAACTTTTCAAATCGGAGTTTTAGGAGCAGAAGTAAAGCGGAAAACGCAATCTACCTTTGTGCCCCCTAGCGGAAAGTCTATGATTTACTTCAAAATTTTGAATTTATAGGAAAAACATTTCGCATCGGAAACACTATCCAACAAAGAAGGAATTTTTCAAATCGAACTCTTAGAAGTAGAGATATTAGCAAATATAAAATATACATCTACGCCACCTGGCTTTGAAACCATGCATAATTTCAAGAAGAAAATGTTCCTAAAAGGTTTGTCGACATGAGTAGTATCAGTCAACAAACGACTTTTTTTTTCAGTCGAGGTTTTAGAAGCTTATTTTTTGCTGCATAAGCATCAGAAACGGAAATTAAGACATACGCCACCTGGTGGCCAAACCATTTTTTACAAAAATTATAAATTTTGCGCAAAGGATTTCCCACCAGGAGCTGTATCCGGTGCAAAAATAATTTTTCAAATCGGAGATGTAGAAGCAGAGATATAGGGTGAAAGCAATTTACCTTTACCCCCTAGCGCAAAGTCTATGAATTACTTGAAAATTTTGAAATTATTTGAAAAACATGTCACACTGGAAACACTATCCAAACAAAGAAGGAATTTTTTAAATCGAACTCCTAGAAGTAGAGATATTGACAAAAATAAGATATATATCTACGCCCCTTGGCGGAATAACTGTGGAATATTTTAAGAAGAAAAGATTCCGAAAAGATTTACCGATGTGAGTGACGTCAGTCCACGAAAGAATTTGTTCAATCGATATTTTAGAAGCTCAGATTTTATGGCAAATACATCAGAAGCAAAAATTAACACTTACGCCACCTGGTGGCCAAAGTATTCTTTACCAAGAATTAGAATTTATATGCAAACAATTTTCCTTTAGGAGGTGTATCCGCTGAAGAAAATTATTTTCAAATCAGAGTTTCAGAAGAAAAAATATCGGGAAAAATAAAATTCACTTTTACGCCCTCTAGCGGAAATTCTATGCGTAATTTGAAAAAGTAACTATATCTAAAATATTATTCGACATAAGTGGAATCGAGAGCTAAAATAATTTTTTCAATCCGATGTTTAGAAGCAAATATGTGGAATAAAAGGTATTTTTGAATTCGACATCATCTGCATTTACGCTCTCTAGCGGCGAAATTGAACATCGTAATAAAAAACGAAATAAAGGATCATCATTCGCATATTTTAAGCTTCGCAATGCAAAAAGAAGTTTTCAAATCGGACTAATAGTTTCAGAGATATCGTGGGTACAGAAGGACTGACGGACTGACGGACAAACCGATAACATAAGCACGATCTTTTTTTACAAAAGACGTGCTAAACAGACAAATTTTAAGGTGTGATTCCGGCTATTAATGTAAATTATGACAAGAGAGGTAACTCAAATAATATTCGTAAACTTAAGACATTTCATCGAGTAAACTTGAGACTGGGCCGTTCTGGATGATGTACAGTGGTGCTGTAACGTACTAGAAGATGTGACGTACCTGCCAGAAGGACGCACACGACATAAAGGCAGATAGGAATCAGAATCAACGTCCGCGTAGCTCAATTGGTAGAGTGACTTATTCCGGAATGAGGGGATCCGGGTTCGAGCCCCGGCGTGGACAGAAATGACGGAGATATTTACTTCGTTATAAAGCCGCATTTCAGGCGGATTCAATTATACGCTGTCAGTCTCGCTGCTAGAATCGTATCACACGGAATATGGAGCTGCGAAAGATTCAATCAATGCGTGCTGGCGGGCCTTGTGTTGTGACTGTGTCAATGAATTTAAAGGTTTTCCTGCCGTCAATGAGGAAGCAAAACATATTACTCAGATGGCCAAGCAGATTGGGGGTGAAGGCTTCGTCGATATTCTGGAGGAAGAAATAACAGATTTGATTGGGCATCAAGAACCGTTGACAAATGAAGAGTTAGAAGAACTTGTGAAAACTTCCTCGGACGAAGATGATGATGACGACACCGACGAACAAGATGAAACTGCCAGCGATAATCTGCACAAGTTTCCCGAAATTTTCCAAGCAGCAAACCACTTGAAATATTTAATTTCTAACTATGATCCCTCTATGGAACGTAACCTTAAAATATACCGAATAATTGCGGACTCTTTAGGTAGGTATGCATAAAGATTTGCATCATGCTATCTCATATTTAAACCGTAACTGTTACAGAAGTACGTATTTTTTTTTTTTTTTGATTGGAGGTTTAACTACCTCCGTGAGCAACTCAATGGGCTATAAGCAGTCGCCCGTCCCTAATTTAGGGTCACTGATTCCAGGGAAGGGAGAGAACCAGTGCCACAAGACAAACACAACATCCATGCCTCACCGGGATTCGAACCCGAACCCCGTTAGGACGAATGACCAGAGGCCATCGCTTAGACCACTGCGCCACCGGGGCGGCCAGAAGTACGTATACATTGTTCTTTGTAAAATACACATTATAATGTAATACATATATGTAAGCGAATAATCCGCACATATGAAACGAAAAACATCGTGTGAAGAGATTTATTGTATGTAGTTTTATTATTGGTTTTGAATACACGCGGTTTCGGCTTTACGCGGTCTCGTCGGTACGTAACACCAGCGTAAAATACGGCACTACTGAAGTGGTTAACATACTCGGACGCAAACCGAGAGACGCGAGTTCGATTCCCACTCTTGGATGATAAAATTTTCGAGTTCTTGGATATTATTTGACTTATTATTCTTGTCATAATTTATACCAATAGACGGAATCACAACTTCAAATTTGTCTTGTATACTGGAATAATCCCGTATTTCATTATAATTTTTTATTCTTTTGAACCAATTATTTAGAGTAAAAAATACATTTAATTTAATAGAACGTATATTTAGGCTCTCTCGAGGAGATGCTATGAATCTGAAAAGTACCAAAATTGTGATCGCCGTACTCACAGTTCAGCTATCGACTGCAAAAAGATTTTTTCAGATGAGACTAATAGTTGTAGCGCAATGGTGTCCACAAGTGGACGGGCGGACAGATGTAGTGATACTATAAGCATGTGTTCTTTTTCAAAAGACGTGCTAAAGAAAATGTCACGGGCCACTTCTACAAGGAAGATGCCACTTAGAAACCATCTAAAAGAAAAGTAGCATATATTTGTTGTTAAGCATTAAAATAAAAACTGTTTTAAATCTTTTCTTAGTACTTTATTTTGGTTACCATTGTTTACGGGGCACAGTGAATGTGCGATAACTGTTGTATTTGCGCTTTCAAAAGGCGATATCTTTGGTGTAAACTATTTCGAAAAAAGATTTCGCAGGTCATACATAGTACATGATATCATTACCCCGAAGCAGGAGATAGCATAGTATTAAGTTCTTCTTTAGTTTCCTTTCCGCGTAATCTCTTGATGCTGAAAACATACTGTTTTTCTGTTCTCGTGATGTTTCTTCTTTGAGCTGCTTTTTTCTTCTGGAGGAAAAGAAAGATGATTTTCCGCAGGTCTTTTTTCTGTTTACGTAGAAAAAAAAGGGATGGATAATCTTTCCAATGTAAGGGGAGTTTTTTCATTACTTGCTCAAATATTTCCATGTTTTTCCTGGACCATGACCACTTTTCAAGATGCATTTTGCTGCTGTTTGAGATTAAAGCGTCTTTATCCCGGTTCCTTGAAATTATAGTCTTCTTTTACTTTTTTATTTTGAAATCTTTGTTTCACGTTACGTATTTTTTTATTTAGTTGATTTCTCTTTCACCGAAGAGTAGTTTTGAACTCAATGCAAGAAGGCTTCTCAAAAATCCATAAAAATTTCGATATTATTCTCATAGGCATGGAGAAGAGGCAAATTTTCTTGCCGTTAGGCACTAGAGAAACAACTTGCCTGTTCTTGCAGATTTAAAATATGGGGACATTTTTATTAACATTAACCCTTTAAGCGGTCGATGTACCTGAACCAAATAGTTCCCAAAATTTTCTGTGGTCCTCAAACAGAAATGTTCACATAGCGGCCGGGTTTTACGAAAGCTACTTCCAAAGAATTCCTTCACTTTCTCATCGCAGTAGTACCAACCATGAACCTGTGATATGTGATATGGTATTCTTTACTCCACAGTACTTCCAATCCACGGAAAGGTGGGGATGGGCGAATCCCTCTGACTCTAAGAAATGATGGGGAAATGTTAGTGTCCCTGACACGAACATAATGCCACTGAATAGAAACTAGCAACTTGAACGTCTTCTCTCTGCTTTCTTAGGTTTGTCGTCATCGTGTTACAGCCCTTAATACAGACATTTGACGTGGACTAGGAACATCAAACAGAAGTCATCGCTCTTTCCTCGTTTATAAGTGAGTCACGGAAAAATTATCATTCGCCGCCACCGGAAATCGAACCCAGGGTCTTCCAGTTACGTGCCGGATATGCTTCCAATGCACGACAGCGGCCTCGAATTCCTCCAGACTCACATACAGTAACTACCAAGCCAATTGGCAGATTGCTTCTTGGAGCCCCTGCACAAGCGTTGCGCGTAACTGGAAGACCCTGGGTTCGATTCCCTGTGGCGGCCAATGATGATTTTTCCGTGACTCACTTATAAACGTGGAAAGAGCGATGTCTTCTTTTTGAGGGTGTTATAGCCCGTTTAGCACGTAATCAGTCAAAAAGGATTAGTGTCAATCATTCCGTAAATGACCACAATGGGAAAGCATTCTGATGTGCAGGTTAAGCACTCGTTCCAGCCGCGTTCAGCGCATTTCTCACACAGCGAATATATTCTTACGAGCTCATTTCAGTCCATCTTGCCACCCACAAAGTTAATTCGTTCCATCCAGTAAAAGGGTTAAGCAGTGACTAGGCGTGATACGAGGGTTGTATCGAAAGTAATGTAAAGTGGGAAAAACTTTTCTATTAAAGGACAGAGGTCGTTCAAATTGCACATGTTGGTAGAGTAACTTTTCCTCTACAGTAACCCTTCTTTTTCATTACAGGTAAATAATGGATTCCAAGCCGAAGCAACGTGCCGTCATTGAGTTCTTGACGAAGAAATGGTGCAGGCTATCCGACATCCACAGAAGGCTACAGAATGTGTACAGAGATGACACTATTGACAAGAGCAATGCGCGCAGATAGATGAAGTTCAAAGAAGGATAAACCAGCATTGATGACAAACCGCGCAGTGGGAGACCATCATCTGCGACCACTGACACGAATCGTCAGCGAGTGATGAATTGATTCGCGCGGAGAGACGAGTCACTATTCGTGAGTTTGTCGCACAATTGGACTGTGGTCACAATGCCACAAAGAAGATGGTGGAAGACTTAGGGTAACAAAAGTGTCTGCAAAGTGGGTACCTCGGCAGTTGCCACCCGATTTGAAGAAGATAAGGGTGGAAGTCATCTCTGATCTGTTGAAAGCGTTTGAAACCAATGTAGGGGATGTTTTGTTTTACGATATGCTGACAGGGGATGAAACGTGGACGTATTTTTACGATCCGGAAGCGAAAAATCAATCCATGGAATGGCGTCACACCTCTTCACCAAATTCTAACAATATCAAGAGCCAGCGATCAGCACAGGAAGTCATGGTGACAGTTTTTTTGGGGGATGACAGGGTGTCATTGTCCTTGATTTTCTGGAGCGTGGCCGTACCGTGACCATTGAGATACTCAAAAGTCATAAGGACGAAGAGACCGAAAAAGAATCCGAAGAAGGAACCACTTTCGCCATGATAATGCGAGATCACACACATCTTTGGCAACATATCAAGCGATCAGCAAATTAGGCTGGTAGGTGGTCCCCACCCACCGAAACCAGATCTGGCGCCCTCCGCTCATACAGCACAAAACGTTTTAGATATGTATCAGTAATGTCACAATCTCCCATTTTCGTAACACTCTCAGAGATATTTTACAATTACGTTTCAGCAGCATCTATTTTGGAACATAACTCTTTGTACATTACGGTTACGTTAAAAATAGCATTCACCGATACTACTGTTGTTATAGTTTTCATTGCACATAATTTCTACCTTGATGTTACATTCCGGCGATATTTAGGTTTTTTAGTTCGGAAACGGCGTGAATGTGCATGCGCATTTATGCCATTTCCCCGAAACACTCTCGTAGTCGTATTTCCATGTGCTACTGGGACATTCTTGGTGATACTGTCGTACTCGAGTTAGCTAGTTAGTTGATTTAACATTTCATCCTTTTTTGGGGGGATTCAAGATCATCTGAAAGGAAGTTATTGTTTTGATTATTATAATTTTTAGATTCTAAAAAGCATTTTATAAAATCTAAGTGTGTTTGTGTATTAGTATACTACTATACCAGCATGTTTTTACTTGAAGCTGAAAAATTTCATATTGGTAGGTATTTAGAGAAATGACGAATTTGATTTTCTTTCTTTTTTTCGCTGAAATATAGTCTATTCTACATGTGTAATAGAAATTCGACACCCTCATTTAGGCCCGTTTTTTATTTCTTTTGTTATCAATATATAAACACCGCCACTGTTCCCAATTGACAGCGGACTGCGTTGAACCTGTGAAAACGTAAACAACTCTTAATACGACTGTTGTTGCTTTTGAAATAGTTGTCGAGGGTAATAATGTTTACTGTGATTTTTTATTTTACAAAGTTTATTGAAACTAAAATGTTCAACGTAGTAAATACGTAACAGTAAAAATGCCATTTTTCAAATTGATAATGCGCCCATAGTCACAGCGATAATTCAGTTTTAGTTTGAGGAGTACCAAAATTAAATTAAGAACACGTATTGTGTTCTTTAAAACAAATAAAGAACACGTACGAAGTATGAACCAATAGCGAGGGCTGTATTTTGCATGTCCTGCTTCACACTTCGTACGTGTTCTTTACATCTAGTGTCCAAGGATCGCTTTGTCATTCCGATATATACCTTTTCCGTGTTGTCAGGATATACCAACGGTACAGCGTAGACGACACCCGCGTTTTCTTTCTCACACTGTCTCTCCTTGCAACTTGATACGTGATATCGGGGTCGGAGACTTCATTGCTATTAATATGTTGTATTTGCGTAATAAATTCTTTGACCAATATGTAAATCCTGGGATATACGTGATGAATCCTGCGTATCTTATCGTCCTACTAAGCGATTTCGTTATTGCTGACATTATACGATATTTTGAAGTCCTGTGTATTCTGTCTGTGTCATCTTTCTTATATCCAGCCTTTAGACCTTTGCTATAAATATTTTCAATTTCTTTATTATTTAGGTAGTCGGGTTTGCATACGTTATACGCTCTATAGAACCATGCTCTAAATGCGGAAAGTTTGTACTCTTTTGGGCAGTGCGAATCAGGAGGCAAAAGGTTCGGTACTGCGGTCGGTTTATAATAAACGTTAATATCGAAGCTGGATGTTCTATTTCTTCTGAGCGCGACATCAAGATAATTCAACGTCCCGATCTTTTTCAAGACCCATGGGGAATTTTATTTTAATTTTAATTAAAATTACTTAATTTGAGCAATTTTCAGTAACATAGAGAATGTCATCAAGGATTACCATTTCCTTTCTGCCAGTTTCAATTGAAAACTCATAAGTATTAATATATTCGAATGACATAGAAACCTTCAATACGAAATTTCATGTCAATTTAGCTTTTGAATAATTGTGACACAAACCACAAACAGACAAGTAGAAACATGCGCACACGCTAAGACATAAAAGAAGTTTGTGAAGTGAAATGTTTGGGCATAGTCCATTTTCATCAAAATGTAATCCTTTGAAATGAACTGAAATTTGATGTATGGGCTTAATTTTCAGTTTTTACTTTTGCAGATTTTGTATCTTCTCATTCTTTTAAAATGACCTGTTGGTCGAAATTTTGGCTCAAAGCATTCACTTGAGACGAACCGAACTACGTAGATATAAATACATAGGCTTAATTTGTATTTCTACTTCTTTGGTTGCATTTTTTTCACTCAAGTTTTTACCATATGCCTCAGTGAAGGGAAGATGGCTGATGACTGGGACAAACACTACCGTGATCTTGCTACATTAGGAAAGGGTACGCTAGGGACCTCAGGGACTAGTATCAACCTCCTATGAGTTGTTTCCAAAATCTTCACTGAGGTACTGTCCCGTTGCTTGAAGGAAACATTGGCCTTGTCTCAATCAAGTGAGAAGTGACTGCTACATAAGAAAGAGGACGCTGTGGAGGTCAGGAACCACCCTCAACCTCCTGTGAGTTGTTTCCAAAATCTTCACTGAGGAGCTGTCGCGTCGATTGAAGGACACATTGGACTTGGCTCAATCAAGTGAGCAGCGACTACAGTACTATAGGTCATATCCATGTACTGAGAGAACTATTAGTAATTGAAAGAACGAATGAATACGTACTACCACCATGTATGGCTTTTATTGATTATAAAAAGGCTTTTTATCCTGTAAAACAGTCAGCAGGTTTACCGTCTTTGAAATCCTGCAATGTTGCAGATGCATACATCAATATTATTAACAGCATCTATGAAAATGCAAGCGCAAAGGTTCGACTGTCCAAGGACACTGCACGTATAAACATTTTAAAGGAAATGAGAGAAGATGACATCGTATCTTCTAAGTTCTTCAATGCTACATTGCAGAATATCTTTCAATAACTGAACAAGAAAGACAAACCGATAAATATTAACTGAAATTATTTAACTCATTTTCACTTTGCTGGTGACAGTAATTTTTATACCTCCTCAGAGTTAAAGTTCATGATCCAAGAACTTGCTGACAAGAGCAAAGATATGAGTTTAAAAATGAAATTACAGAAGACAAAACTAAGGTAAAATGCTTTTACAAAATCTGAAGATGTGGAAGTTGATGGGGAAGATATAGAAATAACCTATCCTGCGTTTTCCTCCTTGGACATCAAACGTCAAGGGAGGGCCTCGTAGAAGAAGAAATAAATATGATTATAAAACCCAGCTGGAAAGCGTTTAAAGAAACAGTACATCTCTCAAAGGCAATTTACCATAATTTCTTAAAAGAAAAGGTTTTTAATGAATGCATACTTCAAGTTCTTACTTATGCATCAGAGACATGGACACTAAGGGAAAACGACATACAGAGGAAGCAGAAAGCTCAAAGAGGCATGGGAAGGTGCATGCTTGATGTATTCAGGAAAGGTAGGAGAAGGAGCACATGGATTAGAGGAATTTCAAGAGTTAATGACATCATAATCAAAGTTAAGACCCTCAAGTGGCAATGCGCTGGCCATATTGATATATGAACTCACTGATTATCGTTAAACAACTGAAATATTTGACTGAGTACCAAGGGTAAGGAAAGAACCCAAAATAATACCGCGTGGGTGATGGCGGATGAAATTCGAAAGCATGCTGTAGTGATTTTAGGAAGAGGTAGGCTCAAGACAAAAAGTTGTGGAAGAAACTTGGGGAGATCTTCATCCAGCATTGGACTGATAATAGCTGATGCTGATGCTTTGAACGAGTTTATATATCTTACGGTTCTTTCACTCTCTCCTTTTTCTGTTGTTGTTTTTTATTGTATCAGCTCTCGGAGCAGTTGGACCCTGGAACCCCTCTGAAATTATGAAGTTCCTCCACCCGTGGACACACCTTATATCATCATCATTGTCAACCATTATCAATCCACTGCTGGACGAAGGTCTTCCCAAGTTTCCTCTACAACGGCCTGTCTTGCGCCAGTCTCCTCCATGTTACTCCCGCATACTTTTGAATTCATTCACCCATCTCCCATGCGATCTTCTCCTTTGTCTTTTCCTGTCCCTTGGAATCCAATCTAAAATTTCGGCTGTCTATCGATGGTCTGTCCTTTTGGTAGTATGTTCAGCCCATTGACATTTCAGGGATTTAACTCTGATCATGATGTCTTACACTCTAGTCATTTTTCGGATCCATGAGTTCCTCTTCTTATATCTCCTGGTTACACAAAGCATGCACCTCTCCATGCTGCTTTGAGTTGTCTGCAGCCTTTGTATGTCTCCTTTAGTTACGTTCCACGTCTCTACACCATACGTAAGCACTGGAAGGATGCATTGATCAAACACTTTTCTTTTAAGACATAATGGCATATTGCTCTTGAAAATTATGCTGTTTCTTCCAAAAGCTCTCCCCGCTAGTTTTGTATGTCGATTAATTTATTTATCAATGTGACCCTCACTTGATATCTGCTGTCCAAGATAAATGTGCGTGTCTGTTATCTCCAGCTTTTCTCCATCAATCGATAAATCTTCATTTCTTGAAGCATTGAACATCACTGTTGTCTTCTGAAAGTTCATATTTAATCCCATTCCTTTACTCTTGTCAGCAAGTTCCTGGATCATACTCTGCAGCTCTGATGGGGTAGTTGCAAAAATGACTAAGTCATCAGCAAAACGAAGGTAGGTTATATAGTCTCTATTAATTTTTATTCCTTTGTTTTCCCAGTTCAGTACTTAAAAGTCATTTTCCAATGTGGCATTAAAAAGCTTCGGAGATATGGTGTCACCTTGTCTCACTCCCGTTCCAACATTTATGTGTGCTGTATTCTCAAACAGCCGAATCTTTGAACTTGCATTTTCATAGATGTTATTAATAATATTAATGTATGCATCTTCAATACCGCAGGATTTCAGAGCCATTGTAACTGCTGATGCTTTCACCGAATCAAAGGCTTTTTCATAATCGATAAAAGCCATGCACAATGGAAGTTCATATTCTCTCACTCTTTCAATTAGTTCTTTCAGTACGTGGATATGATCTATAGTGCTGTAGCCACTCCTGAATCCAGTTTGTTCTCTTGGTTGAGCCATGTACGGTGTTACCTTCGAGCGGTGTGAAAGAACTTTAGTGAAGATTTTATAAACCACTGATAGGAGGCTGATAGGTCTGTAGTTCCTGAGATCCTCAATGTCTCTATTTTTATGTAGCAGGATCATTGTAGCGTTGTTACAATCCTCAGGAATCTTCCCTTCATTAAGGCATCGAGTGAAAATTTGGGCGAGTACTGTTTTGATTTCTCCACTTGCTTCTTGTATGATGTCTACAGTAATTCCATCTTCTCCTGGAGCTTTTCCCCGCTTCATGTTCTTGATTGCATGTGCAACTTCTGCTGGGAGGACTGGAAGAACTCTGTGACTGGTACCTTTCATGATGTCTGGAGTACATGTATCATCCTTTTCATATAATTTGGAGTAGAAATCTTTCACTCTTGTCAAAATTTCGCCTCTATTTCTTGTTACAAAATCATCTTCTTTTCTCAGTGCCATAATCTGTTTTCTTCCCTTACTGAGATGTCCCTTTTCTATCTTTAGGCTTTGGTTGCTTTCAATTCTTTTTCTCACTAGTTCGCAGTTGAATTTCCCTACGTCTTCAGTGATACTTTTTCGTACTGTCTTGCATAGCTCTATATATTCCACTTTGAGAGTCACATCTTCTTTAGTTGTCCTCATATCTCTTCTTTTTCGCATCAACATTTTGGTTTTTCCTGATAATTTGTTCACATGCAACTTGTTCTTAGACCCACCTAATTTTGTTGCTGTTTCCATAAGAGCTTTGGTTAATTTTCTGTTAACTTCAGAAATATCCACTTCTTCTGATGTTAGGCCTTCTGAAGCAGAGAATCAGTTCTTCAGTTCCAACTTGAAGGTATTATGGTGTTTTTTAAGGTTGGTTATGTCAATGCATTTTGTTTGTCATATGAGCTTGCCACGTTCGAGTTTAGTGTCGAGGTGCATCTTACATCTCAAAGTGTTGAACTTGTTTAGCACACTGCAATCTTCTATGACGAATTTTTTGTTACACATAATAAAATCAATTTCACTTGTCGTCCCATTTGGATGTCTCCATGTCCATTTCCTGTGTGGCTTTTTCTTGAAAAAGGAGTTCAAGATGAAAAACCCTTCTGCCTCTGCAAACTCAACTACAGTATGTCCACGCTGGTTTCTGTTGCCGTGACCGAATTTACCTACTGAAGTTTCATTCTGTTGCCGTTGCCCTATTTTTGCATTGAAATCTCCCATAATTATCTTCAAGTGTTGCTTACCTTTATTAATTAGATGACGAATTTCCTTATAAAATTCTTCAATTTCTTCTTTAGGATGACTTGTGGTGGATGCATATGTTTCAATAATCTGAACCTTGTATCTTCTCGAGAGTTGGAAAACGAGTCGTGCAGCTCTGTCAGAGGAACGTTCAACTTCTGCAACTTTATCCTTCAGTTTCTTGTTTATTATAAATCCAACACCACTAGTTCTGCCAGTATCTGTCCCACGATAGTAGAAGAGATGTCCACTTTTCAGTTCAATGAGATCTTCCCCTTTTCTCCTTACCTCACTTAGCCCGACGATGTCCCACTTGATCCTTTGTAGTTCCTCTTCCAATTCAAGAAGCCTTAAATCAGAAGATAGGGAGCGTCCATTATACGTAGCCAAGGTCAGCATCAGATGGCAGCCTAGTTCGGTCCTCCGGGGATTCTTAGCACTCTCTGCCTTCATGTCGCACTGGCCGCTGCCTTGGCCAGGTACATTTCAGCTGCCGGAGACTGAGAGCCAAGAATTAAGTTGTGGAGTAATTTTGGAGGGGTTTGGCCATAACTCACCACGCTGGCCAAGCGGGTTGGTGAGTGTGGGATAGCATTTCCTTTAATCCCGATGGTATAATTGTACCGTTATTGGCGGTCGTTAGAGCCCCTTTAGTGGGAACAGGATGCACCACGAGAAGGCGGGGTTGACATTTGTAAAGGAGAGGCTGTGATGATACGCATCACCTGACCTTACATACCATACCTTATATATTAATACTTATTTAAAGCTTAAAACCAAACGGTCTAGGATGGGCTATAGACCGTATGCATATGACGTCACAGCAAGGTAAACCATCCTAGCAGATGCCCTGGTGATCAACTTGTGTACAAACATTGCTTGGATTTGCATTGTGGAGCGTTAAGGAAGATGGTGTTATGTGCTATTTTCGGCTGCGGTAACCGTAGTGTGGGAAATAATGATGTATTACCATCTGAGTGAACGAAGTGGGATCAGGATAATAAAAAAATTTATTTAGAAGCACTAAAATTTGGGGTTATCACGTATCAGCAGAGTTGATATTGATACCGGAAACGAAGGAACATTAGAGTGCGTTTAGTTTACATTTTGTAACAAGTATGTTCATAAATTTACTGATGCGTTATCTACAAAAACTCTATGAAGATCTTTAGACTGGAAGTAACCTTTCTTTATGAATGAATTGCAAGATTTCATTTCCTCGGGAATGAAGGCGTTAGTGCAAAAAACGAAATAATTAAATTAACAATATCGCCGTGTTCTATCCGTGGCAAGACCTCAATATTTTTCAGGAACAATGAGTATGGAATTTCATATAGGTCACCACAATTGCCCAATAACTTTAATTTATCAGAATAAAGCTGTTTTTGATCACCAGATAACCCACTTACGTAGCCCATGCAATGCATTTTTGATCTCACTTGTACACCAGTTGTTCTGCAAGAAAGCAGCAGACGAAAAAGTGACGCGTACGGCGGTTTCGTGACGTCAATGCTTACGGTCTATAGGCTAGTTCTATTAATATTACTTTTGATTGTCCGTCCCATAGCAAGAAGACTGTTATAGCTTGATACCCATTTATTTATAAAATGTCACGTGGTATGAGGTGCATGTAGCGCACGAGGATTATTTGAGTGTTTTGCTATGCACGGACTGTTTTGTAAAACAACGATATTGTCAGAGAGCTTCTGGGCAACAGACAAAAAAGATGCATCTATAAAGCGTATAATTATGTGTGTGTTCTACACTACAGTTAGGCTGACAAGCAATTTGCTTAGCTTATTAATTGTGTTCTTACAGCTTATTATTAAATTGATGCGCCTACCATGGTTGCATCTTCTGAATAATTATCACATGGAACAGAACCAAAGACTATAAGACAAATGGGGATAGATAAAATAGTAACAAAGTATTAATTTTATTTTTACTGGTAATAAACTCGAAACTCTAGATGCGAGTGGCATTCGAAAAATAAGTTACACCTGCCGCCATCTCTTGGTGTAATTGCGCAACAAATGTGGCACCTGCATAAGATGAAGCTCATACAGTGCGCCCCTTAGTAGGTGAGTATGTTTGACGTAGCGATAACAGTTGTGTAAGAGCACGCGATCATAATGGCACGTCGGCTAGAAAGTTCCTCCAAGTTCGAGTAACAATATGATCTTTGTGGGCGAAACGTCTAAATTGTTCCGAGATTCATCATGAAGTAACGGCGGTGTATGGGGAAAATGCAATGTAGCGTCCAGCCATAGTGAAGTGGTGCCAGCAGTTTGAAAATGGTAGCGCAGATTTGACGGATACTGACCGAAAAGGAAGGCCATCAACGTCGACCACTGCATCCAACGTGATGCAGTTTGATGTATTGAATCGCAATAATCGAAGACTGACAGTTGCAGAAATGGCAAAAGGGTTGGATATTTCGATAGGAAGTGTTCATTTTACCACCAGTGAACATCTTGACTATCGCAAATTGTGTGCAAGATGGGTTCACTGACAGATGAATAAAAAAGGTTAACGTTTTTTGCCTTCTCTAGCCTTTCTTCAACGCTATTCTGTAAAATGCCATGACGTCTAGCAACGCATCATCTCTGGCGATGAAACATGGATGCCCCATGTCACCTCAGAAAAGAAGAGAGCATCTATGGAATGGAAGCACACAACATCGCCTGCGCGAAAGAAATTCAAAACTGCACCGACTGAAGAACACTGTGTCACTGTGTTTTCGATTATAAAAGAGTTCCTTACACGGAATTTCTGGCAAAAGGTACAACAATAATTACTGCCTCATACAGCCAAACATTACGATCTTTGAGAACATCCGTGGAAAACACAGAAGCATCAAATCTTAAGCAAAAGTGTTGTTCTCATTCATGACAACGCTACGCCAGGGAAGAAGTACTTCGTGGCAATTATTCCAAACATTGCATGGGGGTATGGCAACATCCGCCATACACCGGTGATTCATTACATTAGGACTACCTACTTATTAAGCTGTAGGAACCTCTTTAGCCCATAAAATAGCGACTACTCTGAAAGGCATCGAGTCGAAAAGGTGGATATAGGTATTCTGGGGTATCTGGTAGCATAATGGCAACAGCAGGTCCTCCAGTTCCCATACATTTTGGGGTGAGAGTGATTCAGCGCGAACCTTCTTCTCCACGTGGAACCTAAAATGTTCGATTGGGTTGATATCAGGTAAATTTGGAGGCCAGGGCATAAACAGAAATTCACGGGCATGTTCCTCGAACCAGTTTGGAAGGGGCATATGCAAATTGATTCTGTCATATACGTCATCAGGAAAAAGAAGCTAGTTAAATAATCTCCATTAATCTTTAATATATATATATATACAACACATTGACAGAAGTCACCGGACACCCCTTCAAAAGAAAATGAACGAATTAGCTGCGCTGTTAAGATGCGCGGTACAGCTGCAAACGGTATAAAAACAAGCCTGCTGCTTACCGCGATCATATTGCACTGTGAGATTCAGTGAAAATGTCGCGGCGGGAGAGAAAACTTTGAGAAACGAAAGATTGTAGGGCGTTATATTAGTGGGTTGTCCATAAGAAAAACCGGGAAGCGTTTAAACATACCCAAGTCAACTGTTTTGGATGTACTGAATAAGTGGAAGACACATGGCGTGTCTGAAGCAGCAAAGCGTTCAGGCAGACCAAAGAAAATCAGTAATAGAGGACGTCTAAGCCTCAGGACAGTAGTTACAGCTAATCGACAAAGTACTGTACAAGACCTCAGTGTACAGGTAAGTAAAAATGCTGGAACCTCCGTATGTACACGTATCATTCTCACAGAACTTCATTCGACGGGTTATCGTGGTCGTGCGGCTGCTCATAAGTCTTTCATTTCCACCCTTAATGCTACACGTCATTTAGCACGGCGTGAAGAACATTTATCGTGGACCGTAGATCAATGGAAACGGGTCTTATGGACTGATAAATCCAGATACACGATCCATCAGTCTGATGGCCGTTTGTGGATAAAGCGTCAGCCGGGGAACGCTATTTACCACAGTGTACTGTTCCTACGGTCAAGTTTGGATTTGGCAGTGTACTCGTGTGGGGGTGTTTTTCGTGGTATGGTCCCGGCCCATTGGTTTTCGTGGGCAAACCTGTTAACCAGCACGTCTACCTCGACATTCTGGACAATTATGCCCTACCAACTCTGTGGTAATACTTTGGTACCGAGCCTTGTTGTTACCAGCACGATAATGCACCGAGCCAGAACAGAGCCCTGATCTTAATCCCATAGAGCACCTATGTGGTGAATTAGAGCTCCGCGTAAGTAGTTTAGAATCAATGCCTACCACTAGGCAACAGTTAGCGGCAGCATTATGTACTAAATGGAAGCGCATACCTATCGGTGTGTTCCAAAACCTTGTCGAAAGCATATCTCGAAGTGTCAGTGCGTGCATTAAGGCCAAAGGTGGTTTCAAAATATCTTTATTCAAGGTAGAAATCAGGAGACGAACTAATAAGGATGTCTAAATACAAATAAAATACGATCAAAGATCGTTAAACTACTAAAACCTATATAAAAATATACAGCATAGTGCACAAGTTGAAAAATGGAGCAAAATTACAGCTCGTGATAAATGAACAGCGACAAGCATGCCTGGGCATTGAGGAAGGATTTTAACAAAAAAACTTATTGCTCATAAGTGCATTGCTGTGCGATTAACAAACTTGTTCAAGAAAATTGAGAGCTTCAGGAGACAACATTTCTCTTGAAAAAAAAAAAAAAAAAAAAAAAAAATACAATAAGACAGTAAGGTGTAACACATCATAGTTACAAGAATGTACAGTACAAAGCAATTGACAAACTGATCATAAGACAAATCAATGAAATGATGAATATCAGGAGAAGAACAAACTTGGACTTCCTGGTGTAAATATAATATATTACCTGTTCGGCAATATTCAAAAACAATGTACAGATATACAGCACAGTGTCAACATGTTACAAATCAAAATCGGACCATATACAGAAATGTAACACTATTCTGTTGACCAGATAGAAAATGTAAGTATAATAAGAAAACACACGATGAATAAAGCTTTAACAAATTCTCACTATCCATATGTAGTGATAGAAGAATGATAGTACCAAGCATCACCTCACACAAAAGAACAAAATAGGTAAAATGTTTTTCAAAATATATTACTCATGAGTACAACACCATGCAATTGACTAACTTGTGACCGACACCGTACTAATGTATGCCAATAAAAGCTATGTTGTGTTTTTCTTCTAAGTATACGGTGACTTTTATCAATATAGTGTATATATACTTTATATATGTGCAGTCCGGTGTTTTCGCAGAGTGTCTATCACATCTTTAGCAAGGTGAAGAAACATTTAGAGACAACGATTTGCAAACGATTTGCTGATTCAAACAGTAGCTATACGGTAGATGAACGACAAGGAGTCGAGTTCTTTCCATCAGGGAATCGAACGTTTAGTCACACGTTCAGTGAAATGTTTATTCCAACTCGGTAACTATGTGGAAAAGTAGTGCAAGGTATGTGCTTTCTATTGCACAATGTTACATCCCTCAATAAGGTTTTATTAAGCAACAATCGCCAAACGTAACTTATGCTTGAACGACCTACGTAGAACTTCTACACTAGCATCTCAACTTTGCTGAGACATAATTCAGAAAGGTATGGGTTCCACTGTATCTCGATTTTCATTGCGCAAGTGATTCATAACGAACATTTCATTCGCAACGAACATTTATGTCAGGATTACCTATATCCGATAATATTTCTTGTTTTGTGATGGCTGTTTAATGCCGTTTTATAACGGCTGATTGGATGCTGATACAGCCGGTGAGAAAAATGGATCGATTGATTCGCAAAACAAGTTCTCGTGGCTGTCTATTCTTTTCTTCGCTGACATATCCGCAAAACGCCTGATGATAATGCTCAGCGCTTGTTTTCTGAGGTGCCAATCAAGCGAAAAACGACACCGACTTGAAAAGGATACTCAGGAAGCTGGGATCATTTCTTTTACATCATTCTCTTGCTCCTGGATCTGTGAGGCGGGAAGGAAGGAAGGAAGGAAGGAAGAAAGAGTGGAGCGACGACCCTTCTGTGTGCGTGTTTGCCGTTTTGCAACGGCCCCTCGAAAGTACCCCCAGCCCCAGTCTGACTGGCACCTCCTGAACATTAACTTCAGACGACTGCTCAACAAGCCCCCATTTCTGCAACAGAAATATCAAGGGGGACGAGAGAGAGAGATGATCGATTTTTATCGAGACCATCTTTGCATCAAGAGGATGAAAGGCAGAGAAATTAAAACAAATACATCCACTGGGAATATGAAACCAACTGCGAATTAAACAAACTTCTGAATATTAATTCTTTAAAAACAACAGAATGGCTAATTTTAACTTAGACAAACATATCCACCCATAACTTTTTAAATTAATGGATCAAATATATAAAGGCACTTGCTAATTGGTTTTCCCGTTTCGATATTATGTAATTAAATTAAACAACAATCAAAATTCTATTAAAACATGAATTTCTGCACTTTGCAGTCGATTTTGATTAGAATATTATTCTGGTTTGGGACACAGCATACCAAACGCCGACTATTGCAAGATCAAGTGGGATTTTGTGTAATTCATGTGGATTATCTGTAGCTCAGATGAGGGAGTTTTGGGAATTGATATACCCGTCCAAATGAAACCATGCTTTGTGAAAACGCAAATTTGTCCGTGACGGAGATCAAAGCCACGCCCCTTCCCTCCGGAGTAAGTTGATCTCCCAATTAAGCTGCACGGACGGAATATATCGCTGCAGATTTGTTGTCTTGACCTCTGTAGTATGTCACATCATTTTCCCCATTTTTCTTTAACCCAAGAACGAATGTTCATTAATTGAAGACGATGTGCAACAAAGATCACATATTTTTCGAAGAACCCAACGGCCAGTACATTCATGTTTACTCTCGGGCTCCAATGTGACACAAGTGTACCCGTGATAAAAGTCGAAATCGCGCCCCTTCACTCCGGAGTAAGTTGCTCTCCCAACTACGCTACAGGGATGGAATGTATAGCGGCCAATTTATCGTCTTGACCTCCGTAGTACATCACAGCTTCGACAGTGAAACACCATATGAGATCCACAGTGTTCAGAATTGCGAGTAAAAATCTCAGGAACCAGTGACAATAAGACACACGCTTTTAGAAATCCAGTTCTTGCACTCTTGCACAGCTGTCACGTGGTACGGATGAAGCAATGCTTTCGTCGCAGCTCTTTGGCAGGTGGAAACAGAATACCAAGTTCCTTGTGACAAATGTCGTAGTGGCTTCTTTGGTGATGCCAGCAGCCTGGGCTTTACTTCTTCGAATTTTTCTTCCGCTAAAGAAGGACGTCCGCCACTTTATTCGTTCAAAACGCTACCCGTGGCTTCAAATTTCTACGCTAACATGAAGATGTAGCGTTTGTCTGGTTGTTTTCTTCCCCCAAACATATCCAGGAATTCAGGCTGTGCTGCCCTTATAGACATTGCTATACAATAACTTTTCACAGTAATCACCCACCGTGCAACGGTATGGACAGCCATCCTGAACGACGTTCAGGGGCACAGTAAAACACGAAGATTGCCTCCGGACAGAAATAGTGTGCCCGACCATCTGGTGGGGTGACGTGACAATGAGTCATCGTCTTATCAGGAAAATCACTGCCGTTCGTTTCTCAAATTTTTCAAATTTCTTCGCTACACTTTCAAATTTCTTCTCCCACCTGGGGATTTTCAAATGTCTTCGCTAACCTGGATTTTCTAATTTCTTCGCTAACCTGGAGATGCGGCGTTCAAATTTCTACACTATATTTTAAAATTTCTTCGCTAACCTGGAGATGCAGTGTTCATATTTCTATATTTTCAAATTTCTTCGCTGACCTGGAGATGTAGCGTTTGAATTTCTATTTGAAAATGTAAAAATTCTACATTTTCAAATAGAAATTCAAACGCTGCATCTCCAGGTTAGCGAAGAAATTTGAAAATATAGCAAAGAAATTTGAAAATATAGCAAAGAAATTTGAAAATATAGCAAAGAAATTTCTTGAATAATTTCTTCAAATTTATTTAATAATTTAAGAAATTTCTTCAATAATTTCTTTGCTAACATGGTGATGTAGTGTTCAAATTTCTTCGCCCACCTGGGGATTTTCAAATGTCTTCGCTAACCTGGATTTTCTAATTTCTTCGCTAACCTGGAGATGCGGCGTTCAAATTTCTACACTATATTTTCAAATTTCTTCGCTAACCTGGAGATGCAGTGTTCATGTTTCTATATTTTCAAATTTCTTCGCTGACCTGGAGATGTAGCGTTAGAATTTTTACATTTTCAAAAAGAAATTCAAACGCTGCATCTCTAGGTTAGCGAAGAAATTTGAAAATATAGCAAAGAAATTTCTTGAATAATTTCTTCAAATTTCTTTAATAATTTAAGAAATTTCTTCAATAATTTCTTTGCTAACATGGTGATGTAGTGTTCAAATTTCTTTGATAACTTGGAGATGAAGTAAGATATTTCATTATATTCCATTTATGATATTTCTTCGCTACCCGGAGATGAATATTTTAATTTCTTGAATACAAATTTCTATATTTTCAAATTTCTTCGCTAACCTGGAGATTTTCAAATTTCTTCGCTAACCTGGAGATTTTCAAATTTCTTTGCTAACCTGGAAACTTTCAAATTGTTTCGTTAACCTGGAGATACATCTTCAGGTTAGCGAAGAAATTTGAAAATGCAGACATTTCTTGAATAATTTCTTCAAATTTCTTCAATATTTTTAGAAATTACTTCAATAATTTCAAGAAAGTGCTTCAACAATTTCTTCGCTAACATGTAGATGTAGTGTTCAAATTTCTTCGCAAACCTGGAGACGAAGGATGATATTTCTTGATATTTCATTTATGATATTTCTTCGCTACCCGGAGATGAATATTTTAGTTTCTTGAATTCAAATTTCTATATTTTTAAATTTCTTCGCTAACCTGGAGATGTAGCGTTTGAATTTCTATAATTTCAAATACAAATTCAAGAGCTACATCTCCAGGTAAGCGAAGAAATTTGAAAATGTAGCGAAGAAATTTCTTCAATAAGTTCTTCAAATTTCTTCAATAAGTGCTTCAAATTTCTTCAATAAGTGCTTCAAATTTCTTCAATAAGTTCTTCAAACTTCTTTAATAATTTTGAGAAATTTCTTCAATAATTTCTTCCCTAACCTGGAGATGCAGCTTTCAAATTTCTATATTTTCAAATTTCTTCGTTAACCTGGAGATGTAGCGTTTGTCAAGTGGTTTTCTTCCCCCAAACTTCTCCAGGAATTCACGCTGTGTTACCCTTATAGACTTTGTCATCCGATAACTTTTCACAATAAGCACCCTTCCCGCAACGGTATACACAGCCATCCTGAACGACGTTCAACGATACGGTAAAACACGCAGATTGCCTCCGGAAAGAATTAGCGTGCCCGGCTATCTGGTGGGGTGAGGTGAAAATGAGCCATCGTCTTATAAGGAAAATCACTGCCATGCATTTCTCAAGGATCAAGTTCACTTGTAAACCAAACGTCGTGTTTCTATGTAGAGTGGGAATAAAGCAGTAGTTGGTTCTTTTGGGGAGACTACCTAGTGAAACACCCTGTACAAACAGTAAGCCTTTAAACATAAGAAAATATAAATATATTAGTTATCCGAATTTATTGACGTAGATAAAATCAAAGTTTCCAAGCTTTCGCACATCAATCAGATGGCTTTTTAAGATAGTGTAACTATACTAGTATAACTTATTATACCTATACTACTATAACTTATTGCAGTATAACTATACTAGTTATCCGAATTCATTGGCGTAGATAAAATCAAAGTTTCCAAGCTTTCGCACATCAACCAGATGACTTTTTCAAGGAAAGTAATTTGCTGTCTATCTTCCTTGAAAAAGCCATCTGGTTGATGTGCGAAAGCTTGGAAACCTTGATTTTATCTGCGCCAAAAAGTTCGGATAACTAGTATAGTTATACTACAGGGTGTGTCACATAAAAAGGGCCCGGGCATAATGAACGACAACAGTCAGGCAATGTTAAAATACATGGTAAAGAATAGTTGAAATGACAGAAAACAAGAGTAATTTACCTGCGTTTACAACAATTGCTGAAAGTGCTGTCCTCCGACATCAAGACACAGCTCCACACGACGGAACATGTTGTTCGTAACGCGCCACAACTCATCGGCAGTAATCTGGGCTATGACTTCCGTAATGTTCACTTTTATTTCCTCAAGAGTATGCGGATTAGTTGCACACACTTTTCCTTTCAATGCTCCCCACAGATAAAAGTCACAGGTGGAGAGATCGGGTGAACTGGGTGGCCATAGTTTATTCGATACAATTCTGTCCATCCCAAACACTTCATGTACAGCACGTAGATTGTTCCGCGCAGCGTGCGCCGTTGCACCATCCTGCTGAAAGAAATCATATGTTCGTTCCTCTTCTGTAAGTGCGGCAACAAATGGTTTGAACAGTTGCTGAACACGGTGCTCCTAGTTTATGGTGCAAGTGAAAAAGAATAGGCCATCTATCCTCTTCGCAGACACAGCACACCAAACGCCTATCTTTTGGTCGTACAGAAGAGTCTCCATTGTCCGTCTGGGATTCGTGTAGGTCCAAATCCTGCTGTTTTGCGCATTGACATACCCGGACATATGAAATCATGCTCCATCTGTCATGTAATAAAGTGTTGGGTCCATTTTACCTCTGACAATGATCTCCTGAAACCATTTACAATATTGCATCAGTTTTGCATAACATCAGTTTTAAGTTCTTGGAGCGCCATAACTTTGTATTGCCAAAAACGCAAATCCACCTTAAGTATGCGTAGGCATGACGCGGCAGATATTCCCGTTGCAGACGATAACCGGCGAATCGACTTCCGAGGGCTTTGTAACTTCATTGAGCACATATCCTTGATATTGTTTTCAGTACGAATTGTCTTGGATTTGTTTCTTTTCCTGTTTCACACTTTGCCGGTTTCACGAAATTTTCGCACAAACTTCTGTACCACTGATTTTGGCCGGTGCTGCACAATGCGGAATTTTTTCTGTAAAGAACTCGTCTAAAACCTTGTAAGAGTTATTTCTAAAATACTGTTCCACGATAAAAATCCGCTGTCCCCTACTTAATGCAATTTCCGTTGCCTTTATTCTCTCTTCACGTACAGATATGACCGCGTACCTACACTGCTCTGGCTGTGACTAACTACTCCGGAGAATTCCTTTTCAGCTGTACACGCAGCAACCGGTTAGAAGTGGAACAAAGCGGTTTTAACTGGAAATCCGCCAAACGACTCTAACTAGCCTAACAACATCTGGCCACGGGGCCTCTTTTATATATCTCACACGGTATCTTATGTATAGTTGGTGTACAGTTCCTTTCGTTATTATTTATACCTTTAAACCTTTCTTCTGTGGCTGACACAAGCTCTGAAGACAGAAGCGGATATCTCCTTGTTCCGCTTGGCAGTTAGACCTATTTAGCGATCGTGTGCAGCAGTTGTGGCTCTGAGACATCCCTGTCCTTGTCAAGATCGAATATCTTCTGTCAGCTGCAACCGTCCCCAGAGGCTTCACAGAATAATTTCAGGAGCATTCAATGCTCTGGAAGCTTCGGTCATGGACTGACCTACTTCCATTCTACAAATCGCTTTGAACCGCTGACAATCATCCTGCGATGCCTAGTCATAATCAGCTGAACATTCCACTGAAGTGAAAGCCAGTTTTCGCTAGAACAACTACAAAGTGCAAGTAGACACGGGCGTTTTTTACGCTTTCCAACCGTAGGTTGAAGAAGCTTCTATGCTCCAGCTTTGTCCGTCCGTCCGCACGATAACTGGCGTAAAAATGGTTCGATGTCGTTGAAATTTTAGTATGTGGTAGGGGACCACCTGGGAACGAACCCTATTGAAAATGGGGCAAATGGGGTCAAAGGTCACGACGTAAGAGCGGGATCCATTCCATTGCACTTATACGTCATAACTTGCGTAAATATGGTTCGATTTCAATGAAATTTTACTATGTGGTACGGGACCACATGGAGACGAAGCCTATTCAAAATGGGTGAATTGGGGTCAAAGGTCAGGACATAAGAGCGGGATGCATTCCATTGCCCTTATGCGCCATAACGTGCGTAAAATGAGTTCGATTTCGATCAAATTTCAGTACGTGCTAGCGGACCACCTGGCGACGGACCCTATTGAAAATGGAGGAAATGTGGTCAAAGGTCAGGACATAGGATTTGGATCCATTCCATCGCCCTTATCCCATATTACGTATTAAGGTGGACGTCAAGTAACTTTGCTTCCTATACTTCCAATGGAAAAACTTTTGTACACATTTCCTTCACAATTAATGTGTTCCCAATTATGAAAATTTGAACATTGATTGAAATAACTTCTTAAAATAACTTGGAATACTTAATATTTTCTAAAACATAACCATAATTATATTAAAATCAATAACTTTTCCTTTGGTTGTGTTGAAACCAGAAAAAGAATGGCGCGACCTGTACTTTGATGACGTCAGTCGACAAATAAATGTGGGATTGCATAAATATGGTTAAGTTTTAGAAAATATTAGGTGTTCCAAGTTATAAAATGAAGCTATTTTAATCGATGTTCAAATTTTCACCCTTGGGAACGCATTAATTGGGAAGAAAAAGATGGCGCGACCTGTATTTTCATGACGTCAGCAGTCAAACAAATGTGCGCATCCTATTAAAGTTTTATGACGTCACACTTTTGCTAGCAGATGGCCGCGATTCCCATCTGCCTCATTACGTCACGCGTTGTGTGCGTATGTTCGTCTGCACGATAACTCGCGTAAAAATCGTTCGATTTCAATGAAATTTTAGTATGTGGAAGGGAATCACCTGGGAAGGAACCCTGTTGAAAGTGAACGAAATGGGGTCAAAGGTGAGGACATAGGAGCGGGATCCATTCCACTGTTCTTATGCGTCATAACTAACGTAAAAAAGGTTAGATTTCTATTAAATATTAGTATGTGGTAGATGATCATCTGGGGACAAACCCTATTGAAAATTGGCGAAATGAGGGCCAAAGGTCAGGACATAGGAGCGGAATCACTTCCATCGCCCTTATGCATCATAACTTACGTAAAAATGTTTCGATTTGGATGAAATGTTAGTATGTTGTAGGGGCCTGCGCCTGGGGACGAATCCTATTGAAAAATGGGCGAAATGGGTCAAAGGTTAGGACACAGAAGCGGGATCTATTCCATATCCCTTATGCATCATAACTTACGTAAAATTGCTTCGATTGCGACAAAACTTTATCATGTTATTTCGGAGGTATACTGAACCAGTTCTGGTGAATATCATGGAAATGGGATCAAAGGTCAGGGCGTAGGAGTGAGATTTATTCCACAGCCATTTTATGATTTCTAGTATGTTGGAAAGCGTATCATAATCAATGCATTGCATGATTTTACTAACTTGTTTGTTTATCTTAACGCGATCTTAATTTGCATATTTTGGCTCACTCTAGACAGAAGTAGATGCGAGATTGTCTTCTGCGTAGCGAAATTTCCTGGTTCCCCAATTTTCAGTGCATTATTTTTTTACGTACATCGGCAGCTACATATTTTTCTGTTGATTATCCTTTAATATACTAGCACTAGCGTATTCCAGGAACACAAAGCCCTTCTGTACCTGCTTACATCCAAGGCATGCAACAAGAGCAGCTGATAAATGTTTTTTTTTTTTTTTTTTAATGAAATAAAACGAGTCCTGGATTGTTCAAATTTTCGTGTGGAGGTCACTTTCAACATTTATTGTAATGGAATAAAAATGTAAGAAAAATGGTGAACAGATTGCAATAATAACGTGTACACTGTCCAAAATAATTAGGGGAGCATGCTACTTTGGCGACAATGTGCAAGCCAATTGTGTGACATCTTACCGAACTATGAAAAACGCAAGTTGAGTGCGACGTAGACAGCCGAATCATGCATATCTTTATGAAAATTAGTGTCTCTAACGTCAGAATGCTCACACATTGGGACAAAACGAAGGCTTCCCGGGAGCTGCCTTGTTCTTTCGCGTTTATCGTGACTATTCGGTTTTGAAGTCTTCGCATGGAACGGTGTCTCAACAGCATGATTTACAGGAATTAAGGCTTGGAGAGCTGTTGGCAGGTTGGAAGCAGGTCAAAAACAGCGGGTGGCACAAGATGCAGTTGGAGTGTGGGAAAGTGTCATTTCGACTGCGGATACATTCGGATTCGGTAAATGTTCGAAAGAGGCAAGGTCAAGGCCGTCCAAGAGTAACTACAGCAAGCAACAACCGTTAGTTATTGTTAACAGCCGATTGAACAGGATAAAAAATGATACCCAACTCTAGCGAGAGCTTCTCGTGTCAACAGGATGCAGGTTGTCAAATCAAACTATCCGCATTGGGTGACGGATCACTTTGTCCGTGTTCATTTCGTCCACATTCACTTGGTAAAGTTTATTTTGTCCGTAGTTCATTCTGTCTCACCGATCACTTTGTCCACCGTTCACCTTTTTTCCGTTGTTCATTCGGTCCACCGTTCATTTCGTTCACCGTTTCATTTTCCATCGTTCACTTTGTCCGCTGTTCATTTCGTTCACCGTTCGCTTTGTCCCCATTCAATTCGTCCTCACAATGGATGGAATACAGTGGAAATTTTCTGTTTTGATGGAAGTTTTGTTACTATGCAGAAAAATAAGATAAACGGACATTATTTACATGCGATTTTTTTCCTCTTTAATGTTTCGAATAAAATAGAACGATTTCATATATTATTTAAAGTAAAACGAGGAAATGAACTTTGAAGAGCTTTTTAACTGTTTCGTGAGATTGATCTCAACCACTATAACGTAAATCAAAGTTTTATAAAAATATTTTAATGCTTTGAAATACATTTTGAATGTAATGTTGTTTTCATATAGTTCTTAGCGTTACAGTTCATTTATTTGCAATTTTGATTAAGAATTGTTTATTATTTCCTATTTACTGATAATGATACGAATGAACTATTATCCTCTTTATACCTGCCATAGCTATTTAACGTGAAAAAAAAATTCCATAAAAGTATAATGATGAAAAAAGTTCATAAAAGTATAATGACGAAACAAAGTCCATAAAATTATAATGAAAGAAAGTCCATAAAAGTATAAGGACGAAAAAAAGTCCATAAAAGTATAAGGACGAAAAAAAGTCCTCAAAAGTATAATGACGAAAAAAGTTCATAAAAGTATAATGACGAAACAAAGTCAATAAATGTATAATGACAAAAAAAAGTCCATAAAATTATAATGAAATAAGGTCCATACAAGTATAATGAAGAAAAAAATTCCATAAAAGTATAATGATGAAAAAAGTTCATAAAAGTATAATGACGAAACAAAGTCCATAAAATTATAATGAAAGAAAGTCCATAAAAGTATAAGGACGAAAAAAAGTCCATAAAAGTATAAGGACGAAAAAAAGTCCTCAAAAGTATAATGACGAAAAAAGTTCATAAAAGTATAATGACGAAACAAAGTCAATAAATGTATAATGACAAAAAAAAGTCCATAAAATTATAATGAAATAAGGTCCATACAAGTATAATGAAGAAAAAAGTCCACAAAAGTATAATGACGAAAAAAGTCCATAACAAAGTATAATGACGAAAAAAAGTCTATAAAAGTATAATGACGAAAAAAATCCATAAAAAAAGTATAATGACGAAAAAAGTCCATAAAGCTATAATGACGAAAAAATTCAATAAAAGTATAATGACGAAAAAAAGTCAATAAAAGTATAATGACGAAAAAGTCAATAAAAGTATAATGACGAAAAAAAGTATAAAATACGTATAATGACGAAAAAAAATCCGTAAAATTATAATGAAAAACGGTCCATAAAAAAAGTATAATGACGAAAAACAGTCTATAAAAAAAGTATAATGGCGAAAAACAGTCCATAAAAAGTATAAGGACGAAAAAAAGTCCATAAAATTATAATGAAAAAAAGTCCATAAAAGTATAAGGACAAAAAAAAAGTCCATAAAAGGAGAATGACGAAAAAAGTCCATAAAAGGAGAATGACGAAAAAAGTCCATAAAAGGAGAATGACGAAAAAAGTCCATAAAAGTATAATGACGAAATAAAGTTTAGATTGATATTTACTGTGAATCTGCGGTTTGAGAGAAGGAAAATAGAGACTTTTTACATAAAGGGAAAAAGGGGCATAAAATTTTTTTCTTCAATCCAACACATTTAGGGACAATGGAATAAACTTGATTTATGTCACAGTGATTGACATCGTACTACACAAAAGAGTTAAAAAGCTCTTCAAAGTTCAGTTCTTTGTTTTACTTTAAATAACATTTAAAATCGATATATCTTAATGAAAATTTTAAACAAGAAAAACTTCCCATATAAACAATGTCGGTTGACCTTTTCTTCCCGTCTAGTAACAATAATTTCTTCCCAACAGAAAATTTTCACGGTATTCCACACGTTCCGTGAACGAAATGAATGTGGACAAAGTGAACGGCGAACAACATGAACGGTGGGCAAAATAAAATGTGGACGAAATGAACACGGGAAAAGCGATAGGGAAACCTGCATGGTAGCTGCTCGGCACTTCCGCTGACTCTTCGTTCACTGGAGATTTGTCTCAGTGAGGAGTGGAGAAGATGCCCTCATAAAATTCCTCGGTAACTTCATGAATTCCATGTCACACAGGTGTGCAGCGGCCGTAGCCGTTCGAGGGAACCACACACTGTACTAAATGTCAGTAACCACTTCAAAGAGTCATTTTTTCTGTTGTACAGAGATGCATATTTTTGTATAGCATATCGCATCATGTGCATTATACATACGTATAAACACCCAGATCTCTCTCTTTCCATCATTACCTCTCTCTGTCTAGAACGCTTTACGTCACAGTAACTTCTGCATTGTTTCGCCATCGCGTATCGATCAATTCGTGTGTGTTCTCGAGATGTCAAAATGATTGCCTGCTATATAATAGCACGCGATCACATTGAGATGTCAAGGTGATGGCGTGCTAATTAAAAAATATTGTATTATCGATAACTCGAGTTATATTTATCCGATCTGCAAAATTCGAATTGAGTTCATACATTAATTGGTTTGTACATTACCGTTTTTATCCGTGTATAAGACGATATTTTTTTCCAAAATTTTTTGATCAAACATTGGGGGGGAGGGGGTCGTCTTATACACGGGTGGTAACCGGTTGAGAGAACCCTGCGGTTACCACGGCGAAACTGTCAGTACCTCTTATCCCCTCTCCCCACTACAACTCACAAGGAGTTATTCCTGGTGGACTTACAGGTCAGCTACAGCCTCTAGATGTTTCCATGAACAAACCCTTCAAATCCCTGATGAAAGAAGAAGGGAATAAATGGATGCAACAAGCAGGTAATAACTTGACACCCACAGGGAGAGTGAAATAACAACAACAACCATTACTGAGGTCTGCAACTGGGTCCTAAACTCATGGAATGGAGTCAAGCAAGAGGTGGTTGTGAAGTCTTTCAAGAAATGTGGAATCAGCAATGCCATGGATGGAACTGAGGATGATCTAATATATATAGACAGTGACTCATACGACAGCAGTGATGCAGTTGAAGTTGAAAAAATTTATATGTCTGGAACTAACAGTGCTGAAGAAAGTGATGCACAATTCCATAGTCTGTATCTTAAATATATTACCTAATTTCTAAATAATATAAATTTCCAAACTTCTTATTTTTATATATTACTACAAACTTTGTCTGTGATATTACCCAATTTCTAAATGTATTTCAATGATATTACCTTATTTCTAAATGTATTTCAATGATATTACCTAATTTCTAAAAATATCAAATGTGTCCTTTTTTGTAATAAAAACATTGATTTCTTAATTTTCGGTTCGAAAAAGTAGGGGTCGTTATTTACATGGGGGCTTCTTATGCACGAAAAAATACGGTAATTTAATTTAGCACAATTCGAATATTAATTTGTACGCTTTAATTATTTTTTACTCTTTTAATTTACCCACAATGAGAAAAACGTTTTGTTAATTCAACAAAAAATATTGTCGATATACAGTCAACAAAATGTTTTGTTGAATTTGCAAAATTATTTTGTTGAAAATTATTGTGGATTTAACAAAATTTATTGTTATCACGACAAAACGTTTTGTTCATTTAACAAAATGATTAGGTTGATTTTTGGGAATTTGTTAGATCCAACAAAACATATTGTTATCATGACAAAATGTTTCGTTGCTGAAACAAAACATATTGTTATCGTGACACAATATGTTTTGTTGGATCAAACAAATTCGCAAAAATCGACAAATCTTTTCTTAAATGATCAAAACGTTTTGTCGTGTAACAATAAATTTTGTTAAATCAACAATAATTTTCAACAAAATAATTTTGCAAATTCAACAAAAAATTTTTTTGACTGTATATCGACAAAAATATTTGTTGAATTAACAAAACGTTTTTCTCAGTGCAACTTTTCGAGTTTAGTGCTGATTATATTACACGTTTTGCAAAATATCGATCTATCTAAACGCTCTAACCTACAATAAAAACAAAAAAAATCTTGACACGTCAAAGTGAGCAAAATTGCATGTGAAACCAGATGTCGCCCCAATAGCACAGTGTCGAGAATTTAGTTAGTTCCGATTTGTAATACCAGATGTCGCATTGTTTTATAGAAAAAGCTTCGATATGAAGTTTCAAACTAACCGTCGAATAGGACAGCCTAAAACAAGCCGCGAAGGGAATGACAAGTGTGCCGGGGGAAAAGTCATCTAACGCGAAAAATCAAAGTAAATGTTATTAAGGTAAGTTTACACAAAAACAACTTTCCGAGTTTAGTACTGTGTTTGTTACATATTTTGCAAATATCGATCTAACTAAACGCTCTAACCTACAATTGTTAAACAACACATATTTTACACAGAATGTTATTTATCTCGAGGGTTTTGAAAAACGGAAATAAATCGCATATAAATTTTAGTTCTGAAGTGAATGGTTTCTTATTATTTAATATTTTAGTATATTTCCTTACAGAAATCCGACGTCTATTTGATTTTTTTCGGTCTGCTTCAGCTAAAAATTTAACTCCGTCATAAGATGGGCAACATGCTCTATATATTAATATTTAGTGAAGGTCACATTGATGAAGAAATTAATCGGCGTATAAAACTTGTCTGGAGGGCTTCTGGAAGAAACCGTATAATTTTCGAGAGCAATATGCCATTATGTCTTAAAAGAAAAGTGTTTGATCAATGCATCCTTCCGGTGCTTACGTAGGGTGCAGAGACGTGGGCCTTAACTAAAAGAGACATACAAAGGCTGCAGACAACTCAAAGCAGCATGGAGAGGTGCATGCTTGGTGTATTTCATTGCCCTTACGAGATAAGAAGAGGAACTCGTGGATCAGAAAAATGACATCATGATCGGAGTAAAATCTCTGAAATGGCAATGGTATTGGTATTGGTAACTGTGGGTACCATAGTGGTACCCAGTTTATTGCTATAACGAAATACAGACACAGGAGATTCATTAAAAGCTGCAGTACAGGAAACAACAGTGCGGAAAGTAAGTATATCCACGATGCAGCACAACGTTACACAGAAAGGAAATGAATATGCACACGAACAATGAAAGACCTAACGGCATGTCAAACACTATCACACATGTGCACAAATGCATGAATTGAACTATGCTTTCATAAATCAACCGAACGGAACTGAATTGTGGTTAGAGAGCAAAACAACATGGAGTACCTCAGCAACTATATAAAATAACAAAGGTAACAAACGTACCACTATAATAATCCGCGATAGAGGAAAGCACTAACACAGCAAACACTCACAATTATAGGTAATTTAAAAACAGGCACAAATTCATGAAACAACAGATAAGATAATGATGAGATAATGAGGAGATCACACAAGTAACGAGACCGATTAGCTGTGAAAACACAGCAAAAACACGCAATTATCGCAAATTTAAAATACATTACTTGTGAAACACAGCCAAACACACAAATAAAGCAAATTTACAATACATGACTTGTGAATCACAGTAAAAACACACATGGAAAACATCAGAATCAACATGCACTAAGTCTGCAAAACCAGAGAATCTGCGAACGGGTTCGCAAATCCTCTAGCATTGAGAGAACAAAAAGTAATCGGTGTGAGGAAGAGAGCTAAAGGTCATCGGTAAAAGGATAGAAGGTATCAAATATATGCTTCTCAACGAGCTCCTTCAAGGAGGCGAGACGGCGCGTGTAACGTCTCAAAAAAGGCTGATACCGAGGATCGGTGTCACACAGAGATTTAAAAAGTGACACATAAGCTTCGAATTGCGTTACCGCTGCATACAGGTCCAGATGAGGTGAGTGAAGGAATTCTTCCGAACCAACAATCGTACGTGCAAGTTGAAAAAGACGTAAAAGTTGCTGTCTGGACAGTGGGCCAGGAACTGGAGGAAACGTATCAACTGCCAGTAGAACCTCAGCATCAGAGAGAGGATTGACAGGACCTGAGCGGAGAAGCATACTGTTTGAAGAAACATCAGGTGGAGAAACACCGGAACCGGAAACCTCGAGAATACTAGATGAATCCTCAGAATGTGGCACAGAAAGTTGTTTTAACATTTTCTGTTTTACAGCGCCTGTGGAAGTTGTAATCCGCTTCGAAGAAGTAGATGAGGCGGATGTATTCATTAGTGGATCAGGCTCACCTCCCAAGTCAGGAGACGAGGAAACGAACGTCGCCGAAGAAGCAGTACGTAGCTGAGCTGCCTTAGTGGAGACTGGTACTACAGCCGAGGCTTCAGGAAGATGTTGCAACAAGGGTATGGTAGACAAGGTTATAAATGGAGATCCGATATCCGAGAGGCTAGGAGAAGAGCCAGACGGCCGATCCGCCAAACCACCACTCAACACACCCGGATCGGAACACTCCGCTGTAGACACATCTGTAGTCGAAGACAACTCTGTCAATCTTGAAGGTGGATGCACAATCGTAAGGGTCGGGAGAGGAGGAAAGGCAGCATTGTCCGTGACGGAAATGTTCGTCTGACGGAGAAACGAAGAATTCGCGTCAGGCAAACTACCGGTAGTGGGGATAGTAGAAAGACCAATGTGGTCAGCAGTGGGATGCGAACTTGATGAACGTCCTCGTCGAACGCGGTCACAGGAGGCAGTGGTGTGATTTTGTGTTAAACAGTGTGTACAATAGTGAGCAGTGAAAATCTTGAAACTATACGTTCGTGCGCCAATTTCAACTTCTGTAGGGCAATCCGCCAAGACTTTCTCGGTGGGAAAGACGACCAATAACTGACGGCGAGGTCCTGTAGGCCGCCCCGGTGGCGCAGTGGTCTAAGCGATGGCTTCTGATCATTAGTCCGAACGGGGTCCGGGTTCGAATCCCGGTGAGGCATGGATGTTGTGTTTGTCTTACGGCACTGGTTCTCTCCCTTCCCTGGAACCAGTGACCCTAAATTAGGGACGGGCGACTGCTTATAGCCCATTGAGTTGCTCACGGTGGTCGTTAGACCTGCAATTAAAAAAAAAAAAAAAAAAAAAAAGGTCCTGTAGCATGTGCAAATCGAGTTCCGCGGGGAGCGTCAGAAAGGCGACGGACCTTGCCAACAATTTTACAAACATGACTGACAAAGAGAGGAAGTGCAGTATCCGGCACTTCCTGTGGAACAGGATAGAACGTGATGTTCACTGGTCTCTTGGAAAGAGGCGACGGGATGAGATGGTTTGTCCCAATCGAAAGTCCGTTAGCTAGAAAAAAGTCAGCATCCTCCTTGTGATTGAACTGTACCGAAATACCCCGAGGAGTACGGGTAATTTCTGCAATGGACGCAGACGACACATGTACAGAGAGGGCTTCCATGTAGCGTGGCAATGGAGAATTTGGTAAAGCATGAAAGAGCACACCTCTATCCAGGAGGTTATGGAACTCACGGCCAATCTGCGAATTGTCATCAATCGTTACCTTCACCTTGTTGTTGGATACCTGAATAATAGGTGTTGCTTGCAAAAGACCATCTGGTTGAGAGGAATCGGACGTAGAAGTAGCGCCTCGTTGCACTTTAGAGGCAAATGACATCCTCGGAAGAGAAGTCTGTTTGGATCCGGCAGGCACAGAAGGCTGTGAGGGAAGAGAAGCACAGGCCGAAGGCAAGGCAGTAGAATCAGTAGTTCCCAGGGAGGGCCCCGAGACAGATGCAGGAGCTGAAGAAGAAAGCGCAGCCAAGTCCAGTGAAGGCATCGGTGCAGGAGTACTAGAAAGCTGGGAAGGCAACTGAGCAGACACATCTAAGGACGAGAGTATGTTAACTTCCATGGACGTGGGAAGTGTGTCGTGACGTGCATCCGCCACGCCCATAGATGATAACGAAATACCGGAAGCCGCCATGTTGGCAGCTTCCAAACGTAAACAAACGAGCAAACGATAAGAAAACGGATGAATATGAACTGATATGAGGGTGAGAACGCTAGAAAAGTAGCTCAAAACGTACACAGTACCTTTAGACAGCCGGACCATGCAACAGGTGAGTGAGGGACAAGGTATTCCACACTAAAACGCATAAAATATTGGAGCCACCAACACTACGTCTATCACGAACGAGCAATGGGCTGGACATATTGCCAGAAGCACATACCATCGATGGACAGCTGAAATTTTAGACTGGATGTCAAGGGACAGGAAAAGACCCAGAAGAAGACCACATGTGAGATGGATGGATGAAATTCGTAAGTATGCGGGAGTAACATGGAGGAGACTGGCACAAGGCAGACCGTTTTGGAAGAAACTTGGGGAGACCTTCGTCGAGCAGTGGATTGATACTGGGACAATGATAACGATGATATAAAGTTTAAAAACAACCTTCTTAGGACGGGCTATACGCTACTTAAATGATAATATTTGTAACGTACCAGGAGATGTGACGTACCTGCCAGCAGGACGCACACGACATAAAGGCAAATAGCAATCAGAACAAACGTCCGCGTAGCTCAATTGGTAGAGTGACTTATTCCGGAATGAGGGGATCCGGGTTCAAATCCAGGCGTGGACAGAAATGACGGAGAAATTTACTTCGTTTATATATTGCGTAACAGTTAGCAAATGTGATTGTTTTACCCATAATTCTCAATATCCTAGCAAGGGCGCCCATAAGGGGGCAGGGAGGGGCTGGAGCCCCCTCCCCTGGCAGTTGGTATAACCATATTTTTGATAAATTTAAAACACTAAAATAGACGAAAGCTTTTTTTAAAGCATTTTTAAAAATAATAAGACATTAATGATTGATTGTATCATTGATTGTATCATCATCAATCATTATGTTTGACAACCTTGAAGGAGGTAATAATTTTTCTTAGCCTCCCCCCTTAAAGTATTCATATGGGCGCCACTGTATTCTAGTGTATTATACATCAAAAATCATATTTTAGATTTAACAATGTCAGTCGCTCATAATTTTCCTCACAATATCAGCCCAATATCTCTTGCTCCAGTACTTCTTTTGAGCAGTGCATTTCTTTGAGATATAATTGGCGTATCTTTATTTTTCGAACACTTTGTATCGGACAGCACGCACTTGGCGAGTTTTTGAGAGGATATTGTTATTTATTTATTTTTCATCATTAAATCGAGCAGCCTTAAGCTGGTAAACAGCTGTATTATAGGACAATAAACATTGCTAATTGGGCGATTTACACAGAATCGTAACCTAATTCTCAATCTAAATGAAAAGATCTGCGTTAAGAAGACGACATCTCGTTATCGGTTACTTTTGAAACACTAGCTGAAGGGTTTCGTATTTCAAGATGTTTCATTCAAATTTTGTTTGAAACCTCCATGCTTGATTATTGTAATTATTTTTGAAATACTTCTGTAGTTTGTTCCGAAATAAGCTCAAAGATAATTAAGTTTTGCATTTTCACTGTTCATTTATCAGAAGAAAATAGCACACGGTTTACTTACTCGCGTTAATTGCACTGTGTTTCAATGGGGAAGTAAATCTCCTTTACCGATTTCCAATTCATATCAGACGAAGACAGAAGTTTCTTTCGCCATTTTTCTTAAGAGAATGAATGCTTTCAACAAATCAGTTGACGTAAAACTTAGTGTAATTCTAAAAATAAACCCTGAATATTTCGATATCCAGGTACACATGCAGCAGTAATACGATACGAAATGTTTCATCATTTATTTTTCCTTTAGGAAATGAATCTTCATTCTGCAGACAGAGATAAATTTATGGTTAACTGGTTTGGTCTTTGAAAGTCCATCATGACGCGAGGGAAATAAAATGAAATTCTGTCCGCCATAAATAATGATAACGGTGCCTTCGCGAGCAGTAATATGTCAAACGCTACGATAAATCATAGTCCCATATTGCAATTTTGAGTAAAGAATGAAGAATTGAAGGGAACATGTAAAACGGTTATTGCCATGATATTTACTAGTTTGATTTTTTTTTCTGTCTAATGATTCTTTTATAGAAGGAATTGCATTTGCGTTTTACAAAAAATTGAGAAAAAAAAACTTCTACGGTGAGAAACGCTTTCTTGAAATTAGAAACTACAGCAGAAATTGTCTTATGGATGATTCACATTGAGTTAACTTTGCAGCAGAAACCCCTACCTAAAGTGTTTGTCCCATTTGTCTGCAACCATAGTTCGCATACGCGTAGGAACAGGTTCTACAATGTGTCGAACAACTTTAATGCGTAATTGGACCCATGTCGGCTGCAACAGCTCTGTCAGTTCACATGTATTCCGTAGCGCAGGATTAGCAGTTCCCACACAGGGTTCTAGCATACACTATATTGACAAAAGTCACAGGACAGCCTTCAAAAGCAAATGAATGGATCCACTACGTTGTTAAGATGCGCGGTACAGCTGCAAACGGTATAAAAACAAGCCTGCAGCTGACCGCGATCATATCGCACTGTGAGGTTGAGTGAAAATGTCGCGGCGTGAGAGAACTGACTTTGAGAAAGGAAATAATCTTGGGTGTTTTATTAGTGGTTTGCCCATAAGAGAAACCGAGAGGCGTTTAAACATACCCAAGTCAACTGTTTTGGATGTACTAAATAAGTGGAAAACACATGGCGTGCCTGAAGCAGCAAAACCTACCGGCAGAACAAAGAAAATCAGTTTTAGAGGACGTCAAAGCCTCAGGAGAGTCGTTACAGCTAATCGAAGGAGTACTGCACAAGACCTCAGTATACAGGTAAGTTAAAACGCTGGAACCTCGGTATGTTCACGTACCATTCGCAGAAAACTTCGTTCCATGGGTTACCTTGGTCGTGCGGCTGCTCATAAGCCTTTCACCTGCACTTGGAATGCTACTCGTCGTTTAGCATGATGTATAGAACATTTCTCGTGAACCGTAGATCAATGGAAATGTGTCCTATGGACTGAAAAATGCAGATACACAATCCATCAGTCTAGTGGCAGTGTGCGGGTATGGCGCCAGACGGGAGAATGCTGTTTGCCACAGTTTACCCTTCCAACGGTCATGTTGGAATTTGGCAGTGTACTCGTGTCGGGGTGTATTTCGTGGTATGGTCCCGGCCCATTGGTTATCGTGGGCAAACCAATTAACCAGCACTTCTATCTCGATATTCTGGACAATTATACCCTAGCAACTCTGTGGCAATACTATGGAACGGAGCTTTCTTGGTAATAGCAGGATAATGAACCGAACAATAAAGCAAGATTGTGTGTATACTAGCTAACACAGAGCCCTGATCTTAATCCCATAGAGCACCTGTGGGATGAACTAGAGCGCCGCATAAGTAGTTTAGAACCAAGGCCTACTACTAAGCAACAGTTAGCTGCAACATTATGTAATGAATGGAAGCGCATACCTATCGTTGTGTTCCAAAACTTTGTCGAATTCATGTCTCGAAGGCTCAGTGCATGCATTAAAGCCAAAGGTGGACCGACACCGTACTAAGGTATGTAATAAATGGTATGCTGTGTTTTTCTTCCAGGTGTCCGGTATCATTTGCCAATATAGTGTATCTCACTAATGTTCAATTGGTTTAGAGTCAGGGGAGTTTGGGGCCCAAGCTAATTTGGTAGTTGATGTTCCTCGAACCACTCAGTAGTTATACGACCCCGATTACATTCTGCGTTATTCTGTTGAAAGATGGCACTGTGGTCCGAGTGAAACTCCGGCAGATATGGATGAAATTGGTCTGCTAATAGGTTCTTGTGGTGTCCACCGTTCAGTGTTTTGGGGATGATAACCAACAGACCTAGGGTTTCCCAGGAAAAAGCTCTCCATACCAGAACACCACCTCCACCTTTCTGTGGAACCCCAACTCTTCAACCTGGAGATAGGATTTCATGCTCTCTACGCCATATGAGAATTCGACCGTCCGAATCGTGCAGCAGGAAACGGGACTCATCACTCAAGATGAACTTCTTTCATCTATCAGGGGTCGTTTGCCGATGTTCGTTGGTCCATGAGAGACGCTGTTTGCCGGGCAAGACGTCACCATGTGTGCCCTCATGGGTCTCCGGCTGTGGAACCCGAGGCGAAGCAAGGTACGGCTCTTGGGGCCTGTGGAAATAGGTTGAACTGCACCGCTGTTGTACTGGTAGGTGAGCTGGCTGATTCTTGCACGTCGTTGTTGAGATACCACTCGTGACAACAGACACTCCCCTATAGGATCAACCCCACGTGGCTTACCAATATGAGCCCTTTTGTTGAATGCCTGTGCATGGTTAATCCAGTCCTGGTACACCCTTGATATAGTAGTACGGGAGCAGCCAACAAGTGCGGTTGGCCAATGAGAGTCCTTCTGCTGGGTGTCTGTGCATGGTTAATCCAGTCCTGGTACACCCTTGATACAGTAGTACGGGAGCAGCCATCAAGTGTGGCTGACCAATGAGAGTCCTTCTGCTGGATGTCTCTGCATGGTTAATCCAGTCCTGGTGCACCCTTGATAGAGTAGTACGGGAGCTGCCAACAAGTGCGGCTGACCAATGAGAGTCCTTCTGCTGCATGTCTGTGCATGGTTAATCCAGTCCTGGTACACCCTTGATAGAGTAGTACGGGAGCAGCCGACAAGTGCGGCTGACCAATGAGAGTCCTTCTGCTGGATGTCTGTGCATGGTTAATCCAGTCCTGGTGCACCCTTGATAGAGTAGTATGGGAGCAGCCAACAAGTGCGGCTGACCAATGAGAGTCCTTCTGCTGGATGTCTGTGCATGGTTAATCCAGTCCTGGTACACCCTTGATAGAGTAGTACGGGAGCAGCCAACAAGTGCGGCTGACCAATATAAGCCCTTCTGCTGGATGTCTGTGCATGGTTAATCCAGTCCTGGTACACCCTTGATACAGTAGTACGGGAGCAGCCAACAAGTGTGGATGACCAATGTGAGCCTTTCTCCTGGATGTCTGTGAATGGTTAATTAAGTCCTGGTGCACCCTTGATACAGTAGTACAGAGGCAGTCAACCAGTGCCGCTGTTTAAAAATACTGGCCCTTGCCACTCTGTGCCACAACTGTTTGGCCGCTGTCAAATAGTCTTAAATCGCCAAATTTCCCCATTATTGGCAAGCGTTTACTAATTACGCTCTTAGGATAGGTGTGTACAATTTATACAAGGTGTCCGAATAATGACTGTGCACTGAATGTACAAATTGCAATAATGTAATAAAAAGAAATTTTGAATGGAATTACAGTAGAAGTGACTCGCCACGTGGAAGTCCTTTGTGTCTGGTAACATTCATGTCTCCACACCCCGAAGCTCGCGCAGCTATCATTTCGAGCGAAGATCATTCCCGTGCGCTTGGTCAACGGTAGCAGACATGTCGATTGATCACTCGTCTCGGCACAAGGACAGTGGTGTTGATGGTTGAACAGAGAGTGTTTTTGGTGGAAAATGTTTTTCTCCATGACGACAAGAACACGAACGAAGTCCAAAAATAGTTCGCTAGGAAATTTCATGATGGAGACGTCCCCTAACGTAATGTGGTACGTCTGCTCAATGCGAAGTTTCGGGAAACTGGCAGTGTTCTGAATGCCCCCCTCCACGGTAAGCAGACCACGGCAGAGGTGTCCGTACAGGATATCCAGGACAGTATACAAAGGAGTCCACACAAGTCCGTGAGGCGGCTGTCACAACAAGCTAATGTGCGAAAGAGTGCAGCCAACAATATTCTGAAAAACAAATTGCGTTTCCACCCGTACAAAGTGTCTCATGCATCAGCTGAACGAAACAGGCCACAAGGCCCGTGTTCGTTACGTTCGATACTGTAGGTGGTTCTAAGAGTTCCTGTCTGAAGAAGGTGAGGACATTCTGGACGTTACTTTCTTTTCAGATGAGGCATGTTTCCACATGTCTGGGTACATCAACAGCCAAAACACTGAAGAGGAAAGTGTACGCAGGTACTCCGCATACAATGCAAGAGCTACAGGTTGCAATAACAACCCACATCCAACAAATCACACCACGTACCCCGAGAAGGGTCTTCACCAACATGAAGAAGCGTGTGCAGACATGTCTGGACGTCGGGGAGGTCCATTTCCAACACCCCCTGTAGAAATACATTCGACATGTTAAGTGTTACTTTCAGTGTAGAGTTTTTTTTTTTTTTTTTTGGATACCCGTTACTAGCTGCAGGTGACGTTGATACCACGTGACCTTTGGATATCTCTTCGAATGTGTAAAATGGAGGAGGGAAGAGGATTCTAACGAAAAACTAGCCCAGTATACAGCCGTGGCATTTGCAAAGTGGTCCAAGTTTTGAGAGCATGGGGTTCTGTGTTTTCGAACTAACATGTCTTGATTTGAATCGCTCGAAGAAAGACGATTTTCATGTTCTTTAGTACACCTTTTGAATAATAGATACGTGCTTATAGTATACGTATGTACGTCCGTCTGTAAATGCCATATTTCTAAGCTGTTACTCTGATTCATAAATTTCTTTTCCCAGTCAAAAGCGTGAACTCTGAGAACGTCAATCTATACGTTTTGGTCTTTTTCCGACGCATAACTTCGCTGCTAGGGACGTAAAAGCATATGCTAGTAAATTCAAAATGCACTATACTCTGTACAGTTGCTCCAAAGTAATATATATATATATATATATATATATATATATATATATAATTTTATCTTTCAATATCTTTTGCGACGGAGGCTATTTTAAGTATAGTTTCTATTTGAAACAATGCATGGTGTCATTTCGATAGGGTGCGTAAATGCTTTCAAAATTCGGATACTAAGAATCCTTTTCAGCGTACAGAGGCCAAAACGCTGAATAATATATACATGCAATTTACAACATTTTGTTACAAAAGTCTTTACCGCTAGGTAATTTAAGTGTACATTTTTTTTTTGGTTTTTTACATGTATGTAATCATATCTCCGCTGCTATAAATCTAACAATTACTTTTCTTCAATCAGACTGCACACACAACATAAAGCGTTTTTGTGTAAATATTTCTCAAAAAAATGTTTAATTTTCTCGCTAGGGGTGTTTACACAAATCGCTGTAATGATGACATTCCCGCTTCTACAAGTCCAACTTAAAAAAAATACTTTTGCTTCTGATAGCATTTGTGGTGAAGAATTTTTGTCATGCAAGTATTTCATCATTTTTGAACTGCACAGTTTAGTACCATACTTGGAACCAGAATTGGAAACGGGTCAAAAGTTCTGGACCCTGACCCGACCCGGACGTCACCTAATTGGATCCCACCAGGATTCGACCCGGACAATTCTGCTTTCAACTATAAATTCGAGACTCAATTTATAATTATACATAATCATATGTATATATATAAGCTACAATATATTGACAAAAGTCACCGCACACCCCTTCAAAAGCAAATGAACGGATCTGCTGCGTTTTTAAGATGCGCGGTAAGGCTGCAAAAGGTCTAAAAACAAGCCTGCAGCTGACCGCGATCATATTGCACTGTGAGGTTGAGTGAAAAAGTCGTGGCCGGAGAGGACTGACTTTGAGAAAGAAAAATTATTTGGTGTTATATTAGTGGGTTGTCCATAAGGGAAACCAACAGGCGTTTAAACATACCCAAGCCAACTCTTTATGATGTACTAAATAAGTGGAAGACACATGGCGTGCCTGAAGCAGCAAAACGTAACGGCAGACCAAAGAAAATCAGCGATAGATGACGTCGAAGCCTCAGAAGAGTCCTTACAGCTAATCGACGGAGTACTGCACAAGACCTCAGTGTACAGGTGGGTAAAAATGCTGGAACCTTGGTATGTACACGTGCCATTCGCAGAGAACTTCATTCCATGGGTTACCGTGGTCGTGCGGCTGTTCATAAGCCTTTCATCTCCACTCGAAATGCTACTCCTCGTTCAGCATGGCGTAAAGAACATTTATTGTGGACCGTAGATCAATGGAAACCGATGCTATGGAGTGATGAATCCAGATACACGATCCATCAGTCTGATGGCCATGTGTGGATATGGAGGCAGCCTAAGGAACGCTATTTACCACAGCTTACTATTCCTACGGTCCAGTTTAGAGCTGGCAGTGTACTGGTGTGGTGGTGTTTTTCGTGGTTGGTATGGTCCTGGCCCATTGGGTATTGTGGACAAACCTGTTGACCAGCACGTCTGCTTCGATATTATGGACAATTATGTCCTACCAACTCTGTGGAAATACTATGGAACGGATACTTTTTGTTAATAGCAGGATAATGCACCGAGCCATAAAGCAAAGACTGTTACGGCGTGGTTTGACGATAATTTCGCATCGTGTGTGGGCTGGCCAGCACAGAACCCTGATCTTAATCCTATAGAGCACCTATGAGATCAATTAGATCTTCGCATAAGAATTTTGGAACCAAGTCCTACTACTAAGCGACAGTTAGGCGCAGCATTATGTACTGAATAGAAGCGTAGACCTATCTCTGTGTTCCAAAATCTTGTCGAAAGCATGTATCGAAGTGTCAGTGCATGCATTAAAGCCGAAGGTGAGCCGACACCATGCTAATGTATGTCAATAAATGCTATGTTGTGTTTCTCTTCTAGGTTTCCCGTGATTTTTGTCAATGTAGCGTATATTTCTGTTTGGAACTTCTCTCGGCTTCTTAAAAATTCAGTTGAAGAATTACATTTTTTACAGTGTGCCATTCGCTACAGAAAGGTGGCGATAATGGACCTTACTCACCTGGCATTGCATCATGGGAAATACATTCGGTAGCTATGAACCAGTGATGGCTTGTTTACATTCGTTTTTTCGTTACTTAACAAGGTGTACTTTGTTGGGGTTCTGGAAAATCGCGATTTTTTATATATTTATTAGCAACATGCCTAACATTTGCTCATCGTGTGGTGGTGCTAACAAATGCTGTCACCTGAAATGTATGCAGGAAGGGATAACTTTTTTATAAGTTTCCTCTGAAAAGGTCGAAACTGTTAAAAGTTTGGCTGACTTCCATCACAATGTGTGGTACCGATTATATTCTGCCCAGTTTAACGAGGAAGATTTTGAATATTATGGCACAATGAATGGAGACAGTTAAAACCTGGTAACTCTGCTTCAAATTTTAATTCAAAAAATAAAAAAATAAAACGGGAAAAAATAGTTGTATATTTGGATCGGTAAGTTGCGAATTAAGTTCTACATTATTTCCCCAAAAAACGATATATATATATATAGTTCTTGTTTTGTTTAATGTTAAGCATTCATTTTATTAAGTAGACTAATCCGTAACCCGTCCCACGCACGGCTGAAAAAGCTGCGACTGAATTTTTTCTTGTCATATAACACGAATCGTAATAAAATACATAACTATAATAAGTGGTTGAATTAATAATGGGCAGTCTATAAGATGGGTCACCAACAACAAAATTTTCGTAATATTCCCGTTATTTTTTACTTCTTCCAACTACTCATATACGATTTTAGCGATGACGTTCCTTATTATTGTATAAAAATGTGCTGACCGTCGTTAACTGGCTTGTATTGAAGTATTGAAGCATTCTTTCAGTGACCTGAAATAATGTCGTGTCTACATAACTACACAATGGGGTTGAAAATGTGTTTTTCTTGCCAGTTTGGTTTTAAAAATTTTTTTTGTGTCATTATATTATCTATACTAATATATAAAGAGAGAAGCTTTGTGTGTTTGAGGTAATCTCGAAAACTGCAGAACTGATTTGGATAATTATTTCACCGTTGCGGGAAGCTTATTTCTTTCCGGTGGGCATGGGCTATTTCGTTTATCTTATATTAATTTTGGCTGTACTACCGAATCAGATCGCTTCGAAGTAGTTCCCGATTTTCCGTGTATCGTTCACCTTTATTTACATACAACCTGATTTCACCCAACATGAAAGAAAGTAGTTCACGGTAATATACGGGATTTCGTTAACTAATCTCGAAAACTACTGAACAGATTTGGATAATTCTTTCACCGTTGGGAAGCTTACTTCTTTCCGCTCGATATAGGCTATTTCGTTTATATATACTAATACTAATAATATACAAAGAGAAAATCTTTGTGTGTTTGAGGTATTCTCGAAAACTATTGAACCGATGTGGATAATTCTTTCATCGTTGGGAATCTTATTTCTTTCCGGTGGACATAGGCTATTTCGTTTATTTTTTGGCTGTACTACTACCGAGCCAGATCGTTTTCAAGTAGTTTCCAATTCCCGGTGTATAGTTCCGCTTTGTTTACGTACAACCTAATCACACCCAAGTTTAGAGAAAGTAGTTCACGACAATATACGAAATTTTGGGTTGTACTTCAGTTTATGTCGGACCTAAGTTTTGTAGACTTTTTCCACGCTGCACTGAATATTAGGCCCAACGGAACATGAAAGTGAAGTCCTTATGTGTGGCTGAGGCATTTTTTTTTTTTTTTTTTTAGTAATTTTTAAAGTTTGGACTACTTTTTGCTCCGCGCAGTGCTTACAATCGCAAGTGATTCTGCATTTCCGTATAAGAATTTTTAAAGCTTCCCAGCGTTTCTGGGCATTTTAATGTAACGTTGGACGAGTTTCGCGAGAGGTGCGCGGTGGTGTTCCTCGTTACGAAAGTCGGAAGCCTCATTACCCAGGTTACTTAGCAGAGTTCCAGTTCAAACATACGTTCCAGGATGAAAAGGAACGGATTCACCATTTCTGGAAAACGGTAGCAGTGGTGCACTCTACCTCTATTCCCTAAGGAAATCGTAACAGATTTTCATTAAATAACGACATCTGTGTATATATATTGCAAAATGTTTATATTTCTTTAAAAATGTTTATATTTATTTCAATGTATATATTTTAATAAACAAAGACATCTGCATATAAAAAAAATGGTATTGCTTTTGCCCAGCGGCATGGTCTCTAGTACGAAAATACCGAATTCCTTGCGATGGTAAGCACTACTCGGAGCAAAAATTAGTCCAAATATTAAAAATCCGTAAAAAAAGAAAATATGCCTCAGCCCCACATAAGGACTTCACTTTCATGTTCTATAGAGCCTAACATTCCATATAGCGTGGAAAAAGTGTACAAAACCTAGTTCCGAGGTAAACCTCTAGTACGAAAATGCCGAATCGCTTGCGATGGTAAGCACTACGCGGAGCAAAAATTAGTCCAAACATTAAAAATCCGTAAAAAAAGAAAAATATGCCTCAGCCCCACATAAGGACTTCACTTTCATGTTCTATAGAGCCTAACATTCCATATAGCGTGAAAAAAGTGTACAAAACCTAGTTCCGAGGTAAACCTCTAGTACGAAAATGCCGAATCGCTTGCGATGGTAAGCACTAGGCGGAGCAAAAATTAGTCCTAACAATAAAAATCCATAAAAAAAGAAAATATGCCTCAGCCCCACATAAGAACTTCACTTTCATGTTCTATAGAGCCTAACATTCCATATAGCGTGGAAAAAGTGTACAAAACCTAGTTCCGAGGTAAACCTCTAGTACGAAAATGCCGAATCGCTTGCGATGGTAAGCACTAGGCGGAGCAAAAATTAGTCCAAACATTAAAAATCCGTAAAAAAAGAAAAATATGCCTCAGCCCTACATAAGGACTTCACTTTCATGTTCTATAGAGCCTAACATTCCATATAGCGTGAAAAAAGTGTACAAAACCTAGTTCCGAGGTAAACCTCTAGTACGAAAATGCCGAATCGCTTGCGATGGTAAGCATTAGGCGGAGCAAAAATTAGTCCTAACATTAAAAATCCGTAAAAAAAGAAAATATGCCTCAGCCCTACATAAGGACTTCACTTTCATGTTCTATAGAGCCTAACATTCCATATAGCGTGAAAAAAGTGTACACAACCTAGTTCCGAGGTAAACCGCTAGTACGAAAATGCCGAATCGCTTGCGATGGTAAGCACTAGGCGGAGCAAAAATTAGTCCTAACATTAAAAATCCATAAAAAAAGAAAATATGCTTCAGCCCCACACAAGGACTTCACTTTCATGTTCTATAGGGTATAACATTTCACATAGCGTGGAAAAAATATACAAAACCTAAGTCCGAGGTAAACTGAAGAATTACAATCGAAAACTACTGAACCGATTTGGATAATAATTCTTTCACCGCTGGGGACTTACTTCTTTCCAGTGGACATAGGCTATTTCGTTTATTTTTGACTGTACTACCGAATCGAAACGCTTTCAAGTAGTTCCCGATTTCCTTGAATTGTTTATGTGTAGTTTACCAGCTAGCGTAAATGCCAAAATATGTTTCCTCCCTATCTCTGCTTCAAAACGTATGTGTAAAGTAAACTCCTTAGTATAGCTCTTGCTATACTAAGGAGTTTCCGTATATTTTGTACTTTTCATTATTGAAGATTCTTCCACTAGGGGGCGTCAACGTGTATTTCCATTTGTGTGTGAAAGTGTTTATTCTATTCTCAAGATCCCTTAGAATATTTTTGTGGTAGAATTCTTTTCATTATGAAGAGTATTTTGAACCTTTTTCTTTTTAAATAACATACAGCTATTCAATTAAAGCACATGAAATTATAAAAGGTGTTTTTTCTATACGTATTTATTCCTCTAACTGTTCGATTTGAAAATCCTTTTGTCTCTAATATCGTCTTTCTGCTATGAGAAACTTATTGTGACCAACGTGTTTATTTTACCAACATATCTTACAGATGCTAGTGTGAGTAAGCAGCTATCTCTGTTGGTGGATATTATATCGATTGTAGATATCTGGTAGATTTTTTTTTGTAACCGGTTCCTAGACCAATCACATGTGGATCTATCAGGTTCCACCGATTATGAATAACCTAGCACACATTGCGTATTTTGAATTATGCGCAGTTTTTTTCTAGGTGGTGTAAGTGTATTTTTGTTTTTGCTGAATTTTTATATTTTCTGAAAATGTACTTTGCGAATATTTTTTTTTTCGAAAATGATTCAACAGGTGTGCTCATTACAACCGAAAAATTGGCCTTATCTTTCTTGTTATACGTGTAATTGCAGGGGAACTTTTGTGGTTGTCGTTATACTGACGAGTAAAACTGCATTCCGTGGAAGAAAATTCTGTGAACAACTGACGCTTCAGCTAACAGGCTTGGACATTTATTGTTCAACAACTGCGTAGTGATTTTCTCAATATATTGTTAAATCTTATTAGAATACTGAAGATGGCTATTTTTGTCTTATTCTGCTGAATCCTAAATCTTTCATGTAAAAATTGAAAACTTTCCGGAATCAGTAACAAGGTATTTTATTATTTATTATGGAAGTTAATGTTCGATTTACGGCATACGCTTGAGGACAGATTCAGTGTCGTGTAATAGAGAACGCCTCCGTACGCTAAGAACTGTTACAAGACTTTTGTTCCTTTAAATCACAGAAAAGATTAACTTCCACCAGAACCTTTCTCGATCAACCTCGAAGAATTTTCATTTCACTGTAGAAAAAAGCATCATCTGAAATTGAGAAGCACATTCTAGAATGGAAATTTACGTGATTAGAATAAGTGTCAGGGATGAACTAGAACTCAAGAAAAGATATGGATGTTAAGGCAGCAGACGCTACCCTCCTAGGGTTGATAAGAAAGTGCAGGAGGTTAAACTAATCCAGATCCATCTGAAGATCAATATCCGTAGAACAACTGACAGTAGATGCATAACACTGCTCCTAGAAATGAGAGGGAGTATGGGTACATAGCGATAGCGATTGTTTATTACAGAAATTTGCTCTTCCGTGAGACACCATCAGGTTTCGAAGATATCGTTTCTCGTGGCATCGAACATATGCGAACAGAGCCGCACAGTTTGCTCCTTTATGAGCGCCGAAGCTTTTTTAGTTACATTTAATACTAGAGGGATAATTCCATCTTTTGTAATTTTAAAAGGGCTTTTCGTCTTAAAGATGTTTCTTTATCCTGTTAAAGATCGTCGTTTCTTTCTGTTTTACAGTTATTCCTTTATCTGTAAAGTCTAAAGACTTTACAGATTAAGGGATAAACTGTAAAACAGAAAGAACACAATAACTGTTTTCCCGTCTTTAAAATATTGGGATAAAGTCTTAAAGATGCTTTTGTTGTCATGGAAGTTTTAAAAATTTGTGTTACTTCCTCTTTACGTTTTCTTTCTGAGAGGCATGCCAACTTCCCAGAACATCTTTATACGTTTTGGAAACAACTAGCACTTAGTCGGAGGTAAATAAAATGCCACGTAGAGAGAAGAGAGGTGTGTTGTAATAGTAGGACAAAAAATGATTCACTGATTGTAATTTGAAAAATGATTCACTCATTATATTTTGAAAAATGATTCACTCATTTTAATCTGAATAATGGTTCACTGATTGTAATTTGAAAAATGTTTCACTGAGTGTAATTCGAAAGGTGATTCACTGAATGTAATTTGAAAAACGATTCACTAATCATAATTTGAAAAATGATTCACTGATCCTAATTTGATGCAAGCTTATCTTGATGATCTGTACTTTGGGTGTTTTGTGACATTTATGATTGGTACGCTGAGTGTCTTGTCACCTTGACGATATGTAAGCTGAGTGTGTTGTTATCTTTATGATTTCTACGTTGAATGTGTTGTTGCCTTGACGATCTGCACGCTGAGCGTGTTGCTACCTTGATGATATGTACGCTTTGTTTGTTACCTTGATGACCTCTACGCGAGTGTGTTCTTGCCTTGATGATCTGTAAGTTGAGTTTGTTAATTCTTTGATGATATCTACTCTGAGTGTGTTCGTACCTGAATGATCTGTACGGTGAGTGTCTTGTTACCTTGATGACCTGTACGTTGAATATAGTGTTACCTTAATGATCTGTACGTTGAATATAGTGTTACCTTAATGATCTGCACACCGAACGTGTTGTTACCTTGATGGGCTGTACGCTGAACGTGTTGTTACCATGATCATCTGTACGGTGAGTGTGTTGTTACTTTGATGATATCTACCCTGACTGTGTCGTTATCTTGCTGCTATGTACGCTGAGTGTGTTGTTACCTTGATGTGTACGCTGAACGTGTTGCTAGCTTGATGTTCTCTACCTTAAATTTATTGCTATCTTGATTATCTGTAGGCTGAATGTGTTGCTACCTTGATAATCTATACGATGAGTGTCTTGTTACCTTGGCAATTTTTACGCTGAATATGTTATTACCTTGGGGATCTGTACCCTGAATGTGTTGTTACTTTAACTGTGCGCTAAGCATGATGTTACCTTGTTAATCTCTACCCTGAATGTGTTGTTATCATGATGATCTCTACGCTGCCCGTGTTGCTACCTTGGTGATCTGTACGCTGAGCGTGTTGCTACCTTGATGATCTATACATTGAACGTGTTGCCACCTTGATGATCTGTACCCTGGGTTCGTTGTCACCTTGATCATATCTACGCTGAATGTGTTGTTACCTTGATGACCTGTGCGCTCAATGTGTTGCTAACTAGATGAAATGTACTCTGAGTTGGTTACCTTGATGATCTCTACGCTAAGTTTGTTGTTACCTTTATATCTACGATGAATGTGTTGTTACTATGATGATCTGTACTGTCAGTCTGTTGTTACCTTTATGTCTACGGTGAATGTGTTGTTACTATGATGATCTGTACCGTGAGTGCGTTGTTACTTTGATGATATCGACGCTGAATATGTTATCTTGATGATTTCTATGTGTAGTGTGTTGTAGCCTTCATGATCCGTACGCTGCGTTCGTTGTGAGCTTGATCACCGTACGCTGCGTTCGTTGTGAGCTTGATCACCGTACACTTCGTGTGTTGTGCCCTTAATGACCGTAGCTGAGTGTGTTGTGACATTGATGTTCTATACGTTGTGTGTGGTGTTACCTTGACGGTCTGTAAGCTCAGTGAGTGTATCAACGAGACAGAAATTATGATTAACTCAACTAAGCTCTGTAAGTTTTCAAAGAGGTATTGAGATCACACGTTGCAGGTCAATAAGGGGCCGTCCATAAAGTACGTACGAGATCGCAAGGGGGGGGGGGTCCTGACAACCGGACAAAATGTGGCATGCGGGCAGGGGGGAGGTTTAGTAATTCGGACGTCCAGCGGCAAAATTATAGTGGATGGTATTTCTTCGTTTTCTTTTGCCTTTTTTTGCACGTCTTTTGTAAAAAACGATCGTGCTTGCGTTATCGGTTTGTCCGTCCGCCTGTAGACACGATATCTCTGCAACTAATAGTCCAATTTGAAAAAGATCTTTTTGCACTTGGAAGCTTCAAATGTGCCAATAATCATCCTTTATTTCGTTTTTTTTTTTTTTTGCGATGCACAATTTTGCCGCTAGAGGGAGTAAAAGCGGATGATATCGACGTTAAAACACATTCTATTCCATATATTTGCTTCTGAACATCCAATTAAAAAAATCGTTTTACTTTTCGATTCCATTCGTGTCGAAAGTTACTTTAAGTATAGTCACTTTTCCAAGTTACGCATACATTCTCCGCTAGGGGCGTAAAAGTAAGTTATTTTTCCGAGATATCTGTGCTTCTAAAACTCCGATTTGAATTTTTTCCCCTTCAGCGGGCACAGCTCGTGATGGGAAATATTTTGCATATAATTTCAAATGTTTGGTATAAAATGGTTTGACCACGAGGGGGCGTAAGTGTTGATTTCTGCTTCTGGTGTATTTGCAGCAAAATCTGAACTCTTAAAATCTCTATTGAAGAAATTCTTTCATGGCCCGAGTCTACTCCCGTAGACAAACCTTTTCGCAGTGTTTTCTTCTTACAGTAATATATGGTTATATATCCTGTTTTTCTTTAATATCTCTGCTTCTAAGGGTCCGATTTGAAAAATTTCTTCTTTGTTGGGCAGTGTTCCCGGTGCGACATGTTTCTAATAGAATTTTAAAAATTTCAAGTAATCCATTGACTTTCCGCTGAGTAAAGGCAAATTGCGCTTTCCCCAATATCTCTGCTTCTAAAACTCAGATTTGAAAAATTCTTCCGGCACCGGATACAGCTGCTGAAGGAAATTTTTTTTACTGTAGTTTCTAATTTTTTATAAAGTATGTTTGATCAGCAGGGGCATAAGCGTTAAATTTCTGCTTCGTAGGTACTTGCAGCAAAATCTCATATTCTAAAACCTCGATTAAAAAAAACTCTTTCGTGGATATATACCGCTCATGTCGATAAACATTTGAGAATATTTCATTCTTAAAATAATGCATGGTTTTCCCTCCAGGAGCCGTAGACGCATACCTTATATTTGTCGATATCTCTGCTTCTAAGAGCCCGTTTTGAAAAATTATTTTTTTGTTGGAGAGCGTTTCCGCTGCAAAATGTTTCGCATATAATTTCAATTTTTTCTTAATGCACAAGTCTCCCACCAGAGGGCGTCAGCTGATGTTTCCATTTACAGCAATATCTGCGTTATTAAAAACCCAACTGAAAAATTTTCTTCGGTCAGATACGACTGTTTTAAATACCGGTTCCATTGATTTTCAATAGCTTTGGTAGATTTAATTCGCATCAGAAGTATTCAAAAGACGCGTTCATTACACCCGAAAATTCGGTGTCATCTTTCTTGTTTCTTCTTTTGATAGTTAAAAAAAGATACGAAATATTGCAGATTTCTGGTGACATGTAGCTAAATCACAATATTAAGTTCTCGTATTTGTACTACCAAATCTATTGTGTTTTGTAGATGGTATGATCGGGAATGTTGCAACCTTGAATGCATGTATTCATTTGTGGATCTTTCTTTCAGAATAATAAAGATTGAGTAGCATTTGGGAATAAATTAATGCCTAAATAATAAATATTTTCTGAAGCAAACGTGTAAATATATGGAAGATTCCTTTAAATAATTACATGTTTTCTTTCTGTTTCTCAACGGACTTCTAAAAGCAATCGTCAAAAAAACGGGGGTTGCGGGAATTAGGACGTACTTTTTAGGGGGGGGGCGTAAACAATCGGACAAAATGAGACATGGGGGAGGGGGAGAGTCTGAAAATAGTAAAAAATCACGGACGTATTTTATGGGCCGCCCCTAACCGAAAAGTGCATAAACAAGTTGTAAGTTCTATTTCTTGCTGATCAATCCTTGATTCGTTAGTGGTCGTCTATTTGTTGTGCTAAACATTTAATATTATCTCAACGCACGAACATAAAATATCTAAGGCATTCAAAACATTATAAGCCTTAGATAGAAGTCGTTGCCATAAAGTCTTTAGGCATGGCAGAATATTTATACCTCATACCCTTAGAGAACTTCTTCCTTCTTCAACTCTTAAAGATAAAATTTTAGAATGTATGCTTTTAACCCGTAGTCGGTGACTTGGATTGTTTGTAACGTACCTGGTGAGGTGCAATTTAACAAACCCCAGTCAGAAAAGGGGGTTTCTGAGATTCTGTTTAATAAATACAACTTTAGTATGTGTTTTTATATCAACTTTGTTGTTTAATGAACATAATTAATACCATAAAAATTAAAAATGTAAATTTGGTAAAATACAACGCGTATTTTTGAATATCTACTTTCAAACAAATTAAAAATTCCAATTTCGAAAAATCTACTCTAAATCAAATTTGAAAAACGTTTTTTTTCTTTTACAAAGTAAGTAAGGAGATCTAATGCTACAACAAATAAAACAAAGAATAAACAAGAAAGATGACTCCAGATTTTACGGTGCAATGAGCACGTCTTTTCGATCCGTTCTGTCCCAAATTAAATGTATCAAAACTATTCAAAGTAAATGAAACCGGTATGGAAAGCAATAGTATCTGACAGAAGAAAGAAGTTTTTCAATCGGGTTTTTAATCCCACAGATATTTCTGTAAACGTAATCGTGAACTTACGCCCTCTGGTTGCGGACTTCTGCGTTAAGAAAAAAATGAAATTATATGAGAAACAATTCACAGCGGAAAGCTCTCCAACAAAGAAAGAAGTTTTCAAGTCGGACTCTCCAAAGCAGAGATATGGACAAATATAAGACATGCATCTATGACACCTGGCGGGAAAACCATGCACTATTTTAGGATGAAAGCATTCTCAATAGGTTTTTCGATGTGAGCAGTGTCGGTGCAAGAAAAAAAAATAAGTCGAGTTTCAGGAGCTCAGGTTTTGCTGCAAGAACATCAGAAGCTGAAATAAACACTTATGCCCTCTGGTGGCTACATCATCCTTTATCAAATATTATCAATTATAGGAAAAACATTTTCCGTCAAGAGCTGTACGCGATACATAAATAATTTCCCAAATCGACGTTTTAAAGGCAGTAATATCAGAGAAAACGCAATTTACCTTTGCGCCCTCTGGCGGAAAATCTATGATTTCCTTGAAAATTCTGAATTTATATGAAAAACATTTCGCATCGGAAACACTACCCGACAAGGAAATAACTTTTCAAATCGAATTCCTGGAAGGAGAGATATTAAAAAATAAGATATACAACTTACCAACAAGTAATTGGACACCCCTGCAATCGACGATATCTGCGGTCCTGATACACGTCACGGCCGCTGCCGTTAAATATCGTGTGGAAAAAAAAAATGCAACCAGTCGCATGCAGGATGCCACGCAGTTCGGAGCTCTCTGATTTCGAGAAAGGTGTAATCGTCGGGTATCACAGAAATGGCCGATCCATACGTGACATATCCAGCTAGTTGAAGTACCCAAAATCGACAGTGGCCTACGTGATTGGCAAGTGGAAGATGAGAGGTGACTGTCGGAATGTGCCCCGACCTGGCAGACCCACAAAACTGGGAGTTAGAGATCAACGGGTGCTGGCCAGAAGAATTCGGAAGAACCGCACCAAATCGATGGGCCACATCCGTGAGGAGTTTCAACATGCATCCGGAAGTGTTCTTTCGATGAATACCATCCGTAAGGAAGCCCATCTGCTCGGTTATCATGGACGTGCTGCCGTCCACAAGCCTTTGATCACCAAGTCCAATAGCGCTGCTCGGCTAACGTGGTGCAAAGAACGTCGACCGTGGAACGTTGAACAGTGGAAACAGGTTCTCTGGAGCGACAAATCAAGGTTCATCCTCTACCGTTCGGATGGCAGAGTCTGGGTTTGGCGTCTACCTGGAGAACGCCTCCTGCCGGAATGTATTGTGCCAACTGTGAAGTTCGACGGCGGTGGAATTATGCTATTGGGGTGTTTCTTCTGGCATGGAACGGGACTTTTGGTCGCAATTCCTGGTAGACTCAATGCCGAGACCTACTGCATCATATTGAATGACCATGCGCTTCCTACGTTGTGGCAGTTTTACGGGGTGAACCCATGTTACTTTCAGGATGGCAATGCCACCTGTCATGTTGCGAGGTCCACCATGGCTTGGTATGGTGACAATGGGGTTAATTGAATGGACTGGCCTGTGCAGAGCTCGAACCTTAACAGTATCGAGCACCTCTGGGACGAGTTGGAGCGTTGACTTAGGGGTGCCCCCACCGCCCGAAATCGGTGAAGGAACTGACCTGTCTTCTCCAAGCCGAGTGGAAGAAAATACCGCTAGCCGTCGTACAAAGCCTGGTTGAAAGTACGCCCCGGAGGGTCGCAGCAGTAATCGCGGCTCGTGGAGGCTCCACCAACTATTGAAGGTGAATAAACTTCGTTTTCCTTTGCTACCACAAGTGTCCATTTACTTGTTGGTAGATAATGTACATCTAATCCCAACCACGCATTATTTTGAGAAGAAAATTTTCCTAAAAGCTTTGTGGACGTAAGTAATACCTGCCCATAAACGAATATTTTTCAATCGATATTTTAGAAGCTAAGATTTTTCTGCAAATTCAGCAGAAGCGGAAATTAAGACTTACGCCCCCTGGTGGCCAACCCAAAGTTAGAAATTATTTGCAAATGCTTTCTCATTAGGAGCTGTATGCGGTGCAGAAATATTTTTTTCAAATCGTAGTTTTAGAAGCAAAGATAACGGGGTAGTTCGGTGGCGGTGGAATTATTATAGTTTTGAAGCCAAGATAACACTATTTACCTTTGCGCCTCCTAGCGCAAAGTCTATGAATTACTTGAAAATTTGAAAAATATATGAAAAACAGGTCACCTTGGAAACTCTATCCAATAAAGGAATAATTTTTCAAATAGGACAATTAGAAGCAGAATTATTAACAAAAATATGATATAAATCTACGCCCCGTGGCGTAGAAACCATGCAATATTTTAAGTAGAAAATATTCCGAGGAGGTTTATCGATATGAGTGGCATCGGTCCAGGAACGAATTTTTTCAATCGGAAACACCCCTGAGCAAGCTCCCACAGTTAACGAAGATTTGATGAAGGGGGTCAGAGCCTAGAACATCTCTCTCGATGGCCTCCCAGATGTGCTCGATGGGATTGAGATCAGGCGACCTAGCTGGCCAAGGAAGCGAGGTCCTGTCGGTGGAGTGTTCATCCAACCATTGGGATACAATTCAGAAGTGATAGCACGGTGCATTGTCTTGTTGCAGGATGACGTCCCCAGTGGGATGTTGAAAACACACAAACGGGAGCAAATGGTCGTCCAGGATATCCCGGTAACGCTCACCTGTGAGGGACAATGTCACAAGTACCAGGGGTCCCATTTCAGCCCACTTAAACATTCCCCAGACACGAATGCCACCCCCACCAGCTTGAAGAGTACCCTGCAGGCAAAAAGGTTTTATCGCTTCATGTGGTTTGCGCCGTACTCGTATCCTGTGATTCTCATGTACCAACGTGAATCTCGACTCATCAGTCCAGGCAACAATTTTCCACATGTGTAGGGTCCAGTGGCGATGTTCACTCGCCCATGCTAATCTTTGCACCCTGTGATGTGCGGTCAGCAGCGGTACTCTCGTGGGACGATGGCATCTGTACCCCATAGCGAGGAGATGGTTCTGGATGGTGTGTCTGCTTACACGTTTTTATGCACCAGCGTTAAATTGCCGAGTGATTTCTTGCACTGTGACCCGTCTATCCGATGTTACCATGCGAGCTAGCCGACGATGACCACGCTCATCCACACGTCCACGGCAATTGGCACTTGCAGTGATGGTTTTACCGGGTTTATTGTACCCACGGTGCACCTGTGACACAGTGGCTCATGAAAATCCCAGTGCCTGCACGACGTCCGAGATAAAGTGACCCATTCGTCGGGCCCCGACAATTTGCCCACGATCAAATGCGCTTAGATCCTTCGTCTTATCCATACTGCGTCCGACTCTTACTGATTCCCGTCGCATCACTCCTTATATTGTCGGATCGCTGCACACGTCATGTCGTTTCCGTTTACAGGGCCGCACACAGCGCTACATTTGCATAACGCCAGCTGCTTCTAATTCAATTGCTCTTCAGTTTATATTGCGCAATAGTCGGGTCTGTCTTCTTTCTTTCGTGTCTGCCCGAAGCGTTGTCAAAGCGGAGGCACAGTAAATTGATATAAACGCGCTTCAAGGACGTGGTGCAGCGAAACAAGTCCCATCCTGTTCCATCCGTAGCAGACGGCACTTGGAGGTCTTCACGGTTGGTTTTGAAGACTGCCACAAACATTAGGATCCCTAGAAGAGCCATGAACTCCAGGATGTCTAAATCTTTGTACTCATGCCGCTTCTCATCAGACAACTTTTGTCTGACTTATAACAGCTTTTCATTCTTTCTCAGAATCAATTCCTTGATCAATTCTTAAATGAACAAAAGCTCCCAGGAAGAACGATGAGTACATAATGTCCTAATCTGATTTGAAGCTCCAGTTATGCTGGGAATGTGTATTACGATGTTATGCTTCCTTATTTGGACGTTTGGATTTGGTGCTTCGGCAGACCACTTGAATTTGTTCTTTCCAAAGTATGTCTTCGGAGTCCCTTCCTTTTTTTTGTGTGCAGGTGCTACAACTCTGTCGTCAGACGATTCACCTCTGGACTGGATGCTGGTTTCTTCCTCACTGTGCGACAGCTCTTTGTTCCGATTGACTGTCATGGTCGATTTGAAAATACAGGTCAACAGTGTCATCCTCTTTGCCACTGAATTCACTCTCTTCAGTATTTAGGACAACCATGACCCATTCCGAGAAACCAGGGTTACATGGTTTCATGGAAGTCCCCCAAGGGCGCCATACATGCTGAAGGGAAAATGTTGCATGTTCACAATAAATTTAGAGCCTTACAACTGAAAAGATGTATAACGAAGTAAATTTCTCCGTCATTTCTGTCCACGCCAGGATTCCAACCCGGATCCCCTCATTCCGGAATAAGTCACTCTACCAATTGAGCTACGCGGACGTTTGTTATGACTACTATCTGCCTTTATGTCGTGTGCGTCCTGCTGGCAGGTACGTCACATCCCCCCGCGAAAGAGGGCCGGGGGCATGGCCCACGGGTCAGCCGTGACTATCAATCGTTGCAGGCAGCCATCCACTGTAGAAAGTGCACTTGAGAACCCCCAGTCAATCTGGTGTGTGGAATGCAACGTCACACACATTTATTTTTCGAAGCGCTGGAGAAGGGATTCTCTGATTTTTCCTATCTCGCGGTGTGGAAATAACATCACACCATTGCGAGATTTTGAACGGTCGGGTCATCCGGATAGTTCGGGCACCATTATAACGAAGTGAATTTCTCCGTCATTTCTGTCCACGCCAGGATTCGAACCCGGATCCCCGCATTCCGGAATAAGTCACTCTACCAATTGAGCTACGCGGACATTTGTTCTGATTGCTATGTGCCTTCATGTCGTGTGCGTCCTGCTGGCAGGTACGTCACAGACGATAGTCGCGTAGTTACAAAAAAAAGTTACGTAACTGGTGATGTGGGGTTTGATGAACCCCAGGCTGTGAAAAAAAGAAAGATAGCTCGTACTCACGATACATTTTTGAGGCTTCCGAACCCTCGGCTGTTTCCTAACGAACTGCCTGAAAGCTACGAGGCCGCTGACCTCTCGCCCAAAGTCCTTGTGGCGAAGTTACGGTTTGATTTTCTCTAGAGGTTAGGAAACTCCACCTCACCAGCTACGAGTTTAGCGTACTTCGGACTTTATGCTCGCCTCAGGTACTCTTTCTGGTCGTGCTTTCCGTAGGCAATAAGGGATTTCATTTTTAATTATTTTGCCATTAAAGCTTTATAATTTTTTGAAATTATTTTTATCATCATAGTTTATTTAGAATACATAGATCTTCGTAATCTGTGGAAACACAAGTTGTCCACGACGGGCCTTCCTCACTCCGGAGTAAGTCGCTCTCCCAACTGAGCTACGCGGACAGAATGTCTCGCTGTAGCTTTGTCGTCTTGACAAATGTTTTCACCTCCGTCATATCATCTCCCTATTAAAATGTATTTTTTATTTTGTCTTTGAAGCGAAGTAGGAATTTTTCATTAATTCCAAACAATGTGTGAAACAAACATCACACGTTTTTCGAAGAATCCAACGGCTAGTGGATCCATTTTCCATAATTGGGCGCCAATGTGAAAACACAAGCTTGTCCACGACGGACATCGAAGCCGTGTCCTCTCACTCCGGATTAAGTCGTTCTTCCAACTGAGCTACGCGGACAGAATGTCTTGCTGCAGATTTGTCTTCTTGACACATGTTTTCGACTCTGTAGTACTTCACAAGTCTTAAAATAATATTTTTGTTTAACAGATTTTGGCATTTAAAACCTGAGATATGTGAAGTAGAGAGGAGTTCGGGCTGAATTTTAGGAGGCCTGGCCCTGCCCGCTTTCTTTGATTACATGTGTTACTGAGCCCGGAGTCCTTTGGGCCCGGATTCTTGCAAAATTTTGCTTGTCAAGGCTTGCATTTATGCATTATACACTGGCCAAAGATAAGGCCCAAGCAAGGATTAGTTTAAAAATCATTAGTTCAAAAAGTGTAGTTCAGTTAATCCACTTTACAATATTAATATGTCTTTAGAAATACTACGCATAAAGCCAAATGTTCTAAAATGTGGATTTGAAAATAAATAATTAATCAACGTGCCCTTCTACCGTAAATCAGTAATTTTGGTAAAAGAAAAAAAATCGCTTGGAAACAAAAAATTCCATTCGTTATTTCTTTTTGATTTCTAAATTTACTTTTATTTTGAATAAATTGCATTATAAAACGTACAACGCCGTACAGACAGTTGCTAGTGTTTGAAATTTTGATTCTGGAAAACTAATCTTTGCAATATAATTTACATATATGCTAATTGGTAAAGATAGTTTAGAGTGATGTAGTAGAATATAAAAAGAGCATGTAGGGAAATTCCTAAAATTAAAAAAAAAAGAACGTAAAAGCATTCCACACCAGATTATTCTGCATTTTGTAACATTAACAAAGCTTTGCGATTAATAGTATAATAATCACAATATTATCATATGTGTGTGCAGTTTCCAGATCAAGTTCATCGTGAAAAGAGAGAGAGAGAGAGAATTGCATGTAATGCCTCAGTGCTGCAACTTGATCTTCTTTCCTCTAAAACTCAACCTACTGCACTAAAAACCAACGTCACCCCAAAAATCGCGGGAGTGAGGAAATTTTAAAAAATAAATAACAATGCTTCTAACTGCACAATTTTGGAAATAATTACATCATTTCAAAGATAACATTCTTGTTTTTTAATAAAATACAAAAAATTGGAATATGATTTTTTTCCCAGTTTTTCGATACCAGACCTCCTTAAACTAATCCTTGCTTGGGCCATAGCTTTGGACAATGCGTAATTCAAGTCTTGCTAAGCAAAATTTGTCTTGCTATGGCAGCTAGCTTAGAAAATTGAAAATCCTTCCACCATGGTAACAAATCCACAATAAAATTCAATACGTGTAATTCAACCGGGCTCGGAATTACTCGTGTTGAATTAATTACAGTAATGAAATTCAAGACGAGTAATTCCGACCCGGGGCCTGGGATTTTCGGTAGTGTAACGAAGTAAATTCCTCCGTCATTTTTGGTCTACGGCGGGATTAGAACCCGAGTCCGCTTATTCCGGAACAAGTCGCTCTACAACTGAGCTACGCAGACGTTCATTCTGACTGTTATCTGCCTTTATGTCGTGTGTGTCCTGCTGGCAGGTACGCCACGTTTTTGCTTAACAGTTTGCTTAACAGTGTTTTCTTTAATTTGCTTATATACACTGCTAGTCACCCAAAATGCAACACCAAGAAGAACACGAGACAGCAAAGCCAGATTTACTGGACACATAACAACAGATACAAAGATGAAACGATTGAGCCTACAGGCCCGTGCGACTTGCGGAACAGGCAGACATCAATAGCTCGTGTGGCCCCCGTGGCTGGCAATAACGGCAGCTACACGCCGCGGCAACGAACGAAAGAGGATTTGCATGTGTGCTTGGGGTATGTCGGTCCAGGCTGCTTCCAAACTTTGCCACAGTTCATCAGGGTGGTGCTTGCCGGGCCACTCGGTTGCCCATCAGCGACCAAACGTGTTCGATGGGCGACGTATCGGGAGAACAGGCGGACCACGGCAGCAGTGACACCTGGTGGGCGTTGAAGAACTGTTGCACGATGCGTGCCACGTGCGGGCGCGTATTGTCCTCTTGAAACGTGGCCGCTGGCAGGTCCTGCAGGTAAGGGAGGACTACAGGCTCTAAAACGTTGGATATGTAGCGGTGGCTGTTGAGTGTACCGGATATGCGTACCAGAGAGGTGCGGGTGTCATATCCAATTGCGCCCCAAACCATAACGCCAGACGACGGACCGGTATGGCGATGCATAATGCAGGCGTCATACAGTCTCTTACTGCGGTGCCTTCACACGCGGATCTTACCATCGTTGTGTTGCAGGCAGATGTGGGATTCGTTGGATAAAACAATGTCATGCCATTCCGTAGTCCAGGTGCGGCGTTCAACGGCCCACTGAAGCCGCACTCGCTGGTAGTGTGACGTCAATGGTAATCGGATTAATCGGCGCCGTGCGACAAGTCCCCGCTCCTGCAGACGACGTCGAACGGTACTTGCTGACACAGGTTGTTGCGCAACACACCCTAATTCCTGCGCTAACATTCGTCATGTGGCGGTGCGAGCCGTAAATGCCCGCCACACAACATGCCGGTCTTCTCGTTAGGTGGTGTGCCGCTACCACGGCAATCGCTCACGTCGGTCCGTCCATCCCTCCTGCACCCACCGAATCCATACTCGCCTCACTGTGGCTGGATTTCGTCCCACGCGGGCGCCGATGTCTTGGTACGATAAAACGCTGTCACGATAAGCCACTATTCGTGCTCTGTCAAACTCCGAAACGTGCTGGAATGACTGCCGTATTCTGCGACGAGGCATCAGGAAACTTCCCATGCACAAGTCCGGCAGCACAACACACTTCCACTACTTACACCCATCCTTCTGTGCACCCTTCTTATAATGCTTCTCGGTGGCGTGCCGGGCGCACATGATTTCCATATGCCCTGCAATGCTAATCGTTTGCATGTCCTCTCGCGGGCGACGCATGCTGGGAATTTAAGGCCAATCGGATGTTTCCTTCCTGGTGTTTCATTTTGGGTGGCCAGAAATGTATATATACATTGAAGAGCAATTGAATTAGAGACAGCTGGCGTTATGTAAATGTGACGCTGTGGGCGGTCCTGTAAAAGGAAACGACATGACGTATGCAGCGATCCGACAATATAAGGAGTGATGCGACGGGAATCAGTAAAAGTCGGACGCAGTATGGGTAAGACGAAGGATCTAAGCACTTTTGATCGTGGGCAAATCTTCGGTGCCCGACGAATGGGTCACTCCATCTCGGAAGTCGAGCAGGCACTGGGATTTTCACGAGCCACTGTGTAAAGGGTGCACCGTGAGTACATCGAATCCGGTAAAACCATCCCTGCAAGGGCCAACTGCCGTGGACAACAGCGTGGGGATATACGGGGTCATCGTCGGCTAGCTCGCATGGTAACAGTGGATAGACGGGCCACAGTGCAAGAAAACACTCGGCAATTTAACGCTGGTGCACAAAAACGTGTAAGCAGCCACACCATCCATAATTATCTCCTCGCTATGGGGTACAGAAGCCATCGTCCCACGAGGGTACCGCTGCTGACCGCACATCACAGGGTGCAAAGATTAACATGGGCTCGGGAACATCACCACAGGACCCTAAACATGTGGAAAAATGTGGCCTGGACTGATGAGTCGAGATTCACGTTGGTACATGCGGATGGCAGGATACGAGTACGGCGCAAACCACGTGAAGCGATGGATCCCTCTTGCCAGCAGGGTACTCTTCAAGCTGGTGGGATTGATATTCTCGTCTCGGGACTGTTTACGTGGACTAAAATGGGACCTCTGGTACGTGTGACATCGTCCCTCACAGATCAAAGTTACCGGGATATCCTGATCGACCATTTGCTCCCGTTTGTGCGTCTTCAACATCCCACTGGGGACCTCATCCTGCAACAAGATAATGCACGGTGCCATCGCTCTTGAATTGTATCCGAATGGTTGGATGAACCCTCCACCGACGTGTCCTCGCTTCTTGGGTTAGCAAGGTCACCTGACCTTAATCCCATTGAGCACATCTGGGATGCCATTGAGAGAGATGTTCGAGGCTCTGACCCCCCTTCATCAAATCTTCGTGAACTGTGGGAGCTTGTTCAGGGGTCGTGGATCCGTATGGCTTCCCAACGCTTCCGATGTCGGTGTCTTGTCGAGTCCATGCCGAGACGAATTGTCGCCGTCATCAGGGCGAAAGGTAGTGCTACACGTTACTAGACAGGTATCTCTAATTCAATTGCTCTTTAGTGTATATATATATATATCTTTAATTTGCTCTCAAGCAATTTTTTGTGAAGAAACGAAAATAATGACCATTACTACATAATAAAATGATTCGCAATGCCCTCGATCATGCATAACATTTCTGCACATAAAAAAAAACATGTGCCACTAATGTTTATTCACAGGAAATGCCGTTGAAGTATTTGTACTTTTTAATCAGCGCTTACACACGAATGGAAAACTAAAGTTCGGAAAATAGAATTTTGAAAAGTATACATCCACTTAACAACTCTTTTCAAATCACTTTTATTTTCTCTTCAGATTCATTATTTTCTTTTTCTTTTCTACAGTCCTAAGCTAATTCAAGTTCGAGAAACTCAGTGATGAAATCCGTTTAAAAGGAAACTGGAAACAAATTTGCTTTGGAAAGAGTGATACGTTATTAGATTCCGAAACCCAGCACGAGTGAAGATGAGGCCGGAGCCATTGTGCTCTGCTGCGCAAATCCCTCCAACTTCCTCGGACAAAGACGAGAAGGACACCCAAAATCGGTCTTAATCCGATTGAATGGGATTCGGACTGGCTCTTGTCACACAGCAAAGTTCGTCCGCCATTCTCTTTATCTTCAGCTCGTTTTACGACATGAAACGAACTGTAGACTGGAACTATGGAATTTAATGTCAACGGCCTTTCATATGCGCCGCAGTAGTGTGTGTGCTTCCGATCTTTCAAATATACGTATTACTCAAAGTTCTTTAAGAATTTATTTCAAAGAAGATTAAAAGGCACTTCGGGAACACATTTCGGCTTATTTAAATGCCGTCAAAGGATTTCAAAACTGATGTTCCGTCGTTTCTAATGATACTGATTAATAGGAGCCAATTTCAATGCTTCGCAAATACTGCCTGAATTTCTTCTAAAGAAAGCGATACATTTGTGAAAAGAAATAAATCGAAATGCTGTAATTCAACAATTTTGCAGGATTTTTAAAAAATAACATTCAATACAGATTAATTATAAAATTATAAAACTTTTCTGTCTAGGCTTGTCGGCCAAGCATGATGAATGACAAATTATTATTGAAAGAAAATTGTCAACTTTTCTGAACAAATGAGGAATGTAGTATGTAATTTGTTTTCATAGGAAGTAGGATAAAAAGATCTTTATTTCAGCAAATTAAACGAATTGTTTCATGTTACAAATATTGCAGACACCATTATCTGTAACATTTAAAATTGCTGCAAAATGACAATAGTAATGTGTTTTACGATGTTTTCGAGTTCGCTGTTTCTCCACTTTTCGATTTTCCTACTATTATTAGCTTCTTTTTTTTTCAACAACTCATCCTCTTTTCTAGCTTTTGACACGTGTCGCTCAGCCAGTGAATCAATGTCCTGGTATTTGTTTTCTGTTATTTCAACAGCCCATCTTCCACATTGCCTTCGACTGGGTATTGTTTCCTGTCTTTTGGAATCCAGTTGAAAGTTTTAATTGCTAAAAGGTGGTCCGTTTTTCTAGCAACATGCCCAGCCATTTCCAATTCAAGGATTTTATCATTATCACGATGTCATTAACTTTTGTCACATTCCTGAGCCTTGAATTCCCCTTCCTATATTTCCTAGTTACATCAAGTTTGCATCTTTGAGCTCCTCGCAGTCTCCCCATGTTTGTTTTAGTTAAGTCCATATTTCTGATCCAAAAGTGAAAATTGCATTATGTAATGTTCTTTGGTGCTTGGTTGAATTTATTAGTTAAAAGTAAGTTTTACAAGAACATTTGCATTATGTGAATATAATTACTTTTTAACTAAATCCTTCCTTACCGTTACGTCATGTTCTGAATAGCGAAATTATATTAAAACATAGATCACTAAACTAAGTACTTAATTGCTCTAACAGCTGTAATGTTCGTGGAAATAATGTTGTCTGAATATTACACAAATCAGTTCTTAATAACTACACTTTTAAGCGAATCAGGAGTTACACAAATAACTTCAGAAAAGGTTACTTACTATTAAACTTCATTCATTAAAAGCGTATTTAGCCCAACTCAGCCTTTAACAACATTAGTAAAAATAATCCAACGAATGTAACTCTTTGTTAAGAAAAACACAACACCAACACTAAAGCAGAAACACAATCGTTAAATAACTCAAGCTTCAATTTAACATACGTCTCTCAATTAATGTGATAACTTCCACCATCTCCCCCGTGCTGCTTTTCAAAACATTACATATATACACTGAAGTGCCAGAAAAACAGGTACAGACGAGCTTATGCAAAATACATAGCAACGTCACCTATGCGCGTACTCGGTTGCGTCCGCCAGTGCGTATATAAAGCGATAGACATCCTTGTCAGCTGAAAGAGCTGTTTTCGGCATGAGAATGACAAGAAATAACGATTTAAGCGATTTTCAACGCGGTGGTATAGTTGGCGCTCGTGAGATGGGCCATAATGTTTCGGAGGTAGAAACGAAGTTCGGATTTTCACGGACGACCATTGCAAGGGTGTACTGTGACTACAAGAATTCCGGGAAAACCTTCAACCTACGATACCAGTGCGGCCGTAAAATGATATTGGGTGAACGTGACCATCGTCGGCTGTCAAGAATCGTTTCACGCGACAGGCGTGCAACACTCTGGCAGGTATCATTGGAATTCAATGCTGGAGCCTCAAAAAGCATCAGCGTCCGGACTGTGCAACGAACGTACCCTGCACTATATGGGCTTTGGGAGCCGACGCCCAACTCTAGTCCCCTTGATGGGTGCACGACACTGAGCTATGTGCCTCGCTTGGGCACGGCAACACCGCCACTGGACACTTGATGACTGGAAACAGGTAGCCTGGTCTGACGAGTGGCGTTTACAACTGTATAGGGCTGATGGAAGGATTCGTGTGTGGCACAAACCCCATGAAGCCATGGACACCCTCCTGTGAACAGGAAACTGTACCGCCTGGTGGTGGGTCCGTAATGGTATGGGGTGTGTTTAGCTGGACTTCACTAGGACCCCTAGTACGTCTACTAATGTCTGTGACCGGGCAACGCTATGTGCGCATCCTTTCTGACGAGGTACACCCGGTCATGTCCTGCATTCATGCTGATGGGTTGGGCCTGTTCCAACAGGCCAATGCACCTCCACACAAGTATCGGAACGCCACATTATGGTTAGATGAGCATTCATCTGAGTTTGGGGTGTTGCCATTCCCACATAAGTTCCCAGATCTGAGCGTGATAGAACACATTTGGGATGCCATGCAACGCGCTATCGAACACAGGAATCCGAGACCTCGGAACACACCCGAATTGTGAAACGCTCTGCAGGAAGTATGTTGTGCATTGCCTACAGCATATTTCCAGAAACTAGTGGAGTCCATGCTCCGTCATATTTATGCAGTCCTGCGCTCCCGTGGGGGACCTACCAAATATTAGACTGGCGTACCAGTTTTTCTGGCACTTCAGTGTATATATCGTTGAGTTCTATTCACAGAAATCCACACGTCATGCGTTGCGACCTGAAGGATATTGTCAACCATACTCTTGGGAGAGAGAAGATATCACGTTAAGTTCGAGAAATGCTAAGAAGAACGAACTCAAATGTGTATATAGAAAGAAACTGGAAAGGGAATTTAAATTAGAGTATACGTCACACAGCCATGTAAATAACAAGTCCTTTACCTACGAAACTTCAACTACTTTTACTAATCTACTCTACGCACTTTAAATGTCAGCACACATGATATAATTCTTCCGTACTTTGACATCTGGATACAACAGATTCTTGAATATAACTCATACAGCAGACTACTAGTAGAGTATAACAATCTTCACGGATAGCTAACTATATGGTTCTCTCTCAAAGCAATAACACAATTTATTCAACTTCTAATAAGAGCGGACCTCCTAACGACAGACCCGAAACATCTAACGAGAAACTCAAAATATCAAAAAAGATCGTGAATACATCTAACATGAGCTAGTCAGTACATTCGTCGAAAGATAGCATTATACATTTGACACGAGACAGCACTCTAACGGAAGTCAGCTTCATACAATTAAAAACATCATTCTTATTTCTGTTGAACAGATAGTTAATTATACTCTTGACCTTAATTCAGGTTGCCACACCCACACTTACACACACAGTGACATTCAACGAGAGAGTGATTTAGCATTAACGTAGAAACTGCGAAAGAAGAATGAAACAAAAAATTACATATACTGCATAATAGGAAGCAAAAGCGAAAGATAAATCAGAGTATACGTCACAACGGTTTCTTCCAAGTGCTCCCCAGCCATACTTTTCCCCTCTAGTACTTTCAATTGCTGCAATGATGTTTTATGAATGCAAGGTCGAAGGATGCGCGATATACGCAGCATCCTCTTGGTAGATGTCAACCCGGTATTCTCGTTGTGTATGCGGTTCCCACTGAACGGAACCGACCATTGCAGAATAATCAATAGCAGCGGAATTAGAGGTAATGCTATCCCATAATCACCAACTTTTTTGAGAAGCACCGTGATCAGTTGTGACCCACCTTCCTCCATAGACTAAACAACTCAATCATTGGTCTTCAATCTATGGCGGCATCTATCTGTCTGTATGCCCTCATTACCAAAAAAAAAAAAAAAAAAAAAAAAAAAGAAAGAAAGAAAAAGAAAGCACTTCGAGAAATTTGTTCGAATCTAATGAAACTACGCTCGCATGTAAGTAAATACCTCAGGGCCGAATATGCAAATGATAAAAGATAAAGAACCAATTAGTAAATAGTGGGCAGCCACAGCACCTGGGAAACGCGCATAGAGGAAGGTATATAAAAATCAAAGCTCGCACGCAGGAACAATTGCGACTGCTGAATGCGGTTGTACTAACCTCCATGGCCACGGGTGGCCTAGTAGTCAACATTCGTACCTGCTACGGAGAAGACAACGCTCGAACCACTAAATATCCGCCTTGCGTCGGATGGGCACATTAAGCCGTTGCACCCCGGGTACTGCCCCCCCGTATAAAATAAGGGCGTCTTCTACCTCGCTTCCGTGTGACTTTCCTATCGGGCATTCTAGCCCAAATCTCCTAGCTTCCTGTTTCCAAGGGTTGTTTAAGATCTGGGGTCAGACACTTACTTCCTAAAATCATCTACATATGATCTGATATAATCTGCATTAACCTCCATGGACTGTGAGACTGCCTCTAGGTCGGAACCGCGCTCAATACGAACAGTTGAGGGAGTTTAAGAGAGGACGTATAATTCGGCTGAGAGAGGCCGGATGGGGTAAAATCACCGTATCTCCAGGCATTTCGGGCGGAGCGACGCGGAAGTTGTACGATGTTGGCACCAGTGGGTCTAGGGCGGAGCATAACCCGGCTGCAGGAGGACAGTGGCCGAGGGCAACGATAGAACGCATGATCGAACGATTGTGTGAGCCACACGAACAGAACTGAATTCGTCGCTCTCAACCATCCGTAGACATAGTGCGTCGTCTACAGGTGCGGAAGTGGACATCCGGACAATTGCCAGACGACTTGCGGCTCGAGTACTACATTCGAGAACGCCACTCTGCAGCTTACTACTGTCCAGAGAGCATCGCTGGCATCGGTTGCAGTGATGTCGAGCCCGATCAACCTGAGATAGCGTGCAATGGCGTGGTGTTGTCATCAGCGATGAGTAACGGTTTGTACTTGATGACGATGACTAGCGCTAATGCGTCTCCAGACGAGCCGGCCAGCGCACGGAACCTGCCTTTACCGTGGAACGGCACACGGCCCGCAAACCTGGAGTGCCCGTCTGGGGAGCCATTTTCTACGATAGCCGGACAATCTTAGTATTCTCCGTACCATCCTCACCGCTCAAAGGTACCTCGACGACATTATACAAACTGTTGTGTTGTCATTCCTGTCGCAGCATCACCGATCACGTTTTCAACAGGATAATGCTCGGCCACATACGGAACGGCTCTCCCAGACATGCGTCCGTAATGTCGACACCCTCCCGTGGCCACCTTGACCTCTCACCGATCGAACATTTTTGGGAAATGATGGGACGCCACCTTCGCTCATCCCAGTATGTCGGCAAACCGGCCCACAATTTGGACACGATCTGGCATGCTATACCTCAGGAACATCATCCGTGAACTGTGTGCGACTATGGCATTCCGCATTACCGCTTGTATCCGAGGTAGAGGTACCGCTGCAACGTACTGACTTGTTCCACTAGTGTAGCTGTTTTATCCGAAAAATGGTGCAACTACTCTGAAATTGCAACCATTTCCTTTTCTATACATATGCATTGCACATAACAATTTTTATCTGGATTGGATGATTCCTTCTGAGTGTTTCATTTTTTTTTTTGCAAAGAATGTACAGTATATATACACCATGGTATGTTGCCAATGGTACATATGAATGTAGATACTATATTAACACTTTAATTACCATAACGCCCAAAACGCCCGTACATACTAACGATCATAGCCTCCCGAAACGCCTGCGTAGAGTGAGTCAGATTTCCTACCCGTACTTGTTCTTCAAATTTTTTTTTTTTTTTTTTTTGATTGGAGGTTTAACGACCACCGTGAGCAACTCAATGGGCTATAAGCAGTCGCCCGTCCCTAATTTAGGGTCACTGGCTCCAGGGAAGGGAGAGAGCCAGTTCCGTAAGACAAACACAACATCCATGCCTGACCGGGATTCGAACCCGGACCCCTTACGGACGAATGATCAGAGGCCAACGCCTTAGACCACTGCGCCACCGGGGCGGCTCTTCAAATTTGAGCGACCTATGAGGGATCAGCAGGTGTCACCCTCAGTCAGTTTTTTGTTACTAAACAAAGAAATGAACCAACTCAGGCTTTACGGTATTTAGAGTGATACCAGATTCTCGGGTCATGGTCGTTAAAGGGTTAATAGAAATAAATTAGAATCCAGCTGTCCTACTTTGGCGAGAATACATGCGTTAAGCCACCTAGGACATACTTTTCACTGAATGTTGAAAATTATATGCAGTAATACGCTTCCGTTCCTTCTTGTAAAACCGTTTTCAGCTCATCGAGTGAAACGGTATTATTTTTTCAGTCGTGTTACAGCGCTAAAGTTCATCCCATATATGTCCAGGGGGTTCACATCAGGGTTTTGTGAAGGCCAATGGCGCCGTGGTCTAAGCGATGGCTTGTGATCATTTGTCCGAGATGGGTCCCGGTTCGAATCCCGGTGAGGCATGGATGTTGTGTTTGTCTTACGGCCCTGGCTCTCTCCCTTTCCTGGAACCAGTGAACCTAAATTATGGAAGGAGACTGCTTATAGCCCATTGAGTTGCCGACGATGGTCGTTAAACCTCCAACCAAATAAATAATAAATTAGACAAATAGAAATAATGGAATATTTAAAAGTTGCACATAATCCATAGATATCGCGCGATTCGACACTTTAACAAATGGTCCAACTTCAGTACTCCATTGCCCCGAAACATGACACTTCGAACTCCTTCTCTCTTTGGACACACTCTGGCTAAAATTCTTCTCCAGCCTTTCGTGTCATCTCGGAGGGACCATCATTCGATACAAGCAGAATCTAAATTCGTCGGACCATATTATTCGTCGCCATTGTTCAGTGGTCCAGTGACGATGCTGTTTTGCACAAGCACTGTGATTTTTCTTCTGGACAGTTGTTAACTGCAGAAGTATCAGGGCAACACGACTGAAAATGCGCAAGCCATGCAATTCTCTCAGTAGCGTTCGTTCTCCGACAGGTTTACGGTGCCCAGAATTATACTGTTGAAGCAGTTCTTGTCAAGTCTGGGAACATTCAGCAGTTACTATTCGTCTCAAACGCCTGCAATCCCGATTTGTCATGACAAAGCTCCTAACACAGTTGCTCTGTCTACAGTAATAGCTGCCATTCTTCTTCCATTGGAAGTGAAAACTACTGACTGTTGACTCGGACAATCCAATAAACTTCTCCACCTCTTACACGGAATGCCCATGTTCTCGGCCAGAAACAATGGCCGCCTTTTGCCATTCAGTAACGTTATCTTAACGACTCATAGCTGTACCTTATAACGAAGTAAATTTCTCCGTCATTTTTATCCACGCCGGGGCTCGAACCCGGGTCCCCTCATTCCGAAATAAGTCACTCTACCAATTGAGCTACCCCGACGTTCGTTCTGACTGCTATCTGCCTTTATGTCGTGTGCGTCCTGCTGGCCAGGCACGTCACACCTCCCCCCGAAAGAGGGCCGGAGTCAGCCGTGACCATGAATTGCTGCAGGCAGCCATCTGCTGTACCCCAGTCAAACTGGTGTGTGGAATGCAACGTCACACACATTTATTTTTCGAAGCGCTGGAGAAGGGATTCTCTTATTTTTCCTCTCTCGCGGTGTGAAAAGAACATCACACCCTTGCGAGATCTTTAACGGCCGGGTCATCCGGGAAGTTCGGGCGCCATTATAACATCCACGCCGGGGTTCGAACCCGGGTCCCTTCATTCCGGAATAAGTCACTCTACCAATTGAGCAACGCGGACGTTCGTTCTGACTGCTATCTGCCTTTATGTCGTGTGCGTCCTGCTGGCCAGGCACGTCACAAGCTATAAAAGGAAATACAGAACATTACAGATGCCTTAAACACACACACACACACACACACACACACCTCAGACATCCACAGTCAGAATCCAACAGTTTCGCTCTCCATATTTGTAAAACCCATTACATTTATCAACTTTATACTTATGTACATGTTTCAATCAGCGTTCCGTAATTTTTTGTCCGGTGTGTTATATGTGTACCTTTATTTTATATCAAAAGCAACTAGATATACTTGAAATATTTAAGCAATTAACAACAGTAGTACAAATTAAAATAAGCACTTGCGTGAATAGATAGTAGCAGCGAATCCAATGGAGCTTATTTTGTTTTATATTCGTCTTCTTCATTTTCGCCGAATAGCATACAGTACATCATGTACCTCGTCATTGTCGTGGTCTGTGGCGTAAAAAAAAACAATTATCAATCAGTGGCTTTTGATTACGAATTTAGCTGAGTGGTATTCTCTTTCCTTTCTTCACTCACATCATCAACGCTTTTCTATCCACGCTTCTCCACTAGCGCACCGAGATTTCCGAGTGATTTTGCAATTTTGTCTTCTGTGCCACAATTTCTGTTCTCCAACTCCTGGAAAGTGAGCAGCACATTTTCTCTGCCATGTTAAATACGGAACTACATTAAATTTTGTTTGTTTGTTAAACGTGACCATTTTATTTATTTATTTATTTACTTTTTGATTGAAGGTTTAACGACCACCGTGAGCAACTTAATGGGCTGTAAGCAGTCGCCCGTTCCTACTTTAAGACAAAATCAACATCCATGCCTTACGAGATTCGAACCCGGACTCTTCACGAACGAATGATCATAAGCCAGCGCTTAGACAACTGCGCCACCGGGACAGCCATTTTAATTTTTCTTCCCCTCGTGAAATCCGGGTACTTCATTTAATTTTGTTTGTTAAAAACGATTAAATTAGCATTTTATTGACATTATACGAAAAAAAGTTCTTGTTTAACTCATTAAAACCGGGATCTCGCTAAAATCCGGCTCGTTATAAATGGGTTTTTCTGTTCTTCAATTTTGGACGGCGGTGTATTTTTACAGAAACTCTGAGTGATGTTGTAAAAATGATTGTTCAAAAGCATTTCCGAAATACAGTTTTTTTTCTTCCCCTGGTAATATTATTTTACGTTAAGCGATGATTCACTTTATTTAGACCGTTTGGAGTCTTAAATACTTCGAAAGATGAGGGCAAACAAATATATGATGCTGTATTGAAAGCCAATTGCCTTTACGAGTAGTTGATAGATAGAGTTCATTGTTCAATTCCCTTTTCCGATGCGATGTTCTCTTTAGAAAATTCTCAAGATTCTTTTGTGCTCGCATCAAATTGCCTTTGAACGGAAAACATTTGTGCTCCTCACGCTCTTCTTTTCCCCCTTCATTTACTGAACACAAATTAATGCTTTGTTGCTAATGTGAGCTGGATACATGTTCGAATATGCGATGTATTGTTCGCACTAAAGGGTTTTATTCAGGCCTTGAAAAAGTATCTGCGTCACGCGAGTCGTAACTTCAAAAGAACTACGTTGCTCTCATAACTTGAAAAACGTCACACTTTTGCACAGGTCATAAGTTTTAATACAAAATAGTTAAAAGTTCAAATTTCAGACTGGTACTGAAAGTAGTGTTGACGGCAAAATGTTGCATTTTTTGCGCACAATATTTTTGCTTAAAATGAGGAATCTTTTTTATGCTATGCATCTTCCTGGCAGTTATAAAAAACTATATGATAGGCTACGTCTGTCCCCAACACTCTGACGTCATTCAGTATTTGCAGCGCCATCTACTTTTATCTTTCAGATAGTCCCACAAATAAAAGTCTGGAGAACTCAAGTCTGGTTATAACGAAGTAAATTTCTCCGTCATTTCTGTCCACGCCAGGATTCGAACCCGGATCCCCTCATTCCGGAATAAGTCACTCTACCAATTGAGCTACGCGGACGTTTCTTCTAACTACTATCTGCCTTTATGTCGTGTGCGTCCTGCTGGCAGGTACGTCACATGGTGAGCGAGGTGTCCAAAGTTTTTCATTTAGTTAAAATTTCAGACTGGTACTGAAAGTATTGTTGTTTGCATAGAAAAAGCTATGCAAACGAAAAAGAATAAAAAATACACCATTAAAAAATATCTACTTAAAATGAGGACCTAAACCTACTCGTTTTTTTTAAGTACAATCGCATCGTAAACGAGCAAATGACATGCTCAAATATAAGTAACCATACGTACTCACAAATATCTGCGTCAATAAATATAATCTCGTATTACTTCATTTTAGATATTCTAGATTTCAAGAGAAATTGTTTAATAAATGTGTAAAGTGACACACATAAATAATTAGTACAACAAAGTCACTGATCACAAATACTTTAATTATGCATAAAGTATCTTTGTGTACATAAAGTGCCTTAACTATATTTGTGTCAATCTCATAAATAATATATTGTCGCTTCATCACTATATTTGTCACAAAACTGCGCGGTCCATTTGCCCAACATGCGACAACGATCATATCTATTATCTCAGACGTGCGAACGAATAATGTACTTCCAATTGGAGTATACGTATTCCAAAATTTAAATCGAGCCGCGGATGGCGCATTGGTTAGAGATTCAGACTGCTGACGGAGAGACCCCAGGTTCAAACTGGCGTGGTGGTATGAATTTATAACAATCGCTGGATTTCCGCAGTGCATCGGATAATAACATTAAGTGACTGCCTTCGGGTAGGAATTTCCCTGTTTCATATAAAGGTGCTCATTCCTAAGCCCCCCGTCATTTCTCTCTGCCTTCCATGTGGAAAATCGTACGGTGGCGCCATCTAGTTTTCTCTCTATCACTTACAAACTGTCCTGTCAAAATCGCTAGATTTGCTCTAACTTCCTTCAGTTTCTGTGCCCTGCCCAAAAGTGCACAGAAACTGAATGGAGTTAGAGCACAAATATTTGAAATGTATGGATTCTTTAAATATTTGAAATGTATGGATTCACTAAAAATGAGTACATAAAAATGAGTACCAGATATACTTACAACTGATTCCCTGTATGTACTCAAAAATGAGTATGTGTCTTTTTCAAAAATGAGACACAAGTAATCGGAGCCATTAAAAGTTTAGAATGTACTCAAAAACGAGTACATTTTGCTTATTTCTAAGTACCAATTTTTAACAGTGTACTTTGCGCATATTTTAAACATGCAAAATTTTTAGCTTGGGGTCGTAGAGTTGTATCGTGCTTTCTGTACTTTTCCTTTTACTGTTCGATTTGAAAATTCTGTCTCTGTTATCGTACTTGTCCTATGTGTAACCTTTTTTTTATTGTTGATTTTGATAACAAACTTCTCAGCCGCTAAGGATAGTTTGTAGCTTTTTCTTTTTTTTTGGATGTCTTTTATCAATTGTAAAAATCCAGTTATTGTTTTCTAACCTGTTCCATTAGCTACGAATAACTTTGAAAAATGTTACTGACGTCAGAAAGTATTCAAAATCCGTGCTCGTTAGAACCGAAAATTCCGTTTCATCTTTCTTGTTTATATGTGAATCGATTTCCAAAATTGATCTCAATATTAGTGTGTTGTTACTCTTCCTTTTGTGTTATATATCAAATAAGTGCAATTATTTTACATGCAATTTATTCTTAAGATCAACGGTTTTCCGTCATCAAAAGAAAAAAGAAACTCTCAGAACGTCGAGATTGATAGACATGCATTTGTCAAAGGAAATGAAAATGGAACTGGCACCCTGGTAGAAACACAAAATGCTTCTGTTCTTGAGCCCTCAATAAACGTGAACGATGGCAGGTGTCTAAAAAAAATATTTTAGATGGAATAACTGGTGCAAATAGTTTCATGCAACATTTCATTGAAACCACTGTTGAAAAATTTTTGGAGATAATTTTTAAGTGATTTGACTGTTGACTCCATGTGTTAATATTTAAAAGTTGTGATGAAACAAAAAAACATTTAAACTTTTGTTTTTCTTTAGTGATTCCCTTTTGAGTTATTACTTCAATTTCCAAGCATTTCCAAGGAGTGAAGTTCGAAATGTTCTGATTTGTTGGCAGCATTTACCTTCATACAATAACTCTGTTTGTGGTACCGAATACAAAACATAATCACACAGATAATGAGTATTGTGTTTTTTCGTGTAAACTTTCCCTCTGATATTTTTCTCTAACACGGATTTGAAAACGCTATTTTTTTTTCTCCTTCTTGATTTGGGCTGTATCCATAAATTTATATTCACGAAAAAGTGCGAAGAAAACTACCACAAAAGATGGATGCACGCTTAGGTAATTTTTCCACAGATTAAATATTCCGAACTGTACCAAAAACAAAAATAAAGAACCTGTACAAATAAACACCAAAGCCAACAATGTTTTGGTTTCCTGTATATGATGTGGTGGACAGTATTTTGCTATTTTTTATGGGAAGTGCAAATTATATTTATACTATTACAGACGAAATGTAACGTATACTCTATATTCACTTTCCTTTTGATTTTACTATCTCTGGTTATTTTATTTTATTATGTAAATTATCTTCTTACTGAACGAGATATTATTTCACCCGATGAATGAGATCTGGCAATGAGTGTAAGTCATGACGTGGTGGTAGCCAGTATAAATAGGCGCGTTCAACGATACCCAAGGAGAGCGTTTGTTGTTGTACGGAGAGCGTTTGTTGTTGTACGGAGAGCGTTGGTTTATGTGAAGGAGAGAGTTTGTTGTTGTATTGAGAGCTTCGTTCTATGTGATTAGTTTGATTCTTCATTATTGTGAAACGAGTTGTGTGTGTGCGTTGGATGATTCCAGAGTTATATAATAAAAGAGCTTTGTCGTAAGTACGTCTTTCTCAATTCATAGTTTTTGTCAGATCTCTGTCTGGCTGTTAGGTTTATGTTATTAGTTGATTATCATTAACAACCAGCGTTAAGACTTTATTCATCCTAATTACTGCTACAACATTACTACCAGTTATAAGTTTGTTCATTACTATTACTACACTACTAGCAGGAGACTTTATTCATGATCTTAATTAACTAGTAACAACACCCATTTGAATTCACTATTAGAAGCTTAGTACAAGCATATAATTCAGTTGTAGAAGCATTATAAAACATTACTAGCTTAGTTAAAAGCTTTATTCACTGTAATTAGCTTAGCAGGTAGAAAGAGTTTATTCATTATAGAAATCAAAATTATTTCGCATTTCAACTTAAAACCTATGTACTAGGGTGGGCCGAAAAAAAACGTTTTTTAATTTGCATATCGCCCAGTGCGGAAGGTTGCCAATTAAACCAAAAAGAATAGTAAAACATTTTTTTTTTATTTCGACTAATATCTTACGTCTCCGCACGGCACACTAAGTTCGCGTTTTTCTGACCGCATTGGGCCGTAAGCAGAAACGGATGGAATATTTTTGTAATTGAAATCGAGTAACCCCTAGTGCGAAAAAGTGTTCCTTTATGTTCCCAATAACAGTGAAAATTTTTTTTTTGAAGTTGATTAAAATGCTATATCTCCGCACTGCACGCGAAGTTCACCACTTTCTTGCCGTATTTGGCCCGTAGGCCTAGGCTAGGTAAAAGCATCCTGACATGTAGGGCTTCGGAAGAATCCGTAGAAAATTGCACTGTTTTGAGTGCACTATGCGTGTGCATGTGTATAGTACACTCAGTTTGCTTTGGAATGTGTAGCGCGTAGCTCTTCCCTCGCTTCCAATGTCACATATGGGAACACGAGGAAGTGGCTACTGGCTACACGTCGAGTTCCGCCAACCCATCCCGCCAGCTCAGAATTTTATTTCTACGTGTTATATCTTGTTCGGTAATCCGCTTCACTCGAAAAATGTGGCATTAATTGCCGTGATGCAAAAGTTTCTTTTATGAACGAATCTCTAGCTTTAAATCCACACCCTGAGGCAGCTGCTTCGGCCACCAGTTGCATCGCAACGTCACAACTTCGCCAGCTGCAGCAGAAGTTGCGATTAGTCGATCTAGATCTTCGTCTGAGATGTGTTTTGCCAATGGTAGTACGGTAAGGCGCGTTTTAGTCCAATCCAACAAATCATAATATTAATTATTATCCAGATTAAATTGCGGTACTACGAATTATCTTATGACGTCATTCATTTGTTGTTGTCTAGCTTTCTCTATTCTTCTCCATGCAAAAGCTCTAACGTGGGTGCGTTTGTCTGCAATCATACTGAGCAATATATTCTCTGGGTGACTGAAGAATGAGTTTCTTTTGATCACTGCATCAATGTCGTCGCCACTCAAAACGCATCGCAAACATTGATCTGTGTTGCCAACTACATAATGAAGGTATATGCCTTGGTCTGGTTTTCTATAAATACAGGGTGTCCCACAAAGGACTCCCTGATTTTAAAATGAAATAACTCGGAAACGGAGATCTATAGAAGAATGAAACAAGTGGTATGTTTATTTTGAAAGCCGTAAAAATCTGGTACAGAAGTTTCAAAATTACTTACAAATGTTGCCGACAGGTGGTGCTGTACGCTTTAGTCGCAGCAGGGCGTCCGAGAAATAGTCTATAAACTGTCTTTTGCAAGCAGTCGTTGCAATCACATGACAATCGATTCAAAATGTGCAACTTTCGCAGCACAGAGATGGCGCAAACGAAGAATGAAATTTTCAGTCACCCTCTGTAGTGTGTCAACGGAAATGGACGCACATGCCTCACTGATCATTTCTCTGCCAGTGTTGCAGAATTGTTCTCGAAAACAGTGTCCTTGAATGTGCCCCACAAAAAGTAGTCGCAGGGGGTAAGATCGGGTGAGTATGGAGGCCAATCCATGCCTGTTCCAGTAAATGTGGAATAGTTCAAAGCATTGACTCTATTTCCGAAGTATTCCTCAAGAAAGGCAAAAAACCGGTGGGGTACGGTGTGATCGGGCCCCATCTTGCATAAACCACGAAGTCCCTGATACTCGAGTACCAGGTAAACACGTTGCACCACGGAATGCATGACTTCATCCACTTCCTTCAGTACGTTAACCTCCTTTCACGTCTCGACAGCGAAACTGTCCGAAGACTGATGACTCTGTGCTTCACAGCATTATTTATAGGATCGCACTGCAAACTACAGCGTACAGCGCCACCTTTCGGCAACATTTGTAAGTAATTTTGAAACTTCTGTATCAGATTTTTACGGCTTTTCAAATAAACATACCACTTGTTTTATTCTTCTATCTATCTCCGTTTCCGAGTTATTTCATTTTAAAATCAGGGAGTCATTTGCGGGACACCCTGTAAGAAGCCTTCGTGCACCGAAGGGACCAAAAACTTTTGGAAACTGACCAACTTATCGTGTAATTATTGTAATTATTGTGCAATGATCAACAGAAAAACGCGTTCTTCAGACACCCGGAGAATATATTGCTAAGTATGATTGCGAACGACGTTAGAGCTCTTGGATGGAGAAGAATAAGGAAAGTTAGACAACAACAAATGAATGACGTCATAAGAGAATTCAAAGTGCCGCAGTTAAATTTGGATGCTATTGGATATTATGAGACGATCGATTGGACTAAAACGCGGTTTGCCGAACCACTCCTGACAAAACACATCTCAGACAAAGTTCTGGATCGACTAATCGCAACTTCTGCCGCAGCTGGCGAAGAAATAACCAACCTCACACAAGCTGTGGGACGTTGCGTGAAGCTGATGACCGAAGCAGCTGCCTCAGTGTGTGGATTTGAAGCTAGAGATTCATTCATGAGAGCAACAATTGCATCACGGCAATTAATGCCACATTTCTCGAGTAAAGTGGATTACCGAACAAGATATACCGCTTAGAAATACAATTCTGAGTTGGAGGGAGGGTGGGTCGAACTACAAGTGTAGCCAGTAGCCACCTCCTCGTGGTGAGTTCTGGGTTGTTTCCATATGTGACATTGGAAGCAAGCAAAGAGCTACACGCTACACATTGCAAAACAAACTAAGTGTACTACACATGCACACGCATGGGGCACTCAGAACAGTGCAATTTCCTACGGATTTTTCCGATGCCCTACATACCAGGATGCCTTTGCGTAGCCTAGGCCTACGGGCCAAATGCGGGAAGAAAATGATGAACTTCGCGAGCAATGCGGAAGCATCGCATATTGATCAACTTCAAAACTTCTTTTTCACTTTTTTTAGGAACACTAAAGGACACGTTTCCGCACTGGGGGTTACTCGATCTCAATTACAAAAAAAAATTCATCCGTTTTTGCTTACGGCCCAATGCGGTCGGAAAAACGCGAACTTAGTGTGCCGCGTGGCGACGTAAGATATTGATCAATTAAAAAAAAATGTGTTTTGTTGTTCTTGTTGGCCCAAATGGCAACTTTTCCGCACTAGGCGATATGCAAATTAAGAAAAACGTTTTTTTCGGCCCACCCTACCATGTACCCTCAAATGATATGCAAGTTTTGTGTGAATCAAGTGCATGTGCATTGTTGGCAGAAAGAACATGGCCTAACACATTGAAGTTAAGAACTTCATGTCACATTTAAAATCTCGGAATCACCTTAGAATTAAAAGAAAAGTTTTGTCGTATGGGAGTAAAATGCCGGGTAACCGCATTATGTTTCTTTTGGGATATTAAAACAAAAGATTCTCACCTGTGAAAGAACAAAAAAATCTTTGTCTTAGGAAAAGAACATCTATAACGAAGTGAATTTCTCCGGCATTTTTATCCGCGCCAGGATTCGAACCCGGGTCCACTCATTCCGGAATAAGTTGCTCTACCAATTAAGCTACGCGGACATTTTATTCTGATTCCTATCTGCCTTTATGTCGTGTGCGTCCTTCTGGCAGGTACGTCACCTCTCCTGGTACGTTACAGCACATCATCTCCCTCGTGTGCGTCTATCTGGCAGGTACGTCACATCTCCTGGTACGTTACATCATCTCCCTCGTGTGCGTCCTTCTGGCAGGTACGTCACATCTCCTGGTACGTTACATCATCTCCACCTTATTTTTTTTTTTTTTTTTTTTTTTTTTTTTTTGAAGTGCTGGAGAAGGGATTCTCTTATTTTTCCTATCTCGCGGTGTGGAAAGAACATCACACCATTGCGAGATTTTGAACGGTCGGGTCAACCGGATAGTTCGGGCGCCATTATAACGAAGTAAATTTCTCCGTCATTTTTATCCGCGCCAGGATTCGAACCCGGGTCCACTCATTCCGGAATAAGTTGCTCTACCAATTAAGCTACGCGGACATTTTATTCTGATTCCTATCTGCCTTTATGTCGTGTGCGTCCTTCTGGCAGGTACGTCACCTCTCCTGGTACGTTACAGCACATCATCTCCCTCGTGTGCGTCCTTCTGGCAGGTACGTCACATCTCCTGGTACGTTACATCACATCATCTCCCTCGTGTGCGTCCTTCTGGCAGGTACGTCACATCTCCTGGTACGTTACATCATACCAGAGGCCGCTTATTCCGGAACAAGTCGCTCTACCAACTGAGCTACGCAGACATTTGTTCTGATTGTTATCTGCCTTTATGTCGTGTGCGTCCTTCTGGCAGGTACGTCACCTCTCCTGGTACGTTACATCACATCATCTCCCTCGTGTGCGTCCTTCTGGCAGGTACGTCACATCTCCTGGTACGTTACACATCTACATTATAGTATAGCATCTCGAAGATCACGCCCAAAGCAGTAGGAACTGGTATGCGATAATAACGCTCGCAACGCAATATTTCTTCGTAGGACGCAATATATTCTCCCCATCTTTTTGGTATGTCAAAGAACCGACATCGAAAAAAGCGGAAAATACAGTGTTTGAGCGAATCTACTGACACCAAACACTAGCAGTGCGCTGCAATGTTTCATTTCGGATGGAACGATGCTATGCTAGCATTCCAAAAGACAGATGTTGCCAAAAGAAAAATTTCCCTCTGGATTACATCAGCGATAGAGAGCTCTAAAACATGTCGTTAGTTGGCACCGTAACTTTGGAAACATTCGTGTAATAGCGTACGAGAAAACTCCCGGATCCCCTGTTACAGTACAGGTACAGTTTCCTTCGTCATTTCGTCCTCGACATATGAAAGCAGACAAGAAGGATGAAGGTGAAATCAATAATACCAGTTGAACTAACGTCAACTCAACAAAATCTTGATGCGCCTGTAAACAAGTTCTTTTAGTGTTGCAAGCGATTATTGTATTGGGTAACCAAACAGGTTTGTGCTGTTGCAGGTACTCCTAGATAACAGACTGCCAGATAAAAAGAAACTCAGATATTTCTCCGCAAAGTAGACTATTATGTGGTCCCCACAAGCTTTTCTGAGTGGGAAACCAGTATGAAGATACCTATACGGTAAAACTGTTGGTAATTATTCATAATCAAATTTTTTAGTCGGATATAATCGAAATGAGTCATTGCGCATTATAAAGAACATACTATATTCTCAAGAAAACAATTTCGTACAAGCAATATTTCAAAATACCGTCTTTTGAGATTCCAGTCATCTGAGAGAAAAAACAACGTGGTTTCTTATCGCAAAAACAAGTACTACCACTTTGTGGCATTTCACAGAAGGAAACTTCTAACAGAACAAGAGCATACCGAGCCTTTTTAACAATTATTGGGTGTGTGCATATGTTCTACCCGTTTTTTTAGGCTACAAAGAAAGGAGGAGCAAGAAATAACGTACCTAGGATTTCACATAATTGCCATCATTCTGTATGACCTCTTGCCATCATTCTGTATGACCTCTTGCCATCTTTCTATGAGTAGGTGAATCCCACGCCGGAAAAACTTTTGTATTTTAGAGTAAAAAAACTCGTGTGATGCCGTTTTCACTTTGTCCATATCATCGAAGGTTTGGAGAGCTAATGCGTTCTGTAACGATCGAAAAAGTAGTAGACCGTAGGTGCCAGGTTAGGGGAATACGCCAGGTGAGGTTAGACTTCCCAACCAAAGACCAGTCATTTTTGCCGAGTGGTTAAAACAGTATGAGGTCTGGCGTTATCATGATGAAGGATCACGCCTTTGCGAATGACGAATGCTGGCTGCTTCGATGTCAGTTGTTCTCGCAATCTGTCGAAATGTTGGCAGTAGAGTTCAGCATTTATCGTTTGGTTAGGTGCCAACACCCAGTGATTTTTTTCCTGGACATCCCACCAAACACTCAACAAAACCCTTTTAGGATGCAGTCCTCCTTTTGAGGTCGATGGACCTTGGCACACAGCCCTTTGACGTTTTACATTACGGTACAGTACCCACTTCTCATCAACCGTTACAATTCGTCCCCAAAACGATTCATTTCTGTGACGTGAAAGCAAAGAAACACATTTACGGTTTGTCTCCTCTCGTTGCTTTGCAGAACGCTGGTGCAGAACCCGGTGATTGAACTTGGTGATGAACCCAAGCGCATGCATAGGTCTTTCGACTATTGTTCTGAATACCGACAACGAAGCCGCTGCTAGATTACTGCCTTTATTGAACTCGTGCAGCAAACAATGTCTAATGTGCTCCTTAGCGCATTATAACGAAGTAAATTTCTCCGTCATTTTTGGTCTACGCCGGGATTCGAACCCGAGGCCGCTTATTCCGGAACAAGACGCTCTACCAACTGAGCTACGCAGACGTTTATTCTGATTCCTATCTGCCTTTATGTCGTGTGCGTCCCGCTGGCAGGTACGTCACATCTCCCCCCCCCCCGAAAGAGGGCCGGGAGCATGGCCCACGGGTCAGCCGTGACCATGAATCGTTGCAGGCAGCCATCCAATGTAGAACGTGCACTTGAGAACTCCCAGTCAATCTGCTGTGTGGAATACAACATCGCACATTTTTTTATTTTTCGAAGCGCTGGAGAAGGAATTCTCTGATTTTTCCTGTCTCGCGGTGTGGAAATAACATCACACCAATGCGAGATTTTTGAACGGCCGGGTCATCCGGATAGTTCGGGCGCCATTATAATGAAGTAAATTTCTCCGTCATTTTTGGTCTACGCCGGGATTCGAACCCGAGGCCGCTTATTCCGGAACAAGTCGCTCTACCAACTGAGCTACGCAGACGTTTATTCTGATTCCTATCTGCCTTTATGTCGTGTGCGTCCTGCTGGCTGGTACGTCACAGCATGTCATGTTACACCGTTCGTGATTTCCGTTAGGAATGATTTACTCGGATAAACTTAGTGCCTCTGATATGCCCTACTGCTCCACGCTTTATTGTCCGAAAATTCGGCATCGCAGCGTCATCTGTGACGTAACTACTCCGATAGTAGTTTGCATCTATTACAAAAAACGGGTAGAACTTTTGCACACAACCAATACTCTATCTACTATCAAAACACTCAACCGTCATTAAGAAGCTAGAAACTCGACTGAGACGAACGGCGTCGCTTCGCAGGAAACATCTGCTCGTTGCTGCTGCTGTTGATGTGACGTCACAAGAATGTGAAACACGAAGATCAAAAATAAAGCGAGCTCTAACAAAAACGTCGTGTTCTTTGATGCAGAATAAAATCCAGTGCATTTCGGATTTGTTTTTTTTTTTTTTTTTTTTTTTTTGTCTGTTTTAATTGAAGGTTTTAACGATCACTGTGAGAAACTTAGTGGGCAACAAGCAGTCGCCCGTCTGTAATTTAATACCACTGGTTCCAGGGAACGGAGAGAGCCAGTGCTGTAATACAAACGCAACACCCATCTTCTGGACGCATATGATCATTCGTTCTGACACATCTTGCAAAAAAAAGTTAGTAGATATTGCTTAGACTATTACGTCACGAGGGCGGCGTTGTTCGTTTTGAAACTCCTGTACTTGAATATGGTTATCAAATGGCCGGAAAAGGTGGTAATCCGAGGGAGAGTGTCTGGTAAACACGTTGGATGAAACAAAGGTTTCTACAGACAAGATGTGTCATGGTTTCCACAGTCATGTTAGCTACGTGTAACCAGACGTTGTCCTGCAATACACCTTCCCGATTAACCAAAATATAATTCTTGCAAATCAGTGAATCCCTAAGCCTTTTCCGAATCATTTTCAAATAAGGTTTCACAGAGCATATTGTTGAAAAAATTATAAATGTGAAAGACTTTTTGGTTCTTGCAAATCAAATAACAGCTATTTTTGTTAACAGCGAAATTCCGTTTCAACTCCACAGAAGTTTCAAAGAGTGTAAAATATACGCGGTTGTATCAGAATGACCACACCCGGAGTCACGGTCCACCAGCATAGGTGTGTCCCAGAGTGCACATGAGAAGATCGACCACACGGAAATATGAACCGTCAGCCAGGACAGATGAGCCATAGTGCGTCACATGAGCATAATGGGCAGATGTAGTAATTTGACGGACGTTCAAAAAGGAATGATCATCGACTACGGCGACATGGATGGAAGCATCTCAGAAACAGCAGACGTTGCGGGCTGTTCACGATGAGCTGTAGTAAAGGTGTACCAAGAATGGACCGCCGGCACATCGAATACCTCCCTACGTCAAAACTGTGGAACCCCAAAGGCCATCGACCCCTGACGTCGCCTCCGTCGACTGATGAGGGGCAATGCATGCGCAACAGTGCAGCAATTGATCACCCAAATGAACTATGGAACACACACGTACGTGTCCTGGATAACAGTACAGCGAGCCCTGTTACGCATTGGACTCCCGAGTCGACGCTGTGTCAAGATGTCCAACGACGCCTGCAGTTTGCATGGAACTACCAACATTGGACAGTAGAAGAGCAGAAAAAGGTTGCCTTCTACGACGAATCGTGGTTTCTGCTCCACAGATGTGAGGGGCAGGGGCGGATAAGACGTCAGACACACGAGAATCATCACCCGGATACGCTTGTGAGTCACGTACAGTCCCGCGGTAGCAGTGTGCATGTCTGGACGATGTTTTCCTGGTATGACCTAGGACCACTCGATGGGTTCCTGAACGACAATGTCAACCTGCCCATCCTCTCTCACCACATGCATCCCTTCATGTTGGACGTTTACATTGGTGGTGATGGTTTCCACCAGCAGGTCCGTGCGCCGCGCCACGTCGCTAAGGGTGTGCGTGAGTGGTTCCAGGAACAAGACAGTGATGTCTCCGTTCTCCCTTTGCCGGCGAAATTACCAGGCCTCAATCCCATAGAGCACTTGTGGGATTATTTGAATCAATAGGTTCGACGTGCCGATTCCCGACCATGTCATCTCCAGGACCTCCGTGTCCTGCTGCAGTCTTAATGGGCACGTCTGTCTCGGGCAACCTTCCAGGACCCCATTGCGTCCATGCCACGCCGTCTCTCTGCTGTCACGCCAAGGGTGCAATTATACTCGTATATCTACAATGTAAATCTTTCAAAAGCAGTACTTAAGTGCTTTCTAAAGATAATATTGTACAATGAATTGCTCAAGAAAGGCTTGCTGTTCGTGTCTACTAGCTTCTTCTAGCTCATAAATTAAGGAAGATAACTTACGATCCCTGGTCTGTGAAAAAGCAAATACGAGGGTTAATCAAAAGTGGGCAGAACTTTTTATTAACTGACAGAGGTCGTTCAAATCGGACATGTTCGCAGAGTAACTCTTTCTCTATACAAAGGTACTACTCAACGTAGCCTCCATCACAAGCGATGCATTTGCGCCATCGTTGAACCCAGCTCTCGAATCCTCATTTGAAGAAAAAATAGGTGTGGACTGTTGTACCCACTTCTTCATATCCACTTTCACCTCCTCTGTGTCATCAAATCGTTGCCTCTTGAGACTGTCCTTCATTAGACTGAACAGGTGGACTTCGGACGTCGCCAGATCTGGGCTGTACGGTGGATGGGGACCACCGACGAGCCTGATTTGCTGATCTCCTGATTTGTTGCCAAAGATGTGCGTGGTCTCGCAGTGTCATGGTGAATGCGGATCCTTTTCAGATTCTTGTTCGGTCTCTTCCTCCTTATGGCTTCCCTCAGTTTCTTGAGTACCTCATTGTATCGCTCGCTGGTCAGGGTACGGCCACATTCCAGAAAAGCCAGGAGAATGACACTCCTATCATTCCAAATAACAGTCACCACGACTTTCTGTGCTGATCGCTGGCTCTTGAACTTCTTAGGCTTCGGTAAAGAGCTGTGATGCCATTCCATGGACTGAATAATCGTTTCCGGATCGTAACGATACCTCCACGTTTCATCCCTTGTCACCAGGTAAAAAAACGTGTCTTTATTGGCTTCAAACACTTCCAACAGATCAGAGCAGACTTCCACCCTTCTCTCCATCAAATCGGTTGTCAACAGCCGAGGTACCCACTTTGCACACACACCTTTGATACGCTAAGTCTTCCACCATCTTTTCTATGGCATGGCAACTACAGTCCAGTTGTGCAACAAGCTCACGGATTGTGACTCAAAACTGCAAACCGTTAATAACAGAACAATTCAACAATTTGAGCGCGGTGACCTGTGACTAGACAATAAATGAATAGATGCGAATGTAATTATTCATTCACAGAAATGAGGCGCAATGCTGGTTGGTCACGTGGTGCCGAGCGAGAAAACGTAGCATTACTTGACGAACTCGTTCCAAACTCGTGGTAATTCTACAGAGACGCTGTCATTGCAAGCTTCACTTTTGGTAATGATATTTAAGATTTCGCTAATGGCAATAGATTTAAGCATGGAGTAGAAACTAATTTCTTTATATCATCCAAAATCGGATGAGCGGATTTGAACTGGACTTCTCTGGACAGGGTAGTGATCACGTTTCCAGCCATTGTGTCACTTTTATGTTCGTTGAGTCTAATTTGAAATGAACGCTTGGTCAATCTTATGTAGTATTGATTGGGGCCGTCGGGATACCGCAGTGAGACGACATGAACCCGTGCCTCGTTAAGAAGACGGGGATTGTCAATATTTCTCTTAAGCATAGTACATAAAATTGCCAGAGACATTATCTTTCTGAGCGCGTTCTTCAGTTGATGGGAAACACTTGATATGTAGGAAATAGAATCCAGGTAGCGCAGTTGCCGCCCAGAAGGATTACCACGGCTGGATCTGTATTTTCCGATAAAGCTATATATCTGCTTCGAGGTGTTTCCTACCTCAGTGGCCAATTCGATTATGTTTTTTTTTAGTTTAAGAAAAAGACGGCAATATCGTGGTGTGACAAATCATTTTTCACTCCGCTGCCACCAGTATCGAGCACAACATTCTACAGTACGCATTTTTCTTTGAAATATTTTGTTTTCTTTTTAAGTATAAAACAGAAACAAAATTGCGTCGAAATGGGGTCAGGAACATCTTGGCCCAACCCGTTTAACCCGCAAGAAATTGTTGACCCGTTGTCCCGCTGACATGTGACCCCTTTTGATCTCTGGCGCCATTTAGTTAAAGCTCCATGGTGAAATTGATCGTAGGGTGTGTATAATTGATTTTATGGAGGAAAAGCGAGAGAGTCTCTTTTTTCGTGAGGCCATATGAACAATAAGTCGTCAGCATATCGTTTTGGGCGATGTTGGTGAGCATATATTGCTCAGTTGGGTAAAGTATTACTTCCACGAAGACGGCGGAAAACGAGGATCCCGTCGGCGAGTCATATACTGTAGTTTGGTACGTATACTTTCAGATCTGCAGAATGCGATCCAAGAAATTGTCGACAAGGGTAACGTAGTAGCATTAAAGATGAACTTAACAGAAAATAAAACTGAAGATCTCGTGGCACAAGAACTGAAAATTTAGAAGTTGAAGGGATGATTTTAGAAGTAGTTGTTGCCTGCACTTACTTTGGACAACAGGTAACAACTGAAGGCAACGTTGGAGAAGAAATTAATAGAAATACAAGCTTGCCTGGAGTGCATTTAGAAGAAAAAGTACAATTTGCAAGAGTAATTTACCTTTTCCACACAGCACAAAATATTTCTTATATGTTATAAGTACGTAGTACTGAAACATTGAGACTTTTCAGATACGTTGCGCAATGTAACAGTAATGTTTCTGAACCCTTACGGTTACGTCAAAATGTCTTCATACGTTACATAACTTTGAAACATAACTGATACGTTACAGTGAAAGGTCTTTGTAACTTGAACATACCAACTTCATGTTGCTGTTACGTATTTGAAAGATATTTGTGACATCATCATATGGCTGTTACGTAATTTCTACGTTGTACATTATAGTTTTAACAAACTTTGTAAAATCACAATAAAAAGTATTACCCTCGACAGCTGTTTCAAAAGCAACAACAGTCGTATTACGAGTTGTTTACGTTTTCACAGGTTCAACGCAGTCCGCTGTCCATTAGAAACAGTGGCGGCGTTTATATATTGAAAACAAAAGAACTAAAAATCGGTCCCAAATGAGGGTGTCGAATTTCTATTATACATGTGGAATAGACTATATTTCAGCGAAAAAAAGAAAGACAATCGAATTCGTCATTTCCCTAAATACCAAGCAGTATGAAATGTCTCAGTTTCAAGAAAAAAAAACATGCTGGTATAGTATACTAATACAACAACACAGCCATCTACTTAGATTTTATAAAATGCTTTTCAGAATTTAAAGCTTATAATAAACAAAACAATTACTTACTTTCAGATGATCTTGAATCACAAAAAAAGGATGACATATTAAATAAACTAAGTAGCTAACTCTACAGTATCACCAAATAATATTCCAGTAGGACATGGAAATACGACTACCAGAGTGCTTCGGTGAAATGGCCTAAATCAGCATGCGCATCCACGCCGTTGCCAAACCAAAAATCTTTAATATCGCCGGAATGTAACATCGAGGTAGCAATTATGTACAATGGAAACTATAAAACACTAGTATCGAAACTATAAAACACTAGTAAATGCTATCCCACACTCACCAACCCGCTTGGCCAGCGTGGTGAGTTATGGCCAAACACCTCCAAAATGACTCTACAACTTAAATCTTGGCCCTCAGTCTCCGGCAGCTGGAATGTACCTGGCCAAGGCAGCGGCCAGTGCGACATGAAGGCAGAGGGTGCTAAGAATCCCCGGAGGACCGGACTAGGCTGCCATTTGATGCTGACCTTGGCTACCTACAACGGACGCTCCCTATCTTCTGATTCGAGGCTTCTTGAATTGGAAGAGGAACTACAAAGGATCAAGTGGGACATCGTCGGGCTAAGTGAGGTAAGGAGAAAATGAGAAGATCTCATTGAACTGAAAAGTGGACATCTCTTCTATTATCGTGGGACAGATACTGGCAGAACTAGTGGTGTTGGATTTATAATAAACAAGAAACTGAAGGATAAAGTTGTAGAAGTTGGAAGTTCCTCTGGACAGAGCTGCACGACTCGTTATCCAACTATCGAGAAGATACCAGGCTCAGATTATTCAAACTTATGCACCCACCACAAGTCATCCTGAAGAAGAAATTGAAGAATTTTATGAGGAAATTCGTCATCTAAATAATAAAGGTAAGCAGCACTTGAAGATAATTATGGGAGATTTCAATGCAAAAATAGGACACCGGCAACAGAATGAAACTTCAGTAGGTAAATTCGGTCACGGCAACAGAAACCAACGTGGAAATACTCTCGTTGAGTTTGCAGAGGCAGAAAGATTTTTCATCTTGAATTCCTTTTTCAAGAAAAAGCCACACAGGAAATGGACATGGAGACATCCAATTGGGACAACAAGTGAAATTGATTTTATTATGTGTAACAAAAAATTCGTCATCGAAGACTGCAGTGTGCTGAACAAGTTCAACACAGGTAGTGACCATAGATTGGTAAGATGTAAGATGCACCTCAACACTAAACTGGAACGTGGCAAGCTCATAAGACAAACAAAATGTATTGACATAACCAACCTTAAAAAACACCATAATACTTTCAAGTTGGAACTGAAGAACAGATTCTCTGCTTTAGAAGGCCTAACATCGGAAGAAGTGGATATTTCGGAAGTTAACAAAAAAGTAAATAAAGCTCTTATGGAAACAGCAACAAAATTAGCTGGGTCTAAGAACAAGTTGCATGTGAACAAATTATCTGGAAAAACCAAAATGTTGATGCAAAAAAGAAGAGAGATGAGGACAACTAAAGAAGATGTGACTTCCAAAGTGGAAATATATAGAGCTATGCAAGACAGTAAGAAAATGTATCACTGAAGACGTAAGGAAATTCAACTGTGAGCTAGTGAGGAAAGCAATTGAAATCAACCAAAGCCTAAAGATAGCAAAGGGACATCTCAGTAAGGGAAGAAAACAGTTTATGGCTCTGAGAAAAGAAGATGGTTCTATAACAAGAAATAGAGGCGAAATTTTGACAAGAGTGAAAGATTTCTACTCCAAATTATATGAAAGGGATGATACATGTACTCCAGACATCATGAAAGGTACCAGAGTTCTTCCAGTCCTCCCAGCAGAAGTTGCTCATGCAATCAAGAACATGAAGCGGGGGAAAGCTCCAGGAGAAGATGGAATTACTATAGACATCATACAAGAAGCAAGTGGAGAAATTGAAACAGTACTCGCCCAAATTTTCACTGATGCTTTAATGAAGGGAAGATTCCTGAGGATTGGAACAATGCTACAATGATCCTGCTACATAAAAAAGGTGACATTGAGGATCTCAGGAACTACAGACCTATCAGCCTTCTATCAGTGGTTTATAAAATATTCACTAAAGTTCTTTCACACCGCTTGAAGGTAACACTGGACATGGCTCAACCGAGAGAACAAGCTGGATTCAAGAGTGGCTACAGCACAATAGATCATATCCACGTACTGAGAGAACTAATTGAAAGAGCGAGGGAATATGAACTTCCATTGTGCATGGCTTTTATCGATTATGAAAAAGCCTTTGATTCGGTGAAACCATCAGCAGTTACCACGGCTCTGAAATCCTGCGGTATTGAAGATGCATACATTAATATTATTAATAACATCTATGAAAATGCAAGTGCAAAGATTCGGCTGTTTGAAAATACAACACACATAAAAATTGGAAAAGGAGTGAGACAAGGTGACACCATATCTCCGAAGCTCTTTAATGCCACATTGGAAAATGTCTTTCAAGCACTGAACTGGGAAAACAAAGGGATAAAGATTAATGGAGATTATCTAACCCACTTTCGTTTTGCTGATGACGTAGTCATTTTTGCAACTACCCCATCAGAGCTGCAGAGTATGATCCAGGAACTTGCTGACAAGAGTAAAGAAGTGGGATTAAAAATGAACTTTCAGAAGACAAAAGTGATGTTCAATGCTTTTACAAGAAATGAAGATTTATCGATTGATGGAGAAAAACTGGAGATAACAGATACGTATGTTTATCTTGGACAGCAGATATCAAGTGAGGGTCACATTGATGAAGAAATTAATCGGCGTACAAAACTTGCCTGGAGGGCTTTTGGAAGAAACAGCATAATTTTCAAGAGCAATATGCCATTATGTCTTAAAAGAAAAGTGTTTGATCAATGCATCCTTCCAGTGCTTACGTATGGTGCAGAGACGTGGACCTTAACTAAAAGAGACGTACAAAGGCTGCAGACAACTCAAAGCAGCATGGAGAGGTGCATGCTTGGTATAACCAGGAGAGATAAGAAGAGGAACACGTGGATCCGAAAAATGACGAGAGTGGAAGACATCATGATCAGAGTTAAATCCCTGAAATGGCAATGGGCTTGACATACTGCCAGAAGGACAGACCATAGATGGACAGCCGAAATTTTAGATTGGATTCCAAGGGACAGGAAAAGACCCAGAAGAAGACCACATGGAAGATGGGTGGATGAAATTCGAAAGTATGCGGGAGTGACATGGAGGAGACTGGCACAAGACAGACCGTTGTGGAGGAAACTTGGGGAGACCTTCGTCCAGCAGTGGATTGATAATGGTTGACAATGATGATGATGATGATGTTATGTCTTAAAAGAAAAGTGTTTAATCAGTGCATCTTTCTCATTCCATTTATGGGTCAGATACATAAACCTTAGCTAAAAAGAGACATAAAAAGGTCACTGACAACAAAGCGAAGAAAGGACACGTGAATGATTGATTTAACCAAGAAAGATAACAAAGGGAATTCGTGAGTCGTAAAAATGACAAGAATGGATGACATCGCGATCGAAGTAAAGAACATCAATTGGAAAATGGCTCGACATATTGTTAGAACTGACTGGATAAAGGAAATTCTAACGTGGGTAACAGAGGTCGGGAAATATCCCAGGATAACATCTCGTGGAACATGAGTGAATGCGATTCAAAACAATGCCGGAGTGACAATTGCTCAAGAGAATGAGCTACTGAAAAAAACTTCAGGAAGCTTTATTTCAGCACAGACCAGTCCAAAAATTATTACCACCTGTTAGTATGAGGTTTGTCCTTTTCTTGCAGTGATTACCGCAGATATAGTGCATGACATTGAGTCGGTGAGTCCTCTGAACGTTTCTGTCGGGATGTTATACCATGTAGACAACATTTTCTTGCAGATCATCAGGAGTCATCGTTGCTGGATCCATACGTTGAACCTGTTAGTCAAGACTGTTCCACAGTTGTTCAATGGGATTTATATTCGGCAAGTACGGTGACACCAGGTTAGTAAGCTAAAGTCACTGGAATGACCCTCAAACTTTTCTCTACACTCATAAAAACATGACCAGTGGGGGGGGGGGCATTATCTTGCTCAAAACAACCTGTGCCATCGGGGTTAGACAGTCATCACGAATGGAAGCATCTGATCCGCCACAACGTATAGGTAGCCTGATGCGTTCGTTGTGCGATCGAAGGGGAAGATTGCTCTCGGTGATTCTCAGGAAAATATGCCCTACACAATCCCACTGCCACCTACTGCCTGGTTCTTTTCAAGCATTATGTCAGGATGATTTGTGTCGCAGTGATCCGCGGTACTCTCCATTGACCATCCACACGATAAAGCAGAAAACGTGATTCGTCAAAAGGCGACTTTCTTCCAATGTTGGATGGTCCAATTCCTCCCCTAAAATGCAAATTCAAGCCGTAATCGTAAATGTCTGACCATCAGCATGGACACCTTAAATAGATGGTGACTGCAGAAACCCATAGTATGCAGAGTACATGGGACTGTGGTCTGCGATACGGTCCTCGATGTACCTGCAGTAAATGTTGTGGCCCGTCTTTTGGATCGAACTGGGGGATAACCGTCGCTGCACACGGTCGTCAGTGCTCCGTTAGGGTCCACTATTACCCCGATTATTGCAGGTTTTGCCGGTTTCCTTCCGTTCCTGGAACACTTTAACAACTGCACCACATGAACAGACACCAATATCGGATATTTCTGTAATGCTACCACTCTTTAGTCGATAGCCAAAAATCATTCCTTTTTCCAAACTCTATTAGGGGACGTCCTTTTCCCATTTTCGCGCAAAGCTGCATGCCGCTTGCGAGTTCGGGTCCTTCTAAATGCCTTACAGGATTTGCATATGTTGCTACTCACGCCATCTGGCTACTGGTTACGGTTCCTACTTACCTCAGAGGTGGTCATGATTTTTTGACTGGACTGTATATGAAGATAAAGACATTATCATTTATATGTCATTTTTATCGCTTTAACTCAATTTTTAAAATGGCTATTAACAATTGTGTTTAGCAGCACATTTTTTTGGTTTCTACGAAGTATAGTGATTTAATGCATACCCAGGACTTAGACTCTGGAAAATTGGAAAACAGGGTTTTTTTTCCCCTGGACTCAGCCCCCCGGTTTGCAGGATTTTGTTCATTGTAGGGGCAGAAAGTTATTAACATAAAAATGAAATGTTCAGAAAACAACCCAAAATAATTATGAATAACCTGCACAATCAAACGAATGTTTGTACGGGACATGGAAACGTCAGAATGCGCCTAAACCAGCCTTTCCGACCGACTGCATCAGGCGCCACCGCAGTGCCCCCCCCTTCCCGTGTCCGCCTAAGGAATTTCGGAGCTATCAAATCTAGAACTGTCATTTGGGGAGGATAGTTCTAGATTCGATATCTCCAAATCCCCGTATGAACTTTTTGTACTTTTCGTGTTTGTTCATGTTCAAACTCTCTGAAACAATGAAAACCAAGGTGTGGTAAAATATAAAAATAAAACATAAAGTGTAAGTTCCTCTTGACGTCATTTTCCTGAATATTATGCTTTTGATATATTTTGTATACTTAATACAAAGTGATGTTTAGTTCAATTTCGAGAGAGATAGGTTTATTTGGTGACGGATCACTTTGTCCTTGTTCATTTCGTCCATGTTCACTTTTTCCGCTGTTGATTTTCTCCGTCATTCACATTCATTTCTTTTTCAGAATGGATGGAATATTTTCTACTTTGACGGAAGTTTTGTTACTAAGCAAAAAAAAAGTCAGCGGACACCGCTTACACGCGATTTTTAAGCTTGTTTAAGAATTCCGATTAAAATATAACGATTTTAAATGTTATTTTAAAGTAAAACGACGAACTGAACTTTGAGGAGGTTTTTAACTCTTCTGTGTGGTACGATGTCAATCGCTATGACAGAAATCAAAGTTTTAAAAAAAATCTTTTAATGTTTTGAAATGCATTTTGTGTATTGTTTTTATATAGTTTTTAGCTTTTCGGTATATTTCATATTTTGATTATTAATTTTTTACAATTTCTGTATTACTAATTTTCATACAAATGATCTACAATGCTCTCTATATGTGACATTGCTATTTAACGCGAGAAAAAGATTCGTAAAACTGCAATGGTGAAAAAAATATTGAAACTGGTATTTAGTGCGAATTTGTGGTGTGAGAGAAAGAAAATAGCGAATTTTACATAAAGGTGAAAATGAGCCTAAAATGTTTCTCTTCAATGAAACTCATTTAAGGCCGTTGGAATAAACTGTGATTTGCATCACAGTATGGTGCATTGTGATTTACATCTTTGTGTGATACATTGTACCACACAAAGGTGTTCAAAAGCTCTTCAAAGTTCAGATTCTCGGTTTACTTTAAATCGCATTTAAAGTCGTTACGTTTTAATTGAAAAAGTTAAACATGAAAAAAAGAAATCGCGTGTAAGCAATATCCGATTCCCTTTCTTTTCTGCTTAGAAAACAAAATCCATTCGAACTGAATATTTCCGCGGTATTCCATCTATTCTGAGGACGAAAAGAAATTTGAATAAAGTGAACGGCGGACGAAATGAACAGTGTACAAAGTGAACGGTAGACGAAATAAACAGTGGACTAAATGAACAACAGACAAAGCGAACCGTGGACGAAATGAACTGGACCAGCTGAACGTGAACAACATGAACTCGGACAAAGTCGTAGGAAACCAGTTATTTTGTCTAAGATCTCAAGAAACAAGTTGGTAAAATCATGCAATGCATTGATTATGATACGCTTTCCAACATACCAGGAATCGAGCGCAGACAAACCCTCCTCCCTACCCTGACTATTGATTCGTTCAGAATACCTCCGGAACAACATACTAACGTTTTGTCAAAATAGAAGCATTTTACTCAAGTTATGAGGATAATGGCTGCGGCATAAATGTCGCTCCTGTGCCCTGACCTTTGACCCCATTTTGATTATATTCAACAGAACCGGTTCAGTATACCTCCGGAAAAACATTATAAAGTTTTGTCGCAATACAAGCATTTTTATTTAAGTTATGACGCATAAGGGCAATGGAATGGATCCCGCTCCTATGTCCTGACCTTTGACCCCATTTCGTCCATTTTCAATACGGTTCGTCCACAGGTTGTCCCCTATTACTTACTAAAGTATCGTCGAAATCGAACTATTTTTACGCGAGTTATGGTGCGGATAGGCAGACAGACAGACAGACCGACGGACAGAACTGGAGCATACACGCTTCTTGAACCTACGGTTGGAAAGCGGGAACAACGTAGAATTAAATGAAAAGCCAGTACCAAATATCTATTTTCTGCTTTATTTGTACTGCCGATACAACAAATAATATGAGAAATATAGTTTGGATACATCAAAATTGTATGTTTTAATCCCTTACATAACGGAGAATGAGTACAAGACGATCGATATAGAATTAGAAAATACAAATGTGATGCTCACACACTGAAGAAAAAAGAAGGCTGAATGTCAATAAAAGAATATGAAGATCTGCAAGGAAGAGGTCTGCTTAAAATTTTAAGAACTGGAAATAGAGCTCGCTCGCAAATTTTTCTTGATTATGAACTAAAGTCTGTTAATGAAGATTTAATTACTAATCACAAAGTTGAGAATGACAAAAAAGCTTATTCTCATCATAACCAACATTTGAGTAACTAAGACGAAATTCCTGCAACTCTTTAGCAAATGAATATTTAATTAGAGATAAGAATGAAAAAGGAAATTATTCCCATCAAATTCACCTTTCTAAAGCAATAAATGCAGCCTTATCCTACCCATTAGATGAAAATTCTCTATTATTCAAAATCCTCATCGATAGATTAATACACCTCAAATGGGCATATGAATTTTGCAAGATATATTAAATCAAATTGCTTTATGTGGATAAAAGACCCTCACAAATATATGACCGGAGCTTCACACACATACTGAGGTGGATCCGGCTCATACCAGCTGGCATTTGTTTTAAATAATAATACTGTAATATTCACAAGTTTTTTTAATCATAATTCAGTACATAAAATAAGAAAGATTAGCAACAACTAAGAGGAGCATGTATTAGGTGTACAAACAAGTTTTAAAGCGTTTGAAGACAACGCAACATGTAATTTAAGAGAAAACAACAATACCTTTACGAATCAAAATATGCGCCGTCATTATCTATCACCTTCCGCCATCGGTCGGGCAGCTGACGGATTCCAGCCATGAACAATACTTCGTCGTGTGACGCGATGAAGTCGTCATCCCATTTTTGCGCTTCGTCACATGTCCGAAACCGTACAGTAGACAAACCATGTTGCATCGATCGGAACAAATGACAGTCTGAAGGGGCAATGTCGGGACTATACGCCGGGTGCTCCAAAACTACACAGCCAAGAGTCAATAACGTTTCCTTGATTGATTTCGCGACATAAGGCCTAGCATTGTCATGCAGTAATTTCACGGGACGCAATCCTTTGCCTGTGAATGGACGTTTCCGACAGATTTCCTGGTTCAATCGCAGCAATTGTTGCTTGTAAAAATCAGCAGTAACTGTTTGACTCCGTTCCAATAGTTCATAAGAGAACACACCCTTTATATCCCACCAGATGCACGGCAGAAATTTCTTGGAATGAATAAAGCGTTTTGTTATTAAAATAGTTGCTTAACCGGTGTCTGCCCAGTGTTTTTTTGCGCTTGCGATTGTCTTTCCAAATCCACTTTCATCACCTGTGACGATTTTCCGCAGGAAAGACTCTTTGTGTTGTTTATTCAACAGATTCAAACATTTCATGACACGCTCATCCTTGTTACTTTGGCTCAGGTCATGTCGCACCCATTTTCCTTCCTTCTGAATCTTTCCCGTTAAACGATTGAAAATGGTTTGTGGAGTTACCCTCAGTCGTCCATCCAGTTCTTTTTGTATTTGAGATTAATCTTCATCGAGCAATGCTTGCAGTTCCTCATGTGCAACCTTCTGCGGGGCGCCGCTACGTTCTCGATCGCTAAAATCAAAATCACCTGCTTTAAACCGTCGAAACCAAAACTCACGCGTGCTTTTCGATACAATATTCTCGCCCAGAACAGAACAGACCGATCCCCATGCTTTTGCAGCACTTTTGCTCGATGAAATTTGTAACGAATGCAGTGTCGAATAAATGCGGTATCGCTCGCCATCTTTCACCTACCGACGTGCAAGTGCGTTTGATTGTTGGGCAAACTTCTGTGTCACATTTTGCACTCTGGACCAGTTACGGTCACATGATTGCAACGCGGAGGATTGTCGGATATGTAACTTAGCGGTATACGTCACACAAAAACCGCTTTAATACTCATTTGTACGCCCAATACTTCATAATTTAAAGTAAATGCCAAAATAAGAAACGACAAATAAAGCACAATCTACAAATTTGAAATCCCAGAGGCAGTAAAGAATGGTGATAATTGACATGTCACAGACTTACACATTCATTACCACCAGACGCACCAAGATTTGAGCATAACTGAAGAAAACGCTTCTGAAAAATAAATGCACCGGACAAAAAAATACGGAATGTAAACTCTGTTCCTTAATATGGAGTTATGTCACCGGGTGCTTTACTTACAGCTTTACTTTCGTTTTTCATGCTATCAATACGACTCAGTATTACATGCTTATCGAGTTTATTCGACTCCATGCTCAAACGTTCATCCAAATTTGCAGCGTGTTTTTTTTTCCCTTTTCACGGCCCTTTCTAACACGTCCCAGATTTTTTCAATTGCATCCAAATCAGGTGAATTTGCAGGCCAATTGAGATGTGAAACGTCTCTCTCATGTTCTCCAAAATAATCCAGCACAATTCTAGCTCTATGGGCCGGATCGAGTGAGGGGGGGGGGTAGTCGGGCTATAGTGTAGGGGCCCACCTTTGCCAAGGGCCCAGCAGGCATTTCCGCTAAACCGCAGATGGTACACAACTTATATGTATATTTATACAGAAAGAGAAGTAAAATAGTTTTAGTTTTGTCTCGTATGATTGCCACTCAATCACAAACAGTGGCTTGAAGACGAACAGATTTCGTGGAAGTGACTCACTTAGGGTAAAGGTTCCATGTCGCTCTGTAAAGCGGGGCCGGTGACACAGTTCCAGCTTTTTCACTACAATCCACCCACTTGGAACCGTTAATCGACGACATCCACTATGACTTCACATTTCATAACAAAAAGATGCACTGAGAAAAGTATACAATTCTAAATTATTAAAAATTGCCAGACAACATCTAGGAATCTTAAGCTTTTAATTCATGTTCTTGTGAGAACAGTGGAAAATACAGTGACTTGTCATGGAAACTCTGCAGATGATTTATTATTTGGAAGAATGCACTACGATTTAATTATCACAAGCTTATTGCTGGTGTTTTGTGCTTTAACGGACTTCAATAATGATTGCCCGTTATAAGTTCCTTGGGTGCCAAATCAGATGTCTTAGCCTAAGGGCCTACTAAGTCCTTAATCCAACCCTGTTGGAAATACAGGATCCACTATGTGTCCTTGTTCCAAAATCTGAACAAATGACAACAATGAATTATTTAAATGTGTTACATAATCCGTAGATTTAAGCAATTGTGCACTTCAACGAATGGTCCAAATTCAGTACTTGAAAAACAACCACAAAACATGACATTTCCCCATCCTTTTTGCACAGCTCTTTGGACACATTCTGGGTTAAGAGTTTCTCCAGCTTTCTGCATGACTCTGAAGTGTCATGACTCCAGTACTTGAAATACAGCCCCAAAACATGACATTTCCACATCCTTTTTGCCCAGCTCTTTGGACGCATTCTGGGTTAAATGATTCTTCCGCTTTCTGCATGACCAAGAAGTGTCATGTCTCCAGTACTTGAAATATAGCCACAAAACATGACATTTCCACATTTATTTTTTGTCCAGCTCTTTGGACGCATTCTGGGTTAAATGATTCTCCAGCTTTCTGCATGACCATGGAGTGTCATGACTCCAGTACTTGAAATACAGCCACAAAACATGACATTTCCACATCCTTTTTGAACAGCTCTTTGGACACATTCTGGGTTAAGCGCTTCTCCAGCTTTCTGCATGACTCTGAAGTGTCATGACTCCAGAACTTGAAATACAGCCCCAAAACATGACATTTCCACATTCTTTTTGCCCAGCTCTTTGGACGCATTCTGGGTTAAATGATTCTCCCGCTTTCTGCATGACCATGAAGTGTCATGACTCCAGTACTTGAAATACAGCCCCAAAACATGACATTTCCACATCATTTTTACCCAGCTCTTTGGACGCATTCTGGGTTAAATGATTCTTCCGCTTTCTGCATGACCAAGAAGTGTCATGTCTCCAGTACTTGAAATATAGCCACAAAACATGACATTTCCACATTCTTTTTGTCCAGCTCTTTGGACGCATTCTATGTTAAATGATTCTCCAGCTTTCTGCATGACCATGGAGTGTCATGACTCCAGTACTTGAAATACAGCCACAAAACATGACATTTCCACATCCTTTTTGAACAGCTCTTTGGACACATTCTGGGTTAAGTGCTTCTCCAGCTTTCTGCATGACTCTGAAGTGTCATGACTCCAGTACTTGAAATACAGCCCCAAAACGTGACATTTCCACATTCTTTTTGCCCAGCTCTTTGGACGCATTCTGGGTTAAATGATTCTCCAGCTTTCTGCATGACTATGAAGTGTCATGACTCCAGTACTTGAAATACAGCCACAAAACATGACATTTCCACATCCGTTTTGCACAGCTCTTTATACACATTCTGGGTTAAGTGCTTCTCCAGCTTTCTGCATCACTCTGAAGTGTCATGACTCCAGGACTCGAAGGACAGCCACAAAACATGACATTTCCACATCCCTTTTGCACAGCTCTTTGGACACATTCTGGGTTAAATGGTTCTCCAGCTTTCTGCATGACCATGGAGTGTCATGACTCCAGTACGTAAAATACAGCCACAAAACATGACATTTCCACATCCTTTTTGCACAGCTCTTTGGACACATTCTGTGTTAAATGCTTTCATAGATTTTCGTATAACCCTGGAGCGACCATCATTGCAATACGAGCAGAATCTGGATTATTCGGACCATATTATTACTCGCCACTGTTCAATGCTTCAGTGAGGATGTTGTTTTGGCCAAGCAAGGCGATTTTTCTACTGGACAGTTGTTAACTTCGGAAATATCCAGGCAACGGGACTGAAAATGCGCAAGCCATGCCGTTCTCTCCATAGCGTTTGTTCTGATACTGGTTTACTTGGTTCAGCACTGTATTGTTGAAGAAGTTCTTGACGAGTCTGGAAACGTGCAGCAGTTTCTACTTGTCCGAAGCGTCTGCGATCCCGATTTGTCATGACAGAGCTTCTACCACAGTTGCACTGTGTACAGTAATAGCTGCTTTACTTCTTCCGCTGGAAATGGACGCTACTAACTGTTGACTCTGACAGTCCAACAAACTTCGCTTCCTCTTGCAAGAAATGGCCATGCTCTCTGCCAAAAGCAATAGTCTTCTTTTGTCAATCAGTAACGGCACCTTTACAACTCATAGTTGTACGTTTGAAAGGAAATGTAGAATGCTGCAGATTTTTTAAACACGCACCTCTGAAATCTACAATCATAATCTAACAGTTTCACTCACTATATTAATACAACTCGTTACGTTCATCAACTATATACAGATATCGAACAAAAAATCAGTCACCTCCAGAAATTTACTTTCAATACTTACTTACATCACCACTTGCAGAAACCACAGCAATAATTCTTGCTGGAAGAGATTCGACAGGATAATATAACTTGAGTCAATTTTTGACCATTTTAAGAACAGTTCGTCTCGCAATTCATTGAAATTCGTAGGATGCTGAGGTTCGGTTTTTACATTTCGTTCAAGGTGATCCCAAGAATTCTCGATTAGATTTAAATCTGGCGATTTAGCTGGCCAGTCCATGTGTTCCAAAGTTGTATCATTCTCTTCACATCAATCGATAATGGTTTTAGCTCAACGAATCCTACTGTTGTCATTCTAAGAAACCGGATAAGTTACTTGATGAGAATCCTACAAATGTTGTGCAAAAGGAAACATATGACTGCCGAAAATTTCTCTATACGTATGCTGATTAGTCGTACTGTTCACCTCTATTAGTCGGCCCAGTTCACAACCATTAAAACAACCCTACAACATTATAGACCCACCTGCTCTTTCAAGAACTCTTTAAACACACTACCGATTGATTGTTTCTTTAGACCTGCTGTTTACCCTATGCCTTGCGTCGGATCTGGGTCAGAATCCCGACAGACACTATCCCGACAAGCCAAAATCCCGACAGCCGAAATCCCGACTACCCAAATTTCCGACACGTCTAATATCCCGACACTATCAAAATCCCGACAATCCAAAATCTTGAAAGTAAAACACCTGATAAGCTTATGCCTTAATTAAACGTTACATTTGAATCCCAGATAATCTTTCAAATTCTTTTTGACGTGGTATTTTATTTTTAGCCAATAGCAGTATTTTATTTTTAGCTAATAGCATTACTTTATTTTTAGCTAATAGCGTTATTTTACTTTTAGTTAATATCATTATTTTTACTTTTAGCTAATAGCATTATTTCATTTTTAGCTAATACCATTATTTTGTTTTTAGCTAATAGCATTATTTGATCAATATTTATATAATAATATATGAACAATTATTTGATTTATTATAATAAGAAGTACTGAAATTTGGAAATACTGAAATCTTTCAAATTCTTTTTTACGTGATCTTTTATTTTAAGCTAATAGCATTATTTAATTTTTAGCTAATAGCATTCTTTTATTTTTAGCTAATAGCATTATTTGAACAATATTTATATAATTATATTTAATCAACTATTTGATTTATTATAATAAAAAATACTGAAATTTGGGTTGTCGGGATTTTGGTGTTGTCGGGATTTTGGGTTGTCGGAATTTCGGCTGTCGGGATTTTGGCTTGTCGGGAAAGCGACTGTCGGGATTATGTCCGGATCCGCCTTGCTTCATTTGAGTACAGCAAAAATTCGGATACATCAGACTATATGAGAGCCTTCCACTGATCAACAAACAGTACGTGTCCTGTGAGCTTTGGCCCAAGATAATCGAGCATTTTGTGAGCTGAAGTTAACATTGGATCCTCTCTTGCAACTGTACTCCAGATTCCGTTCGATGAAGTTCTCTACGCAATGTTCGCTCAGATATAAGATCCCTTATTAATATTTAGATTGGAGGAGTTCCTGCCTTGTTTGAAATCTGTTTTCATTGAACAGGCAGGAAGTTCTGCACCGGGCAAGATTCTCAAAATGGTGTTTTGTTCGCAGTTTTTCCATTTTTTTCAGTCGTGTTTGACTTGCACCAATCTTTATAAACACGTAGAACTGTTCTTTTGCCAACATCTGCAAATTCAGCAGCTTACTTAATGTCTTGTTCTTTTGACCGTCCTAAAGCTATGACACCTTATGGCGAAGTAAATTTATCCATCATTTTTATGCCAGAGGCGAGATTCGAACCCACAACTCTCGGCTCCTCAGCTCCGAGTGCTATCCCCTATATTACACTGGCATGTGCTCTCACGGCTATCTTCCTTTATCTCATGTGCGTCCTGCGGGGCAGGCACGACACAACCTGATTTTGACAGTCACTTATATCTGTCTTTGGACACATTGATTTTAATTTTTCCAAAATGTCAGCTTGATATTTTGCCCGTAAAAAGAAATAACACATAGTTTATAATTATATAACCCAGAAACATTTAAAGAAAATTCTAATTATAACCTCAGAAATATATCATATTAAGCAATTACATACTGTATATTGCTGCAGGTGACTAATTTTTTGTCTGACGTGTTTAGAAGAGTTTCCAAAAAGCGAAAGAAAAGTGCTGCTGTTTCAGGAGATATTTTCACAAAATAGTTTGCAAGTACATTTAAGAATACTTATAAGAATTGTAATGCCTTAATTTAAATATGCAGAGTGTCTTGCTACACCTCCGTAGCAGGACCAACAGCATATTTAAATTAATTGCGTTTCACTTTCTGCTTTTAGAAATTTCAGTAACGCTGTTACACAGTCAGGGATTTTCCGGCGCCCCACTAATGGAAAACGGAAGCCGAGCTTTGCGTTTCGTGGGCGTGCAGTTACTCCCCGGTGCAGCCGCGCTCGAAGTTCTACCGGGAACGAGAGTATAACTTCTTGTCTGAAGGTCGTATAAAATCCCATGATGCTCCTAACCTTCTTTCCAGCAGCTACCCAGAGATAAAATGAAAACCAAAACCGTGTATCTTGACGCTTTCAGCGGATAGCTAATTTAAGGAAGTTAATCAAAATCATGCGCATCTTTGGAGATTAAATTGAGGATGACCTTATTTTGGTTGCCCTAGCCACCAATTCTATTCCTGTCTCCATTTAATAAACAGTACTATTCTTTAGGGATGTGACATTCGAATCCTCGAATCCCGCGAATCTTGAAAAAGATTCGAAAACTCGGATCTTCGCGTTTTTCTCGTCATTCGAATCTTAACCTAAAATAAAATGGCGTTTGGTGCTTGTTCTAGAGCGATATTTGTTCCAATTTTTGTCAGCATGACGAGTTCTAACATTAGAAAACAATAAAGAAGATCGTCTACAGTGTGTACACAGCTATTTGAAATAGCTCGTTACTTCCAAACCGGATGCAACAAACAGTGAAGGAATTGTTCAGCCAAACACAGAGAGCAACCGCAAAGCGACTGGCGTCTCCCATTGGGTAGTGCCTTAGCCACCATACCTCAAAAATTGTGGGAAAAGTGACTTAGCCATATTTTATATCTTTCCAGGCAGCCGTTACCGTGGCAACAAGAATGAGAACGGAAGGGGAAGTGGGACCTTGAGGCGCGTCGCGCACATGACTCAAGTTACTCTGTCTGCAGCTCAGCGTTTCTAGTTCTACTCAACTGTCAGCAGCGTCTCACTTGCACACGATATCATGATACACCAAACAGAAATCATCGCTCTTTCCACGTTGATAAGTGAGTCTCGGAAAAATCCTCATCGGCAGCCACCGGGAATCGAACCCAGGGTCTTCCAGTTACGCGTCGGACATGCTACCACTGCACCACAGCGGCCTCGAACTCTCCAGACTCACATGTGCTTAACTGCCAAACTACATGGCAGGTTGTTTCATGGAGCCCCGCACAGTGCTTGGGATTCACCATAGACACAAAGCAGCAACTGAACAAATAACCAGGAGGCGAATGGATAATTAATTCAAACACTCACGTGCATCAGGAACACCAAACGTTGGAAGAGAGATGATTTCTGTTTAGTGTTCGTGATCCATGTGAGTGTTTGAATTAACTATCAGTATAAGCTCTGCGTTATCCGTTTTATATTTTTTGTCTCAATCTCAGCGTTTTTCCCGCTTTATTGTTTTTATTCTTACGTAGTCTCTATTGCTAGTCACAGCATTAACGCAAGCTGAGGAGCGATTTATCTTATGCCTGTAAATAAAAAAATGTCAATAATGTTAATTGTTACTTAAGTATTTTTTTGTCGAATTATGTTCATAAAATGGAAATGAACTTCAAGACTCAAGAGTTATGTACTCATTTAGTAAACGCAAATTAGAAATTTCATTTGTATCTTCTTAATAAGTATGGGTACCTTTTTTTTAAACTATACTTTAATTTGTTTTTCATTAAACACAGATTTCAAATTTTGCTTCAATTACAAATTCTTAAATTTAAGTGCAAGTCTTTTATTTCCCTTTTTTCTTATAAGTATTCTTATATGAAGGATTCGAGAGATTCGAGATTCGGGAAAATTTAGGATTCGTCCCACCTCTACTATATTTGATCAGGGCTCTGTGCTGGCCAGTCCACACACAATACGAAATTATCGTCACATCACTCCGTAACAGTCGCACCACAAGCTACATCCAGTGCAACTCGCTCGGAACTCCATCCTCGCCTCCTCCGCACAGCTGCATTCTGGTGTCGTGCGCAGTTCTGTACGTCCTACTACCAGCGTGCAAATCTCACCAGGACATACCTTCTGTCCATCTGCAAGCATTCTTGGATTGCATCTACGACCCCGCTTTTCTGTCTCCAGGAGGTTACACGCTGCCTTACTCGAGTAATGTGGGCGGGTCATCACTGGATTAACGTCCACAAGCTCTGTGCTCCTCCCTCCTATGGTGGTGCTGGCCTACCTGATGTCCCGCTGTGCTACAAAGCAAGCCGAGTGATCAACTTCATTCACCTTTTCACGGCTCCAGTGGCTTCCGCAGTTCAGGTACGTGACGTTCTTGCCTCCTTGCGTAACCCACATTTTTCCTTTCTTTCTTTAGTTCTCATGGATTGCTGTCCTTTCCCCCACTCCAAACTCCCACCTGCATATTCTGAAGCCCTCATTCACCTTCGCTCTCTGCCCCTCATTCGCTCCCCTCCTCTTCAACTCTAGAGCTTCTTTCTGAACCCCTCTTCTTCAACTCCCTTGTTCATCCCCCCCCATCTCCCCTGTTTTTCATTCCCCTCTTGGCTCCGAGCAGGTGTAGTAACTGTACAAGACCTCACTAACTCGGATCTATCCTGGCGCCCTCTCTCTGGCCTCCCCCTGCTATTCTCTCGTCCCCATCCGCCCATTTGGTCTATGACTCTCTGCTAACTGCACTTCTTTCGCTTTTCCCTGATCTTGTCTCCCCAACCGGTCTCGTCTCTGTCTTTTCTGCCCTCTTCCGCTGCCGTTTTTCCTCCGACTCACAAACTCGGTTCTTCCTCTCCTCTCTCTCCTCTAAATCTCTTTATCGTTTTCTAGTGCACCTTGCCACCCCTTCACCGCTTTCTATTCTGGAGGTTCCCCTGCTTCTCTTCCTCTTGTCTGGGCAGCTGCCTGCTCACCCTTATCTGCCCCTCTTGAAATTAATACCCACTGGCTCTTTTTGCATAATCGCCTCCCTGTTCCGTATTTTCTCTTTCGCATGTCTCTTCTCTCCTCCCCTCTCTGCTCCTTCTGCGCACAGGAGGCAGACGTTTCTCACGTCTACCTTTACTGTCCCATCCTGATGCCTCTCCTCCACCAGGCTTTCCGGATTGCCAGTCGCTCTTGTTCTCAAGATCTTCCGTTCACTGCCTACAGACATCTTCTTCTGCGGGCTCATCCACCTACAACTCTTCCTTCAGTATGTGCCTATCTTTTCGTGCTGGTTAAACACGTTATTTACGTATACCTTCAACAACTCCGCAGCATTTCCTCGCCGGTCTCTTTACACCAGGCCAGCGCAGCACTTTGTGCCATTTTCAAGATCGATTGCTTTCTCGACTCCGCCTGGAGTACCAGTCGGCTTCTTCCAGTCGTCGAGAAGCCACCTTCTATGCTACCTGGGCGCCGGCCGCTCCATGGTTTGCGATTGATTCTGGACTGCTACACCTATCAGAACCCTAGGACATTCTACACCTCCTTTGCTGAGTTCCGTGGCACCCTGGTGGCCCTCCTCCACTCTACGACTCGTGCAATCCACACTACCGTTGAATTGTGAATGCTAATGCCATCTCAGTGTTTTTTCATGCTCACTCGTGTACATTACTTACTTTCACCCCGCCTGTATTATGTTGCTTTGGTGCCCTCGTTAAATAACTTGCACAATTGTGCACGCTGTGTTTTTATCTCATGTATGTAATGTTTTACCTTCACGGCAGTGTTTGTGCTGTTCTTTTTCTAATTGTGTACTATTGTTTCGCCTGTGTTATCCTGTAAATCATGCCCAGCCAATGTCATGTGACACGATGTGTTTCTCTTTGTCACTTCTGCAATTTTTTATTCAATAAGCTTTGCTTGCAGCATTTGTTATTCATCTCCATTGTCATTGCAGTGTATATACCATCATGTTTTTAACAGTTTTGTATTATTTCCCAGTGAGATGCCCAATACTGTACGTCTCCCTCTTATGTTTTCTTATGATAAATTAGAATAAAGCGATTTTGAAACCTTGCCTTATGACACTGAGATGGCATTAGCATTCACAGTTCAACGGTAGCGTGGATTGCACGAGTCGTAGAGTGGAGGAGGGGCACCAGAGTGCCACGGAAATCAGCAAAGGAGGTGTAGAATGTCCTAGGGTACTGATAGGTGTAGCAGTCCAGAATCAACCGCAAACCATGGAGCGGCCGGCACCCAGGTAGCATAGAAGGTGGTTTCTCGACGACTGGAAGAAGCCGACTGGTACTCCAGGCGGAGTCGAGAAAGCAATCGATCTTGAAAATGGCACAAAAGTGCTGCGCTGGCCTGGTGTAAAGAGACCGGCGAGGAAACGCTGCGGAGTTGTTGAAGGTATACGTAAATAACGTGTTTAACCAGCACGAAAAGATAGGCACATACTGACGGAAGAGGCGTAGGTGGATGAGCCCGCAGAAGAAGATGTCTGTAGGCAGTGAACGGAAGATCTTGAGAACAAGAGCGACTGGCAATGCGGAAAGCCTGGTGGAGGAGAGGCATCAGGATGGGACAGTAAAGGTAGACGTGAGAAACGTCTGCCTCCTGTGCGCAGAAGGAGCAGAGAGGGGAGGAGAGAAGAGACATGCGAAAGAGAAAATACGGAACAGGGAGGCGATTATGCAAAAAGAGCCAGTGGGTATTCATTTCAAGAGGGGCAGATAAGGGTGAGTGGGCAGCGGCCCAGACAAGAGGAAGAGAAGCAGGGGAACCTCCAGAATAGAAAGCGGTGAAGGGGTGGCAAGGTGCACTAGAAAACAATAAAGAGATTTAGAGGAGAGAGAGGAGAGAGGAAGAACCGAGTTTGTGAGTCGGAGGAAAAACGGCAGCGGAAGAGGGGCAGAAAAGACAGAGACGAGACCGGTGGGGGAGACAAGATCAGGGAAAAGCGAAAGAAGTGCAGTTAGCAGAGAGTCATAGACCAAATGGGCGGATGGGGACGAGAGAATAGCAGGGGGAGGCCAGAGAAAGGGCGCCAGGATAGATCCGAGTTAGTAAGGTCTTGTACAGTTACTACACCTGCTCGGAGCCAAGTGGGGAATGAAAAACAGGGGAGATGGGGGTATGAACAAGGGAGTTGAAGAAGAGGGGTTCAGAAAGAAGCTCTAGAGTTGAAGAGGGAGGGGAGCGAATGAGGGGGAGAGAGCGAAGGTGAGTGAGGGCTTCAGAATATGCAGGTGGGAATTTGGAGGGGGGAAAGGACAGCAATCCATGAGAACTAAAGAAAGAAAGGAAAAATGTGGGTTACGCAAGGAGGCAAGAACGTCACGAACCTGAACTGCGGAAGCCACTGGAGCCGTGAAAAGGTGAATGAAGTTGATCACTCGGCTTGCTTTGTAGCACAGCGGGACACGAGGTAGGCCAGCACCACCATAGGAGGGAGGAGCACAGAGCTTGTGGACGTTAATCCAGTGATGACCCGCCCACATTACTCGAGTAAGGCAGCGTGTAACCTCCTGGAGACAGAAAAGCGGAGTTGTAGATACAATCCAAGAATACTTGCAGATTGACAGAAGATATGTCCTGGTGAGATTTGCACGCTGGTAGTAGGACGTACAGAACTGCGCACGACACCAGAATGCAGCTGTGCGGAGGAGGCGAGGATGGAGTTCCGAGCGAGTTGCACTGCATGTAGCTTGTGGTGCGCCTAAGTGCACACCCAGGAAGCGTTGGGTAGTGGATGACCATGTGGCCCCCATGGAGCATCCAAGCGATTGGACCACGACCCGCACCATAATCCAGTGCTCTTAGACGTATTCAGTTCAGCTGCAGAACATGAAGCATATGCGGAGAACAAACGACGAAGCAGTTGGAACTGTGAGTCGCTACGAATGCAGACGGTGATGTCATCTGCATAAGCAGAGTAAATGACTGAGTGATGCCGTGAGCTGGAACCTGGTGGTGGAAGTTGTGCTAGGAGAGATGTTTGCAGAGAGCGCAGAAAAGGCTCGACGGCAATCGCAAACAGTTGACCAGAAAGCGGGCAGCCTTGACGAACTCCCCGCTTGAAGGGAACATGTGCTGTGAGAAAAGATGCCGTCTTGACATGGAAAAACGGCGTCCCGGTAGAGGGAGAGAAGAACGGAGACAAATTGTGTAGGAAAGCCAAAGTGTAGCAGGGTTTGTGTTAAATAGGCGTGTGAGATATTATCGAAAGCGGAACGGAGGTCTAAGGAAAGGAGAGCAAGAGGTTCAGAATGAGTCTTGGCAAGATGAATGAGATCGCGAAGAAGTTGAACATTGGAGGAAAGAGAACGGCCAGGAACAGTATAGGTTTGAGAGTCAGCAAGGATGTGAGGGAGGATAGAGTTTAGTCGACGGGAAAGAAGCTTAGTATAGAGTTTATAATCTTGATTGAGAAGAGAAATGGGGCGCCAATTTCCTAAGTCAAGAGGGTCACCCTTCTTGGGAAATAGGACCACATGTGCGTCCGTGAAACTCCTTGGGAGGGGGAGCAGTTAAATGCAGCAGAAAAAGCGGAGAGGAGAAAAGGCAACATAAAGAAGCAAGAACGCACGGTAAAAAGGAAAAGAGAGGCCGTCCGGACCCGGAGCGGTATGGGGATTAAGGGAAGAGAAGGTGTCGGACACCTCCGTGGATGTGGGTGAAAGAGACAGGGTGTGAGCAAGATGAGACGGAACTTGAGGCAGGTTATTTAGAAGATGGGGGAGAGCAGAGGGAGAAGGGGGAAGAGTTTCACTGCACTTGGTGGTATAGAACTGACGAACGTGAGAGCAAATCGCTGCCGAATCGGATGTGATTTCGCCAGAGGGGAGGCAAAGATGACGAAGCGAGGTAGAAGACTTACGTGCAGATTCCATTGATGTTAGAAAATCATAGGTGCATTCCTCCGGATTGAGATGTTTAATGCGCAGACGTAAAAGTGCTTGCTGCGCAAGAGGTTTCAGCAAAACCTGGAGCTCCGCCTGATATGCTGGAAAAAGCGGGTCTGATAACCCAATCAGTGTGAGCATGTGCCTGGCGTGATCGAGGCGCATCTGACTAAAGTCTTCATGGTGAATGAAAGTTGCTTGATATGTAAGAGGAGCTGATGCTTGACACGAAGCCAATACGTCAAGGTACAGGGTGCGGAATGCAACCCTGCGCGACGAGCAGCGAGGAAAGAACGGACAGAGGCAAAAAATTCAGGATCAGTGAGGAGATTAGAGTCAAATGTCAACGGACGTACAGTCCGAGGGAGTGACGCAGCAACAAACACTGTGAGGGTGACCGTGCAGTGGTCTGAGGAAGCAGTAGGTTGATGTTGCAACTCGGTAATAGACGCAAGAAGCGGTGTGGAAATGTAAACCCGATCCAAGCGTGCAGTTGATGGAAGCTGACTCCCAGACGTGCGCCACGTGTGTGAGGTCTCTTGTGGATGAAGGCGCCTATAAGCATCGGAGAAGGAGAAATCAGCAACAAGGTCATGGAGTAGAGCGACGAGATCCGTCCGACGTTCTCGTGACGAAGGAGAGCGATCCAGAGCCGGGTCAAGGGTGCAATTGAAGTCTCCACCCAAGAGCACACGATCCGAAGGTGAGACTTTCGAGAGAGCTTGACGGAGTTTGGTGAACAAGATGGATAAATGAATAGAGGTGCATGGAATATACACATTAAAGATTTGAAATCGAGCTCCGCCAACTGTGAAGGAGACTTGCTGGAGTAAATCTCGGCATAAGTTCTGCACTGAGAGTGCAGTGAGGGTGGATCGGAAATGTTGATTTATTCCGATAGCAAGTCCACCATGAGATTAGTAGCGGAAAGCATGATGAAATACATAATCGCTAGCACGCCAGCGAGTAAACAGAGTGGAGGAATGGCAGTTTGTTTCTTGTAGTAGTAACAGATCTGCCCCGAGGGGCGAGAGGTCTTCCATTACAAAAGCATTCGCTAGAGGGCTAGCGAACCCTCTGCAATTAAGGGTCGTGACCTTGAATGGACTGGTCAGCCGTTGGTTGGAGGAGTCGCGGAGCAACTTTCAGGAGTTGTTGTAATCGGTTTACGCAGCCAAGGGTCCATGAGTGGTGCAGGGGGTCATGAACAAACCCACGAAGGTACTTAGCAATACATCCGGCTTGCAGGAGCAGCGCGGGAAGAATGCTCTGCGCTCTCGGAGGTAGTCACACGTCAACTCCAGGTTCGTGGTGTGGGTGCAAAACTGATAGTAATCTCCAAGATTGAGAGGTTCTGAAGGAGCACCACATTTGGAGAGTACACTTGAAAAGACCTCAAACGAAGGCGGAGACCCATAATAATCAGTGTCCCTTTCAATTTCTGTTGGCGCAGGAGAGGGAGAAATATCTCCTGAAGATTTGGTAGTACTGAACGGTTGCCCATCCGCAGAGGAAGATTTCTTCTTCTTCTTCCTCTTACTTCGGGTACCTGTACGAGTGCCAGAAATTCGTTTACCAGGGAGCGACGATGCTCGGGAAGCTGACGCAGAGTCAGAGGAGTAATCGGCACCGCCGTCACACTCGGAGACACCAACAGTGAAGACTGGTGGGAAACCAGCGGCGAAGTCTTCCGATGTTGCCACGGGATGAGGAGTAATAGGTGAGGTGAGCACTGGAAATTGAAGGTGGGAGGTGAGATCAGCATCAAAAGACGCTCGTGGACGAGAGGCTGTAGATATACTTTGTGTAACTCGGCCCTGGGGCAGTTGGCACATTTGAAGACGGTGCAGGTCGAGAGCGAGATGTAGCAGGAGGCTGCTTAGATGCGGTAGGCACTGTAGAAGCCGTGGGAGCTGGATACTTGTTGTTGGGGCATCGAGCACGCTGATGCCCAAGTTCTTTGCAATTAGCACAGTGTTCTGATGTTAGCAGGTCAATTCTGTGGGAGAGCTGCCCACATTGGACGTTTAGGATCCGTGGAAACTTAAGGAGATGCTCCTCTGATGGAAAGATGAGTCGAACACTCCGGCGAAAACTACGAACATTCTTATTTGCAGGATCCTTGGGCGCAGCTGAATGTGTGATAACAGGACCAACAATCTTACCACACTCACTAAGTGCAGTACAAATCATCGCATCCGAGATTTCGGGGGCACCGGATGCAAGGAGACCTGAACAGGGCGCCTGGCAATCGGTTCAGCTTCCAGGTGGTGGTCTCCCAGGTCAAGACCAAAGTTTAGAAGCATGTCTGTATGCTCTTTGGATGTGAAATAAACAATCACCGTCAGCGGCCGGCGGGTGAGGTGAGTAATGGCTCCGGCTGGAAGAAAAGCAAGGAGCGTATCACAATAGACTTTCAGCGGTGTATTCGGAAGAGCATCTAGGCACACTCCCAACTCGCGGGTGGAGTGAAGTTCCTGCGCAGCGGGTGAGAAGTGCGGAACGTCCAATTGAAGTGAGTCACCATGTATCTGGACATGGGCATCTGCAAGGGGAAGGCGAGTCGATTGCGTCTGTAGGGACGCACCTGAGGTAACGCTAGAATAAGAGCGGGAAGGCAATCCTCCATTGGAAGGCAGAGGTGCAGCGCTGGATGAAGGAGCTGACACAACGCTGGGCAAGGCTACCGAGGGCAGAGAAGCAACGCCCTCAGAGATATCCATTACGTCATCGGCAGCATCAGGAACGAACGTCATAGCCTCACCACCAGGAGGGGTGGTGGAGTCAGAGAGTTGAAGCGTAGAAGAAGAAGAGCAATAGGCATCATGCTTACTCGTGTACATTGCTTACTTTCACCCCGAATGTATTATGTTGCTTTGGTGCCTCGTTAAATAACTTGCACAATTGTGCACGCTGTGTTTTTATCTCATGTTTGTAATGTTTTACCTTCACGGCGGTGTTTGTGCTGTTCTTTTCTAATTGTGTACTATTGTTTTGCCTGTGTTATCCTGTAAATCATGCCCAGCCAATGTCTTGTGACACGATGTGTTTCTCTCTGTCACTTCTGCAATTTTTATTCAATAAGCTTTGCTTGCAGCATTTGTTATTCATCCCCATTGTCATTGCAGTGTATATACCATCATGTTTTAACAGTTTTGTATTATTTCCCAGTGAGACGCCCAATACTGTACGTCTCCCTCTTATGTTTCCTTATGATAAATAATAATAAAGCGATTTTGAAACCTTGCCTTATGACTCGGTGCATTATCCTACTGATACCAACAATGCTCGGTTCCTTAGTGTTGCCACAGAGTTGGTAGGGCTCTAACGTATACTGTAGATTCAGTTTCCTTTTGATTTTACTATCTCTGGTTATTTTATTTTCCTATGTAAATTATCTTCTGACTGAACGAGATGTTATTTCTTCCGCTGAATGAGATCTGGCAATGAGTGTAAGTCATGACGTGGTGGTAGCCAGTATAAATAGGCGCGTTCAACGATACCCAGGAGAGTTTTTGTTTATGTGCGTAGAGAGCTTTTGTTTGTGTTACGTGAGAGAGCTTTTGTTTGTGTTACGTGAGAGAGCTTTTGTTTGTGTTACGTGAGAGAGCTTTTTGTTGATGTGCGTAGGGAGAGCTTTTTGTTTCATGTGTAAAGAAATCTTCGTTTATGTGAGTAGAGCTTCGTTCATGTGCAAGGAGCTACGTTTTATTGAGTAGCTGTGTGTCCGGTGAAGTGTATGTTGGATCATATCAAGAGTTTCTCAAATAAAAAGTTGTTCTAGTAAGTACGTTTTTCTCAGTTCATAGTTTTGTCAGATCTCTGTCTGGCTGTTAGGTTTATTCCATTAAGTGTTGTTATTAACAACCAGCATAAGACTTTATTCATCTTAATTACTACTACAACATTACTACCAGTTATAAGCTTGTTCATTATTATTACTACACTACTAGCAGGCAGGTTTATTCATGTTATAAGTAACAATACAAAAACCATTAGAACAAGCATCAGAAGAAGCTAGAATTCATTATAGGGCATAATTGTACAGAATATCGAGGTAAACGTGATGGTTAACAGGTTTGTCTACGATAATCAATGAGCCGTGACCATACCCCAAAAGAGTACACTGCCAGCTCCAAAATTGACCGTAGGAACAGTACACTATGGTAAATAGCATTCTCCTGGCAGCCGCCATACCCACACGCAGCCATCAGTCTGACGGATCGTGTATCTGGATTCGTCAGTCCATAGGACCCGTTTCCATTGATCTACGGTCCACGATAAATGTTCTTTACACCATGCTAAACGACGAGTAGCATTCCGAGTGGAGATGAAAAGCTTACGAGCAGTCACACGTCCACCGTAACCCATGGGATGAATTTCTCTGTGAATGGTACGTGTACATACCGAGGTTCCAGAATTTTTACCCACCTGTACACTGAGGTCTTGTCGATTAGCTGTAACGATTCTCCTGAAGCTTCGAAGTCCTCTATAACTGAATTTCTTTGGTCTGCCGGTACATTTTGCTGCTTCAGCCACGCCATGTGTCCTCCACTTATTCAGTACATCCAAAACAGTTGACTTGAATATGTTTAAACGCCTCTCAGTTTCTCTTATGGGCAAAACACTAATATAACACCCAACAATCTTTCCATTCTCAAGGTCAGTTTTTCTCCCACCGTTCCATTTTCACTCAACCTCACAAGGCGATATGATCGCCATCAGCTGCATGCTTGTTTTCATACCATTTGCAGCTGTACAGAGCATCTTAACAACGCAGCGGAACAGTTCATTTGCTTTTGAAGGGGTGTCCGTTGACTTTTGTCAACATAGTGTATGTACAAATAGTGAGACGGTGCTTACTGGTAAAAGATCTTCGAGACTCTAGAAAATGACAATAGTATTCTCTAATGCTTTCGCAGCTACATCGCATTTCATCGGTGTCGGGGTCGTTTCTTAAGTTCGTCTAAATCTGAATAATGATGATAAAAATCAGTGTTGTTTTGGAAATAATAAACAGTCGAAATATTATTACCGTAGCCATAGTTTAGTAAACATTTACTGTGATGACTCACATATCTTCTTTCATTAGATTTACGACAATAGCATTCATTTATCCACCTAAATACCGCTTAATGTCAGGAATTACTAAACGTTGTTTGTTGTCATGATTTAATTCTACTTTGTATGTACGGGACTGTGGATCGGTGTGGGCGCCCGTTTAGCCTACGAAAGATGCATGAATTATCTACAAAGTGTACTAGGATACTCTTTCGATTATTTTCAAAAATATGTTCCTTTACAAACAAATGGAAACAAAACAAGAAAGATGACATTTAACATTTAGGTGTGATGAGCACATCGTTTTTAATAATTTTCCCACAAAAATAATTTTCCAAACCACATATTTAGCGAAGAAAGTAATCAGTGAAAAAAGTAGCCATTTACTATCCCAAGTGACAAAATTATGCATCCTTTAAAATGCTCAGTTTCGGAAGTGCTCCTCATAGCGAATGTGACCAGTTAGAGAAGATAAAGCGACCTCCCCCCTCCCCCAGCTTAGAAGTCAATAATGACTAATTCTCAAGCTGCAGATGAGAGCTGCTGTTTTGGATACCTCATTTTCACTTGTTTTTCGCCTCATTGTGTTTCGAGTCTCACGATGTGTTGCGATCACTATGTTTTGAGCAGGTGGTTTTAATTTTAACTCTGTACGATTTGTAACTTACCATTATACAAAAGCAAGTGCAGTGTTTCATACTGCTCGGTATAGTGAGGACTGTGTTCTATTTTGATACGTTGTTTGACCAAGTTACACCGATTGTGCGAAGAGTAAAAAAAAAAAAGTCACGTAGAACTTGATAAATGACAATAAAGACCTGGACTGTGTTAAGTACTGTCACATGAATATACCTAGACATTAGTATTCTTACAGTGAATATTTAGCTCTTTCATTTTTAATTAAGGTTTTCAGCTGCAACGAAGAGTGAAGCTATCAGAGTTCAACTGAAGCCTTAATTAAGTGCAGCTTTACAGTAATGCCAAGTTACTCACAAGTTTAAACTTTTAGTGAAATAAGCTGTGCAGTGCTTTACAGAAACGTTTAACGCTAGTGTAATAGATAAAACCTACAGACATTCCTTTATTAAACTATTATCTACTCTTTAAACACCAAGTTACCTTTTATCAAGAGAAAGACACTGCGAACCACTATAAATTTTAGAGCCTCAAATCTATTGATTTTCTAAACGTTAAACTGACATTTTGTCAAATGAAATTCCCTGTGGATCACTGTCAAAATTAGGACCTCAAATCGGATAATTATGGCATCAAATCGGATACTTCTCTCATAAACCACAGAGCCACAGTTTGTCACCGTGGATCACTTTTAAAATTAGGAGCTCAAATCAGATAATTATGGCATCAGAACTGATACTTCTCCCATAAACGCCAAATCCACATTTTGTCACCGTGGATCACTATCAAAATTAGGACCTCAAATCGGATAATTAGGGTACCAAATCGGATACTTCTCTCATAAACGCGAAAGCCACATTTTGTCACCGTTGATCACTATTAAAATTAGAAGCTCAAATCAGATAATTATGGCATCAGAACTGATAATCATCCCATAAACGCCAAAGCCACATTATGTCACTGTTAATCACTATCAAAATTAGGACCTCAAATCGGATAATTATGGTATCAAATCGGATACTTCTCTCATAAACGCGAAAGCCGCATTTTGTCACCGTTGATCACTATTAAAATTAGAAGCTCAAATCAGATAATTATGGCATCAGAACTGATAATCCTCCCATAAACGCCAAAGCCACATTATTTCACTGTTAATCACTATCAAAATTAGGAACTCAAATCGGATAATTATGGTATCAAATCGGATACTTCTCTCATAAACGCCAAAGCCACATTTTGTCACCGTGGATCACTATCAAAATTAGGACCTCAAATCGGATAGTTAGGGCACCAAATTGGATACTTCTCTCATAAACGCCAAAGCCACATTTTGTCACCGTTGATCACTATTAAAATTAGAAGCTCAAATCAGATAATTATGGCATCAGAACTGATAATCCTCCCATAAACGCCAAAGCCACATTATTTCACTGTTAATCACTATCAAAATTAGGACCTCAAATCGGATAATTATGGTATCAAATCGGATACTTCTCTCATAAACGCGAAAGCCACATTTTGTCACCGTTGATCACTATTAAAATTAGAAGCTCAAATCAGATAATTATGGCATCAGAACTGATAATTCTCCCATAAACGCCAAAGCCACATTATTTCACTGTTAATCACTATCAAAATTAGGACCTCAAATCGGATAATTATGGTATCAAATCGGATACTTCTCTCATAAACGCCAAAGCCACATTTTGTCATCGTGGATCACTATTAAAATTAGGACCTCAAATCGGATAATTAGGGTATCAAATCGGATACTTCTCTCCTAAACGCCAAAGCCACATTTTGTCACTCTGGATCACTATTAAAATTAGGAGCTCAAATCAGATAATTATGGCATCAGAACTGATACTTCTCCCATAAACGCCTAAGCCCCATTTTGTCACTTTTAATCACTATCAAAATTAGGACCTCAAATCGGATAATTAGGGCATCAAATCGGATACTTCTGCCATAAATGCCAAAGCCACATTTTGTCGCCGTGGATCACTGACAAAATTAGGGCCTCAAATCGGATAATTTGGGCATCAGGTCGGATATTTCTCTCCTAAACGCCAAGGGCACATTTTGACAGCATGGATCACTATCAAAATTCCGATCTCAATTCGGAGACTTCTCCTCAGGACCATAGCTACTTCTCATAACAAAGGTGGGCTAAAGAGTCGTCTGGGAGGTGCTGAAGGATCATCTCGAGGGCTCTGTGTTCAATTACAAACTGCATTTTCCCACGAATACAGAAAAAGTTTTGCTTTTTTTAAATCTCTTTTTGTTATTTTTCTTCATTAGCGAATGGCTATGCAAAACAGTAGGAGCAATTATATAAAATACAAAATAAGAAATACAAAGGAGAAGAACGGAAAAAGAACTCCCTTGAAATATAAAAAATAAATCATATTCTTTGATTTAGCTTCATGCACTATAAAAAATAAGTAGTATTTCAGGGAAAATTCCTGAAAATAACGTGCTGCAAGGTTGCCGGTAAGTGTCCCTCTTTTAACGAAATTTCCGTTTTTAGAGTGCTTGTTGTTGTTTTTTTAACCCGTACTTTAACGAATTTTCGGTAATCAGAAATTCCGTTGAATTCAGAAAAATCCCGTTTCAAGTTTTTTCCCTATTTATATATGTGTATTAAGAACTCGGCTCTGAGTTCTACAGACCTATCAGCCTCCTATCAGTGGTTTATAAAATCTTCACTAAAGTTCTTTCACACCGCTTGAAGGTAACACTGGACATGGCTCAACCGAGAGAACAAGCTGGATTCAGGAGTGGCTACAGCACAATAGATCATATCCACGTACTGAGAGAACTAATTGAAAGAGCGAGGGAATATGAACTTCCATTGTGCATGGCTTTTATCGATTATGAAAAAAGCCTTTGATTCGGTGAAACCATCAGCAGTTACCACGGCTCTGAAATCCTGCGGTATTGAAGATGCATACATTAATATTATTAATAACATCTATGAAAATGCAAGTGCAAAGATTCGGCTGTTTGAAAATACAACACACATAAAAATTGGAAAGGGAGTGAGACAAGGTGACACCATATCTCCGAAGCTCTTTAATGCCACATTGGAGGGTGTTTTTCAGTCACTGAGCTGGGAAAACAAGGGGATAAAGATTAATGGAGATTATCTAACCCACCTTCGTTTTGCTGATGACGTAGTCATTTTTGCAACTACCCCATCAGAGCTGCAGAGTATGATCCAGGAACTTGCTGACAAGAGTAAAGAAGTGGGATTAAAAATGAACTTTCAGAAGACAAAAGTGATGTTCAATGCTTTTACAAGAAATGAAGACTTATCGATTGATGGAGAAAAACTGGAGATAACAGATACGTATGTTTATCTTGGACAGCAGATATCAAGTGAGGGTCACATTGATGAAGAAATTAATCGGCGTACAAAACTTGCCTGGAGAGCTTTTGGAAGAAACAGCATAATTTTCAAGAGCAATATGCCATTATGTCTTAAAAGAAAAGTGTTTGATCAATGCATCCTTCCAGTGCTTACGTATGGTGCAGAGACGTGGACCTTAACTAAAAGAGACATACAAAGGCTGCAGACAACTCAAAGAAGCATGGAGAGGTGCATGCTTGGTATAACCAGGAGAGATAAGAAGAGGAACTCGTGGATCCGAAAAATGACGAGAGTGGAAGACATCATGATCAGAGTTAAATCCCTGAAATGGCAATGGGCTGGACATACTGCCAGAAGGACAGACCATAGATGGACAGCCGAAATTTTAGATTGGATTCCAAGGGACAGGAAAAGACCCAGGAAAAAGACCACATGGGAGATGGGTGGATGAAATTCGTAAATATGCGGGAGTGACATGGAGGAGACTGGCACAAGACAGACCGTTGTGGAGGAAACTTGGGGAGACCTTCGTCCAGCAGTGGATTGATAATGGTTGACAATGATGATGATGATGATGATTAAGAACTCTAGTAACGGTGTGACACAATTATGTCTCCTTGTGACATTTCCCTTAATCTCCCTTCACTGACCACCACCTATCGGACAGGGGCATCCCTAAAAAAGGGTTCGTCCAGGTGTCAAATGTGATCAGATCCTGAAGAGGAAATAGCCGCCCCGATGGCATAGTGGTCTAAGCGATGGTCTCTGATCATTCGTCCGAAAGGGGTCCGGGTTTGAATCCCGGTGAGGCATGGATGTTGTGTTTGTCATACGGCACTGGCTCTCTCCCTTCCCTGGAGCCAGTGACCCTAAATTAGGGACGGACGACTGCTTATAGCCCATTGAGTTGCTCACGGTGGTCGTTAAAATAAAAAAAAAAAAAAAAAAAAAAAAAAAAAGTGAAATTAAAAAATTTTAGTGCTAGATTCTAAGAATGTACAAACACATATTTATTTATATAACTTAGGATATACATAATTAAAGTGCTTTAAGCCTGAATTCACTTCCACTATACTTGTACAGTCTCCGTTCCTTTGTGGCTAGTTGCATCATTAGATACACGATATTGACAAAAGTCACCGGACACCTAGAAGAGAAACACAACATAGCATTTATTGACATACATTTTTACGGTGTCGATCCACTTTTGGCCTTAATGCATGCACTGACCCTTCGAGACATGCTTTCGACAAAGTCTTGGAATACAGCGATAGGTATGCGCTTCAATTCAGTACATAATGCTGCCGCTAACTGTTATTTAGTAGTAGGCCTCTGTTCCAAACTTCCTATGCGGCGCTCTAATTCATCGCATATGTGCTCTATGGGATTAATATCAGGGCCCGGTGTTAACCAGTCCACACACGATACGGAATTATCGTTAAACCACGCCGTAACAGTGATTTTCTTTGGTCTGCCAGTACGTTTTGCTGCTTCGGGCAAGCCATGTGTCTTCCACTTATTCAGTACATCCAAAACAGTTGATTATTTTTAAACGCCTCTCAGTTTCTGTTATGGACAACCCACTAATAAAACACCCAGTAACATTTCCATTCTCAAGGTCAGTTCTCTCCCGCCGCCACATTTTCACTCAACCTCATTGTGCGATATGATCGCGGTTAGCTGCAGGGTTGTTTTCATACCGTTTGCAGCTGTACCGCGCATCTTAACAACGCAGCGGATCCGTTCATTTGATTTTGAAGGGGTGTTCGGTGACTTTTGTCGATATAGTGTGTATTCTGAGAAGAAGTAACATGACACACACCAGTCACTCTAATTGTCACGGTACTGTTGATGTCTCAAGGTATGAGGAGGAACTCTGGTGTCCGTACTTCACTTAATTGGACGTTACCGTCCCCCTCCGAGTTCCCTCCCTCTTTCATAAGGGGAAGAGGGGTTGGCGAGGTCAAGATAACTGTGTGCTATCATGCTTGTCTCCATGATGTCTTAACAGAAAGCCAATATTTAGAAACAGAGAAAGATAAAGCTTTACCTTACTAAGAATTGCTACATAATTCTTTTTCCCTATTTATAGAGATATTTTGCAAAATCGGAGAACATGGGTTACTTTCGAGCTTAGTGGCATTCGAACCAACGTCGAACGGGTTGGCTCAACAGAAAGCGCGCGTCTTAATCACTGAGCCAGAAACACTCATACATGGTGTTCACGTTCAGCGTTAAACTCTCACTGCTCAACGTTGAATTTTTTTTTCGTGTCGTTAATGTGAGTGCTTTAGTCGTTTTATTTTCTGTTGGAGCTTTATTTTCATTAATAAGTTTTGAATAATTTTAGTTTCCCTGTAGGAGGACTTATCACACATTCTCGAATTTTTCCGTGTATAAAACGATATTTTTTTCCAAAATATTTAGACCAAATATTCGGGGGTCGTCTTATACACGGGCTGTAACCGGTTGAAAGAACCCTGCGGTTACCGCGGCGAAACTGCCAGTGCCTCTTATTCCCTCACCCCACTACGACTTACAAGCGGTTATTCCTGGTGGACTTACAGTTCAGCTACAGCCTCTAGATATTTCCATCAACAAGCCCTTCAAAGCCCTGATGAAAGAAGAATGGAATAAATGGAGGCAAAAAGCAGGTAATAACTTGACATCAACAGGGAGAGTGAAAAAAACCCATTGCTGAGGTCTGCAACTGAGTCTTAAACTTATGGAATGGAGTCAAGCAAGAGGTGGTTGTGAAGTCCTTCAAGAAATGTGGAATCAGCAATGCCATGGATGGAACTGAGGATGATCTAATATATATAGACAGTGACTCAGACGACAGCAGTGACGCAGATGAGGTAAAAAAAAAAATTGTCTGGAACTAATAGTGCTGAAGAAAATGATGTACAATTTCATAGCTTGTATCTTAGAAATATTACCTAATTTCCAAATAATATAAATTTTCAGACTTCTTCTTTTTATATATTACCACAGACTTTGCCTGTGATATTACCTAATTTCTAAATGTACTTCAATGATATTACCTAATTCCTAAATTTACTTCAATGATATTACCTAATTTCTAAATGTACTTCAATGATATTACCTAATTCCTAAATGTACTTCAATTATATTACATAATTTCTAAATGTACTTCAATGATATTACCTAATTTCTAAATGTACTTCAATGATATTACCTAATTTATAAATGTGATTCAATGATGTTACCTAATTTCTAAATGTACTTCAATGATTCAATGATATTACCTAATTTCTAAATGTACTTCAATGATATTACATAATTTCTAAATATACTTCAATTATATTACCTAATTTCTAAATGTACTTCAATGATATTACATAATTTCTAAATATACTTCAATTATATTACCTAATTTCTAAATGTACTTCAATGATATTACCTAATTTCTAAATGTGATTCAATGATGTTACCTAATTTCTAAATGTACTTCAATGATTCAATGATATTACTTAATTTCTAAATGTACTTCAATGATTCAATGATATTACCTAATTTCTAAATGTACTTCAATAATATTACCTAAATTCTAAATGTAGTTCAATATTACCTAATTTCTAAATGTACTTGAATGATATTACCTAATTTCTAAATATACTTCAATGCTATTTCCTAATTTCTAAATGTACTTCAATGATATTACCTGATTTCTAAAAAATAATAAATGTGTCCTTTTTTGTAATAAAAGCATTGATTTCTTAATTTTCAGTTCGAAAAATTAGGGGTTGTCTTCACGGACAAATACAGGAAATACTTTTTTTCCGTGATATTTCGAAGCAACAAAATGCTTTCGGACTTAAGATTTTTTTAACTGACAATAACTTTCAACTATCTTTAAGAAATGTACCGTTTTTACGGTATTATTTCCCAAAACTTCTAGATACAACATTTACTCTTGGTAGCTATAATAGCTTTTGTCTTAAGCACTCCACAGAATCACCTGTACGTCACCTGTACATGACGAGATGTACAGGTGACGTACATGTGATTACCTGTAGAATAAGTTAAATACCCGGCTACTTACGGTAACACAATATATGATAGCTGATGCACAAAATGGGGGAGAGGAGAAGAAATATCCAGTGCCATAATAACCGAAACTCATGGGATATGATATCCACCATATCCGACTCGATACAGAACTTCAAATTCAGTTACTTTCAATTCAATTCAATTCATTTATTTTGCTGAGATAAGAACTAATGTTACATAAATATCAAGTGAAACAATGCACAACAGGAAAACAGGGGGAAAAGGCCAGTCAAGCCTGACAGGGTCCCATGCTCCCTAGGCTAGTTTTACACTGAGGTTAGTAATTGTAGTTACAAACAAAAGTTCTGTAGTAACAAAAAAAAAGGTAATGATGTATGAGAAGATAATAAACATTACAGATAATACAATTGAAAAAGCAATTTACATCACGATATACAAGTCATACTATTAGTCATACTTTCTATCAACTGTAACCATTAATTTGAGGAGCTGCAATTCATTATGAATTTTTTAGTCTTTTTTTTTTAAAGGTTAAAATTATTTAAAGAAGTCAGTTCCGTCAGTAATGAGTTCCAGTAATGTGGGCCAATGTAATTTATAATTTACTTCATGGTTTCCGTTTTCGGTTGAACAGGCCGAATATGTGATTTAGTGCGTGTGTCATGTGTGTGTATCTGGGGTATAATTTGTGTGATGTCGGCGTATAAATTATTCTTAATGCGTTTGAACATAATTTTCCCGATATTGAAGAATATAATTGGTTAATCGTAAAATTGTTGTATTTGTTTGGAAAAACTCTTGTGTTATTATATAGTGATCGTTGTGTATTTCTACCAAATTTTAGATCAATTAATTTTATATATTTGTTCTGATGAATTTGAAGTTTTTTTAAATTATATTTAAGCGTCTGTCCCCACGATAAGATAGCATACTTTATATGAATCTGAAACATGGTATAGTATAAATAAATTAGTGTGTTATACGTAAGGTTTGTGAATACCAAGCTGATAACTCCAATGTTTTTATAGTTTGAGAAGAAGAGAGTCCACGTGTTGGTTCCATCTAAAATCTCGATCTAAGGTAATCCCCAAATAAAGTAAGAAGTTAACCTCTTCTGTATTTGTATCATTGATAGATGATGTGATAGAAGGAGGTTGTGAAATATTTTGTTTTGAGAAAATTCAAGATTTTGTTTTGGTAGTATTTATTATTAATTTATAGGAATTTTGCCAATCTGAGATGTTATTATTAAGTTGAGTATTAACATTCATAATAATGTCAGTCGCTGAATTAAATGAGGTGAGGATCGTTATGTCACCTGCATAGAAGAGTTAATCAATATCACTTATTGAAATAAAGATATCGTTAATATATATACTGAAAAGTATAGGTCCCAAAATTGAACCTTGTGGAACACCAGTTGGTATGAATTAAAGAGTGGATTGATGTTTGTTAATTTATGCATATTGTTGCCTACTTGATAAATAACTTTTAAAAAGAGAAAGTTCATTGTTCCTTATTCCCATAGTGTGTAATTTGTGTAGTGAGATATTATGATTTATGGTATTAAAAGCTTTGGATAGGTCTAAAAATAAAGCGATGGTAAATACGTTGAGTTCAAAACTATGGTGGACTGTTTGTTGTAGGTATAATAAGTCTGTTTTTGTTGACTTTCCAGATGGAAATCCATGTTGATTTGGATGGATAATGTTTAGATTATGAAAGTACGAGATCAATCTATTGTAAATCAATCTCTCCAATACTTTAGCAAACAATTTATAAGTTAGCTACAGGGCGGTAGTTGTTTGCTTCATTTATTGAACCAGATTTGTATTTGGGGATTATTTGACAGACGATTGAAATTTAACAAGATTTGTATTTTGAGTTCTTTGACAGACGATTGAAATTTAACATTTAATCAGGCATTACCACGAATCTCTTGTATTACCGGAATGTTTTCGTCATATGGATACAGAAAATGTGAGAAGCGAGTGTTTCCGTTAATACACTGAGAAAAAACGTTTGTTTGAAACAAAATAGTTTGTTGAGCTGTTTTGTCGATTTATTTTGTTGCTTTAGCCAAACTCCATCGGAATTGTTTTGTTGGCAACACAAAATTATTTCATTGGCTATAATTTGTTAATTCAACTATATGGAGGTGAAATCGACCTTACGCCAAAGCGCACGTGATTACTAGTTACTCTATATGGGCATTACCAGACTACCACTGAGCAGAAGAATCTCCTTTAGTGCTTAAGATTTCGTTTTGAATTAGCTGTGAAGTGAATGCATTGTTAAAAGACTGGGAACTGTCAACTGTCATAAAGACATTCAGAGGTAAGAATTTCTAATATATCTTAATAAATGACGAATTATTTTTATGCTAGTGTTTATTGTGTGTTATTTTGGTTGCATTCAGTAATAATTTGGCCTCCCTTTGTAGCCTCATAATTGCAATGAACACGATAGAATCCGCATCTTATTAGATGCCCAATGGCACGTGTTAAATTTAAACACAGATTTCTGATAAAGCATTAAATACATTTCTCATAACGGCTTGCGGTTCCAGATCGTAAATAAAAATTTCCATATGAGGTAATGATAAGAGTTGTAATTTATGTATAGATCTTGATTTCATGTATAGGCTATATAAACATGGTGTTTCAAAATTCGTGAGGCAACCAAAGATTGCATGGTAATAGTACCCTGGAACATATGGAACGTTAAGAAAAATATTACGATTTTTTTTTGTCTAACTAAAGATGTCAATAATTCGTTTAATCAAAAAACTGAGGAAAACATTTAAAAAGAAAACGGATTTATAAACATGTTACACACGCACCAGAATAGTGTCAATATATTGTTATGTCAAGTATAAATCGCCCGTGAACATTCCAGAAGGTAATAAACGAACCTTCAAATGCTGAATTCACAGATAAGAGCCGTTCTCTTAAGAACAGGTGTAGCCGAGTGGTTAGCACGCCTCGTTCCTGAACTGAAGGTCTCAGGTTCGAATCCGCTCGGTGACAGATTTTTCGCTGGCTCTGAAAAAAAATTCTTTTTGATGTAACACCATCCTAATTCATTTAAACACCACTCGAAAATAAATACGACGGGGAAACAAATGGCGGATACCCAGGGTCAAAGGGCACCGCCTAAAATTACTACGCCGGCAAAGTGTTGCCATCGGAAAAAAAGTTTAGGGACAAAGTGGCCCAGCTACATAACTCTAAATTTTGTTGGAGCGAGAAATTCCTGTGTCATGATAACAATATATTTGGCTGCAGAAACAAAACTTTTATCACAATAACAATACATATTGTTGGATCTAACAAATTCCCAAAAAATCAACCTAGGCATTTTGTAAAATGAACAAAACGTTTTGTAATGATAACAATAAATTTTGTAGAATCAACAATAATTTTTTTTTTTTTTTGATTGGAGGTTTAACGACCACCGTGAGCAACTCAATGGGCTATAAGCAGTCGCCCGTCCCTAATTTAGGGTCACTGGTTCCAGGGAAGGGAGAGAGCCAGTGCCGTAAGACAAACACAACATCCATGCCTCACCGGGATTCGAACCCGGACCCCTTCGGACGAATGATCAGAGGCCAACGCCTTAGACCACTGCGCCACCGGGGCGGCAAACAACAATAATTTTCAGCCAAATGCATTTGTAAATTCAACAAACATTTTTGTTAACTGCACATCGACAAACGATTTTGAATGATTCAACAATTTCTTTTCTGAATTAACAAAATGTTTTTCTCAGTGTATCCGAAAGGAATCGAGCAAAGGTTTCTGAAAGATACGCCCCCGTTTCTCATATAAACGCCAAAGTCACATTTTGTCAAATGGAAGTTATCATAGGTTGCTATCAAAACTGTGAGCCCCGTATTAAACATTTCTCTTCCAACTAATCCCACGAAGACGTGTTTCGATAACCGGAAATAATTGTGGTCACCATCAAAAATCAGAGAGTCAAATGCGATATTCATTCTGCATTATTAACTAAATTTGAATTTAACCAAATTTTCTAGATTACGCTTTCCTGGACTTGAACTCTACCATCCAGCTGTTCGTTGATGGGATGTCTTCATTCACCTGTTTCGCTTTTGAAGTTTCCTGTGGAAGAGTGGCAGGTGTAATCATGATTTTAGATCTCAGATGAAACCTTGACGGAGGAAGAGTAATCGAGTAAGGTCTCACGACTTTTGAGAGGTGACAGATTGGAGGATCAAGAAAAGCAAGAATTCTGTTATGCGTCGTGGGATTCCATCTGAAAGTGATTGATGACTATAACGATGTAGAGATCGATATAAGCCGATGTAAAGCCAGAACGTTTGTTCCAAACATTACCTACAGATTAAAAGTATAACCAAGTCGCTCCCTGACAAGTCATTGCAGTCACCTCGATCATCTAATGAAACCCTTTCCTTAAATGCGCTTAAGTGTGCTTTTACGTGGAGGAACTGTGTGGAAGAAACGCAAGATTTTCAGACATCGCTCTTTCTTACGTTTTCCAACCGTAGGTTGAAGAAGCGTATATGCTCCAGCTTTGTCCGTCTGTCCGTCCGTTTGCCCGTCCGCACAATAACTCGCGTAAAAATGGTTCGATTTCGATGAAATTTTAGTTATGTGGTAGGAGACCAGCTGGGGTCGAACCCTCTTGAAAATGGGTGAAGTGGCGTCAAAGGTCACGGAATAGGAGCGGGATCCATTCTATTGCCCTTATGCGTCATAACCTCGCGTAAATATAGTTCGATTTCGATGACATTTTAATATGTGGCAGGGGACCACTTTAGGACGAACACTATTGAAAATGGGAGAAGTGAGATCTAATTTTAGGACATAGGAGCGGGATGCCTTAAATTATCCTTATGCGTCATAACGTGCGTAAAAATGATTCCATTTCGATGAAATTTTATTATGTGGTAGGTGACCACATGGGGACGAACCCTCTTGAAAATGGACGAAATGAGGCCAAATATCAGGACACAGGATCGGGATCCATTCCATCGCCTTTATCCCATACTATTAAAGAAGGAATTCTTGTATGTATGTAAATTTTATTTTGAAAACGATTCTAAGGATTTTGATGAAAGTCGTTAACCTACCGTTTTATGGTACTAGAAATCGATTTAGCTTGATCTCGACTTCAGGAAAATTCGCTTAGTGGGTCGAATAACCACCCTGAAATACCACGCTTTTAGTGTCATGGCGTCGTACCCATGATTAGAAATCGTATGACGTCACATTCGCAACTGAGATGTCGGCGCGTGGTCACGCCATCTGTCTCATTACGTCACGTGTTGTGTGTGGATCCAATTAGATTTTTATGACGTCACACTCTTGCGAGCAAATGGTCGCGATTCCCATCTGCCTCATTACGTCACGCGTTGTGTGCGTATGCCAATCCGCGTGATAACTCGCGTAAAAATCGTTCGATTTCGATGAAATTTTTAGTATGTAGTAGGAGATCATCTGGGGACCAACCCTATTGAAAACGGGCGAAATGGGGGTCAAATGTCAGGGCATAGGAGCGGAATCACTTCCATCGCCATTATGCGTCATAACGTACGTAAAAATGCTTCGATTTGAATTAAATATCAGTATGTTGTAGGGGTCTACCTGGGGACGAGTCGTGTTGAAAATGGGAGAAATGGGGTCAAAGGTTAGGACACAGGAGCGGAATCTATTCCATGACCCTTATGCATCATAACGTATGTAAAAATGCTTCGATTGCGACGAAACGTTATCATATTATTTCGGTGGTATACTGAACCGGTTCTGTTGAATATCATCGAAATGGGATCAAAGGTCACGGCACAGGAGAGAGATTTATTCCACAGCCATTATCCTCATACGTTGAGTGATAACTTGAGTAATGATTTCTGGTATGTTGGAAAGCGTATTATAATCAATGCATTTCATGATTTTACTAACTTGTTTGATTTTTAAAAACAGTCTACTTACGGATAGATTCATGCAAATTCATAACACAAAAGTTTCAACTGTACTCAGCAGGCGACACGGAAAAAATTAAATAATCAGAAAATAGAACATACAAGGAAATCCCAATCCTTCTTTCATCAGTATAGTCTAGAAATAGGTTTGATTAGAAAACATACACAAAACGTTTTCCATACAGATGCGTTTTGAAAAATAACTTTTCCATTCACGCTATTAAAAGTGCAGATGTGATCGAAAAGAGAGCCACCATTTTACTCTACGAGCACGTGGTTTAACTGCTCATGTAGCTAAGTCACCCAAAGCGTTGTTTTTGGCTAGTCATTCAAGTTGGGCACAGGTCCGAGTCCAATAAAGATTAGGAGATTGCCCCACGGAACTGATAATTTCCTTTCCCATGAACCAGCGGTCTAAAATCAGGGACAGGAAATCACCGCTAATCAGTATGCAAGTTGGTGATCCCTAACACGTGCTCAGGTATGATATGGTAAAAGAGAAAAACATAAGTGTTTTAACAAAAAGTAAAAACCGTCCCCGGTGGCGCAGTGGTCTAAGCGATGGCTTGTGATCAATCTTCCGGAAGGGGTTCGGGTTTGAATCCAGGTGAAACATGGATGTGTTTGCCTTACGGCACTCGCTTTCTCCCTTCTCTGGAACCAGTAGTCCTGAAATTGGAGACGGACGACTACTTACAGTCCATTGAGTTGCTCACGGTGGTCGTTAAACTTCCAATCAAAAAGAAAAAAAAATGTAAAAGCAAAAATGGGTAAAAACTGATTTCTACAGTTTATACTATCAAGCGCGAAAGAAGAAATTTTCAAATCGATTTTCAACTGCAGAAACAGCAAGGAAAATATAATATGTACTCAATGGACAAAACATCAGAGATACCTATCAAATAGCGTGCTGGTCCTCCTCTAGCGCGAAAAACAGCATCTACTCCCCGAGGCATCGGCCTCACCAGATGCCAGAGGTTTCCAGAGGTAAAGTCAGCCACGCCTGCTGCAGCAATGTCCAAAACTCCGCCCGAGACGTTGGTCCATATGTGACGAATACTCTAATTTAATTTTTTATTTTTTAGCTACTTTTCTATGTAAATTTGAGTTCATTCTCCTTTAGAGTTTTTCAAACTTAACGTGATATCTTCTCTCTTGCGAGAATTTGGTTGCCAACACCTTGAGGTCAGTACGTATGACGTGTGGACGTATCAGATAAGAACTGGACAATATACACTATATTGACAAAAGTCGCCGAACACCTAGAAAAGAAACACAGCATAGCATTTATTGATATACATTAGTACGGTGTTGGTCCAACTTTGATTTTTCCTCCTACAAGTGTCATCACGAGCTCCGTGTTTGAGTGCTTAACGTACTTGTTTTGTGTGTCCCATCATTGTTCTTCTATGTGTGTGCCGAAATTAAAGGTCTGTGATTTCGTTTAAAATCTCTCACGAGTTGGTGAGTGTTCATTTGTTTTCATTATCAGTGTTTTAATTTCCACATCGAGCTGTTCGTTTTCTTCGTTAACCCTTGCCATTGTTTATGGCATCTGCCGATGAGGGCGCTGTTCCCACCAGAATCACTGCAGCTCCTCGCGTCGCCTTTTCAACGACAGACGCAGCCGATCAATCAACTTCGCTTGTTAGTCGAGAGCCTCTTAATTTTCCTCCTGTTATTTGCACGTCTTTTCCTGCTCAGGTCCCCGACGCTGCAATTGAGAACGTGGATGTGACGTCCCTGGCCTCGGCTGGCGATGATGAATTCATGGACGTCTCTGATGTCGTCGCTAATCTGCCCTATACAGTTTCTACTGTCTCTGTTTCCAGTACATTGTCTCATGCTGCGTCAATGCCAGGAGGCGCTTCTGCACGCATGTCTTCTGCGGCTGCCTCTGGTATTCCAGCGGCTTCCTCCACGTCTCGTCTGCCACCTATGGATTCTTACGTTACTCTCAACGGTGACACCATCTCATTAGGCATTCCATGGAACTCTGCTGGTAAACGTCTTCATTCGACCCTCGAGTTTGGGGTTTGCTTTGATGCGCTGCCCAACACTCCTTTGAAACAGTACAGCTCTGCTCTCAAGAAGATGCTTCTTTCTCGTGCGATCACCCACCTCACCCGAAATCCACGAACTGTGATTGTTTATTTTGCAAACAAAGAATATGCCGAGCTTGTCTTGTCTCGGGGCCTATCAATTGGCGATCGTCACCTCTTAGCCGAATCCATCGCCCAGCTTCCTGTTCTGGTCTCCCTACATCCGGTACTCTCGGAGATCTCTGATAATATGCTGTGTGCTGCACTTAGTCGATGCGGCAAAGTAGTCGGCCCAGTGAAGACTCTCTCCTCTTCCCCCTCTGACACCAATGATAAACATATCTGTGGCTTCCGCAGAACTGCTCGCATCATCTTCCCGTCGGAAGAGCATCTCATAAAGTTTCCACGGTTCCTCCATATTTGTTGCAGTAACAAGCGCCGCAGGATTGAGCTCCTCACCTCTGCTCATTACTTACGCGGCAAGGCTTACGGCCATCGGCAGGCTCTTTGCCACTATGCAGAGCCACCGACTCCTGCAGCTCGAAGGCAGCATTCTACCCCTTTCTCCGTTTCTTCTGCCATGCCTCCTCCTGCGTCTGCACCTCATGGATCCTGTTTTGCCGAAAATCTGACTAAAGCCTTCGACCAACATGCGTCTTCCGATGCTGCTTTCTCCACTCTGTCGGATTTTCCTCCGCTTGACTTCTCCTTGCCTTCCCGTGTTCTCTTTCCATCAAAGAACAACACGGCTGATCTTTAAGCTTTATTCACCGTCTGCACTTTTGTTCCCGGCGATGAGGTGGACCTTTCCCCTGATTCCTCATCTCGTGTGTCATCGATCCACGGCAAACGTCGCTCTACTACAAGTACCGAGGCCCAGAGGGAAAAGAAGAAATCACCTTCTCCGACTGGCCGCCCACATCGTTCCACCCGTCTGGCAAGATCCAAGTCTCCCCTGTCACGTTCTAGCTCTTCCTCCTCAAAATCCAAGGGTCCTCTGCTGACGTTTTGAAGATTTCTCGACTCTGCTTACCAATGCCTCTCTTCCTTCAGAACGTGTCTACTTTGAAGATCTTTACGAGTTTCTAACTCATAAAACAAATCGGGAGGCTTCTCTCATCTTTTTACAGAAGATTGAAGCAGTTCTTCCCGAGGTCTTTGACCTTGCAACCTCCATCCTCAAATTCCTCCGGCATAATGCCAAGCAACCCGACTACGTCTTGTGGTGTCGTGGTATCAACAATCGCCTCGACACATTTCAGAAAGCTGCCATAGCTGCCCTCCATCCGACGTCGGACTTACCCGCTCAAGGTCGTTACTCTGAATTGTAGGGGGTTTACTAACCCCCTCGCTAACGCTCTCGTTCTGGAAGATCTCTCTGCTCTTGTGGCCGACGTACTCTTTCTGCAAGAGCTGAACTGCCCCTCCTCGACCCTTTTTCATCAATGGCGCACTTGGGACGTCCACTTTCACCATGCGTTCCGTTACTATGTGCACGGTGGTACAGCAGGAGTATCAGTCTGCCATCTCCGTATGCCGTGAAAGCTCTTTCTATACTACGTGGTCACCAGTGCCCCCGTGGTTCGCTGTTACACCAAGTCCATTACATCTACGGTACGTTAAGACTCTGCATTAACTTTTTTATATTCTTTCGCACTGCGGTGCCCTGCCTGTGATCATTTTGTTCTTCCTCAAGCACTGCTCTGTTTGCATCACGTTGTAAATTTGTCATTACTCATTCAATGTAAATATCATCGCTTTTATCAGTTTGTATCATTCCTGTTCGTTTTTTTCTTTGAGACGATTCCATGTTGTTCGTCTCCTCTGTTTTGTTACATCAAAGCGATTCTGAAACCACCTTTGGCCTTAAGCATGCACTAACATTTCGAGACATGCTTTCGACAAGCTTTCGAAACACAGCGACAGGTATGCGCTTTCATTCAGTACATAATGCTGCCGGTAACTGTTGCTTAGTAGTAGGCCTTGGTTCCAAACTTCTTATGCGGGGCCCTAATTCATCCCATAGGTGCTGTATGAGATTAACATCAGGGCTCTGTGCTGGTCAGTCCACACACGATACCGAATTATCGTCGAACCACACCGTAACAGTCCTTGTTTAATGGCTCGGTGCATTATCCTGCTGGTACCAACCAGGGTCGGTTCCATGATGTTGCCACAGAGTTGGTAGGTAAACTTGCTGGTTAACAAGTTTGTCCACGATAGCCAATGGGCCGGGACCATACGACAAAAAACATCCCCACACGAGTACACTGCCACCATTGGCAAATGGTCTGTGTGTATGATCACAGGCGGGAACCTGGATAGCCTGATTCGGCCTCGATCATCGAAGGCGTGTGGTCGGCCAACACTTGCTTTCTGGGCACAGATACGTCCGTCGACGGTACACTCGTATACCCTTGATACGGTTGCCCTGTGGAACCATAGGATTCTTACCACTTGGGGGATAGAATGACATTTTCAAATGGGACTAATAGTTGCACAGATACGGTGCCCACAGACGGACTACCTGGAAGCTAATCACTTACCAAACGCCCCCTGGTGGCACCGTGGTCTAAGTCGCTGGCTTGTGACTATTCACCCTAGTTAGGTCCGGGTTCGAATCACTGTGAGGCATAGATGTTTGTCTTTGCCATTCAGCACTGGATCTCAATGTGTTACTTGATCAACACTGGTTCTCCGTGTACGTTGGTTATTTAGCATACTCTAACAAGTTAGTAAAATCATGCAATGCATTGAAAACGCTTTCCAACATACCAGAAATCATTACTCAAGTTATGAGGATAATGGCTGTGGAATAAATCTCGGTCCTGTGCCCTGAACGTTGATCCCATTTCAATTATATTTAACAGAACCGGTTCAGTATACCTCCGAAATAACATGATAAAATTTTGTCGCAATGAAAGCATTTTTACGTAAGTTATGATGAATAAGGGCTATGGAATAGATTCAACTCCTGTGTCCTAACCTTTTACCCCATTTCACCCATTTTCAACAGGATTCGTCCCCAGTTAGGTCCCTACAACATACTAACATTTCATACAAGTCGAATAATTTTTACGTAAGTTATGACGCATAATGGCGATGGAAGTGATTCCGCTCCTATGTCCTGATCTTTGACCCTATTTCGCCCATTTTCGACAGGGCTCGTCCCCAAGTACTCCCCTAACACACACTAAAATTAAATCGAAATCGAACTTTTTTACGTTAGCTATGACGCATAAGAGCAGTGGAATGAATCCCGCTCCCATGTCCTAACCTTTGACCCCATTTCGTTCACTTTCAACAGGGCACCTTTCCAGGTGATCCCCTTCCACATACTAAAAGTTCATCAAAATCGAACGGTTTTTACGCGAGTTATCGTGCGGACGGACATACGCACACAACGCGTAACGTAATGAGGCAGATGGGAATCGCGACCATCTGCTCGCAAGAGTGTGACGTAATAAAACTTTAATAGGATCCACACACAATGCGTGACGTAATGAGACATATGGCGTGACCGCGCTCCAACATATTAAACGCGAGATTGTGACGTTATAAGATCGTCCCCAGGTGGTCCCCTACCACATAATAAAATTTCATCGAAATCGTACCATTTTTACGCACGTTATGACGCATAAAGGCAATGGAATGCATTCCTCTCCTATGTCCTGACCTTTGACCCCTCTTCACCTATTTTCAATAAGGTTCATTCCCAGGTGGTCCCCTGCAATATACTAAAATTTCATCGACATCGAACCATATTTACGCAAGTTATGACGCATAAGAGCAATGGAATGGATACCGCTCCTATGGCGTGACCTTTGACCCCATTTCGTCCATTTTCAATAGGGTTCGACCCCAGGTGGTCCCCTATCACATACTAAAATTTCATCGAAATTGAACCATTTTTACGCGAGTTGTCATGCCGACAGGCGGACGGACGGACGAACGGACAAAGTTGGGGTATATGCGCTTCTTCAACCTACGGTTTGAAAGCGTAAAAAACTATGTATGATATGCACTTGTTGATGTGAAACACCTGTATCCGTCCCATGTCTGCCTGTTTGTCATATCCCTCTACCACCAGGTCCAATAAATCATTTTTTAAACCTCCAATAAAACAAGTTAGTAAAATCATGCAATGCATTCATTATGATACGCTTTCCGACATACTAGAAATCTTTACTCAAGTTATTACTCAAGTTATGAGGAACATGGCTGTGGAATAAATCTCACTCCTGTGCCCTGGCCTTTGATCCTATTTCGATGATATTCAACAGAACTGGTTCAGTATACCTCCGAAATAACATGATAAAGTTTTGTCGCAATCGAAGCAATTTTATGTAAGTTATGATGCATAAGGGCTATGGAATAGATTCCGCTTCTGTGTCCTTACCTTTGACACATTTCGCCTATTTTCAATAGGATTCGTCCCCAGACAGGTCATTACAACATACTAAAATTTCATCCAAATCGAAACATTTTTACGTAAGTTATGACTCATAATGGCGATGGAAGTGATTCCGCTCCTATGGCCTGACCTTTGACCCCGTTTCGCCAATTTTCAATAGGGTTTGTCCCCAGGTGATCCCTACCACATACTAAAATTTAATCGAAATCGAACCTTTTTTACGTTAGTTATGACGCATACGAGCAGTGGAATGGATCCCGCTCTTATGTCCTGACCTTTGGCCCCATTTCGTTCACTTTCAATAGGGTTCCTTCCCAGGTGTTCCCCTTCCTCATACTAAAATTTCATCGAAATCGAACGATTTTTACGCAAGTTATCTTGCTGACGAACATACGCACACAACGCGTGACGTAGTGAGACAGATGGCGTGACCGCGCGCCAACATGTAATCAGACAACGCCATGACATTACACTAAAAACGTGGTAATTCGGGGTGGTTATTAACCCACTGAACGAATTTTCCTAAAGTCGAGATCAAGCTAAAACGATCTCTATTACCAGAAAACGGTAGGTTAACGACTTTCATCCAAATCCTTAGAGCCGTTTTCAAAATAAAATTTACATACATACAAGAATTGCTCCTTTAAGGTGAACGTCAAGTAATTTTGCTTCCTGTAGTTCGAATGGAAAAACGTCTGTACAGATTTTCTTCCCAAATAATGCGTTCGCAAGGATGAAAATTAGAACATCGATTAAAACATCTTCATTTTATAGCTTGCAATACTTAATATTTTCTAAAACATAACCATAATTATGCAATCCAACATTTGTTTGTCTACTGACGTCATGAAAATACAGGTTGCGCCATCTTTTTTCTGGACAATTAATGCGTTCACAACGATGAAAATTTGAACATCGATTAAAATAGCTTCATTTTATAACTTGGAATACCTAATATTTTGTAAAACGTAACCATAATTATACAATCCAACATTTCTACTGACGTCATGAAAGTACAGATCGCGCTATCTTTTTTTCTGGTTTCAACACCACCAAAGGAAAAGTTATTGATTTTTAATATAATTATGGTTATGTTTTAGAAAATATTTATTCCAAGTGATAATAAGAAGTTATTTTAATCGATGTTCAAATTTTCATCCTTGGGGACACATTAATTGTGAAGGAAATGTGTACGAAAGTTTTTCCATTGGAAGCATAGGAAGCAAAATTACTTGACGTCCTTCTTAATAATATGGGATAAGGGCGATGGAATGGATCGCAATTCTATTTCTTGACCTTTGACCCCATTTCGTCCATTTTCAATAGGGTTCGTCCCCAGGTGGTCCCCTACCACATACTGAAATTTCGTCGAAATCGAACCATTTTTACACACGTTATGATGCATAAAGGCAATGGAATGCATCCCGATCTTATGTCCTGACCTTTGACCCCAATTCACCCATTTTGAATAGGGTTTGTCTCCATGAGGTCCCTTACTACATAGTCAAACTTCATTGAAATCGAACCCTATTTACGCAAGTTATGACGTATAATTGCAATGGAATGGATCCCGCTCCTACGTCGTGACCTGTGACCCCATTTGTCCCATTTTCAATAGGGTTCGTCCCCGGGTGGTTCACTACCACATACTAAAATTTCATCGAAATTGAACCATTTTTACGCCAGTTATCGTGCGGACGGACGGACGGACGGACGGACAAAGCTGGAGCATATACGCTTCTTCAACCTACGGTTGGAAAGCGTAAAAAAACAAAAAACAAATTATGAACAAGGTTTAGCCTTCTACCCAACGACACCTCCACCTCCGTCACTCTTTCTTTCTAACTTTTTCTTTCTTTTTCTGTTTTGTTTTACAGTTTAGCCCTGGCGCAGCTGCTACTACTGATTCACCTGTATAAGTTATTTGCCTGCAGTTATCGTTTGTGTTGTATCACTTCAATTTTTCTACAGTATAACAAATTCTGTGTTTTTTGTTTTGTTTTTTTGCGATTGATGGTTTAACGATGACAGTGAGCAACTCAATGAGCTATAAGCAGTCTCCCGTTCCTAATTTAAGGCCATTTGGTTCCAGGAAAAGGAGATACCCAGTTCCGTAAGGCAAACAAAAGATCCATGCCTCACCGGAATTAGAACCCGGACCTATCTTTGGCGATTGGTCAAAAGCTAGCGGTATTTCGAATACAACCTTTTCCGTGGAATGACGAAAAATCCCAATGGAGTTTTCGTACTCCCAGAAAATTCTGAATTTTCAGAAAGCTTTCTGCAATGCCTTGAACATATTGACGTTAAATTGCCATTTTTAAGATGTGTCTACGGAAAATTCTGGATTATTGGGCTGATGGATAAGTTCATGCCCTTTTTTCACCTCACTACAAGAATGTATTACATCAGATGGGAAAACGGAATCAATAAACTATATCCCCCGCCCTCGTTGTTTACGATGGTGTCCCAACGTCTGGATAGGTCTGATATGCCATTCTTGAAAAAACGTGCTGGGTTTCCTGCGAAGAAATTATAAAGGCAATTCTGGAGATCGACATCATTGTTGGACGTTCTGCCACGGAGTGCATACGACAGGTGAAAGTCTGAAGGAGAGACATCTGGAGAATAGGCCGGATGTGGAAGGGTCTCTCATTTCATGTCCTGAATGGTCATTTTGGTCATGTTTGAATTGCAATTGAGTGCGTTATCATGTCGGATGACAACATGGCGCCGATGTGGCCGTTTCTGCTGAATTGCTTCCTCCACACGGCGGAATTGTTCCCAATAGAGTGCAGCATTGATGGTCCGATTCCTGGGCAGCATATCCCATTGAAATGCACGCACCACTTTTCATCTCCAGTTACAATACGTGACAGAAAGGTTTTTTTGTTTGTTTTTTTTGCACAGAACATTCACGATAACGGCCCAGCAATGAACCACATGTAGCAACACGCTGATTCACCCAAGACCCAGATTTTTGGACCTTTCCCATACGTTCCAGGTGTTGCACCACGGTGGCCTGATCGCAGTCCATCTCAGTGGCCAAATCACGTGTGGTTTGACGCGGATTCAAGTGGATGAGAAGGTTCAAACGATCCTCATCAAAGTGAGATGGACGAACTGAGTGTGAAGAGTCGTTGAGTTCAAAATTGCCACCTCGGAACCGCTCAAACGATTTGCGGGCTGTTCTCGAAGCAATAGCATCCTCCCCATACACGGCACAAATTTGTCGAGTAGCCTCGGCGGCTGTGGATCCCTTGTTAAACTCGTAGAGGAGCAGATGTCGGAAATGTCCTTTCCTTTCTACTTGACGCTCCATACTTCCGGACCTGAAAACCAAAAAACCATCACACAACGCAATATGATTTAGATGCACGATATTACTGGCTATTTTTTGATATACAACTGGCCATCTGCACCGTCACTACTGATCTGGGAAACACTCGTGAAATAAAACGGCATGAACTTATGCATCAACCCAATATATAAACAGAAAAATTCCGTTCTCGCCACATGACGAAAACATTTTGGTAATAGCAGCGATTTGCGGGAATACTGGTTTAATTAATTTTCGCGGGAATAGGTGTGATTCACTGTTAAATTTCAATCGTCTGTCAAAGGAAATGATTTTGAAGTTCTGTAGTGAGATTGGAAATTACGGAGAGCATAGCGCATGAAATTTGATTTTTGTGGCACAGACTTCTTCTCTTGTTCGCCATTTTGTGCACCAGCTGTTACATGATGGTGTTACCGTAACAAACCGGATATTTAGAATATTGTACAGGTGATTGTATGATGTCCATACATTAGGTATTAACAGTTATCGAGAGTAGATTCCATATCTAAAAGTTTGGTGAAATAATACACGGTGATTCATAAATAAGTATACAGTTTCAAAGCACTATAAAACAAGAACAATGTAAGATATTTTATGTTACCTGTAACAGAATTGTAGGGGAACGTTTCAAGTTTTTTTTTAGAGACAGTCACAGATGTTCTATGTGTGCACCCTTAGTCACACGACACATCGAGCCGGTAATCCATTTCCGTTTCCAGTTTCTGTTTCCAGTTTCCAGATGCTGTAAAACAGTAACAGTTGAAGACACGGACCACAACTGCGAACCGTTAGGTAGATGTACTCATAAAGTTTGTGTCCCGCTACTGACGGACACAAACTCCCTTTCCTGTTGATCTAGGGGAGCTGAAACAGCGTATCATATTGCGAGATTTCTGCATAAATACGAAAAACTTGAAACGGACTTTTCTGAGGAAACGGAATAACTGACTACGGGAATATGTGAAAATAGGGAAGTTAAAAAAACAAACAAACGGATATTTTAAAAAACAGAAATTTCGTTAAAACACAACTTTGCTGCACTTTTTTTTTTTTTTTAGAAATTTTCTGTGCATTCAAACCATTTATTTTTAACAGTGTAGGTTTTAAAAATGCAATGCACGGCAAAATAAGTGAGAAAATGTATTATTGTAATGAAATACAAAAATAATTTTCATAAGCCAACAAAAATAAAAGTTCAAAGAATTATAACGAAGTAAATGCCTCCGTCCTTTTTGGTCCACGCTAGGGATCGAACCCGAGTATACTTATTCCGGAACAAGTCGCTGTACCAGCTGAGCTACGCAGACGTTGGTTCTCTCTGCTATCTGCCTATATGTCATGTGCGCCCTGCGGGGCAGGCACGTCACATCTCCCTCCCCCCCCCCGAAAGAAGGCCAGGAACGTGGCCCACCGGTCAGCCGTGACCATGAATCGTTGCAGACAGCTATCCGCTGCAGAACGTGCACTTGAGAACTCCCAGTCAATCTGGTGTGTGGGATGCAACGTCACACACATTTATGTTTCGAAGCGCTGGAGAAGGGATTCTCTTATTTTTCTTGTTTCGCGGTGTGGAAACGACATCACACCATTGCGTGATCTTTAACGGCCGGATCATCCGGGAAGTTCGGGCGGCATTATAACGAAGTAAATTTCTCCGTCATTTTTGTTCCACGCCGGGGATCAAACCCGAGTCCACTTATTCCGGAACAAGTCGCTCTACCAACTGAGCTACGCAGACGTTCGTTCTGACTGCTATCTGCCTTTATGTCGTGTGCGTCCTGCGCGGGATAGGCACGTCACAGAATGTTCAGCAACGTGTGTTTTGCCGGGGAGGCTTGCTTGCCTGGCGAGGGGGCGGGAGGCTGAGGCTCCCCTCTAGCCATCGATAGCAACGGCTCTGGGTAGGAATGGAAATATTTCTGTTCAGGGTTAGGCGCCCATAAGGGTTTTAACGACAGAGCACATATTAGTGATTAGCTTTTTATTTCTACGGTTTGTTGGGTTAGATGTGGAAAGTTAGGTATATTCACATATTGTTTTATATGCCTACCTTCGTTGTTTAGGACATGCCTTTCATGCATATCAAATTGCCCCAGAGTATACTGTTGCTAGAGGCTTTTACCTGAAATCAGGACACAAGAGATCAAGAAATCGAAAGATATCAATAGATCGGGGTTTTGCTTGAAATATGCAACACCTGAAAAATGCAATGTAGCATCAGAGGCAATCTCAATACGAATAATAATATTAAGAATTTTATTGTTTGAGCTGTTACATTATACCTTCATCAAGTTTGTATTTAATTTGAGTGTAAAAATAATTACTAGGATAAGCCGCCAACGGTAACCGATATCTCGGGTACAGTTGGCAAATTTTGAGCGAAGCTATTGCAAAATCTAAGCTCATTAAGGAGTCTATTAATGTATAACAAATTCTAAAAAACGAACGCGTAAAACTTATGACCTCCAGAACAAAAGTACGAAACATTCTAAAAAAGGAATGCCTAAAATTTATCATGAACTACTTACCTTCACGCATTTGCGTTGGTTGTGATCAGCTTGCATGTAAACAAAGCGGAAAAACACACTCAGATCGGGAACAACCTTTTTCATTTTGTATCGCGAGAGACACACACACACACACACACACACACACACACACACGAACACACACTTCCTTTTATTATTGTACATTGAGCTAGTGTTGAGCTAACAGGCGGAGTCTTTCCTTTTCTTCGTTTTTCAGTTCAAACGATTTTTTTAAATGAATGTTAGTGAGCCGACTTTCCTGAAACTGTTCAAGTAAAAGGCCATCTAGATTTTTTTACTCTCGTAAACCTTACATATGCATATGTCAAGCCGAGAGCGAATTCATTATATCATTGAAAAAATCAATGATTAGTGATTCCTGTATTTTGTAAGAAACGTCAAAAAATGTATATACACAGAAATATATATGTATAGAAAATCAAGGTTGACTTTCTGTATTTTTTAAGAAAAGGCTGATTTTCTGTATTTTATTTTTGTGTAGGTTGACTTCCTGTATTTTGTAAGAAAAGACAAATATATATATATAGAGAGAGAGAGAAAGCCAACCTACAGTGGATGTTCGCAGATATTCTGATGAATACGTATTCAAAGTGAACCTACAGCAGATGTTCGCAGATATTCTGATGAATAAATGTATAAAATACCAAGAACTTACTGCAAACCTACTATGATAATTACGGACTTGTTCCTATTCAAGAATGCTGCTTTAAACTACAGTTCAGATGAAGTTCTTCGAGACTGTTAAGTATTTTGTCGCATCGTAAGGAACTATTCATTTAATTTTATGACATTTGCAGATTGGACTTGCCACAGAATTTCTTACTTGAATATGATGAATATACAGTGTTTGAACATAACAGTGTATGTACATATGTCTGTGAATCATTCACTCAGATAACTTTGCAACGTGTTGCAATGACAATACCAACGGAAAGATCATACATTTTTTAATTATATAATTTTTTATAAAATAAATGTCAGTAAAATATATATTAGTTGTCAACCATTAGATTTCTAATACTTCAATGACGTCTGTATCCTTAGCTACTCAAGAGCAACGTGTAAAGAGTTTTTCTAGAAGCATGCACACTTTTTTTAAGGTGTATGATATTACTATACACTATCTACCAACAAGTATTTGGACACCCCTGCAATCGACGATATCTGCGGTCCTGATACACGTCACGGCCGCCGCCGTTAATTATCGTTTGGGAAACAACAACGCAACAAGTCGCATGCAAGATGCCTCGCAATTCGGAGCTCTCTGATTTCGAGAAAGGTGTTATCGTCGTGTATCACAGAAATGGCCGATCCATGCGTGACATATCCAGCGAGTTGAAGTACCCAAAATCGACAGTGGCCTACGTGATTGGCAGTGCAAGATGAGAGGTGACTGTCGGAATGGGCCCCGACCCGGCAGACCCACAAAACCGGGAGTTAGAGACCGACGGGTGCTATCCAGAGAAAGTCGGAAGAACCGCACCATATCGATGGGCCACATCCGCGAGGAGTTTCAACAGGCATCCTTGAGTGTTTTTTCGATGAATACCATCCGTAAGGAAGCCCATCTGCTCGGTTATCATTGACGTGCTGCCGCCCACAAGCCTTTGATCACCAAATCCAATAGCGCTACTCGGCTAACGTGGTGCAAAGAAAGTAGACAGTGGACCGTTGAACAGTGGAAGCAAGTTCTCTGGAGCGACGAATGAAGGTTCATCCTCTACCGCTCCGATGGAAGGGTCTGAGTTTGGCGTCTGCCTGGAGAACGCCTCCTACCGGAATGTATTGTGCCAACTGTGAAGTTCGGCGGCGGTGGAATTATGCTATGGGGAAGTTTCTCCTGGTATGGCACGGGACCCTTGGTCGCAATTCCTGGTAGACTCAACGCCGAGACCTATTGCATCATTTTGGATGACCACGCGCTTCCTACGTTGTGGCAGTTTTACGGGGTGGACCCATGTTACTTTCAGGATGACAATGCCACCTGTCATGTTGCGAGGTCCACCATGGCTTGGTATGGTCACAATGGGGTTAATCGAATGGACTGGCCTGCACAGATCCGGACCTCAACCCTATACAGCACCTCTGGGACGAGTTGGAGCGTCGACTTAAGGGGTGCCCCCACCGTCCGAAATCGGTGAAGGAACTGACCTGTCTTCTCCAAGCCGAATGGAAGAAAATACCGCTAGACATCGTACAGCGCCTGGTTGAGAGTATGCCCCGGAGGGTCGCAGCTGTAATCGCCGCTCGTGGAGGCTCCACCAACTATTGAAGGTGAATAAACTTCGTTTACCTTTGCTATCACAGGTGTCCAATTACTTGTTGGTAGATAGTGTATATCTCCTTAGCACGTTTCAATTAAACGATACTAGCAAACTTAGTATTGAATTCAATTGTTTGTAATATTTCATGTTATTTGTTGCCTTTACTGCTCCGCCACTCACTGTCGTTAGATGCATGAATAATAACAGCTTGTATTGAAGGTTCAGTATAAAGACGTATGAGCGCCAGGGGCGTCGCTTGACAATTTTAGGGGCTGAAGCTCCCAAGAATCTTAAATACTCTTCCAATAATTTTCTCGTTTAAGTTAAAAAATAAATTTCTAAACCTATGCTAAGTACGGAATACTATTATTTTAAATCAATGATCGATCATCAAAAAATAAATAAAGCAGACAAAAATTCAATGGTAAATTTATATTTGATCAATCTATGCTACCGAAGGACGCGTACGAAACGCCTCTTGCTTAAGGACGCGTCCTGTGGATCGTCGAGTGTGTAATGCGGTTCTTATATTATTTTATTTTTTCAGCCATAGGCTATATTTTTTTCTCAGGTTTAACGACCACCGTGAGCAACTCAATGGGCTATAAGTATTCACCCATTCCTAATTTAGGCACACTAGTTCCAGGGAAAGGTGAAGCCAGTGCCGTAAGACAAAAACAACATCCATGCCTCACTGGGATCAGAACCCTTTGACGAATAGTCATAAGCCATCGCTTAGACCATTGCGCTTCCTGGGCGGCGCTATACAGTAGTGGCCAAAATTGTGGAAACCTTTTGGAAATAGTGTACTGTTGAGGTTTGATGGCTCACAACACCAATTTGTTTTGGAGTAATACCATAAAATTATATATCAATGAAAAGATAATTTCATCAAAAATGTAATGCAAAACTTTTTATGAAGGATTTTGTATTAGAACAGCAGTTATAAAGAAGAAAAGTGAAACACGTAGAAAAAATGAGATATACAAAAATTCTCACCATGTCAGTTAATACTCCGTTGGGTAAACTTTAGCGTTAATTACGGCCTTACAACGCCTTCCCATGAAGCGTACCAAGTTTTTTAGTTCTGCAGCTGTTATAATGTGAAACCAAGATTGAATCATTGCTTCTATTAATTGGGTTTTATTGCTGGGTTGCTTCTGACTAACAAGTTTCTTTAGTCGGCTCCATTTTTTTTTTTTGATTGGAGGTTTAACGACCACCGTGAGCAACTCAATGGGCTATAAGCAGTCGCCCGTCCCTAATTTAGGGTCACTGGTTCCAGGGAAGGGAGAGAGCCAGTGCCATAAGACAAACACAACATCCATGCCTCACCGGGATTCGAACCCGGACCCCTTCGGGCGAATGATCAGAGGCCAACGCCTTAGACCACTGCGCCATCGGGGCGGCTTAGTCGGCTCCATAGATTTTCAATGGGGTTAAGGTCTGGGCTATTCCCAGGTCATTCCAGCAGTGGAATATGTTTATCTTGAAACCACTTTTTGCACACAGCAGCAACATGACATGGAGCTGAATCCTGTTGAAATATAAATGCTTCATTATCTTGGAAAAGATCACGTGCGGAAGGCTTCAGTTTTGGCACAAGTATTTCATTAATGTATTTTTGGCCATTTATATTCCTATTAATCACGCAAATTCTGCCCACACTTTTTGATGTCATACGACCCCAAATCATAACCCTAACTGGGTGTTTCACGGTACATATAATGCAATCGGGATGCAAATCTCCTCCGATTCTTTTTCCTACGTATTTTATGCCATCACTACCAAACAGGGAGAGTTTGGTCTCATCAGTCCAAATAGCACTGTCCCATTGTGCCGCTGTCCAGTTAACATGGCTTTTAGCCCAGTTTAATCTTTTTCAACCTTCGTTTGAGAGATAAAAATGGCTTTTTTCGTGGAATTCTAGCTTTTAAACCAAGTTCCTGCAGTCTGCGCCGAACAATTGCAATCAACTTCATATTGCATTGCGCCTTATCATCTTGTATACACCCAGATGATTTTCTTCTTTCACCTAAGCACAGTCTTTTAATTATTCTATCATCACTTGCTGTTGTGCACCTTTTCCAACCTTTAGCAGTCTGGTTTTGTAGTGACTGAGTCTCCTTATACCTCTTCAAAAATTTCGAAATGCTACCTTTGGTTAAGTTTCCACTAACTTTTCTTCTAATTTCTTCATCACTGAAGCCTTGTTCACTTAGTAGTACTATTTTACATCGCTTTCTGGGTGACCAGTCAACTTCTTGCTCCATGTTTTTAATTTTATTACGTTTTACAAGCTCATGAAAAGAAAGAACACGAAAAAAATAAACCGAACCAATTTGATAGCAATCACATAACACACGGACAAATGTCCTCCTCTCAGCTACAATACATGGCACCAATAGCTGAATCCTACAGTGACCTGATTGGCTCATTGCCAAAACAACATAACACCTGATTGGCTTTCTAAACACTCATGATCATTGGCTACATTCAAGTGAAGGAAAGTTACTTCATATCAACCTAAGCAAGTTGTGCTTCTTTTTTCTGGTTATTTGGCTATAACGTTTCGTAGAATACAGATACTTGAACAAACTTTGTTGCATTACATTCGTGATGAAATTATCTTTCCACTGATATATAATTTTATGGTATCACTCCCAAAAAGTGGTGTTATGAGCCATCAACACCTCAAAAATACATTTTTTCCAAAAGGTTTCTACAATTTTGGTCACTACTGTAGGTTCACTTAAACAGTTAAAAACATTGTATGCGTGAGCGTGGAAATCAATTGGACCCTTAGATATTTGGTCTCTCGTACGCTGCATTTAGTTTTACAGGGTTAGTTTTTTCGCTCTGTGGCAGGTGTTTCTCTCACTCTCTCTCTCTCTCTCTCTCTGTCTCTCTTTATAACTTTTAATTGCTTTTTCCTTTTTTACTTCCCTGCAGTATTGCTCAATACTCTGAACCACAGCAGAGCAACCTGGCACCATCTCCATATTCTAAAAAAAACACCAAACCTTAATGATGCTCTAACAACATTTATCCTAAAACTGAAGATTTCGGGGTTACATTGGCTGTAAGTTAAATTAAATTAATTAATTAAATTATTTTAAATATAAAACGCAATTAAAGGGTAGTTAAAATAATCAATTATAAAACTCAATTCTTCTTTCATTACGAATGAGTTGCGATTGTGGACAGTACAATGTATTGATTGCCAAAATCTAAACCCTGTTCAGCCCCCAAATGGTATAAAAATTAAGCCCTATTCAGCCCTCCAATGTTTTTAATCTAGCGATGCCTGTGATGAGCGATGACTCATTTTAACGATATATGTATCCAACCAAAGATGATGTTCGTTTCAAACGGGAAAGACATAAGAACACATTGCCTTTTGTTGTCTATTTAATCATATAAAGGATGTGGTTTTCTTGGCATTCATGTGTATTCTAAATCGGTAGATACACACAATTTCTTAGTTAAAATAATTTTTCGGAAACAACTATAACAAATACATCCACCTAAGCTCCGTCACGAACCCAAAGTGTTATTCTTTTCTTTTCGCTATTTAAGACTTCTTCAAGTAAAAGAGCTCGTGACTAATTGTATCTCGTGTTTCACACTACCAGGCACGTACGCTCTCTCTGTAATCATTCCGCTGTTTTGCATTGAGCAAAATCAACCTGCGACGCAGTTATGCAACATTCGTAAGTACATGATTTCTCTCCCTTTACCCAGATTACTTAAAATGTTCTTCCTGTCACTGCGCCTCAAGTCTGACGAGTTGAGATCTTTATATCCCGAGTATACCATTCAAAAAACTTGTAAGAACAACACGCAATGTACAAAAAAAAAATTAAGCCTATTTTATTTAACATTTACCAGTGAAAGTAATTCATTGGAAGATTTCAATGAATCATCCTGAAAAATATTTCATATTCTATTTATAAATTATGTTTACCACACTTACACGAAACGCCAAATTTCCAGGATGCACTATTTCAGATTATTGTGCATTCTTTTTAAACAATTTCTTTTGGAGAAAACACTATAAAAATAAATGGTGTAAATTCCCGGAAAATAACGTGCAGTAAAGTTGCCGATAAGTGTCCGTCTTTCAATGGAATTTCCGTTTTTAAAAATTGCCCTTTTTTTAAATTCTGTATTTTCATGCATTTTCTGTAGTAAGTAATTCCGTTTATTTCACAAAAATTCGTTTCAAGTTTTTCCGAATTTAGACAGAAATTTCTTGAGATCCAGTACTCTGAATATTTCAGTCCTTTGCGCGAGGGAATCCTTTTTGGTCCGGTGTGTGGTGGGGATCGAGCCCAGTTGTTGGCGTTGAAGCCGCGAGTTTTTAATTCTCGGGCCAGAAATTCACATGTATCAGACTCACGTTCTTCAACCCAATATATATAATATATTGGGTTGAAGCCGCGAGTCTTTATTTTCCGAGCCAGAAAGTCACAGGTATCAGACTCACGTTTAGGGTAAAACTAATTGGGCGGTGATGATTTTTTTTTCGTTAATTCGAGTGATTTAGTCATTTAATTTCCTATTGGGGCTTGTTATTTTTTAATACCTTTGCAATAAACGTATTTTTCTTGTAATAGGTCTGATTACAAATTAAGTATTTTTTTCATCGTCATGTTTTGAAGTAACAGAAGGATTTGGAGATTGAGATCTTTTTCCCAACAGGCAATAATTCCCAATTATCTTCAAGAGAATGTGTAGCGTACTGTTTTACAATATTATTTAACAAAACTTCTAAATATAAAATTTATTCTTGACAGCTATAGCTTTGGCCTTAAGGATGCCACAGTCCGATACATAGGCATCGTAAAATCACTTGTACAATAAATTAAGTACCCGGTTTCCTACGGTAACATAATATATAATAGCTGGTGCACAAAATGCGGAAGAGGAAAAGAAATATCCTGTTCCACCGTGTCCAAAATTCATGCAATATACATGCTATCCACAATATTCGATCTCTGTACAGAACTCCAAAATCAAATACTTCGACAGACTGTTGAAATTTAACAGTTAATCAAACCCCCAAGTATTTTCGCATATCTCTCTTATTTTTTTTTTCACATGGATGCGGAAAAGATGAGAACAGAGTTTTTCCGTTAATATGAGAAATGAATCGCGGAAAAGTTTCTGAAAATTCAGAATTTTCCGTTAACACATCTTGAAAACGCTATCGCACCACCGTCAATACGAAAAAAGAATTGAGAAAACGTTTCTGAAAATTCAGAATGTTTCTGGCGTACGAAAATACCGTGAAATTCAGAGTTTTCCCCCTCATTTCACGGAAAAAAGTTGTAGCAGAATTAAGCTTTGTTAATTCACGTAAAAATCACGGAAAGTGGCTCTTGAATTTCAGAAAATGTTTTTAGATTGAATCCAGGGTAACCCGAACTAAAGATTTTTGCCGGGAAACATTCTGTGGGGCGCTTTGCCATTTTTCGAGAAACGCCAAACAGATTAAATTTCCCATTGTGATCGTTCTATTAGGCGTAAAGTTCCCGAAGTTCTATTAAGTCGGTATAAAGTTTCGGTTTTCTTTTCCATATTTCGGCACCTCTGGAACTTAATTTTTTTATTTTAATAAGTTCATAGCTTTTCCAAAGTAATTTTGTATGAATCACCTTACAGAAAATTCATTCTGTAATGTTGTTTCTGAAAATCATAGGTAGTTAGAATAATAACAAACGTAGACAGATAGTAAATTTTAGGTGAGACTGTGCCTTTAAACGGAGGATTGCTTTCTTCTAAATGCATCTAAGTAAAGTGGAATCCTGAGAAAGGTCCTTTTGATGTCACAAAGCCATCTAGAGTAGTCGTTGCTCTGCTTTTAAAAGGGGAACTGCTTTCTAAATCTATCCAAGTTGAATAAAATTCCGAAAAAGCTTCTTTCAAATGTCACAACTTTTCCTCCGGTGTCTCATTTCATATGAGAGTATCAGGGCTTTTATTTTCATCATGCTTCCTGTATTCTTCTTTGAGATGCGGGCTTGTAAATGCGATTTTAAGGGAGGGCGAATCCATCAACAGACATTCGGTTGAAGCGCATATCCCAATGCCACGAAAATTGGCTTAGAACTTTCAAAAGCGTATGTGACTTAGTACTTCAAGATGATGAAACGAACTAATAGAAAATTTAATATCCTCGCAGTCAAATCGAATTCGTACTTTCGTAAAAAGAAAGCATGAAAGACGGGCAGTAATATTTCTCAGCCGCTGCTCTTTTGATGGGCACACGCTCAGTCTGCATTGAGTTTGTCCGAGGTTATTATTGAAGCGCAGTATTCCATTTTTCCTTTGGCAAATTTCAGCTGCGACATGATATTGTTATAGGACTGCCGAATCAGGATTGTGGGTTAAGGCCTTAAAAGGAATACTCAGCCGGTTGCGTTTTCGTTCGGATTTCCGTTTTACTTTGTTGTTGGTGCCTTTTGAATACAACAACAACAATTATAAGTACCTCGAGATCTTTGCTCTTTCAGGGTCAACATTTACTCGTCTTTAAACATCGCATTACGATTTATTCAGACGTTACAAGTCACACATGTTGCTCTCTTTGTTAAGTTTGTTTCCGTGAATGAATTTTAAACTATTTTGCTTCGAAATTTCTACAGCTACAGTTTATACTGCTAGGTTCTATATCTATTGGAAGGAAAACTCAGAGTATAATATTTAAATAACTTTCAAGATATTTTAGTCCTTCTTGCCTAAGGACTAAAATGGGCCGCAGGTGGCCTAGTGGTCAATGTTCGTGACTGCAACAGAGAAGACCTCGGGTTCGATCCCAGAAGGCACGAACGCTCGAACCTCTAAATATCCGCCGCGCGTCGGATGGGCACATTAAGGTGGTTCTGCCTTATGTTTCTAATGGTAAAATTTCTTCACATATTTATTACGCAATTAATGGATGAAAATTTGCGCATCGATAAAATTAACTTTAAGTTACAGCATGGGATACTTAATACTTGCTAAATCATAACCATATTTACATTAAAAATCAATAACTTTTCTTTGAGTAATGTTCAGACCTGTTAATAGATGGCGCGACCTGTACATTGATGACGTCAGTAGAAAAACAATCATTTGATTGCTTAAGTATGGTTATGTTTTAACAAGTATTAAGGTTCCCATGTTATAACTTTAAGTTAGTTTTATCGATGTGCAAATTTTCATCTTTGGGAATACATTAGTTGGTTAGAAAATATGTAAAGCAGTTGAAAACATAAGGCAGAAATTTTAGGTGAAACCACCTTAAGCCATCAGGGTCCCGGGTACTGGCCCCCGGTAATAAATAGGGGCAAATTCTTCCCACTTTCTACCTCGCTTCCGTGTCACTATCCTATCGGGCACTCTAGTCCAAATCTCCTAGCTTCCTATTTCTAAGGGTTGTTTAAGACCTGGGGTCAGACACTCCCTTTCTAAAATCCTCTACAGATGCTCTGATCTATCTGAGGACTAAAATGTGACGCTGGATATTTAATGAACTCCAGAAACATAAAACTCAAATTTGTTTTTTTCATTATAAGTGTTCTTTTGCTAATTTCTGAAAATAAAAAAAATAAAAATAAAAAATAATGATATCCGCCACTTACGCGTTTGTGTTGGAAAACCAGAAATGATGGTAAGTTCAAAAGTTGAACAAGATTTGGTGCTACATGACAGAGAAGGTAATCGGCTAATGATAAGTGATGGAAAACCAGAAATGGTGGTCAGTTCAAGAGATGATCAAGATTTGGTACTACATGACAGAGAAAGAAATCGACTAGTGATAAATGCTGGCAAACCATAAAACAAAAAAACAAAACAAAAACAACAACAAGAGATAAGAATAAGATTTGGTACTACATGACAGAAAAGGTAAACGACTAATATTAAATGCCGTAAAACCATAAATGGTGGTAGGTTCAAGATATGAACAAGATTAGTTGTTGCTATATGACAGAGAAAGTCACCGACTCGTGATAAGTGTTGGAAAACCATAAATACTGGCTAGTTCAAGAGATGGACAAGGAGATTCGTTACTGCATGACAGAGATTCGTCCGAGATGGGTCCGGGTTAGAATCCGGCTGAGGCACGGATGTTGTGTTTATCTTGCGGCACTGGCTCTCTCCCTTCCGTGGAACTAGTGGCCCTAAATTAGGGGCGAGTGACTGCTTTATTACCCATCGAGTTATTCACGGTGGTCGTTAAACCTCCAAACGAAAAGAAACGTTATGCGCGATGACGTTGCGACAAATAGTAGCCAATGTGTTTCTTTTGGTACCTCACGCCTGATCTTTCACCCCAGTCATCGCATTTTACTTCCTGTGAGACCAGGCAGAGTGCTGGTGATTTTCATTACAATCTGTTCTCGTGAGACCAGGCAGAGTGCTGGTGATTTTCATTACAATCTGTTCTCCAACTGGTTGCCTTGTTTAAATAATTAGGTATATAATAAATTGTTCTAATAGTAATCCCAAAGCTCCGCCAAAAATCTAATAATGCTCTCGTCTGTTTAATTTTGGCAGACGTGATCTAAATACACGCATACCCAATAATTAAGAAGCACTTGTGTTTTCACAGGATACATTTATTGCAACAGGATGTGGATGAAAATATTTTAATGAGGAGTGAACAAAGATGAATATGGCATGTACACATATGAATAAGCATGAATTTGTGCTCAGAAATTCTATAAAAGAACAAAAGATACCATTTTCTGACATTGGCTCATAATAACCAAAATTGACTGGTGAAAATTAATAGTTTTTCATGGTAAGATGAGATATTCCTTGTCAGATTCCAAAGAAAAACCATAAATCGCATTACGACAGCATATATTAAAAAAATATTTTAAAAATGACCTAAGTTAGCTAAAATTGCAAACAAATGGTAATTTGTTAATGGTCTTGGTGATTCGTGTCCATGGTTTTCAGTACTACATACACTGAATTAATACTAGGTAAAGCATGTACCTGAACGCTTATTTTTTTATACTAGGGATAACGTCATCAACGTCGAGTTAAATTTACATGATGTATGGAATGCCAAGCACTTCAAAATTTCGCCCCCCCCCCCTCCGTATGACACTTAGCCCCTAATAGAGCTTCTGATATCGCCCCTAGTTTTAAACCCAACGTTTCGTACCACGAAGCTAACAGAGCTGCTGCGCCTAAGTTACACCTTGCAGTTTTGACAGCGTGGTGATGTGATCGATCGTAGAAGACCATTATTGACGATCTACTAGAACTACGCAGATTAAAGTATCTTATGATGTAGTAAAATTAAACTGAAACCATTTTCACAAACGAGACAGCGCGTCTTTCTTGTTTAAAGCGAAACTGTGAGAGAGCAAAAGTTTAATCACAAAATTTTGGATGGTTTCACACACGTGTTTAAAATGATAGTCAGTCTACAAAAACTTGCAAGATCAGCTGGACTTTCTCACATCTAAATGAAGTGCGACATTATATAAACTAGGGTTAGCGTTTCCACATCCGCTATTTGCGAATGTTGCTTGCCTTTGCGCCATTACGTCTCTCAATGACAATTACTACGACAAGACTTCCATCCGTAATGTCCAGCTGGCCTGGTCAATGGACGCGTGCAATAGTTTCACGTCTCGAGTAGAATTTCGTGCTGGACGCCGTTCCTCTCTTTCCAGGGAATAGCGATGGCAAAATATCTTCGTAAGCCAGAAAAAAAATTGGCTGATTTCGCTCATACGAGAATAAATCGTTGCACACCGTCCAATTTTGAAAGACTTCGGGATATTTTTGTTAGCAGTTCGTACGTCTGTCACGTTCACTACTGAAGCATTCCTTTTCCTTCTTGTTTATCATTTCCTTTGGCATATATGAGTACTTCAGTACAATACACTCAAATCCTTTTATCTACCTTTTTATCGTTTGAACCCTGTATTACTTTCTGACATTCTTATTATAAACTCCCGCGAATATTTTATGAAAAAAACAATTAAATAGCCATTTGGGTTTTAACAAGGAGAGAAACTTTAAATTCCATTCAGTGTGGAAAATAACTCCATATTTGGAACAATTTAATTTTATTCATTATTTTTGGAGGCTGTTTTTATTCCTGTTTCATATCATAGTTTTTAAAACATGAAAATCTAAAATTGCAAATAATGTTTAAAAGAATATGAGTGCTAGGTGTTTCTGTGAAAGTTATGGGATGTACGTATGGTCTTACGCAGTAATAACGCAGTTTGACAAAAATATTTGGGAAATGTTCTGTCCCACTTTTAAGGGGCAGAATAGCAAATGCAAATATATTTGTAATTTGAGACAAATAACTGGTAGTCAACAAAATGCAACTACACGTGAGCTCGTTTGATTAACAAAATGTTCATAAGCTAAGATTATCCTAAAAGTGGCCAAAATGTGTTTTAAGGTAGTTCCACCTGAAATCTCTGCCTTATGTTTCCAATGGTAAAACTTCTTTACATATTTTCTTCGCAATTAATGTATTCCCAAGGATGAAAATTTACACATCGATATGACTAACTTTAAGTTATAGCATGGGATACTTAATACTTGCTAAGTCATAACCATAATTATATTAAAAATCAATCATTTTTCTTTGAGTAATGTTCAGACCGGGAAATAGATGGCGCGACCTGTACATTAATGACGTCAGTAGACAAACAAATGTTGGATTGCTTAATTATGGTTATGTTTTGGCAAGTATTAAGGTTCCCATGCTATAACTTAAAGTTAGTTTTATCGATGTGCAAATTTTCATCCTTGGGAATACATTAATTGTGAAAAAATATATAAAGAAGTTTTACCATTGGAAACATAAGGCAGAGATTTTAGGTGCAACTACCTCAAGTTAAATTCTGTTAGACAAAACGCAGATAAAATATATTTCTGTAAGTGCAATCCGTTTTCACGGAAACATATGCGAGGTACAATATATGTGTCTTGTATACCGCTTTCACGAATCTGCTAATAAATATGTCCTAATGTATATATTTTTGAAAAACTAAAGCCGATACCTACTGGGAAAAAATGTTGCTTCATTGAAGAGCCAGTAGACTTACAAAATTCAGAGATGTTTCTGAACATACTAAAGTTTTTCCCTGTTTTGTACCGTCTCACTTAACGTTGCAGCACAAACACGAAGAGAAAAATGAAGATTGTCGGCATAAAGTAATAAATATAATAATAAATATAACATAGTAATAAAAAATATAATTTGCTTTCCCCTAATATTCCTCTTTCAGCTCTCAAATCATATATTTAAAAGCATTTCTTTCTTAAATCATGTAAATAAAAGATTCCTCTTCCATCTCTCAATATTCCTCTTCCATCTCTCAATTTGTCAAGACTTCCTCTTCCAGCTCTCAAATCATATATTTAAAAGCATTTCTTTCTCAAATCATATAAATAAATCATTCCTCTTCCATCTCTCAATATTCCTCTTCCATCTCTCAATTTGTCAAGACTTCCTCTTCCATCTCTCAAATCATATATTTAAAAGCATTTCTTTCTCAAATCATATAAATAAATCATTCCTCTTCCATCTCTCAATATTCCTCTTCCATCTCTCAATATTCCTCTTCCATCTCTCAAATCATATATTTAAAAGCATTTCTTTCTCAAATCATATAAATAAATCATTCCTCTTCCATCTCTCAATATTCCTCTTCCATCTCTCAAATCATATATTTAAAAGCATTTCTTACATAATAATAAAAATATCATTTGCTTTCCCCTAATATTCCTCTTCCAGCTCTCAAATCATATATTTAAAAGCATGTTGCTGCACATAGAGTTGGAAGTTTCTTGTTTAAAGGGATACATAGCAGCGAAGTAAATCAGTAATTCCCAAACATAGATCTTGCCATTAAAATGTGTAAGATTACGTAGTAAAGGGATAACGTTTATGAGATTCAGCGGTGAAACATATTTCTTAAATATTTTCAGTACTTTATAAAAGAATCAATCTCTACGTTGAGTCTTTGAGCTTTTCCTATTTCAGATATTCTTAGACATAATATTTTTGTCCTATCAAAATTGTTTTTTATGTATGTCTCTAACCAAATACCATATTTGTAGTTTGATTATTTCATTTTTCGTTTTACAGCTCTGAAGTGACAACGTTGCAAAAGATATTGACAAACGTTACCGGACACCCCTTCAAAAGCAGATGAACGGATCCGCTGCGTTGTTAAGATGCGCGGTACATCTGAAAACGGTATAAATACAAGCCTGCAGCTGACCGCGATTATATCGCACTGTCAGGTTGAGTGAAAATACTGACTTTGAGAAAGGAAAGATTGTTCAATGTTATATTGGTGGATTGTCCATAAAAGAAACCAGGAGGCATGTAAACATACCCAAGTCAACTGTTTTGGATGTACTGAACAGGTGGAAGACACATTGCGTGCCTGAAGCAGAAAAACGTACCGGCAGACCAAAGAAAATCAGTGATAGAGGACGTCGAAGCCTCAGCAGAGTCGTTACATCTAATCGACGGAGTACTGCACAAGATCTCAGTGTACAGGTGGGTAAAAATGCAGAAACCTCGTTATGTACACTTACCATTCGCAGAGAACTTCATTCCATGGGTCACCTTGGTCGTGCGGCTGCTCATAAGTCGTTCATCTCCACTCGGAATGCTGCACGTCGTTTAGCATGATGTGAAGAACATTTATCGTGGACCGTAGATCAATGGAAACGGGTCCTATGGACTGATGAATCCAGATATACGGTTCATCAGTCTGATGGCCGTGTGTGGGTATGGCGATAGCCGGGGAAATGCTATTTGACACATTGTACTGTTCCTACGATGAAGTTTGGAGCTGGCGGTGTACTCGTGTGGGGGTGTTTTTCGTGGTATGGTCCTGGCCCATTGGTTACGTGGACAAACCTGTTAACCAGCACACAATTATGCCCTACCAACTATGTGGCAATCCCCTACCAACTATGTGGCAATACTGTGGACAATTATGCCCTACCAACTATGTGGCAATACTATGGAACCGAGTTTGTCGGTACCAGCAAGATAATACACCGAGACGGAAAGCAAGGACTTTTCCGGCATGGTTTGACGATAATTCCGTATCGTGTGTGGACTTCCCGGCACAGAGCCCTGATCTTAATCCCGTAGAGCACCTATGGAATGTATTAGAGCGGCGCATAAGAAGTTTGGAACCAATAGCTACTACTAAGCAACAGTTAGCGGCAGCATTATATACTGAATGGAAACGCATTCTATCGCTGTGTTCCAAAACCCTGTCGAAAGCATGTCTCAAAGGGTCAGTGCATGCGTTAAGGCCAAAGGTGGACCGACACCATACTAATGTATGTCAATAAATGCTATGTTCTGTTTGTCCTCGAGGTGTCCGGTGGTTTGGGTCAATATAGTGTGTCGTAAGAACGTGTAGACTGTATTATTCAGGATATTTTAGGCATTAAAAAGCTCTGAGCTAAATAGCCTCCCAAATGTCTCAATGCTGACAAGAAGCAAAAGAACCTGGTAATATACCAAGAACGTGTAGGCTGCATTGTTCAGGAAATTTTAGGCATTAGAAAGCTCTCAGCCAAATAGCTTCCCAAATGTCCCAATGCTGACCAGAAGCAAAGACCCTGGTGATATACAGAGAACGTGTAGGCTGCATTGTTCAGGAAATTTTAGGATTAGAAAGCTCTCAGCTTAATAGCTTCCCAAATGTCGTAATGCTGACCAGAAGCAAAGACCCTGGTGATATACCGAGAGCGTGTAGGCTTAATTCTTCAGGATAATTTAAGCATTAGAAAGCTCTTAGCCAAATAGCTTCCCAAATGTCTTAATGCTGACCAGAAGCAAAGACCCTGGTGATATACCGAGAACGTGCAGGCTGTATTGTTCAGGAGATTTTAGGCATTTGAAAGCTCTCAGCCAAATAGCTTCCCAAATGTCTCACTGCTGACCAGAAGCAAAGACCCTGGTGATATACCGAGAACGTGTAGGCTGTATTGTTCAGGATATTTTAGGCATTAGAAATCTCTCAGCCAAATAGCTTCCCAAATGTCTCAATGCTGACCAGAAGAGCGATCGAGTGATTGCTTCACAAGCCACTTTGGACCGATTTCTGTTGGATCCATATGTATGATCCAGAGACCAAAGAACAATCCAAAGAATGGAGACTTAGTGGTTCCCCGCTTCCATAGAAGTTTAAGACACAGAAGTCTTTAAGAAAGGTGTTGGCGTCTATTTTCTGTGACAAAGATGGAATTTTTCTTGTAGATTACAGGGAGAAGTGTGCAACCAGCACGGCAAACTACTACGTTGCCCTTCTCGACAAAACGAAGCAGCAACTAGTCTCCAAACTTCAAAGCCAGCTTTCGAAAGGGATCTTGTTTGTTCAAGACAATGCTTATCCTCAAAAAGTGGCCATTACGGATCAGAAATTGGCTGATCTTCACTTTGAAATTATGAAATAACCGACCTACTCACCTGATTTGATCCCTTTATATTACTATCTCTTTCCTAACTTGAAAACATTAAGCATTGAGGAGGCCACAGCAGCTGGGGAAGGGTTGATTGGTTTGCAGCACAACCGAAAGAATTTGTTTTGATGGGTTAAAAAATTTAGAACAACGAAACTATAAGTGTATGGAGCTCAGGGGAGAAGATGTAGAGTAAATAATTTGTTTTTCAACCCCGTAATTAGTTTTATCCTTTACAAAACCAAAGACTTAATAGCACCCCCTTGTATTTATTCAAAACTATTACCAAAGTACAAAAAGAAGCATAATTAAAATATGCGAAACTCTCATTTTAAAAAAAGGACTCTTACAGTAATTTTTATAGTGAGAGTTTCGTATATTTAATTATGAACAAAATTGTGTTGGTGTGAAAAAATGATGCAACCCTTTACTTGTTGTAATTAAATTAAATACTTTGAATCTGCAACACCGAGGAGCAGGATATTTTGTCTGAACATACCTCGCACTACACTTCTGGCTGCGCTAAATAAGTTTCACAACAGGCACCGGAGGTCGCGTTGTTTTGGAGTGTAGTTCTATCTGCATTCAACTGGTGTCGCGCTTGTTGCTCTCCATCAGGGATTCCTACTTTAATATAAGCTCAGTTGGTCTTATAAAATCTTCTATACTATTCGCGAAAAGAGTGGTTACTTTATAAATCTTCCTCTTACTCCCTTTAAGTATGTCGTCAAACACCAATCACAGATAATCTCCCAATATTCTTAAGTGCTCACAAAATGATTCTTCTGCGTGAGAAAATATTTTGAACAACTCAACAGCTTGAAAATTGCAAAATAGAGACTGGGTCATGTGTAGACAGAATTTTACAGCTAAAGTTGGTAAACATTTCTCACTTTTTCTTAGCTAAATTCTTTCTTTATACTTCTTAGACGTAAAATGTGAAACACAATTTTTACCACGTTTTAGTTGACCCCAGTGATACGCTGCGAAAAACCCACAGTGGTTTTTTTCGCGTAAATTAACATATGATATTTAAGTAACTTTCAGCAATATATGCAAGTCTGTCCGGAAAGTAATGAGACTCATTAAATAACAGACGTTTAATTAAAGCTATACTTACATAACATTAAAATTCCTCGAAATAACATCCTTGAACCACAATACACCGCTGCCAGCGGTTCTGCCAAACCGCGTAACTTGCCTGGAAGTAGGGAACAGGGATCGCTTTTAAAGTACTCGTCGAGGCGGTTTGCACGTTTGTAACAGTCCCAAACTGGCGTGTTTTCAGGCTGGATTTGAACCGGGGAAACAAAAAGAAATCAGCCGGGGCCAAGTCCGGGCTGTAGAGAGGTTGGGGCAGCGTCGCCACGTTGTGTTTCGCCAGAAACTCTCTCACTCTCAGGGGCGCATTATCGTGGTGAACAACCCAAGTGTTGGTTATCTCCGGGCGAACACATGCAACACTGTTCTTCAGCGGTTGAAGCACTTCCACGTAAAATGCAGCGTTGACTGTTTGTCCGAGTGGTACGAACTCCTTAAGGACAACACCTTTACAGTCAAAGAAGACAATGAGCATTGATTTCATCTTCGATTTGCACATTCGAGCCTTCTTTTGTCGAGGAGACTCGGGATTGTGTCACTCTGAGCTCTGTGATTTCGTCTCCGGATCGTACTCAAAGACCCACGTTTCATCACCTGTTATCACTTTTTCCGAAACACCAGGTTCACTCCACACACAGTCCACAAGCTCACGAGAAATTGACACACGGTTGTTCCTTTGTTCATCGGTCAAAACCTTAGGAACCAATTTGGCACAAACTTTCCGCATCTGCAATTCATGCGTGATGATTTCATGCACAATCGATTTCGCGAGTTCCATGTGCTCTGCTACCAATCTAACAATCAGACGTTGGTCAGAGTCCAAAACCACTTTCACCTTTTCCACATTGTCCGAAATGTGAGACGTTGAAGGGCGCCCTGGGCGTGTCTTATCCTCGACGCTCTATCTTCCCTCTGCGAACATTTTGTGCCACCGAAACTTGTGCTTTCTATAAAGCATCCTTCCCGTAGGCTTTCTGTATCATAGCAAGCGTCTCGGTCGCGGATTTTACAAGTTTAACACAAAACCGTACCGCGTATCGCTGTTCGACACTGTTCTGCAGTGTCGAACAGCAATACACGGGACCGTTACGCGACGCTCACACAGATGTCCTCTTCTCAAGCGATCCTCACTTTGTAAAAGCTCAGAGCAAACTGACGAGACTTCGATCGTTTACCTAACATACTCCGCCTCTCGTCACGCTCGAAGACTCCGCCCTACGGCCCTTCTGATTGGCCCAGGAAAAGTGGTCTCATTACTTTCCGAATTTTTTAAATAGAGATTTTAGAAGCTCAGAGTTTGCTACAAATACATCGGAAGCAGAAATTAACACTTACGCCTCCTGGTGACCAAGCCATTTTTTACCAAAAATTAGAAATTATATGCAAAAGATTTCCCATTCGGAAATGTACCCTCTGCAGAAAGAGTTTTTCAAATCGGAGTTTTAGAAGCAGAGATATCGGGGGAAACGCAGTTTATTATTACGTCCACTAGAAGAAAGTCTATGAATTACTTGGAAATTTTGAAATTCTATGAACAACATGTCACACCAGAAATGCTATCCAATAAAGAAGGAATTTTTCAAATCAGTCCTTTAGAAGCGGAAATATTGACCAAAACCAGATACATATCTACGCCCTCCGGCGGAGAAAACTTGCCATATTTTAAGATGAAAATATTCCGAAAATATTTATCCACATGAGTAGCATCGGTCCACGAACGAATTTTTTCAATTGAGATTTTAGAAGCTCAAACTTTGTGGCAAAAACAGGAAAAGCAGAAATTAGCACTTATGCCAGCTGGTGGCCAAACCATTCTTACCAAAAATTGGAAATTATATGCAAAAGATTTCCCATCGGGAGTTGCATCCGCTCAAGAAATATTTTTTCAAATCGGAGTTTTAGAAGTAAAGATATCGAGGGAAGCGCAATTTACTTTCATGGCCCCTAGCGGAAAATCAATGCGTAACTTGAAAAACAAAATGCTACACCTAAAACACTCTTCGACATAAATGGAATCGATAGGTAAAATAATTTTTTGAATAGGATGTTCAGAAGCAAATATAATGGAATAAAATGTATTTTGAATTCGATATCATCTGCTTTTACGCCCTCTAACGGCAAAACTGTACATCGTAAAAAAAAAACTACATAAAGTATCATCATTCGCATATTTAAAGCTTCCCAATGCATAAAGAATTGTTCAAATCGTACTAATAGTTGCAGAGATATGATGTCCACAGGCGGACGGACTGTGGAACTGATAACATAAGCACGATCTTTTTTTTTTTTTTTTTTTTTTTTTTACAGAAGACGTGCTAAAAATGGTACGGGGCGCTTTCAGAAAGACAACTACCAGTGTTGCAAAGCCTGCATTTTGTAGCCGTGATTCGAGATACATGTCCATGTATTTCGTACGGACCTTTGGCCACAAAATTCCCTACAATTCATACTCATCGAACATTTATTGGGTGCAGATCTAAGCAAGCGCCTGAGTGCGTCGCAGAACTCCCATGGAACTGGCGCATTTTACCTAACGACAATTTCTGAAGTGTAGTGGAATGTATCCCACGGCGGGTGCACGTGGTTGTTTCTGCGAAAGGTGGCTCAGGTAAATGATCATAATGTTATGTCTGATGAATGCATAACTCAGACTAAAAATGTGTCACGACGAAGTGGAAGTAATTTAACGGCCAAAAAGATCGGGAGTATGAACTATTCATTTTAATTAGACAGAATTCACCTACGCATGTTAGTGGATTTACAGAACCACGCATGCGCAAACACGCTTTACGGGAAGCCAGTCGGGACTTCTGTGACGTTTGCAAATGGTTTTATTCAGAATTCCGGGAAATCAATGGACCAAAATTTGAAATCGCCCTTAGAACTCATTAATTCATTTGCATGACGAACACTCTTCAGAAAGTCTCTTATCTAAACCCCTTATTAAGATCAGGAACGCGGGGGCGGGGGGATTACTTCTCCACTGCTGAATATCCAACTCCTGCGGTGACCTTTTGAAAACCCTTTGAAACTGGAAATTAGATCTGAAGCAACAGGTAAGAGATGGAATTAAAGCCTTTCTATAAACAGTGGAGGCATTCTTAATCGCATTTCTGTAGGCTGCAGACTGTACCTTATAATGAGAAAGATATGTGTTTACGGGGGTGAGAGAAATCCTCTCTTATTCGGTTTAGATGATGTTTTTTAAGACATACACTTCAATCGATTCTTGTGTCTGACTGTCTCTTCTGATGGGAATGAAAGCTTTATAGCGACTTTAAGCTTTTTGGTTACGAGATAATATTCATGTTGGACTTAGTATTTACTTGTCTGATATCTAGCTGGAGTAACTTACTTAAAAGGTAAAAATCTCAAAGTCTTGAACTGATTTCATGAACAAAATATTTTAATCGGGGTATTTTCCTTGCTTTTGGGGATTTTCTTACAAATCTGCACTCTTTGCAAACAAAATGAAATATTAATAAATAAAATGAAATAAAATAAGATAAAAAAGGAATGGCAACACAACAGGTCGTAAAATGCCGTTAGTCAGTAAGGGTATTAGGGAAAACTACCAAGAGTGTCCGGCTATCGTAGAAAATGGCTCTCCAGACCGTCAATCTCTTTGTACGAGCCGTGTCGGGACTCCCGGGACTCACCTCTCCTCTCTTTACTGGCTTGGCCATCGTTTTTGTGACGTCACGCTAAGCGACGGAGTTGTGCACCGAGAAGATTGCAGCACTATATGTTTCTGGGCATTCAATCGTACTTAATGCTTGAAGGAACAGCTTAATAAAGTATATATTTTAGTTTTCTGCAAATTATTGTGTGACACAGCAGTTCTACCGAAATTTGAAAAAAAAAAAAAAAATAACAGAAAAGAAAAGAAAGAAAGAAGGAAAATTGCGTTTTGTTTTACGTCTCTCATGAATTACGCTTTCTCGCTGTTTCTGTTCTGTACGAGTAAACACGGCTATACCAAAATATTGTGTAAATGCAGTTTTAAACAGACGCAGAAAATAACTGAAACGCAATCTGTTAGTACGTTGACGTACTGTTACATTGCAATTTGCGTCTATAGAAGAAAAACTGGCGAAAAAGTAATAAAATAGCATCCAAAATTGCGTTTTTGGACCCTAATTTTTTCTGATCAAATAACAATGCTTTCATCCAAAAAAATAATAAATTTGAAGAGGCAAACTGTTCCAAAATGAATGTTCCCAAATTAATATTCTGCGAATATGAAAAGGTAATTCACAAAGAAGAAAAAGTATGATAATGATGCACTAGATTAATGTTGCAGTACATACAGAAATTAATAAAAATTGGGGAAGGCCAACTATATACTAAATTATTACTGAGAACTTATTTGGGAAAGAAAGTTGCAAAAAAAAAAATGAAAGATAAAATGCTAATAATGCTACTACAGTCTATATTTTAGTGTGATTTTAACAACTTAGCCTCTCCCCCTTCCCTAGTTTATTTTGAAATTGAGGGACTTAGAGACATAATCTTACTATTTATCTGCAAAATGTTGCAGGGCATACAGATATAAATAAAAACGTTTTGCGGCTGCCAATAGACTAAATTGATACGGAGAATGTGTATCTCTCAGCACAATGTATACAGAAATAAATAAATGAAAAATAAACTTACCTTGTACTGATTTGCCTGCCCCCCCCCCTGGTCACGAACATGTGTTAGAACATGCATACTTGTAATTTCTCCCGCACATGAAATAAAGATTGAAAATATATAAAAACGAAAATTGAAATATATTTATTTGCATGGGGTGGTTAAACTGGTGTTAGGATTTAGCTCCCCTCTAATGATGATTATCAAATGTCTTTGCCAAATTTTCGAAATCGATAATCCCATTGTTAGTGAGGCACACAGGAAGAACAGATTCATTAAGTAGCTACTACAAACATAGCATATCTTCTTTTCTCTGACTTGCTATACACTGAGTGGCCACTTTATTATGACCACCCCCTCAGTACTTCGTTGGGCCACCTTTTGCCTTTAATAATGCGTCGATTCTTCGTGGCATGAATCACGAGATGTTGATAGGTGGTTTGTGGAATCTGAGACCATGCTTGATGAATAGCACTTTTACAGCAGTGTGAGATTGCAGGGTTGTGGATCCAGCTGTCTGATGGCTCGTTCAACTTCATCCCACAAATTCTCAATGGGGTTGAGATCTGGAGAATCTGGGGGCCACCTAAGCAAAGTAAACTCACCGGCACGTTCCTGAAACCAATGCTGTACAATACGAGCACTCTGGCAGGGCGCATTATTTTGTTGAAGGTAGCCATCGCCATTGGGATAAACCATCCACATGACAGGATGCACTTGGTCCGCAACGATGTTTAGATATGATATACCAGTCAGACGTTGATCAATACGAATTAAAGGGCCGAAAGCATGCCAGGTAAACATTCCCCAAACCATAACGTTGCCTCCACCAGCTTGAAAGGTTGTAGGAATGCATTTGGGGTTCATGCTTTCGTGTCGTTTCCGCCAAATTCTCACTCGGCCATCGGCTTGGTGAAACTGAAAACGTGATTCATCGGACCACATAATTTGTTTCTAATTATCGACTGTCCAATGCTTGTGCTCCTGTGGGAACTAGAGACCTTTTCTCTTGTTAACTGCAGACAGCAAAGGTGTTCGAACAGGCCTTCGGCTGCTATATCCCATCCGATGCAGTGTACGGCGAACAGTACGTGCAGAGATCATTTGAGGATCCTTGATAAAGATGGTCTGTAATTTCCTGCACTGTTGCCTTTCTCTGGTTTGTTACTAGTCTGGACACTCTCCGTTCCGCACGAGCAGTCACTAGTCGATGACGACCACACGTTGCACGTAGTGACCCAGGTTTTTAGCTGACAGTCTAGTCTTTAAATACTTTAACAACAGCTGCTCTGGAACATTTCACAAATGCGCCGGTTTCGGTGATACTCGCTCCATAGCCGCGAGCTCCTACAATCATCCCACGCTGAAAGTCCGTCAAATCGCATTTTTTACCCATCTCGTCACCCAAAAATCACTTCTACTACTGTCGCAAGCACTAAGCTTTTTCTTTTTATACTAGCCTCGCACTCTGGCGGCAACAGCGTGCAGATATAGCTCATTTGCTTAAAACTGTCAGGTGGTCATAATAAAGTTGCCACTCAGTGTATAAGCAGTCATTTTTCAACTTGGTGAGTAGTTATTTAAAAATATCTTTAAAAATACAGAAGCGCACTTTAGGCGCAGTTCAAATTTGGTTTGATTACATTTTTAACATTTTCCGTTTGCCACATTAAAAAAAAAACTTCTTTGCCGCTAATTTTTTTAACACAAATTTTACATTTTGTGTATGGAGTAACTGCTCACAATCATTAGTCAAAAGGAATTTAAATAATTTGAAGCAAATGATCAATATTTTCATAATGTCTTCAGTTACCTATGGGCGGTGCCCGTCGCTTAACGTGACGTCACAAGCAAGTACTTAATCTGGTGGCCAGGCCCGTAAGCATAGAGAGGAGGAGTCCCGGGGGCCCCGGCCGTGTGCGGTTCGACGTTAAAGACAGGATCCAGCACTACCTGGCCGTGACCTTCGGAAAGAGAAGGCCATCGCACAGGTTTGTGACGTCACTGGCGGCGGATCGTGGCCGCCCATGCTAGAGACAGACTGGGCGCATCGGAGCATATTTCTGATGGTCACGATCTTTGTTTTCGAATTTCGGTATTACAATGAAAAATTTCATCACAAATGTAACATATCGCTGCAAATGCGTTATGCATTTACGATGTTGTAGCTCCCGTTTTTTAAATATGAAAATCAATTTGCGGATTCTGTATGTTGTTTTGGTTGTTGTTGTCAATCAATAACTTTAGTAACAGGAATGAACGGTCGTGGAAGAATGTTTTGGAATCGGACCACCGGGAATCCCAATCGTTGTGTTAGTATTTCGGTATTACAGTGAAAAATCGCATCACAAATGTGACATGTCACTGCAAATGTAAAGATATTATTTTTATTAAAAGAACGAGAAATTAAATTACTACGCGGTTGTTGCTCCCGTTTTTTAAATCTGAAAATCCATTTACGGATTCTGTATGTTTTTCTTTCTTTTTTTCCGGCCAATAACTTTAGTAATAGGAATGAACGATCGTGGGAGAATGTTTTCAAAGGCTACGTCATTGTCGGTTTTAGCTGTTATAAAAAAGTGATGTTCAATGCTTTTACAAGAAATGAAGATTTATCGATTGATGGAGAAAAGCTGGAGATAACAGACACGTACGTTTATTTTAGACAGCAGATATCAAGTGAGGGTCACATTGATGAAGACATTAATCGGCGTACAAAACTTGCCTGGAGAGCTTTTGGACGAAACAGTATAATTTTCAAGAGCAATATGCCATTATGTCTTAAAAGAAAAGTATTTGATCAATGCATCCTTCCAGTGCTTACGTATGGTGCAGAGACGTGGACCTTAACTAAAAGAGACATACAAAGGCTGCAGACAACTCAAAGAAGCATGGAGAGGTGCATGCTTGGTGTAACCAGGAGAAATAAGAAGAGGAACTCTTGGATCCGAAAAATGACAAGAGTGGAAGACATCGTGATCAGAGTTAAATCCCTGAAATGGCAATGGGCTGGACATAATGCCAGAAGGACAGACCATCGATGGACAGCCGAAATTTTAGATTGGATTCCAAGTGACAGGAAAAGACCCAGAAAAATACCACATGGGAGATGGGTGGATGAAATTCGAAAGTATGCGGGAGTGACATGGAGGAGACTAGCACAAGACAGACCGTTGTGGAGGAAACTTGGGGAGACCTTCGTCCAGCAATGGATTGATAATGGTTAACAATGATGATGATAATGATATTATTCCTCCAGAAGATGAATATGAAAAAGAAGTGTTCACTGTTACCATAATGGGCAGTGTGTATGTAGAAATTTATTTCGCTTTTAAAGTAGACTTCAACAATATCCATTTGCTAAAATGTTTTTTTCCAAATACTTGAACAAATTAATTAACTAAGGTCTTGTATTTCAATTCGATTAAAAAAATGTTCTATATATATACCTTACTATGTGGTGTAACTCTGAAGTTATCCCTTTTAATAGCACGAACACAAATCTTGGTCTTTTGGAAATCCATACACACGAACTTTGGGTCCTGTTTTATAATTTTCACGGCAGTCGCGAACACAACACGGTTGTGGCATAATCAAATACCTATCTCATTCAATTACCCGTATATAAAAACTGTAATTAAAATGTAAGTTGAAGCAAACCACAGGAAAGGACCACTATTAATTTCGCGCAAACATGGACAACCATAAAAATCACAAGACACGCGGTTAGGCGTCGCGTGGTAAGGCAGACACAGACTGTTTGATCAGTAGATCCACGAGGTGTGACGTCACTGAAAATGACGTCAGGACTTGATAGGCCTTCAAGATCTCGGAGGTAACGACCCGGCTCGTCTCCAGACACGTATGCACAGGTCATGGGTGCCAAGAGTAAACCGTGACTCATTACTGTCGACAACATGACGCCATTGGACACTATCTTACGTTGATCGCGCCGACACCGCTGCACCCTGTGCCGGCGACGCTCGCTGGATAGCAGTAGGCGGCGGAGTGACCTCCTCGAATGTAGTTCCCGTGCCACAAGTCACCTGACAACGGTCCGGATGGCCACTTCCGTACCTGTAGACGAAGCAACGTGGCTACGGATGGCTAAGAGAGACGAATTTGTTTCTGTTTGTGCAGATCCCACAATCGCTCTATCGTTGCACTCGGCCGTCCACTGCCGGAGAGATGCTGGGTTGTTCTCACTTCGACCCATTGGCGCCAACGTCGTCCGGTTGCCGCGTCGTTCCGACCCGAATTCCTGGCAATACGGCGACTTGACCGCTCGGCTGAATTATACGTTCTCTCTCAAATTCGCTCAACTTCTCCTAGTGTGCACGGATCCGACCTCGAGGCATCCTCGCAGTTTGTGGTAATTAACGCGACCGCACTCCGCTGTCACAGTTGTCCCTGCTTGCGGGCTTTCCTCTTGATATACCCTCCTTGATGCCCGGTTCTCATTCGCTCTTGCTGTCCATTATTTAGTCATTGGTACGTACTTATTTTTTAATCATTTGCATCTTCGGCCCTGAGGTATTTGTACCCGGAGTTTCATCAGGACCGAACGACTTTCTCAGGGTGCTTCGTTTTCCTTTTTCGGGGGTGGGGGGGGAGAGGAAAGTGTGTGTATCTGTATCTCCACTGCTTTCATGGGTCTGAGTAAATATTCTCGAAAACACAAATGCAACGACATATATTTTTTTACTTTAAAAAAAGATCTATGCATATGAACAGTTTTAAAATTATTTTTTATAATATTCAATTTTCTTTGTCTCGCATGCCAAAGCAAGCACAAGGTTTGCTTGAAGGAACTTTAGAATCCAGCTCGGTACTGGGGTAACGAGATTAAAACTATTTGCTATTCACCCTAATGGCGTTTGCCAGCGTTAAGCCCGAAATGGTTAAAAAGATCTGTGCATATGAACAGTTTTAAAATTATTTTTTACAATATTCAATTTTCTTTGTCTCGCATGCCAAAGCAAGCACAAGGTTTGCTTGCAGGAACTTTAGAATCCAGCTCGGTACAGGGGTAACGAGATTAAAACTATTTGCTATTCACCCTAATGGCGTTTGCCAGCGTTAAGCCTGAAATGGTTAAAAAGATCTGTGCATATGAACAGTTTTAAAATTATTTTTTACAATATTCAATTTTCTTTGTCTCGCATGTCAAAGCAAGCACAAGGTTTGCTTGCAGGAACTTTAGAATCCAGCTCGGTACTGGGGTAACGAGATTAAAACTATTTGCTATTCACCCTAATGGCGTTTGCCAGCGTTAAGCCCGAAATGGTTAAAGAGTATGAGGATTTGTAAGACGTTCTGTGAAACTTTGTCCCCTGCCATTGTAATGTTAAGGTATTGCTTCGCATATTAAAAAAAAACACCAGGCAAATGTCGTGCTAACTATATTGAAATGACCTAAAAATAATCTGTCTTATGCACGATCTAACAAACTTGTCAAACATCCAAAAGTCGTGACTACAAGACCACGTTGCACTTTAATCACTATGTTTCAAAATTACAGGTTAAAAACTTTAAAAAAGAAAGCATTAAAATTCGAGATCTTTTCAAGGCATTGGGCCTTCATCCTCAGCTATTGAACCCATGTGGCGTTTAGCAAACATACATTGAGTTATATGACGACATCCATTACATCCGCGCATGCCCAATGTGTTGCAGCTTACTCCATTAGGTTAGCGCTCAGCATTAAGTTATGTGCAAGGGGGGGGGGGCAAAGATAAATAATTTGGTGCCATACAATTAGTAACATAGGTTAGTGATACAAATTTTTAAAGTAAAGATAACCAACATTGAGGAAGTTTGCATGGTGCTTCATCATTACAACATACAATATGCAATATATAAAATGCAATACATGTAGGAGCATTAATGAGGCGATATGCCGCCCCGGTGGCGACGTCGTCCAAGCGCTGGCTTATGATCATTCGTCCGGAAGGGTTCCGGATTCGAATCCCGGTAAGGCATGGATGTTGTGTTTGTCTTACGGCACTGGCTTTCTCTCTTCCCTGGAACCAGTGGCTTTAAATTAGGGACGGGCGACTAATTGAGTTGCTCACGTTGGTCGTTAAACCTCCAATCAAAAAAAAAAAAAGATGCAATATAAGTACGATCATTCGACGTTCATCCGCACTGGACTAATATACTGAAAACAGCATGTAACAAGTTAGTAAAATCATGCAATGCATTGATTATGATATGCTTTCCAACATACCAGAAATTATTACTCAAGTTATGTGGATAATGGCTGTCGAATAAATCTCGCTCCTGTGTCCTGACCTTTGACCCCATTTCGATGATATTCAACAGAACCAGTTCAATATACCTCCGGAACAACATGATAAAGTTTTGTCGCAATCCAAGCATTTCAAGTAAGTTATGATGCACAATGACAATGGACTGAATCCCACTTCAGTGTCCTGACCTTTGACCCCATTTCGCCCATTTTCAATAGGGTTCGTCCCCAGTGGCTCCCTACCACATACTAAAATTCCATCGAAATCGAACCATATTTACGCATGTTATGACGCATAAAGGCAATGGAATGGATCCCACTTTTATGTCCTGACCTTCGACCCCATTTCGCCCATTTTCAATAGGGCTCGTGTCCAGGAGGTTCCCTACCACATACTAAGATTTCATAGAAATCGAACCATTTTTACGCAAGTTATGATGCATAAGGCAATGGAATGGATCCAGCTCCTATGTCCTGACCTTGGACCCTATTTCACCCATTTTCAATAGGGTTTGTCCGCAGGTGGTTCCCTATCGCATACTAGAATTTTATTGAAATCGAACTGTTTTTAAGCATGTTATGACGCATAAGAGCAATGGAATGGATCCCGCTCCTATGTCCTGACCTTTCTTCCTGCTTCGCCCATTTTCAATAGGGTTCGTCCCCAGATGGTCCCCTACCACATATTAATATTTCGTCGAAATCAAACCATTTTCACGTGAGTTATCGTGCGGACTGGCGGACAGACGCACGGACAAAACTGGAGTAGTTACGCTTCTTCAACCTACGGTTGGAAAGCGTAAAAAAGCATGAATTGAGCTTTGGGACAAAAACATATAATACATTCTCTCAAATTTAGAAAGGATCACGATCAAGTGCATCATGATCAAAAGCATGGAGTATGTGTTATTCCTTTAAGATCTTTAACTCCGGACCTAAACGATAAACTTTATATAGGATCTACAATGCGTACCGTTCATATAAGAAGGACTGAACCTACACTGGTGTGCAAAAATTAAGGACGAAGAGGAGAAATTAGCATAACAGCGGAACGAGCAGGCAGAAAGGACTGAAAGACCACTCAGGCGATACGGTAGAGTATGCGCATATATGCAGCTTGACGTAGGGGGGGGGAGGGTCGGAAGGGTATAAAGCACACGGGCGGTGTACGCTCAGCAATTCGGTGAAAGCTATTGCACGGTATACATCGGTTTGAACGACGTCGAGTTGCTACTACCGTGTGACATGGCCAACAGGCAATCCAGTAGACGACATCTGGATGACTTTACCCGAGGCCGCGTCATTGGGAAGTTGGAAGAAGGTCGAAGTGTGACTAGTGTGATTGAGGAGTTCAGGATCGCTCACAGCATCGTTTCACGAATTTGGAGAGCATTTCAAAAGACAGGAACAGCTGTCCGAGAGTTTAGCAGTGGTCCTCCACGAGCAACCACGGCGGTGGATGACCGGTATATTGTCCTACAGGCAAGAAGAGACAGACGGCAGACAGCGGGAGAAATCGCAAGGCACATGCAATAGACAACTGGACGTCCGTTATCGCGTTTTACCGTAGCCAGGAGGCTGCACAAAGGTGATCTATTTGCACGACGACCAGTACGGTGTGTGCCATTAACGCCTGCTCATCGGAGACGGCGGTTTCTGTGGTGCCACGAACACAAGAACTGGACACATCAGCAATGGGTTCGAGTTCTCTTTACATCAGCAATGGGTTCGAGTTCTCTTTACATCAGCAATGGGTTCGAGGACACATCAGCAATGGGTTCGAGTTCTCGCGGGCGACACATGCTGCGAATATCAGACCAATCGGATGCTTCCTTCTTGGTTTTGCATTTTAGGTGGCCAGCAATGTATATTGCATCTTGTATGTTGTAATGATGAAGCACCATGCGATCTTCCTCAATCTTGGTTACGTTTACTGAAAAAATGTATCACTGACATATGTTACTAATTGTATGATACCAATTAATTTATCTTTACCTCCCCCCACAACTTAATGCTGAGCGCTAACCTAATGGAGCCCACTGCAACACATTGGGCATGCGCGGATGTAATAGATGTCGTCATTTTCGAAAAAGTTATGTAACTCAATGGATGTTTGCTAAACGCCGCATGTGTTCAATATCTGATGATGAAGGCCTTCGAAAGATCTCGAATTTTAATGTCATCTTTTATAAAGTTTTTAACCTGTCATTTTTAAACATAGTGATTAAAGTGTAACGTGGACTTGGAGTCACGACTGTTTGAATATTTGACAAGATTGTTAGATCGTGCATAAGACAGATTATATTTATTTGTGAAAGACGAACTAGATGTATAAAGAGGACTACATGGGCCTTTCTTGGTGTTAGCGGAGTTGCTCAAGCCCGTGTTTTTAAGCCCCGGCCCGTCTCAGATGTTAGACTTTCGGGCCGTTCCGGCCCTCCCGTTTCAACTATTATAAACTCTCGGGCTGGCCCGTTTCAGATATTAGACTCTCTGCCCTGTCCGTTCCAAATATTAGACTCTAGGCCCTGCCCATTTCAGATATTATACTCTCGGGCCGGCCTATTTCAGATACTAGACTCTCAACACGGCCTGGTCCTGCTCGTTACAAATATTAAAACCTCGGTCCGGTTCTTTCAGATATTAGACTTTCGAGCCGGCCTAAACTCTCGACGTGGCATGTGATGTGCGAATTTGGTATCCTTTTGTCTTTTTATCGTATTTTATTAAATTGTGAAAATTAAATAATGAAATTAGATATTATTGAAAATATTTAATTAAATTCAAGCCTAAAAATATTTATTAAATTTTGGCAATTATCCAAGTATATAACTTCAAGAGAGAGACAGAGAGAGAGAGAAAAGACTGAGCACGTTCAAAATACATTTTCAAAGTACAGGCTGTTCTTTTAAATGCTTCCAACCCCGAGTCTAAACACCTGTTAATTCATAAAAGGTAAAGTTTTAATGAAATTAAACAATTTAATCTTTTATAAAACATCTGAATAAACAAAAGTACATTAACGTACCTTTTTACAGCAGAAAACATTTCTTCTTATGCAGTATATCAACAGAATATTTGGGCGAGGAACTTGTAGGAGCAAAACCGCATTTATGACTCTTAATGATAAGAAAAGGAAACTCATTTATGTCTCTAAAGACGTTCCAGATTTTGAATTGCCATAGCTTAAACAATTCCTGCACTTAATGTACTGCACAAAGTTTTTCAGCTGAACGTTGTCTCTAAATGATAAGAAAAAGAAACGCATTTATGCCTCTTAATGATAAGAAAAAGAAACGCATTTATGTCTCTTAAGATATTCCAGATTTTGATTTGTCGTAGCTTACACAATTCTTGCACTTAATGTATTGCAAAACGTTTTTCAGCTGAAGGTGCCAAGCTGTTTAAAATGTTCCCAAATATCACTTTTCCCGCTTACATTATCTATCAGGATGTATTCTCCTGTGGCAATTTTTTTCGCACAATTCTTTCGATTTCCTAAATTCCATGGTAAAAGAAGATACATTTGCAACAATGAGTACATGAAGACATCGACAGAGGTATGCTGCCAATACGTTATCCCAGATAAATGCGGCAGAACTGTAATAAAATGTCCCTTTCTCCGAACTTGCAAGCCGTAACACTACAAAAGGCCGTCTCTATAAGGGATTGGAGATAGGAGGAACAATCGATGTCGTCCCAGTTTCTCGTGCAAACACGCACACACACTCCATCCCACTGCACAGCAAACCTCACCCCATCTTTCCACCTCACACAACACGCACATTCGCTCGGGGTCAAATTCCTTCTTGTCAACAAATCCCAAAGTTGTTTACCATCTTAATACCAACAGATTGCTAAAAACACTGGGAGTTCCTCTCCTTGCTTTTGTGATTACGCCCTGGGCAATGTCATGCAAGTAAGTAAAGTTCTAACGTACCAGGAGATGTGACGTACCTGCCAGAAGGACGCACACGACATAAAGGCAGATAGGAATCAGAATAAAACGTCCGCGTAGCTCAATTTGGTAGAGCAACTTATTCCGGAATGAGGGGACCCGAGTTCGAATCCTGCCGCGGATAAAAATGACGGAGAAATTCACTTCGTTATAAAGCCAGAAAAACAGTTAAACGGACCAGGAAATTGGGAAACACGACTTTTTTAATTTTTTCGCTACCATTACGATAAAAAAATGGATCGACTTGACCCGATCCGGATCAACCCGGCCGAAGGTGTCTGGGTAAAAAGTGCACGCCGGGCTGGGCCTACCCGGCCCGGGCAAAGCTCTAGTTGTGTGCCTTATCGGGTGGTTATTTGGCCACTACAGCATTACACGGCTTCCAAGCAAATGCGGAGTTGCGTTGGGACAAAGAATAGGTTTCGCAATGAAAGGGTCTGGCTCCTTAGCCGCGGGGCATTCGGGAATCGGCAATTAATGTTCGGTATTGAGTTTGGCTGGAAGCCGACTAAGCTCCGAAGAAGTGACGGACGGTTGCCATGGCTGCCGGAAGGCGTGTTTTCTCCAGTGGGGGAACCCAGCGTTGTGGACTCGAATAAAGAGAGTTTTCACGGAAATTTTCTCGGTTCGTGGAAGGTGAAATTTTGCGAGCCGCCCCGGTGGCGCAGTGGTCTAAGCGATGGCCTCTGATCATTCGTCCGAACTGGGTTCGGGTTCGAGTCCCAGTGAGGCATGGATGTTGTGTTTGTCTTACGGCACTGGCTCTCTCCCTTCCCTGGTACCAGTGACCCTAAATTAGGGACGGGCGACTGCTTTTAGCCCATTGAGTTGCTCACGGTGGTCGTTAAACCTAAATTTTGCGAGATAGCAGCTATGATAAACGCTAACGAGAACGAGTAGTTGCCCCAGATATTAATTATTTCAGGTTATAATAATAAAATATGTTGTTGTCTCACGTGTAGTACCTCTGATTATTATTTTGCATGAACTCTTACGAATCACCTAGCCACCAGATAATTATCATAGGGGAGTTGACTTGAGTCCCTATTACCCTCAAAAAGAACCCAAACAAAGGCGTTTGGCAGTGCATTACGCATATTTGTCGCATTTTGAGTAAGAACTTCTCAGCGTCCTACTCCGTTACTTCGGTAATATTGTTCTTAATTAATCATTTAAGACTATGTGTGAAGAAAAATCAGCTTTCCTAAGCCATTATATCACGTGAATAAGAATAACCTTGAAACTTTCCGTAGCATTGATGCTCTGCATATTTAAAACACAAATATCTTTTAATTTGGTAATGATTTGTTTGAACGGCCAGTGAGTAAAGATGCAATTTACTGAAACTTCAGCTGCTTTATTTTATTAAAAACATGTCAGTTTGACAGATGGAAACGGGTCACGAGTCAAAGGGTCGAGAATTTCTTGCGGGTCAAATGGGTCAGGTCAAGGTGTTCCTCACCCGATTTCGAACAGGTTTATTTCCGTTTCATTTTGGAAAAGAAAACAAAATACATATTTCAAAGAAAAATGCGCACAGTGGAATTTTGTGCTCGATACTGGTGCCCGCGAAGCAAAAAATGATTTGTCACCGAAAACTAATGTTCTCTCTATCTTAGAGCAAGGAGCATCTCTACCGCACGACCATACGGCACCGACGTTAAGCACATCGACACCATATTGTAAAACGATACTTCCTTTGCGTTTATTTTCTGTACGATTATCCGGAGCAAAGTACAGGAAAACGCCTGTCTTCTGCTTCTCTGTTGATTCACTCTCACACACTCCACGTGTCACATTGTACGACTCAGAGTTATGTCCCACTTCGCATCTTTCGCATTGAGCATTCAGAGGTTTTCATTTGAGAGCTAATATCCCGTTCCCATGGCATTTTGTGTCGGAATTAAAGCCTTATTAGTTAATATGGATGAATTTAATATTAAGGAGACTGTAAAAGGCAAGGGGTTTCTGAGTAGCAATGATGAAATTAACATCCGCATTTCAAAAACTTTCAACTTATCACAATCTTGTAGAAATTGGTGTTGCTCTGAAACATATTCTGAAGCTTTTTATGTTATCAACAAAACAGCAAAAACTGAAGTTAAACATACAACAAGTTACTTAATTAAATATTTTTGAATGTAGCGCCATCAGAAGTAAGTGGAACAACCTTAACATTGCTGGGGCGTAACTTTTGGACTCTCGCTGTGTTTGAAAACATGTGTAAAACAGTTTCGTTATGTCTTGCAAATGAAGGACGACAGTTTCAACACTTCCTGTAAGTAACTAAGTAAATCATTCATTCCTGTAATACAATTGTTAATTTCCATATAGCCTACGATAACCACTGCGAAGGGACTTTTTGAACTCACGGTGTATGTACGTATATGCACTCACGGACAATGAAATTTGCGCACCTAGAAGAAAACATGCTACAACCGCGAAACTTTGCGAATAGCTCGAGTGCATGCTGGTATGCAAATGATCTACGTTTGGTGTAAGTACGCCTGACCGCCCACTCTGTGGTGGCGTTGCAAACACGAACCGGCAGCTTTATAAACCGGCGTATAGTCGATGCCCCATAAGAGCGGAAAGCACCTGTCGACGCAAGCAAAAGTAGAGTGACAAGAATGCCGGGAAGACTCCATAGTCGTCTATTTACCCAACTTACGGACTTTGAGAGCGAACTGATCATCGTGCTGAAAACCGCACGGTGGCTGGCGCGCCGTATATCCCGTCACGTAGATCGTTCTGACCGTATGGTCCGACTGTGTTGGGAGCAGTGGACACGTGACGGCACTGCTACATGGCGGAGCGGTTCCGGGCGGACCAGGACGACCACCGGAAGAGATGATCGACGGATCATGCACCAGGCACTAACGGATAGCACGGGAAACCGGTCCACTATACAGGCAGATGAAGCAACTCCTGTGTGTCCACGAACCGTTTCCCGACGCCTCGAGGGAGCGATTCTACGATATCAGCGCCCCTTACGTGTGCTGCCATTAACACCGGAACATCGCCGGCTCCGTGTACCGTGGTACCAGGTCACAGCGACGTGTAATATTTAGCGATGAGTGCCGTTTCGTTTTGAGAACCGTTCGGGTGTGTGGAGGTCCCCGGGTCAACGGCACACTCCCAACCTCGATATCGAGCTCCACACCTCACCCACTGCGGGCATTATGGTCTGGGGAACCATTGCCTACGATAGCCAATTAGCTGCAGTAGTGGTACGTGGATCATTGACGAGATAGAGGTATGTGGATAAGATCCTACGGCCCCATGTGTTCCCATTCCTTGTCGGGATTTCAGGCCCGCTCTACCAGCAGGATAATGCCCGCCCGCACACAGCTAGTGTTGTCCAGGACTGCCTACGTCATGTCGTGTCCAGACATTTCCATGACCTGCCCACTCCCCGGATATGCCCCATATCAAAAATGTGTGGAACGAGATCAAATGCCAGCTGCCGCCGTGCCGTACTATCCGAGATTTGGAGCACACCGTCCAACACGTGTGGGCCAGTCTGCCACAGGACAACATCAGGCGTTTGTTCGTCTTAATGCCGGACAGTATTGCTGCATGTATCGCCGCAAGAGGCAGTGCTACGCGGTATTGAAGATAACCGGGCTGCGTGCCACAGGTCCCTCTGTAATTGTCCTGCAGCTCTGTTTTTGCCATCATGTGCATCATTCATCTGCATCAATACGTCCATAAAATTTCAATTCAAACCGATGATTCCTTCTCTGTGCACAGAGTTGATTGTCCGTGAGTGTATATATGCACGGTCGAGTCATATTATTATGACCACCACACGGCTATTATATCTAGAATAACCGCCGTGTGCAGCGCGGACAGCAGCTAAACGAGTTGGGAGGGACTCAATGGGGTGCTGGAAGGATTTCGCAAGTGTGTTGAGCCATGCTGACTCCAATGCATCTGACAGCTGCTGAAGGGCGAGTGATGGAGGATCCGTAGAGCGAACAACATGATCGAAGTAGTCCCACAGATGCTCAATTGGAGTTTAGTCTGGGGAATTAGGCGGGCCAGGGAGGTACTTAGATGTTTTCCTCGTGATTTTCCAACGAATCTCGGACATTTCTAGCTTTTTGATACGTCTCAGTGTTGTGCTGGAAGATCCCATTAGCCCCAGAAAAGACAATCAGCATGTATGGGTGTACGTGGTCGGCAATGATGAATTTGTAGCAAATTCGGTCCTTCAGTGCATTCCTCAGGTATGAATGGACCCAGAGAATGCCACGGAAACATTCCCCTGACCATAACTTTGCCTCCACCAGCTTGTGTTATTCCAACAATGGTTGAAGAGTGTTAGTTCTCCAATGTTTCTCGCCTTATACGCCAACGTCCATCCGTTCGATGAAGCAGAAAACTTGACTCATCGGAGAAGGGAATCGTTTGCTAATCAGCGGAGGTCCAATTCCGATATTACTGTGCATTTGTAAGCCTTTTCTGCCGATGCACCTTCGTTAGCATAGGTGCAGTGACCATCCGTCTGCATAGGAGACTCATATGCAGCAGTGTTCGCTGAACTGTCATTTTAGACACACTTCCGGTAGCCCCCTGTTTCATTCGGCCCGTGAGTTGCTGCGCTGTAGCGTATCGGTCTGCCCTCATGCACCTTCGAGGAGCATTGAGCATCTATGGGACCAGCTCAATCGTGTTGATTGCACTATAGACCCTCTACCACTCACCCTCCAGTAGCTGTCACATGTATTGCAGTCAGCATGGCGCCACATACCTGTGAACACCTTCCATCATCTTATTGAGTCACTCCCAGCCCGTCTAACTGCTGTCCGCAGTGCACACGGCGGTTTCTCTGGATATTAGCTGGTGATCCTAATAATGTTACTCGACCGTGTATTAACATCCGCACTCCAGCATACCTGCAAACAATCGTTATTTACAGAAAATTCAATATTTTGCGAGAGGTTTTGGCACTTATGGCTGTATCCAGTCTTCACGTTCACTTTATTACAATTTTATTCGGTTTCATTTTCTTTATCTTTTCTTAAGGATCTGAAATTTAAACTCATGGAAAATTTATTTTATAGTCGCTGCTGTGCCATATTCATTCTGTACTCCTGCTGTGTTTGTTTTATCCAAGAATTGTTTTAAAATGTTATCGTATCAAATGACAGTTTACACTATCGCGCACAAATGTTGTTGCAAATCAAACAACTTTTTAAGGGACGGAACAGCATTTTGCTGAAAGTGATGATTTATCAAGATTTTTCTGTAAGGTTTTCGGAATGAATGTTTAGAAATTTTACAGTAAAAGAAAAAAATCAAAAGCGAAATAAAATCTCCGACATTAAGAGCTCTTCTTATAAATTTTTCATGAAAAGATTTTTCATTTGACTTGAACCCCTCCTTCGACGCCTCCATTTATGTGATTTATTGTGCTTTCGCGGCATAGTTAGAAAAATTGAAATCTTTTGTTACATTACCGCCATACGGGTTCTTTATTCGTATTTGATGCTACATCGAAGTCCATGTTTTCAGGGAAAGAAAAAACAAGAGAGTAAAACATGTCTCGCTTTCGTCTTTTTCGCTTCCTGTTCCTTTTCCCGTAAAAACAGTTTAGATAAATCTCTCTGCAACAAGTTAATCTCTTCTCCGCACCATTTTCAAAGAGAGTCTTTCTGAGATTCCTAAAGTCTGGCTGCTTCATTATGTAAGTCTAACGGTCCAGCACGGAAAATTCTAGCTCTGCGCATTACAAAATCGATCTTATTTAAATTAGGATTCAGAATCACCTCTTTGATTTATGGAATGATTTGAATAACAAGACGAACATGAGGCTCTGTGTAGGTTTACGTTTTAATTTCAGCGATCTCGAGAAAGCTGGACGTTTCGGAATTCGAAAAGACTTATCAGGGTTCAACATCACATTTTGATAAATACGAGTTCTGAGCTGAAAATGCAACGCGTATGTCACCTTGTGTGTTGATTCTTTCCGTTACAGATTGATCTTACAAAGTGGTCATTCCCAAAGAGAAATGCGTTCTAGTCAAGATGAGATCATTTACATTTGAATCTTTCCATAATGTTGTACTGTTAGAGTTTCCCGAAGGAATTAAATCTTTCCCTTGAAACATATTTTTTACTGCATAAGTTAAACAATGATTTGACACCATCATATAAATCAACACCGAATTTTTTCGAAGCCTTAGCACAGATACCTTAAATTGCACTTTGTAAGTATAATTACTGGACTGAAGCAGGCTTTTGAAGGCCATAATTTACTTTCTTCACCTAGTCTTTTATTTTTAGGTGGCGGAGCAAAAGAGACCCAAAGTCCTCTCGCTGTACCAAAAGTGTCTGAAAGATACGTTTATTCCGAAAAAGAAACTAGCTGTTTGTTATCTACTTTTCCATACTTCGAAGAGGTACACGTGCGCTCAAATTGCGGATCTCTATCACACTTCAGACGCCAGTAATGGAAGCGTTTTTATACGCGTAAGCTTGTAATTTATTGATTGCCGTTTCACCTTATGACTTGCAGGCCAGTCTTCTGACAGTGATTTTTGAAGCAAAACACAAAATTTTATGTTTGCACGTTTTCCACTTGCGAATATTTTTAACTGGGACATTGCTAAAACGCAAGCTAAACAAAGAAACTATTGATGCCCCGTGTATAGATAGGAAGTGGGATAACGTCAAGTGTGCTACCACCCTCTTAATACGAATAATTCCTCGCGATATTCTTTATTTCCAGAGTTAGGGCCGATTCAGCGAACTTTTTAACCTACCTTGTAGTTGAAAAAAAAAAGGGGGGTAAACATTTGTCATAGATTTATGTCAATCGACAGATAACGTGTTTTAGCTATATGACTGAAATGTTTATGTTGACGTCATTGAAAGAATTACGTCTTGATGATTGCAAAGTATTTGTGACCTGAAACTTCTAGTGTGTGGAAAATAAAGAACACTTTGCAGTTAAACGCTGATTGTTCCACTCTAGCCGTTAATTCACCGGTTATTTCTAGTGTGATCAATCAATTAAAAAGTTAACTAATGACTGATTAAGGGCATTAGTTTATTAATTTATCAATACTTTACATAATAACACACGTTTTAATTAAATAACTTCAACTACTAAAATTAAAGTTCAAGCAATAAAAACATTACATAACATTCATGTTATCAAATTTTGCATGAAACATTATTATATGTAAAATCACCTTTCGCTGTAACAGGTATTCCATGATAAATTGCCAAGAAATCTTTCCTCAATTAAAGCATATATATTCAGTATCACGTTTAGCACCGTCGCAGCGACACAAACGAATCCGTCAAAGTCAGAATTACAAAGATCCTTTAAATCCTCAGCTAAAACCTATTTAACTTTAGTTACTAGTATACCTGTATACATTCGATGTCAAAACTCTTGAAAACTTTTCACGCATACATGGAAGAATTATCTCGGTTTAGACTTGCCAAACTTTGGCAGTAAATCAGTCTGTATAACACGTTGCGTAGACATGGCCTCTTATATATTGTCTTCGCTTAGGGGATTTAATGACTTCCTTTTTTTTTATTGTTGGTGTTTAACGACCACAGTGAGTAACTCAATGGGCTATAAAGCAGTCGCCCCTTCCTAATTTAGGGTCACTGGTTCCAGGGAAGGGAGAGAGCCAGTGTCGTAGGACAAAACACAATGTCCATCCATGCCTCGCCGAGATACCAACCCGGACCCATCTCGGACGAACGGTTATAAGCAGTGCTCAGACCACTGCGCCATCAGGGCGGGTTTAATGACTCCATTTTGTTTCCTAGTTTAACGACCGCCATGATATACTATATAGGTTACAAGCAGCCGTCGGAGCCTAATTTAGGACCACTACACTGCTCCACATAATTAGGGGAGCAGGTGATGTAGCTGGAACAGACAACTTCTGGTAAATATGTAGCACAATATAAAAATATATTCATGAAAGGGACTAGAAATTAATGGATTCAACAGGTGAAAAATCATGTTTTACTGTAACAAAGGGAAATCGTTTTCACATATATTTCTAGGTTTTGTAAAAGAAAAGTTTCGCCACCAGGGGGCGTAAGTCTTAATTTCCTCTTCTGATGTATTTTCAGCAAAATATGAGCTCCTAAATTCTCGATTGAAAAAAACGTCGTTTGTTGACCAATACTACTCATGTCGACAAACCTTTTAGAAACATTTTCTTCTTAAAATAGTGCATGGTACACCAGGGGGCATAGATTTATATCTTATTTTTGTCAATATCTCTACTTCTAAGTGTCCGATTTGAAAAATTCATTCTTTGTTGGATAGCGTTTCCGATGCGAAATGTTTTTCCTATAAATTCAAAATTTAGAAGTAAATCATAGACTTTCCGCTAGGGGGCACAAAGGTAAATTGCGTTTTCTGCGTTATTTCTGCTCCTAAAACTCCGATTTGAAAAATTCTTCCTGTATCGCATACAAGATCTGATGGGAAATACTTTTCAGATAATTTCTAATGTTTGGTAAAGAATGGTTTGACCACCAGGGGTCATAAGTGTTAATTCCTGCTTCTGAAGTATTTGTAGCAAAATCTGGGCTCCTAAAAACTCGACTAATTTTTTTCTTGGACCGATACTGCTTATATGGATAAACCTTTTGAGAATACTTTCTTCCTAAAATAATGCATGGTTTTCCCACCAGGGGACGCAAAGTCTCATCTTATTTTTGTCGATATCTCTGTTTCTAAGAGTTCGTAAGCTAACGATTCCGTTTACTGCAATATCTCAGGGATTAAAAACCCCCGATTGAAAATCTTTCTTTCGTCAGATCTATTGTTTTCTATGCCGAAGGTTCCATTGACTTTGAATAGCTTTGATAAATTTAATTTGCGTCAGAAACTGATTCAAAAGACGTGCTTATTACACACGAAAATTCGGTGTTATCTTTCTTGTTTGAATTTCGATTTAGTTTACGAGAAATTAAATTTCAAAATTTCACAAATTTCTCTATTACGCGATTTGATCCATTTAAAAAAACGGATATATGGCAAACTATAAATTATAACGCATTGCAATTTTTACAGCATAAACTTACAACTATCGTGCCTCTTTTACAAAAATGTTTTTTAAGAAAAAGTCATTTTCTGGTTTTTAAGCATTTTTTAAAGACGCAAAAGAAAGAAACGAACGGCTTGTCTGTCTTCACGTTAAGCACAGAGGAACGTGCTGGTCTCGTGACCTGCTGCCATGCTGACGCAGAGAATTTGTTATGCATATGTTTTGTTGGTAAAGCTATCTCAGTTGCTTAAGGTGGACGTCAAGTATTTTTGCTTCCTATACTTCCAATGGAAAAACTTCTGTACACATTTTCTTCGCAATTAATGCGTCCCCAAGGATACAAATTTTAACATCGATTAAAATAGCTTCATTTTATAACTTGGAATACTTAATATCTTCTAAAGCATAACCATAATTACGCAATCCAATATTTTTTTGTCTACTGACGTCATCAAAGTACAGATCGCGCCATCTTTTTTCTGAACAATTAATGCGTACCGAAAGATGAAAATTTTAACATCGATTAAAATAGCTTCATTTTATAACTTGGAATCATCTCGTTGCTTGGAATACTTTATATTTTCTAAAACATAACCATAAGTATGCAATCCAACATTTGTTTGTCTACTGATTTTCAAGTTTTCAAAAATTATCTGACTTACCATCCTTGTCACATTTACGCCAAAAATCGGATTGTCATCTTCTAAAATTTGCATAACCATAATTACGCAATCCAACATTTGTTTGTCAACTGACGTCATCAAAGAACAGATCGCGCCATCTTTTTTCTGAACAATTAATGCGTACCGAAAGATGAAAATTTTAACATCGATTTAAATAGCTTCATTTTATAACTTGGAATCATCTCGTTGCTTGGAATACTTTATATTTTCTATAGCATAACCATAACTATGCAATCCAACATTTGTTTGTCTACTGATGTCATCAAAGAACAGGTCGCGCCATCTTTTTTCTGAACAATTAATGCGTACCCAAAGATGAAAATTTGAACATCGATTTAAATAGCTTCATTTTATAACTTGGAATACTTAATATTTTCTATAGCATAACCATAACTATGCAATCCAATATTTGTTTGTCTACTGACGTCATCAAAGTACAGATCGCGCCATCTTTTTTCTAAACAATTAATGCGTACCGAAAGATGAAAATTTGAACATCGATTAAAATAGCTTCATTTTATAACTTGGAATACTTTATATTTTCTAAAACATAACCATAAGTATGCAATCCAACATTTGTTTGTCTACTGATGTCATCAAAGAACAGGTCGCGCCATCTTTTTTCTGAACAATTAATGCGTACCCAAAGATGAAAATTTGAACATCGATTTAAATAGCTTCATTTTATAACTTGGAATACTTAATATTTTCTACAGCATAACCATAACTATGCAATCCAACATTTGTTTGTCTACTGACGTCATCAAAGAAGAGGTCGTGCCACCTTTTTTTCTGGACAATTAATGCGTTACCAAGGATGAAAATTTGAACATCGATTTAAAATAGCTTCATTTTATGACTGGGAATACTTAATATTTTCTAAAACATAACCATATTTACGTAATCCAACATTTGTTTGTCTACCTACGTCCTCAAAGTACAGGTCGCGCCATCTTTTTTCTGGTTCCAACACCACCATAGGAAAAGTTATTGATTTTTTTATATAATTATGGTTATGTTTTAGAAAATATCAAGTATTCCAAGTTATAATTTCAAATTATTTTAATCGATGTTCAAATGTTGATCCTTGGGAACATAATAATTGTGAAGGAAATGTATACAAATGTTTTTCCATTGGAAGCATAGGAAGCAAAATTACTTGACTTCCACCTTAACGATTTAGCATAACGGTTTACGGTTTACGGAAAATGTTTTTGGACCGCTTTTGTTTTTCTTGGTAAATTTAGTAAGTGCGATAAGTTCAAACGACAAAAGTCCGACATTCCAAAAATTAACGAGTGTAAAAAAAAACTGTGAAATTTCGGAATGACAAGCCTTATTTGCTTAGACGTGCAATAAAAATTGAAATGTATACGAATTTTCCAGGTTTTTATTTCATGTAATATACTTGGAGATCGGGCTGCAGGGCCCGAGCGCTACTCTGTAAACGAGCGTAGCAAGCCTAGAGGCGCAGCCCCTAGTATATCAACAAAATACAAAGTTTGTCACAAATATTTTGTTTTTTCAAATCGACCAAGGTTCGCTGGGCTCTAACCTTGCTTCATCAGGACAAATGGCACATAAATATTCAAATTGTACATGCCATCATAAATAGTGTTTCCATTCACAGATTTTGGTTAGTTGCTTCCACGCGCTTGATACACATGGCTTGGATGCCATGTCATTAACAAGGTGCAAAGAATTCTGATATATATATATATATATATATGGTAAACCTTCGAGAACATCAAGTTTGGTGGTTGAATCTGGCTTATCCATTAGTTTTGCTTTTTCAAAGAAAAGTTTATGGTCCTTTTCGAAACAGTGTTTAGCCTTCGATGACTTCTTTAGGTCACAGTTCCTAATATAGGTCTTGTGCTCTTTCAATCGAAAACGCAAGGCTCTACGGGTCTGTCCTATATACGAAGCGCCACATTCACATCGAAATATTCCGCAGAACGATACAGAAAACCTCTTCCATTTAACGCCACTCCGTGTGGATGTCTAGATGGATTCTTCAAATTTTCTCGACCTATGGGAGATCAGCAGGAGTCACACTCAATCACTATTGCTGTTATTAAAGGAAAAAGAAGTGAAACAGCAGACAGTCTTGGGCGTTATGTTATTTAGAGTGACGCAAGATTTTTGGGTCATGGTCATGAAAGGCTTAAAGTACAGGTGAGCAAAACTGCTGGAACCTCGGTATGTACACGTACCATTCGCAAAGAACTTCATTCCATGGGTTACCATGGTCGTGCGGCTGCTCATAAGCCTTTCATCTCCACTCGGAATGCTACTCGTTGTTTATCATGGTGTAAACAACATTTATCGTGGACCGTAGATAAATGGAAACGGGTCTTATGGACTGATGAATCCAGATACACGATCTATCAGTCTGATGGCCGTGTGTGGGTATGGCAACAGCCGCGGAAACGCTATTTACCACAGTGTACTCTTCCTACGGCCAAGTTTGGAGCTGGCAGTGTACTCGTGTGGGGATGTTTTTCGCGGTATGTTCCCGGCCCATTAGTTATCTTGGACAAAATTGTTAGCCAGCACGTCTACCTCGATATTCTGGACAATTATTGCCTATCAACTCTGTGGCAATACTATGGAACGGAGCCTTGTTGATACCAGCAGGATAATGCACCGAGCCATAAAGCAAAGACTGTTACGGCGTGGTTCGACGATAATTCTGTATCGTGTGTGAACTCAAGCCCTGATCTTAATCCCATACAGCACTTATGGGATGAATTAGAGGACTGCATAAGAAGTTTGGAACCAAAGCTTACTACTAAGCAACAGTTAGCGGCAGCATTATGTACTGAATGGAAGCGCATACTTATCGCTGTGTTCCAAAACCTTTTCGAAAGCATGCCTCGATGGGTCAGTTTTCACACAGTATTTATTAGAAGAAAGATACAGGAGATGTGCTTGAATAAATCATCTCAAATGATGTATGACAAAGGAAAATATTTACAGGTGCTTGTAGCTTAGGCTACTGCTTATTTACACGGTTCTGTACATTGATGATAGTAAAAAAACAGTTAATTACACTCGAGTGTCAGGTGAGGCAAGAAAAGTCTCTGACAAAGCAAAGAATAGGAACAATTCAGCTAGAAGAGCGTTATACAATATTAATTTTGCACAGTATTGATGCAAGGAATAATACAGAATTCGAGCTTGCAGACATAGATTCAAAAGACAGGTGATGAGAAATTAACAGAATGTGCAGCTTGCGCTACGTTAATTACAGGATTCGGTGCAACGTTTGCATGACAACAGTTAAGTGCAGTAGAAATCTGGCGAGGCAATATGAATCTCTGGTAATACAGAGAGTAAAATCAATCCAGAATGATGAGCACTATAGAGTATAAATTTTACACAATATTGATGAAAAAAAAAAAGTTCTGACCGAAAGGTGATACATTGTGGGTGACCTGGAAAACCAGGAGGTTGCAGGTGATCAAGGGACAAACATGAAATCGAAAGTTCGAAAGACAGATGATGAAAAATTTACAGATGAATGTGGCTTGCGGTACTACATGTTACATACAACGGTGATATGAAAAATAGTTATATACAATAATTTTCCTGAGAATACAAAAGAAAAAATAATCTCTGAAAATACAGAGAGAAGACACAACTCATCACAGTGAGTATTGGAGAACACAAATTTACACAGCTGAAAAGTAAAATTACACTGTTGAATCAGGAATTGAAGATAAGAATATACTGTAAAAACCACAAAGTTTACAGATGTCTGTGGTTCGTGAAACGACCTATATACATGATTCTGTACAATGAGAAGTTACAATTTATATATATTGATTTGTCAGAGGTGGTAAAAAGAAATAATCTCTGACATCGCAGAGAGAATACATAATTCAGCAAGATGAGTAATGAAAAACAAAAAAATTTACACATGAGTTATACACGAAATGATACATGTGAAGAGGATGAGAACAGAGTCTTAAAAAAAGCGTGAAAAGAAATTGACAATTATAAGTAGCTCATGCTTCGAACAATTCATAGGATTCTATACAATAATTGATCTACTAAAAGTTATGTACAATAGTGAGACAAACAAAAAAATTCTGATAAAATAGAGAGTACAAATAATATAGTGCAGTGAATGTTGAGGAACAAGATTGCACTCAGTTGCGAAGCAAAAAAAAAAAAAAAAAAAAAAAAAAAAAAAAAAAAAAAAAAAACAGGAAATGTGTATAGAAAAATCGTCTCAAAATGACATATGAAAAGAAGATTTACAGGTGCTTGTAGCTGACGCAACGACCTATTCACAAAGCTCAATATAGTGGTGAGAGAATACAGTTTATGTATGATAATTTGTCGGAAAAGACAAAAAATAGTCTCTGATGAAGCAGAGATTGAAGACAAATCAGCATGGCAAAAATTGTATCTATCAGGAGGTAGGTGAAACAAAAGTTCCGACTGTAAGGTGAAGCGTTGTGGGCGACCCTGCAAACCAAGTGGTTGCTGGTGACCAAGTTGATAGGAACTGTGGTTCACTGCAGCGTGCAACTGCAGTGGTAAGTTCTAGTCGAAGGCGGGAGAGTAGGCGATTACGAAAATGACAAAGTAACGCAGTACTGACTTTATTTATGTCAGTAGAAGCTTCGGGGGGACGCTGAAGATGATACACGTGAATTATATGTTTTACAAGCACGAAGATGTAGGAGCAGACTGCCGGAAGGTGAATAGGGCGAGAAGAGTTCAGAAGTAGTGTTCGGTAGGCGCTGAAGGTGAGGACGGTCTCACAGGATCGTTGTGCTAGCGTGAAAGCGAGATGGAGTATTGGCAATAATACTGTGCAATTCATGAAGACATGCTGAACGTCAGCCTCCTCGCCACAATACGGACAGGAGGGTGAAGATAAAATGGTCATGCGATGTAAAATCGACGGCACAGGGAGGCGGTTGTGTAAGAAAAGCCAATGTGAATTGACTTCAAGGGGTGCTGAAAGTGGGGAAAGCGCAGCGGACCACACTGCGGAGGTAGAAGAAAGTGGAATACCAGAAATGGGAAGAGGTGCGGAAGAGCGAGAGAGAAAACGGTAGAGATCAGCTGTTGAGAAAGAGACAAGAGGAAGAGGTGGACCAATGGACGACAGAAAAAATGGGAGAAGGAGAGAGGCAGAGTGAACAGAAATGAGGCCTGAGGGAGTAGCAAGCTCAGGGAACAGGGAGATTATAGTAGAAATAAGAGAGTTGTGAACAAAGTGAGCGTTGGCATTGAAACGGAGAGCAGAGGGTAGAGAAGAGAAGGGGAGCCAGGAAAGATCGGTGTTAACAAGATCGCTGACAGTAACGACTCCAGCTCTGAGCCATGAAGGAAAAGCAAAACATGGGAGATGGGGAGGGTGTAGCAGAGAAGAAAAAAAAAGAGGTTCGGAAAGTAGGTCATTTGTGGAGGCAGGGAGAGAGCGAGAAAGAGGGAGGGAACGAAGAAAGGAAATAGCCTCTTTTGTAGACAGGAGGGAAAAGTGTGAGAAGGGGACAGTGGTCCATGAGTAAGAACGAAAGGAGAGTAAAGCGTGGGTTATGCGGAGATACTATGACATCACGAGCAGCAACTGCAGAGGGAGCAGGTGCCGCAAGTGATCGTAAAAACGTAGACACACGATAAGCCTTGTAATAGGATCTGACGTCGGGTAGACTAATGCCTCCGTTGGAAGGAGACAGGCTGAGTTGAGGTGCTCCGACCCAGTGATGGCCGGGCCAGATAACCTGAGTTTGACAGCGGGTGAGTTCAAGAAGACGTAGTGCTGGTTGCTTCGAAGCCAACCAGGAATACGTGCACATTGAAAGCAGGTAAGTGTGCGTTAGACGTGCTCTTTGAAAGACGGAGGTGCAGAATTGTGCGCGCCGCCAGATTGCTACCGAGCGATGTAGGCGTGGCCGGAGAGTCGTCCAGGTGACGAGTGAAGCAGTTGCTGGTTTTCCAAGGTGGACTCCTAGGAATCGTTGAGAGGTGTTGGACCACTCTGCTCCCCAAGGAGAGTCAGTGCGGTTAGTCCACGAACCGGTCCATAGGCCTGTGCTTTTCGTTGTGTTTAGCGCTGCTCCGGAACATGAGGCGTAAGTATTGTAGAGATTGTGGAGATCGTGAAATTGTGAGTCTTGCCGAATGCAGAATGTAATATCGTCGGCGTAGGCAACATAGGTAGCAACATGATGACGTGTGCTGGCTACCACCGGTGGTAGTGAAGCAAAGAAGGATCGATGGACTGCGCGTAAAAAGGTTCTATTGCGAGGGCGAAGAGCTGCCCGGATAAGGGGCAACCCTGACGCACGCCGCGACGAAAGAGTATGGGAGCTGTGAGAAGGTTGAGCAGCTTGACGTGGAAAACTGCGTCCCGGTAGAGGGAGATGAGAAGAGAAGCAAAGGAAGGAGGAAATCCGAAATTTAGTAATGTAGCAAGAAGGTAATCATGAGAAATATTATCGAACGCTGAGCGTTGATCGAGGGAAAGAAGAGCAAGGGGTTCTGAGCGAGAGCGGGCGAGGTGAATTAGATCATTAAGAAGCTGAATATTATGGGAGATGGAGCGCCCGGGTACAGTATAGGTTTGATTAGTGGAGAGAATATGAGGGAGTATGGGGTTAAGCCGTCGGGACAGAAATTTAGTATAGAGTTTATAATCAGTATTTAAGAGTGAGATGGGACGCCAATTCCCCAAGTCAAGCGGATCACCCTTCTTGGGGAAAAGTACAACATGTGCGAGCGTGAAACTCCTTGGAAGAGATGTAAGGTGCATGGCAGTAGAAAAGGCACAGAGGAGAAATGGAAGGAGGGCAGGAAGAAAAGCCTTATAGAAAGAAACAGGGAGACCGTCCGGGCCAGGAGAAGCCCGGGGGTTGAGGGACGAGAAAGTGTCAGAGAGCTCAGTTAAAGTGGGAGGATGAAGGAGGCTGGCTGAAAGATGAGAAGGGACCTGAGGCAAAGAAGAGAACAGAAGAGCAGAAGCCGTAGGGGAGGGAGGAGGAGTTTCACAAAATTTTGAAATGTAGTAATTACGTACCATAGAACAAATTGGAACTGGTTCGGATGAAACTACTCCAGTTGGAAGACGAAGGTGCTGCAGAACAGAAGAGGATCGGCGAGTTGACTCTAGTGACGTAAGGAATTCGTACGAACAAGCATCAGGTTTCAGGTGTTGTAGTTTAAGGCGTTGAAGGGCTTGTTTTGCAAGTGGCACCAAAAGTGAATGTAATTCTGCCTGGTAGACTTGAAATAGGGGATCAGCAAGATTGAGCAAAGAAAGCATTTGCCTAGTATGATCAAGTCGCATCCTCCGTTGTGTCATGATCGAGTATGACAGGTTTCGTACCAGTAATATGAGGTGGCGTTTTACTTCCAACCAAACGTTGAGGGGGCACGGTGCAGAATGAAGCCTTGTACGCCAATCCGCAAGAAAATCTCGCACCGATGAGCAGAAGGCTGAGTCATCTAAAAGAGTGTCGTCAAAAGTCCAAGGCCGGATTGTACGTGGCTGTGTTGAAGTAGCAAAAACTGTTATGGCAATGGCGCAATGATCCGAGGAAGCTGTGGGTGTACAGCATGAATCTGATATTGCTGGTAGAAGAAGAGAAGTTGCATAAAAGCGATCCAATCTTGCTGTAGGAGGATCAATGGCTCTTGGTGCACGCCATGTATGTGTAGTCAGGGTTGGTGACAAATGGCGTTGAACATCTACTAGTGAGAAGTCTGAAGTGATAGACTGTAAGAGATGTACTACTTCCGTGCGGTGTTCTCTGGAAGAAGAAGAGCGATCAGTTAGGGGATGTAGAGTGCAATTGTAGTCACCTCCGATAAGTACCCGGTCGGTGATGGGAATACGTGACAGAGCCCGTCGAAGTTTTGCAAACAACTCTGGCACGTGAGTAGGAGTGCAAGGAACATAAATGTTGAATACATGAAATTTTTCAGCTGCGACGGTGAAAGAGACTCGTTGTAATAAGTCTCGACATAAGTTTTTCACTGAGAAGGAGGAAAGAGTTGAACGAAAACGTGAGTGAACACCAACTGCCATGCCACCACGCGACAGTTGGCTGTAGGCGTGATGGAAAGTATGATCCCACTGACGCCATTGATGAAATTGCGTGGTGGAAGTACAGTTTGTTTCCTGCAGAAGTAATATATCAGCATTCAGCGGAGCAAGATCCTCTCGTACCAGCGCATTCGCAAGAGGTGTCGCAAAACCGCGACAATTAAGTGACACCACCTTGAATGTCTAGGTTAGTTGTGGGATGCAGTAGGAATTGACTGGCTGTAGTGATGGAGTGGAGTCGACGGAGAAAACAAGCACTCCACGGGACCTCATCCGCAGTGCGCCGAAGAGTGTTTTCAAGTGAGTGTAATTGAACCAGCACTTGTGGAAGAGCTGCTTCATACTGCTGAATGGAAGTGCGTGCTGAGGAAGGGCTAGAGGACCCTAAAAGGCAATCCAGCACGTCCTCGTATGGCAGAGGCTCAGCAGGGAAAGCATTTTCAGCAAGAAAAGTTGTGAATTCTTCTAGTGAGGGAAAAGCACCCTCACATGCTGTCTCAGAGGAAGTGTGTAGAGGCGACCGGGAGAACGGTCGTCGAGAGCTGACGGAGCGAGAGGATGAGCGGGTAGAAGAGCGAGATGATCTTCGGGATGCCAGAGTCTTTGCCTTCTTCGTCTTGGAGCGAGTAGCACCACTGCGTTTTCCAGCAACCACTAAAGCTTCATGATCGTCTGGAGAGTCTGAACCCGAAGCGTTACCTGTGACTCGTGTCATGGAGCCAACGGTAAAAGCTGAGGAGTGGTCAACATGTACATCAGCAGTGGTTGTAAAAGTACAAGGGGGAGTCGATTTTGGAAGCCTGGGAAAATTCTTAGGATCAGCAGGAGGTGGAGGCATCAAAGTCGTTTGTTGACCAATGGCAGTAAGCTGACTTTTGGAAGATCTTGATTCCGCGACTTTCCTCCAATAGGAAGAAGTCTGTGAAGCGTTGGTGGACAAAGTAGAAGAAGATGTAGTGTGTGGAGCTGTTTGCAGGGAGGCACGTGGGCACTGAGCCCTTATGTGACTTTCGCTCTGACATATAGTGCAATACTGTGAAGTGATTATCTCAACTCTTCGGCGTTGCTGTCCACAGCGGATGTGCAAAACATTCGGAACCGCTTTCAGCTGAGCATCAGATGAAAAGAGGACTCGAGCAGTGCGGCGAAAACCCCGAATCGATTTGTCTTCAGGATCTCTGGGAGCCGCAGAGAGAGTTGTTATGGAGCCAACAACTCTGCCGTACCTGCTGAGCAAGGTGCAAAGTGCAGCGTCGGATACTTCTGGTGGTACGGGGTAGAAGGTCACCTGCACCGGGCGGTGCGCAACCGGTTGTGCTAACAGATGCACGTCATTGATGGTTAGACCTTCCGTAAGGACCTGGTCAGCATGCGCTTTATCCTTAAAATAGACCAAGACAGATCTGGGTTTTCGAGCTACAAAGTCTATTGCATCCTTTGGTAAGATAGTTTTGAGAGCTCGGCTATATTGCCACAGCTTAGTGTCGGGAAGCGCATCAAAATAGACGCCCCGTTCCATAGTGGAGGAAAAAAGGTGACCAGCTCGGGAATCCTCTGGTATGTCAATTGTAGCAGTAGAACCGACGACAGTGACATAGGATTCAGGAAAAGGCATAGCAGATGAAACTGGGGGTGTGAGGACCCCAGAAGTTGCAGAAGCATAGGATGCTTGGGCAGGCATGGGTCGAGAACTCGATGAAGCGGCTCTTAGCAGTGAGGGCGGATCAGAAAGTTGATGAAAAGTAGAAGCTATGAGCTCAGTATCGCTGATCACGGAGACGTCATCATCTGCTGAGATGTAGATAGGAGACTTGGCACCACCGCACTTGGTGGGAAGGGAGGAAGTTATTGCTGGAGAAGAAGAGGTATCCATGACGTCGCAATGACGCTCGGGAGCCACCTCATTTAGCTGAGCAGGAGCTGCCGCCGTAGAAGAAGAAGAGGGTGCTGGCTGATCTGCCAAGATAAGGATGTGGGCGTCACCCTTGTCTGCCTCCGCCATCGAAGCAATGGCGAGACTTTAACGAAAAAAGACCAGCTCGGTTGAAAAATAAAACAGTGAATAATGAAAAAATATGGCACTCACCAACCTGGGAGATACACGAACGTAAAGCGTGGACTTTCAACTTGAAGATACACGCAACCACAGAAACTAAAGCACTCAATAAACACCTTATAGCAACGAAAATCACGGAGCTTAAAAACCCAACCACTGAGCTTCGAAGGTTCAGTGCATGCATTAAGGCCAAAGGTGGAACGACACCGTACTAATGTATGTCGAAAAATGCTATGTTGTGTTTTTCTTCTAGATGTCCGGTGACTTTTGTTAATATACTGTAGTTCCGATTTGTAATGCCAGATGTCGCATTATTTTGAAGAAACGGCTTCGGTATGAAGTTTCAAACTAACCTCCGTATAGGACAGTCTAAAACAAGCCGTGAACGGAATAACATGTGTTCCGGAGGAAAAATTTAACGCAAGAATATCAGGTAAATGTTCACGAAAAAACTGGAGTATAAGGAAAATTGTTAAACAACAGATATTTCGCACAGAACGTTTATTTATCGCGAGGTCTTTGAAAAACGGAAATAAATAGCACATAATTTTCAGTTCTAACATGAATGAGTACTTTCTATGCAAATGTTTTCTTTATTTCCTTACAAAGGAGCCGGTGTCCATTTGATTTGTCTTCAATCTGCTTCAATTAAAATTTCACGGCCTTAAGACGGGAAACATCCCCTATACATTAATATTTATACATTCTCTATACATTAACCGTCCTAGGACGGGCTATAGTTTAGTTAAAGTAATAACAACGTACATTTGACATACTACAGAGAAAATGTGATCCTAGTTACCGTAAAATAGAAAAAAACGCGAACACAGGTTTTGCAATTCATGACTTCTTCTCCGTTTTCAATTAGTAACCCATAAATTTTAGATTGGATTCCAAGGGACAGGAAAAGACCCAGAAGAAGACCACATGGGAGATGGGTGGATGAAATTGGAAAGTATGCAGGGGTGACATGGAGGAGACTGGCACAAGACAGACCGTTGTGGAGGAAACTTGGGGAGACCTTCGTCCAGCAGTGGATTGATAATGGTTGACAATGATGATGATGATGATGAACTTCCAATAAAAAATTATTGCATTTCATATGTACTGGGTGTTATAACATGCTATGCGACATGTCGTAGATGACGTACTAGAGAGGCTACGCATGAGTCGAATAAGCAATGAAGCAGCTTTAATCCTGCCGGTACAGTTCAACCGGGAGAATTGCTACTGCGGAGTAGGGAGATACCACGGATAAACTGTTATAAGTTACAGTGTATACGCATAGCCAAGTTTTTCTGTAAAGCAGGAGGGGAAATTGGATTTAATATTTGTGAATTTCAGCAGCACACTGCCCTAATTCGGTTTCAGTATATAGGAACTCCTTCCCAAATTGTTTCTTCCAAGAATCTATTATCTTCACAGCTTCATTCAACATTGTAAATACCTTCCTAAATAATCAGTGTTTCACATACTTCAGTTACTTTCCAAACATGCAGAGATTTTAGTTTTACTGATTTTTACATAGCTCAAAAATATTTATTCCAAGGTCGTTAATCCCATGTTTTCAATTACAAACTTCTGAAGCTCCCGACATCCGTCTCTTAGTTCGTACCTCGCACATCTAACGAACAATATTTGTTCAGAATCTCACTGGAAGCAAGCGTTTTGTAGATTTGAATGGTATCCTTGGCAAAAGTACTGGATGCAATTTTTTAAACAGCATCGTAAACATGGCAATTTCTTTTCATACAGTACACCTCTCTGCAAGACAAGATTTTTAACCTGCGGCGTAATTTTTTTTAAGAAAAAAAACTGTTTTGGTTAATGTGTTCTTTCATAAAATCAGAACAAAAATCTTCAAACACGAACTGCAACTCTAACAAGAAAGACGACACCAAATTTTCGGGTGTAATAAGCACGTCTTTTGAATCCGTTCTGACGCAAATTAAATTTATCAAAGCTATTCAGTCAGTGGAACCGGTATGGAAAACAATATTATCCGACGGAAGAAAGAAGTTTTACAATCGGGTTTTTAATTCCTCAGATGTTCCTGTAAACGGAATCGTGAGCTTACGCCCACTGGTTGCAGATTTGTGCGTTAAGAAAAACATGAATTTATATGAGAAACATTTCGCACCGGAAACGCTCTCCAACACAGGAAGAATTTTTCAAATCGGACTCTTAGAAACAGAGACATCGCCAAAAACAAGATGTGACTTTACGTTCCCTGGTGGGAAAACCATACATTATTTTAGGAAAAAAGCAATCTCAAAAGGTTTTTCCATATGAGCGGTATCGGCCTAAGAAACAAAATTTAGTCGAGTTCTCAGGAGCCCAGATTTTGCTACAAATACATCAGAAGCAGAAATTAACACTTATGTCCCTGGTAGCCAAACCATTCTTTACCAAACATTAGAAGTTACGTGAAAAATATTTTTCATCAGGTCTTGTATACGATACAGGAAGAATATATAACGCAGTATTAATACGCTATGCAAATTTCACGATGCCGCAGTTCGGCGTTTGAGAGTTTTTGCTGCTTCAGACGAACAAACAGACGTTTTGTGTTTTATATATTAGATGTAAACATGTATCAATAATGTACGTGTGAGCACGAGTGTGTACTAAGTGATTTATTGCACACGTGAATTACTTTATGACATGTGATACAGTATATATTAATTTGTCGGTTTATTTTTGTGTTTAAATCATGTAACATTCAATAAAGTTGTATAAGCCTTGAAAACGTACTCTGGTAAGGAGCGAAAGCTGGGCGATTAAATGAATTCTTAATTACACCAAGTTATGGAGTGTTTATTACAGAATAGTATTGGTGTAAGATATAAATCTTCAACATTCCACTCGAGTTGAAATAAAATCTGTCACTACCTAAGTTCTGTCAAGTATTTTGGAATTTGTCCAGCTTTTTCAAGCATTTTAGAATTTATGTGAACTATACTAAACAACTAACTTGAAACGATTTTTTAATGCGTGTGTAAAACGATTTTAGGTACCATAGCAACGATATCAAGATGCTGGTTTGAGTTTATGTTATTATCATATTCATAGTGGAAGTCAATTGCATTATTTCGCGTCGAAACTGTATCGTGTTTTAGAGTGAGGTTAGTAAATTCCTGTGCTAAGAACCGAAGAAAGAGTAATAAAAAATTGGAATATAATTATTCTGAGTCATTTAATTATTTTAACAAATAAGTATGCCTGCTGCCTTTTAATTATCACCTCGAGGCATCACAGGGTAATTAGAATTTCATGATGATTTCAAGAGATTACGAAATCTAGTGACGTACAAGATCTATTAATAAAGTTTACCCTATCAGCTCTTAAGCATTTTGCACAGTTCTCCTATGTCCTCTATGAATAAGAAGCAGCTTTTTTCCGAACAATAAGAGCTCAGGATTGTGTGTTTTCCTATTCCCAAAGGGTTCTGATTGTGGTTCCTCAGAAGAGTTTCTCCTTTCCATAATACATGACCTAGATTAATGTTTTAGCTTTTTTGTTGTTCAAAAACGCTTTTTCATCGGTTTCTACGGGTTCTGGAATTTTTATTCAATTTAGCGTTTTTAATTACCTCTCTCTTTCCTTCTTCTTTTTATAGTTCTACAATGTGTTACCTCTAACATGTGAATGGAAACACAAGAAACATCCAAGTTTCTGCCCTATCGTGTTTTTTAGTGTGTGTGAGAAACCAGAGAAGGGTTGAGGGTCATTGCAACAGGTTTAAAAATGCACGTAGAACAGAAAGTTGGTACTTTCCTTGAAAATTCCGTGGAAAGTTGAAAAAACACCCAGGAAATTTGTTGACAAAAAGAGATTTCCCTTAAAGCCCTCTTTACTACATAGAATTATCGATAAAATGACTTTTGAAAGGAGACGTGGCTTTGTTACAAATTTTGAAGATACGATAAGGTCTGCCCGCAGGCGCAGTGGTCTTAACTCTGGATTCTGATTATTCGTCCGAGATGGGTCCGTGTTCAAATCCCGGTGAGGCACGGATGATGATTTACCTAATGGCACAGGCTCTCTCCCTTCTCTGGAATCAGTTACCCTAAGTTAGGAACGGGCAATCGAATAGCTCATGGTGGTCGTTAACCCTTTAACGACCAAGCCCCTGAAGTCTTGTGTCCCTCAGAATGCCATAACACCCGAAGCTATTTATTGCTCCTATCGGAATTTCACCCCTTCCCTTCACAAGTTAACAAAAGTAGAATTAGTGCTCCGTAACCACACCAAACTTCAGATTTGTAGTCTTGATGCGCATTAACATTCAGATGTTTCCAGTAGTTCATCACTGCATTCCTCCACGGAGAAGGTATGGGATGTCATGGGAGTAGATACACAGTGACACAATTAAGTAATGAGTCTCATTTCTTTTTAATTGAAGAAAACATCTCTCAGTCTCCCTCTTCCACTGAGTTCGGGTTGAGACGAATATTCCCTCTACGAGTTAATGCAACAGGCTGGCCACTCCTCTGCTGCATATTGAGAAAGGGACAAAGTGCGTCCGGGGCCGACTTCACAGGGAACCATGTACGCATTCACGTGCCCAGACCAAGGGAGACTGCAGGGTTCTACCCTGGGATGTCCGCATACTAGATGGTTAGACTCCCTGGGAAGTTCGGGGACTATGGCCAGACTCCCTGGGAAGTTCGGAGACTATGGTCAGACTCCCTGGGAAATCCGGAGACTATGGCCAGACTCACTGTGAAGTCCGCAGACTAGATGGCCAGACTCCCTGGGAAGTCCACAGACTAGGTGGCCAGACTCTCTGGGAAGTCCGCAGACTAGGTGGACAGACTGGAATTTCGCAGACTAGATGGACAGACTCCCTAGGAAATCTGCAGACTAGGTGGCCAGACAAGAAGTTAGCAGACTAGATGGCCAGACTCCCTGGGACGTCCGCAGACTAGATGGCCGGACTCCCTGGGAAGTCCTCAGACTAAATGGCCAGACTCCCTGGGAAGTTCGCAGACTAGGTGGCCAGACTCCCTGGGAAGTCCGCAGACTAGATGGGCAGAATCCCTGGGAAGTCCGCAAACAAGATGGCCAGACTCCCTGGAAAGTCCACAGACAAGATGGCCAGACTCCCTGGGAATTCCACAGACTAGATAGCCAGACTCCTTGGGAAGTCCACTGACTAGATGGCCTGACTCCCTGAGAGGTCCGCAGACTAAATGGTCAGATTCCCTGGGAAGTCCGCAGACTAGGTGTCCAGATTCCCTGGGAAGTCAAAAGACTAGGTAGCCAGACTCCCTGGGAAGTCCGCAGACTAGGTGGCCAGACTCCCTGGGAAGTCTGCAGACTAAATGGCCAGACTCCCTTGGAAGTACGCAGACTAGATGGCCAGACTGCCTAGGTAGTCCGCAGACAAGTTGGCCAGACTCCCTGGGAAGTCCGCAGACTAGATGGCCAGACTCCCTGGGAAGTCCATAGACTAGATGGGCGGCAGGAACGGGATTCGAACACCAGTCAGAAACGTCCACGTCTCACACAAACCACTGCGATGGTGGTTGAAAAACTTACGTGGATATATTTAAACTTACGTAAATATATTTAACTTACGTGAATATATTTATTCGAAGTACATTTTTCTTGCTTTAATACAAGAAGTGGCACGATCAGCTAACGAAGGAAAGGAATTGCAGAGGTCATCTTCCGGTATGGAGTGAAGAGCTGATGTCAGATGTCTTGAAAAACTTTTCCTTTTAAAAACAGCTTTAATTTAGGGAATAGAAAGTAGTCACATTGTGAAAAATCTGGAGAAGGGGGGAGGTGAGAACACACACATGATTTCGTGCTAAAAATAGCTGTAAGCTGTCGCTATGTTTGTGGGTGCGTTATCACGAAGGAGGAAGTATTACCCGTTTTTGTATTCAGGTCTGTCACGGACAATCACCTTCCACAACCGTTCAAAAATGGATGTGTAAGCATTGCCAGTTAGAGTGCTACCTTCAAGAATAAATTCGTGACGCCGAATTCCCTTGCTGTCGTAGAAGCACACATAATATTGGATTTCTGCAGCTTGATCTTCTTTCCTTTGGGGGAGTGTGGCGACTTCCACTGAGCACGCTGACGCTTCGTTTCAGGATCATGACGAAAATACCATGTCTTGTCACCCGTCACACTGCTTTGGATAAAATTTGCATTCTATCTGCATTATCCAGAATGTCGTCTGCGTACTGCACTCGTGAATGTTTCTGGTCGTCTGACAAAGCATTTTAAAGAAAACGAGCCCAAACATTCCCCCAAACCTTACACTAAAATCTGACGAATCATTTGCTTATTAACAGCGAGCTCACATTCAAGCGTCCCCAAGGTTACACCACTATTACTTCTTATCCTTTCGCGTACTTTCTCAGTGAGTTCAGACGTGAGCAGCCAAATAAGGTGTCCGGGACTTCTTTATTTTCCAAATCTTCTCACACATCCTTGAAACGTGCATACCATCGCAATATTTGTCCACGAAATAGGCAATTAAGCCCATACACATCACGCAACAATTCAACTCTCACAGATGCAGTTTTACCAGTTTTCGAACAGAACCGGATATTTGCTCTCTGTTCCATGACAGAGCTGCGACAATGTTCTTCCACGGAATGACGTCATCTCTGTTTCATGACAGAGCTGTGACAATGTTCTTCCACCGAATGACGTCATATCTGTTCCATGACAGAGCTGTGACAATGTTCTTCCACGGAATGACGTCATCTCTGTTTCATGACAGAGCTGTGACAATGTTCTTCCACGGAATGACGTCATCTCTGTTCCATGACAGAGCTGTGACAATGTTCTTCCACGGAATGACGTCATCTCTGTTTCATGACAGAGCTGTGACAATGTTCTTCCACGGAATGACGTCATCTCTGTTCCATGACAGAGCTGTGACAATGTTCTTCCACGGAATGACGTCATCTCTGTTTCATGACAGAGCTGTGACAATGTTCTTCCACCGAATGACGTCATATCTGTTTCATGACAGAGCTGTAATAATGCTCTTCCACCTAATGTCGCAATCTCTGTTCCATGAAAGAGATGTGACAATGTTCTTCCACCGAATGATGTCATCTCTAGAACTTATTATTTTACTCGTGCAAAGTATGTATCTAGGACGCAATAAATATCTGTCTTAAGCACGATTACGAAGATACTCTACAACTGCACATACCCGTCCTCAATGAACAAACACTTTATTCGAAATTAAAAACATCTATATACAGCTAAGAGCATATTAAAAGGTTAAAAGTTAAAAGGCGAGCACTTTCGGTTCCCCCAAGGGGCCATTATCAAGGCAACAAGTCAGATCAGATTTCCTGTGAGTGGGACCTTATAATACATACAGGGTTAGTCACGTGTAGTTACCATAGCAGTGCAAAGTAGCAATAACAACGTGGTAAAACATATATATGTTTTTATATCTTAAAGTCTTTAGGTTGAATTAAGTGTTCTTAGGTGGTTTAGGTGTTCGAAAGTATTGTCACCATGGGTTTGGTACATAACGTGGTAAATTTTCGTTACAGCATGATTTATCGTACCATAAAATAAATAAGGCGTCATTGAAATAGGTATCAGTCTTGTTTCCAGAATATGACAAATGTCTCATTTGTTCTCAAACTAGAACAAAATGTTCCACTTTAACTTTCCTGGCTAATGTGGTCGACATCGCCTTTCTAGAAATATCATATTTATGTTCAAACGTTCTCCAACCTAACGCCCTGCGGGTGGAGACTGTATAATAACAAGGTTGAGATTCATGTTTAGGAGACTGGAAGCGGTATGCAGCATATTCTATATTTGTCATTTATTTTTACTTAATCACGATCACAACAAATGACATTGAAAATATTTGTTGTTCGTAGTCCAAATTGTACCTGGTGTTCATTACAGAAACGCTGCAGGGCATTTTTATTGTTAGGGTTATAATCTAACGATCCAACAAGTGTTTTATTTACTATTTCTTTTGTCAGCGTAGTATGTTGCAAGCGTTGTTATTTCCCAATTAGTTCTGAGAAATATGTTTCTGGGTACCCGAACTGTTTCGTTGTCCGTAGAATATACACTATCTACCAACAAGTAATTGGACACTTGTTATAGCAAAGTAAAACGAAGTTTATTCACCTTCAATAGTTGGTGGAGCCTCCACGAGCGGCGATTACAGCTGCGACACTCCAGGGCATACATACTCTCAACGAGGCGTTGTACGACGGCTAGCGGTATTTTCTTTCACTCGGCTTGGAATAGACAGGTCCGTTCCTTCACCGATTTCAGACGGGGGGGGGGGGGCACCCCTTAAGTCGACGCTCCAACTCATCCCAGAGGTGCTCGATAGGGTCAAGGTCCGGTCTCATGCGCAGGCCAGTCCATTTGACTAACCCCATTGTCACCATACCAAGCCATGGTGGGCCTCGAAACATGACAGGTGGCATTGTCATCCTGAAAGTAACATAGGTCTGCCCGTAAAACTGCCACAACGTAGGGAGCGCATGGTCATCCAAAATGGTGCTGTAGGTCTCGGCGTTGAGTCTACCAGGAATTGCGACCAAGGGTCCCGTGCCATACCAGGAGAAACACCCCCATAGCATTATTCCACCGCCGCCGAACTTCACAGATAGCACAATACATTCCGTCAGGAGGAGTTCTCCAGACAGACGCCAAACCCACACCCTGCCATCCGAACGGTAGAGGGTGAACCTTGATTCGTCGCTCCAGAGAACCTGTTTCCACTGTTCAACTGTACACAATCGACGTTCTTTGCACCCCGTTAGCCGAGCAGCGCTATTGGACTTGGTGATCAAAGGCTGGTGGGTGGCAGCACGTCCATGATAACCGAGCAGATGGGCTTCCTTACGGATGGTATTCATCGAAAGAACACTCCCGGATGCCTGTTGAATCTCCTCGCGGATGTGGCCCATCGATTTGGTGCGGTTCTTCAGAATTTCTTTGGCAAGCACCCGTCGGTCTCTAACTCCCAGTTTTGTGGGTCTGCCGGGTCGGGGCACATTACGACAGTCACCTCTCATCTTCCACTTGCCAATCACGTAGGCCACTGTCGATTTTGGGTACTTCAACTTGCTGGAGATGGTTACGTATGGATCGGCCATTTCTGTGATACCCGACGATTACACCTTTCTCGAAATCAGAGAGCTCCGAACTGCGTGGCATCTTGCATTCTACTGGTTGCGTTGGTGTTTCCCACACGATATATAACGGCGGCGGCCGTGAGGTGTATTAGGACCGCAGATATCGTCGATTGCAGGGGTGTCCAATTACTTGTTGGCAGATAGTGTAATTAAGTTATTTTTGTCTTGACTATATGGATGAGGAATGTGTAAACGTTCTTGCGATATGTGACCGCACTCCTGCTAGTTTGCGTTGTAATGGGTGGTTGGATGCAAAAGGAATATAAGTCGGAATATGTGTAGGTTTACGATAAACTTCAAATGAAATATCATTGGTTTTTGAGAGCGTAGACAGAAGGACATCCAAAAAAGGTAGTGATAAATGTTCTTCTAATTCTATTGTAAAATTAATGGGTTACCATCTTCTGACGCCTTTTTGAACCTGAGCTCATTTACCGCATCTAACACCCAGGAAAAAGCACTACAAAAAGGTTTTAAATTTAGCTACTCTCCATGGCCAGTGCATCCAATTAGGGCTATTTCTCAGGCTGAGAAAATTGTTAACTCACTCCCACCTACAGAACAAGATTTAGTGCGTCTATCTCTGGCTAAAACCCTTAAATTAGAACAAAAGAGATTTATTGAACCGGAACTACGGATTCTTCAATATGAGTGCAGATAAGACACATGAAATTGTAATTATGGACAAGACCGAGTATATTGGTAAGATGAAGGATGCCTTTAAAGTTACTGCACACAAAGTTATTAAAATAGATCCTACCGCTGCTACAATCTCCCGTCTGAATGACCTGAGAAAAGAAGGTTTTCTGCCTACCACTATCTCTTTACAAATGCACCCCCGAAATGAATCAAAATTGCCACTAGCATTTGGAAAGATAAAATGATATAAACCAGATAATCCTGTTCGATCACTGGTCTCAGGACTTAATAATCCCCCTAGACCATTGGAAAAAGCACTTGCCTCTTATCTGGCACCTCACTTTCAATACTCAAAATATTCAATTCAAAGTGCTTCACAAGCCTTACAAAAAAATCGTGACTTTGGCGCCCTTGGACAGAAGTTCATCATGGCATATTTGGACGTAACAACACTCTTTCTAAATGTCCCTATTCATGAGGCTGATTTTATTATAGAAGAGAAATTGACTTCAATACCTGATGTCCAACACTCTGAAGTTTTGGATATTGTCAAAGCATTACAGCTCATTGCACGGCGAACTTTTTCACTTTTGACAATACCAACAGTTAGATGGAACCCCTATGGGATCACCCCTCTCTCCACGTTTGGCAGAGGTGGTTATGCAGAAAGTAGAGAAAGCAGTACTTGACCAATGTATGTACAAACCTCTGTTACATATGAGATATGTCGACGCCGCACACCATTGAATTACTTGGACCTTTTACTATGGAATTGTCATCAGTATTCCCAACCATTAATTTTACAAGAAGAACATTTATCACTACCTTTTTTGGATGTCCTTCTGTCTAGGCACTCAAAAACCAATGATATTTCATTTGAAGTTTATCGTAAACCTACACATATTCCGACTTATTTTCCTTTTGCATCCAACACCCATTACAACACAAACTAGCAGGAGTGCGGTCACATATCACCAGAGCGTTTACACATACCTCATCCATACAGTCAAGACAAAAAGAACTTAATTATATTCTACGGACCACGAAACAGTTCGGGTACCCAGAAACATATATCTCAAAACTAATTGGGAAACAACAACGCTTGCAACATACTACGCTGACGAGAGAAATAGTAAATAGAACATTTGTTGGGTCGTTAGATTATAACCCTAACATTAAAAATGCCCTGCAGCGTTTCTGTAATAAACACCAGGTACAATTTGAACTACGAGCAACAAATATTTTCAATGTGGTTTGTTGTGATCGTGATCAAGTAAAAATAAATGACAAATATGGAATATACTGTTTACCGCTACACTCTCCTAAATATGAAGTTCAACCTTGTTATTATATAGGCTTCACCCTCAGGACGTTGGGTTTGAGAACGTCTGAACATAAATATGATATTTCTAGAAAGGCGATGTCGACCACATTAGCCATGAAAGTTAAAGTGGAACATTTCGTTCCAGTTTGGGAACAAATGTGACATTTGGCATGTACTGGAAACAAGACTAATACCTTTTTCAATGACGCCTTATTTATTTTATGGTACGATAATTCATGCTGTAATGAAGATTTACCACGTTATGTACAAAACCCATGACGACAATACTTTCGAACACTTAAACCACCTAAGAACACTTAACTTAAACTGAAGAATTTAATTTATAAAATACTATATATGTTTACCACGCTGTTATTGCTACTTTGCGTTGCTATGGTAACTACACGTGACTATCCCTGTATGTATTATAAGGTCACACTCACAGGAAATCTGAGCTCACTTGTTGGCTTGATAATGGCCCCTTGGGGGGACCGGAAGTGCTCGCCTTTTAACTTTTAACTTTTTAATATGCTCTTAGATGTACATAGATGTTTTTAATTTCGAATAAAGTGTTTGTTCATTGAGGAAGGGTATGTGCAGTTGTAGAGTATCTTTGTAATTGTGCTTAAGACAGATATTTATTGCGTCCTAAATGTCATCTTTGTTCCATGACAGAGATGTGACAATGTTCTTCGACGTGAATGACGAGCTTCGGGCCTTTCGTCATTTTCCAATTCTTTCCTCCCATCTTTAAAACGTGCACACCATAGGGATATTTGTGTGCTATATAGAAAATTAGCCTCATACACATCATGCACCAATTTAACTGTCCCAGATGCAGTTTTACCGGTTTTCAAACAGAATTGGATATTTGCTCTTTGCACTGGGAATCAGTTAACTTTGTCAATCGAGGAATTTTGCATTCGCAGTCCTACGTAGTCCTTCACAGTCCTACGTAGTCCTTCACAGTTTTCCTCGTAGTCCTAGGAGAATATTTGTATTTATCTCTGACGTCGGCTTTATGTATTTGTGTCTGTGTCGTGATGTTTTATGTAGTTGAGTCTCCGAGATGGTGCTTTATGTAGTGGATCTCTTTTTTTTTCTTGTTTTTTTTTGATTGGAGGTTTAACGACCACCGCCCGTTCCTAATTTAGGACCACTAGTTCCAGGGAAGGGAGAGAACCAGTCCCGTAAAAAACGCAACTCACCGGGATTCGAACCTTGACCCTTTCGGAAAGTGGATCTCTGACGTGGTGCTGGCGTAGTACCGAAATCATCATCAAATTCAGGGGGTTTTCAGGGTAGTGCTCAAGAAATAGAAGTACCGTATTTGTTAAGAGGAAGAAATCCAGTATGTTTATAGAATACCTTCCTTCACAAATACAAGATATTTCTTGTCCTGTTTGGTTATAGTCTTATTCTTTTATGTCTCTTTCTGAGTCTTAATTTTCCCTGGCGCTCTCAAAGGCACAAAAAACACCCAATCTTCACGAAACACTTTTGGATGCCGTCACGGCAATCACAAACTGCTACTGAAGACTTTGACGCCACAAAAATAAGAATAAAAGAAATACAGTTGAATGGAAATTTCATCCGCGATTCCTGCACAGGAATAAGAATAGAGTTCGTTAACTCGTAGGATACAACTGCGCATCAATCAACGAAGGAGTGGTTGACCTTAGACGAAAGCAGCAATGGGATCTTCGTCGCTGATACAGCAAGGTCCTGTTCCTAGTGTACCAACACGTAGGTCTTTCCCGTCTCATTTTGTCCGATATCGATAAATTGTAAAAGCTTCTCGTCTTACAGCAACAGAAAGTATATTCTTTATCTCTAATAAGGTGATGCTCTACCGGTTTCCTAAAATCTGCAACTTGGATATAGGAAATTATTTCTTCCACGTCATTCGTCAGGAAATAGACTAAGGACGACCCGCTGGGGCGGCCTTAGCCTGGTCCCATTCGTTTTCCCGCGTGGGACCATGCTAAAGTACCTGGTGAGGCAAGGGGTGTGGTTTGTCTTATTGTACTAGCTCTCTCCCTTTGCTGGAACCAGTGGTCCTAAATTAAGGACCACTCCTGCCTATAGCTCTTAGTGTTGCTCATAAATGTCGTTGAACTCCCATTCAAAGACAAGTAAATAAACTAAATATCACTTTAAAGAAATCCCAATAATTTCGAAATTTTAATCGAAAGAAATCTTGCTATTTTAACTTTAACATTAATTTACAAGCAACGTCTTTAATGCTCTTGATGCAGAGTTACATGATTTGAAAAATTAATTATTATATAATCTCCTAGAAGTTCTAATTTTAGTAGAAACTTTAAGAAGAGCGAGATTAATGGGAGTCAATTTATCACATAAACCAAAGCGGCTGTCCTAACATCAAGTTTGCGAAATAATTTTAGCGCAATGTCCTTGAAAATGCTTGCTTTCTAAGACATGCGAACTATAAATACATTGTATGTACTTAGATGGCTGTGTTCCATCCGCACTTTCCATTTGATGTAGGGGTACTTTAAGCTTCTGTTATGACATGTACTAGATGCATGTCAAAGGCTTCTCTTCCATTTTAGCTCACTCACTTCGCCGTTTTGTCGGTAGAGATTATTGCTGACATCTTAACACTCTAGATCATTGACAAAGCTAAGAAAGCATCTACAATTAGGGCCATGTCGTCGCTCACTACATAAACACTAATGTTAACGATATGTGTCTCTGAGTTAAAGGTAACAACCTCATTTAGTTTTAATTTTTAGAACCTAGTCTTCTGTTGTACAGTTTATTAGGCAGTTTGCTTTATGAGCGTACTAGGCTGTGACAATCATGCTGACTATGTATAAAAAAATATCCAACCACCTAGGTCGAGTGGCATTTATCAGTCGAAATCAGTACGTGACCCACAAATTATCAGCATTTATAGTCGAAATCAATACATGACCTACAAACAAAGGCATTTATCAGTCGAAATCAGTACATGACCTACAAACAACGGCATTGATCAGTCGAAATCAGTACATGACCTACAAACAAAGACAGTTATCAGTCGAAATCAGTACATGACCCACAGACAAAGGCATTTATCACTCGAAATCTGTACATGACCTAGAAACAGAGGCAGTTAGCAGTCGAGATCAGTACATGACCCACAACAAAGGCATTTATCACTCGAAATCAGTACATGACCCACAACAAAGGCATTTATCACTCGAAATCAGTACATGAACTAGAAACAGAGGCATTTATCAGTCGAAATAAGTAAATGACTGACAAACAAAGGCATTTATCAGTCGAAATCAGTGCATGACCTAGAAACAGAGGCATTTATCAGTCGAAATAAGTAAATGACTCACAGACAAGGGCATTTATCAGTCGAAATCAGTACATGACCTAGAAACAGAGTCATTTATCAGTCAAAATGAGAACATGACGCGCAAACATTAAAACCCACCACACAAACCTGAGCGACAAACAAAGTCGTTAAACCACACACAAACAAAGTCATTTTTCAGTCGAAATCTGTACATGACCCACAAACGATGGCATTCATCAGTCGAAATCAGTACATGACCCAGAGACAAAGGCATTTATCACTCGAAATCTGTACATGACCTAGAAACAGAGGCATTTATCAGTCAAAATCAGAACATGACGCGCAAACATAAAAACCCACCACACAAACCTGACCGACAAACAAAGTCTTTAAACCACACACAAACAAAGTCATTTATCAGTCGAAATCAATACATGACCCACAAACGAAGGCATTCATCAGTCGAAATCAGTACATGGCCTACAAACAAAGGACTTTATCAGTCGAAATCAGTACATGACTCACAAACAAAGTCATTTGTTAGTCGAAATCAGTACATGATCCTCAAACAGCGGCATTTATCAGTAGAAATCGGTACATGGCCCACATTTGCCCGCTATGACTGCACCAGTCCTTCTAGACATCCTTTCTATGAAACGCCTGTAAGTATGTACCGAATTTTTCCTCCATTCCTCTTGCAAAGCTTCTGCTAGAGCTGCTGTATGCGAAGGTCTTACCGGCCGGGACCGGATTTGACGTCCCTGGTAGTGCCACAGATCTTCGGTTGGATATTTTTCCGGCCAATTAAAAATTTGAACATCCTACTCCTCAAACCAGGCCGAGACAGAATTTGAAGTATGGTAAGTCCATTGATGTTGCTGAAATAGGCAGAGATCTGTGCGGAAGTTGAACATTGCTAGTGAGGAATTTTTCAGAATATCTTCGTAACTGGCTTCTGTAAGGCTGGAGAACACCACAACAAAAGTGAGTCCTTCCCAGCAGAAACAGACCCAAACCATCACATATACCTTTCAAAACTTGACTGTAGCTACAATTCAGTCTGTCTGGTAGCTTTCACGTAAAAACAGCACATGCAAATGTGTCCATCTGAACGAAAGACAGAATAGTGTGATTCGTCAGTCCAAACGATCTTCCTGTACTCCTTTGATGTCCACGAATGGAGAGCGACACATCACTATAATCATCGCCTGACATTTGGAGTGATGTAGGGCTTGTGCGCAGCTCATTCAGCATAGCAACCCTGGTCATGCAGTGTGCGATAGACTATTCCGGTGGAAATAGCTGTTCTAATAATGACTTTTGCAACATCGCCGGCAGAGTCTGTGGAGGAGGACGTGCGTTCTGGACATTCCGTAGTAAGTCTTGTTTGGCACGATCGCTCAGATTGTGCGAGTCCAACAGTACGGTTTTGCTGCAGTGGATCAATCTGCTTTCCAACGATGAGCACCACCAGCTTCCGTGGAGTTTGAAGAGTCCAGGAAAGATACAATGCTACGCACTGATTGCATACACAGATAAATGCAACCACTATGCTCCTTTTAAAGTCTTTTAGTTCAGCTCCGAGCGGTATAGTTCCTTCCAATGCGTTCTGACAGGTGTGCCATTTATGTACAGCTTCATGACTCCCCATGAGTGCCTGTCTCCCTGTGCAAATGCACGCATATGTTTAGAGCAAGGGTGGGAAACCTACGGCCTTAAGACCGCATGTGGCCTACTAGGCCATTAGGTGCGGCCTTTCGAGTGAATCCAAATTTTTCAGAAAAAATCCTTTTATTTTTATTAATATATTTTTGTTAGAATTTTATTATTTTTATTTTAATCTTAAACTGGCCATTTTTAAAGTACCAATAAGTAAAAGAAGATTCAACAAAATAATGCTCCCCGATTCACATGCACAATTAAAGCCTAAGTAAGTCATAAAGGCTCTTTTGACACCTGCCACGCTCATGATTTCGTTCTGTGGCTCCTATAGAACTACAGATGGAATTGATTGAGTTCTCAGAAGATGAAGTTCATATTTGACGATAAGAAAGATCCAGTTGAAATATGGGAAAATGCAATAGAACACCTACACTTTCGGCAACATGCACGAAAAATTCGTTCTTGCTTTTCAATTACTTACTGCTGCGAATCTATATTCTCCTACCTAACCCAAATCAAGACCCTCCTTAAGGTGGCGAATGAAAGACACTCATCTAGAGGATCAGTTAAAAGTGCAGACCTACGTCTTGCAACTAAATATTCAAATGCTTTCCAACAAAAAGCAATCACAAAAAAGTCATTAAAAGGTTAGTTAACTTTAGAATTCAAAATTTTTTCCCATTTTATACGCTTTCCAACCGTAGGTTGCCGCCCCGGTGGCGCAGTGGTTTAAGGCGTTGGCCTCTGATCATTCGTCCGTAAGGGGTCCGGGTTCGAATCCCGGTGAGGCATGGGTGTTGTGTTTGTCTTACGGCACTGGCTCTCTCCCTTCCCTGGAACCAGTGACCCTAAATTAGGGACGGGCGAGTGCTTATAGCCCATTGAGTTGCTCACGGTGGTCGTTAAACCTCCAATCAAAAAAAAAAACCGTAGGTTAAAGAAACGTATATGCACCAGCTTTGTCCGTCTGTCCGTCCGTCGGTCTGTCCGCACGATACCTCGTGTAAAAATGGTTCAATTTCGATGAAATTTTAGTATGTGGTAAGGGACCCCCTGGGGACGAACCCTATTGAAAATGGGGTTAATGGAGTCAAAGGTCACGACATAGGAGCGGGATCCATTCCATTGCTCTTATGCGTCATAACTTGCGTAAATATGGTTCGATTTCAATGCAATTTTAGTATGTGGTAGGGGACTACTTGGGGACGAACCCTATTGAAAATGGGTGAAGTGGGATCAAAGGTCAGAACATAAGAGCGGGATGCATTCCATTGGCTTTATGCGTCATAACTTGCGTAAATATGGTTCGAGTTCGATGGAATTTTAGTTTGTCGTAGGGAACCACCTGGGGATTAACCCTATTGAAAATGGGTGAAGTGGGTTCAAAGGTCAGGACATAGGATCGGGATCCATTCTATCGCCCTTATGCTTTATTACTTACGTAAAAATGCTTCGATTGAGACAAAACTTTATCATGTTATTTCGGAAGTATATTTTACCGGTTCTGTTGAATATCATAGTAAGAGGGTCAAAGGTCAGGTCATAGGAGCGAGATTTATTGTACAGCCATTATTCTCATAACTTGATTAATAACTAGAGTAAAGATTTCTGGTACGTTGGAAAGCGTATCATAATCAATGCATTGCATGATTTTACTTACTTGTTTGAAGTTAGTACGTAGTAAGAATTTTGCGAAATAGTGTACATTTCGAAGTATATCTAATTGAAGTTTATTGAATGCGGACTTGTTAGATTACAACTAACTTAATGCCACCTTCCAACATTAAAAGGTTCACCACCTCTGGTTTAGAGGTTCGAATACTTTAGTCTGCAGAGCTAATTTCGTTAAGAGATATATCTCTACAACCATCTGACCCAACAGTTTGAAACTGTGGATGACGTTAAAGATTCGGTCTCTCGAATAAGCAATGGGTTACATGTGCTGTTTTTTCCCCAGGAATAAATATTCCTCAGAATACGCTAATCCCGTGCCTTTAATGGCGCTGAAAAGATTTGAGCTTCCCATATTTACCTCAATTTTAAGCAGAGGGGTTCTTCTTTTATGGGATTTATTTTTTTTTTGTCTCAGGGAATAGGATCACCGCAAGTAATTCTGAGCAGGAGCCTATCCCTAACTAAGCGAATGCCGCAGTGGTCTAAGCAATACCTTATGATCATTCGCATGAAAGGGGTTCGGGTTCGAATCCCGGTGAAGCATGGATGCTGTGTTTCTCTTACGGCGTTGGTTATCCCCCTTCCGCCGCCCCGGTGGCGCAGTGGTCTAAGCGATGGCCTCTGACCATTCGTCCGAAAGGGGTCCGGGTTCGAATCCCGGTGAGGCATGGATGTTGTGTTTGTCTTACGGCACTGGCTCTCTCCCTTCCCTGGAACCAGTGACCCTAAATTAGGGACGGGCGACTGCTTATAGCCCATTGAGTTGCTCACGGTGGTCGTTAAACCTTCAATAAAAAAAATATCCCCCTTCCCTGGAGCCACTGGCCCTAAATTAGGGACGGGCGACTGTTTATAGCCCATTGAGTTGCTCACGGTGGTCGTTAAACCTCCAATAAAAAAAAAACAATTAGGGAAACTGATTCCAGGGAAGGGAAAAAGCCAGCGCCATCAGACAAACATACTGCTTATGTCTTGTCAGGGACTTGAACCCGGGCCCACCTCGGATGATTGGTCAGAAGTCAGTGCGTCAGAAAAAATTGGGCACCTGTACTGCGGGTTTTATTTACCTACATCTTACTGAGAGTTTTGGCGAATAGTCAAAACTTAAAACATATTTTTCAGTTACAGAAGAAAAGAAATATTTAGGAAAGCAACCATGATCACTACTGCTCAGTCATTACAACAGCAAGCGATAATGAGGAATATGAGATACTGAATACTAATAAAACTGGTCTACAAGGTTTTTATAACATGAGCAAATGTAGTCATTTTTAACTAATTTTCGGGTGCTGATTTTAGATCTGACCTTACAAAATTGTCACCACGTCACGTTTGTTTGTTATGAGGCATTAAATATGTATCATTGTCACACATTAGCGCTTGCAGCCATGTAAAAGGACCCTAGATATTTTTTTGTCATATTTTGCCAACGGAGATGTTATGTGTGGCAACACTGATTTTTTCACAGGTAGATAATATGTAACCGCAACCAATCCGCCACTGCTGTTTTTAGCACCTTCTTTTGTAAAAAAAGCTGGTGCTTAGGTTACCGGTTTCTCCGTCCGTCCGTCTGTACCCACGATATCTCTGCAACTATTTGTCCGATTTGAAAAATTCATTTTGCATTGGGAAGCTTGAAATATGCGAATATTGATCCTTTATTTCGTTTTTTTTTCACAATGTACAATTTCACCGCTAGAGGACGTAAATGCAGATGATTTCGAATTCAAAAATACGTTTAATTCCACATATTTGCTTCTAAACATCCGATTGAAAAAAAATATTATATCTTTCGATTCCATTTATGTCGAAGAGTATTTTAGATATAGGATATAGTTACGTAAATGACATTTCCCCGATAACTCTTCTTCTACAACTCCGATTGGAAATTCTTTTTCTTCAGCGGATACACCTCCTGTTGGAAAATCTTTTGCATATAATTCCAAATTTTTGGTAAATAATACTTTGGCCACCAGGGGGCGTAAGTGTTAATTTTTGCAACTAATGTATTTGCCATAAAATCTGATCTTCTAAAATATCGATTGAAAAATTGTTTCGTGGACTCATGCCACTCACATTGATAAACCGTTTCGGAATATTTTCTTCTTAAAATATTCCACAGCTTCTCCGCCAGGGGGCGTAGATGTATATCTTATTTTTGTCAATATCTGTACCTCTAGGAGTCCGATTTCAAAAATTCCTTCTTTGTTGGATTGTGTTTCCAGTGTGACATGTTTTTCATATAATTTTGAAAATTTTCAAGTAATTCGTAGACTTTCCGCTAGAGAGCGTAAGGGTATATTGTTTTTTCCCCCTATATCTCTGCTTCTAAATCTCCGATTTGAAAAAAAAATTTCTGCACCGGATACAGCTCCTGATGGGAAATCTTTTGCACATAATTACTAATGTCTATAAAAAATGGTTGGGCCATTAGGTGGCGTAAGTCTTAATTTCCGCTTCTGATGTATTTGCAGCAAAATATGAGCTTCTAAAATCTCGATTGCAAAAAAAGTCGTTTGTTGACCGATACTACTCATGTCGACAAACCTTTTAGGGACATTTTCTTCTTGAAATAATGCATGGTTTCTACGGCAGGAGGCCTAGATGTAAATCTTATTTTTGTCAATATCTCTACTTCTAGGAGTCCGATTTGAAAAATTCCTTCCTTGTTGGATAGTATTTCCGATGCGAAATATTATTCCTATAAATTTAAAATTTTCAAGTAAATCATAGACTTTTCGCTAGGGGGCACAAAGGGAAGTTGCGTTTCCTGCGTTATTTCTGCTCCTAAAACTCCGATTTGAAAAATTCTTCCTGGATCGCATACAGGACCTGATGGAAAATATTTTTCACATAATTTCTAATGTTTGGTAAAGAATGGTTTGGCCACCAGGGGGCATAAGTGTTAATTTCTGCTTCTGATGTATTTATAGCAAAATCTGGGCTCATGAAAAATCAACAATTTTTTTTTCTCGGACCGATACCGCTCATATTAAAAAATATTTTGATAATAATTTGTTCCTAAAATAATGTATCGTTTTCCCACCTGGGGACGTAAAGTCACATCTAATTTTCATTTATATCTCTGTTGCAAAAATCCGATTTGAAAAATTCTTCCTGTGTTGGAGAGCGTTTCCGGTGCGAAATGGTTCTTATATAAATTCATATTTTTATTAACGCACAAGTCTTCCACCAGAGGGCGTAAGCTCACGATTCCGTTTACAGCAATATCTGAGGGATTAAAAACCCGATTGAAAAACTTCTTTCTTCCGTCAGATACTATTGTTTTCCATACCGGTTCCCATGACTTTGAATAGCTTTGATAAATTTAATTTGCGTTAGAACGGATTCAAAAGACGTGCTTATTACACCCGAAAATTTGGTGTCATCTTTCTTGTTTACATTGAACAGAATGACAAGTTTTCATTCTCACAGAATTATGAAGGAAGGGGAAAAAAATCAAAGGGCACAGAAGCAACTGTGCCGAAACTTACAAAGTGCCGCCCCGGTGGCGCAGTGGTTTAAGGATGGCCTCTGATCCTTAGTCCGAACGGTTTCCGTGTTCGAATCTCGGTGAGGCATGGATGTTGTGTTTGTCTTACGGCACTGGCTCTCTCTGTTCCCTGGAACCAGTGACCCTAAATTAGGGACGGGCGACTGCTTATAGCTCATTGAGTTGCTCACGGTGGTCGTTAAACCTCCAATAAAAAAAAAAAAAAAGCTTACAAAGTAGAACTACGTGAACTGTCACAATTTCACGGCACTATCTTTCTCATGGCACAATCTATTTTATGGCACTATTTCATGGCACTCCTACGTCCTTAATGTATTTAGCGAAGGAGAGTTGACGTAGCCCTATGTTTTAGGTTGCGACACGGTTGCTACTGTGCCCCTTTGATTATTTTCCAGATATAACATTTTTAAGAGACGAAACGAACGAAGTTTTTTACTTTACTTACTTAAAAGCAATTTGACTATATACAATTTTTAGTAACTTATGCAGATTATAAAGTAGAAGCAGTAGTATCGTTCTTGTCAGTAATTATTTCTGAGGTAGTTCCTGAAGAGATCGTTCTTCAGAAACAATTTCTCAAACTCCGCAGTTAACTTTTAAAAAAAATTGGCGATATTTTTCGGGCCTAATGTACTCTTTTTTCTTGTTGCTCTTGTTCTTGTCTAGATTCAGAATGCAAAGGCGGTGTAAAGGTTTGAGACGTAATACATTTATTATCCAGCGAAGTTGTGAAGACTGGCGATGTACATTGGTATTCCATACTCGGTGGGAAAATTTGAACGTTTGGATCGATGACATCAATCTCCACCTGTTTTTGCTGTTCAGGCTCGATTAGTGCTGTGGAAGTGGAAGGTTGTGGCCCTAGAGTCGAACTCGGGGGAAATGCATCCTCTCGCAGGGATTCCCATGACCTTTTGGTTGATGACTTAGTGGGCCTTTTCTGATTCCTCTCGTACTCCTCTTGTTGTTTCTTTAATTTTCGTCGGCTCTTATAGTAATTTTCCCTGGATTTTCGCTGTATTTCTAAATTTTGGTCACTAATTTGTTTTTATCTAAAAACAAATGAATTTTAATTCCACTTTATTTCGCTTTATCACATACGTCCGTTAGCTCTGACCGTCAGCTACAAAATGCGGGGCTGAGGTCATCGCTATCATTACCTTTTCACTAGTTATCAACCTTAAAACGGCGAGCGGAGAAACAAAATCACACAAAATTTAGCTTAACTTTCTAACGCTACTGTATCGAACGGTTAAGGGGTGGAGCTGTGAAAGGTATTTTGCTATAAATGGGACTCTATAACCGATCTAAAAATGTAGTATTAATTACTCTACGATTATTAGTTTCGACGATATAAGCTTTCAAACTTGACATGTTTTCGTTACATCCATGCTCCCCATGTTACCATCTACACAGCACAAAGGAAGACGTACTGTAGTTCTACTTCAAAATAATTGAAGAACTTATTAGTATTTGAAAGTAACAAAATTTGATCCGGGAAACTAAATCTGTCACCAGTTATGTCGGCATATATTGGGAAAACATTAGGAGGAGGCCTAACACATGAGAATATCATTATCGCAGAAATCAGGGGGTGATCTGCGTGAACCTAAATTTGAAATGTCAAGCCTTGCCTCTACTTGAACGTTCGAGGGCCGACATTTTCACACATTCGGACTTATAACTCAGACAATCCCGCATCATCGTACAGCTCTCTCTCTCTCTCTCTCTTCTGACATCCCATTTCAGACTTCTCATCTTACACTCACGGCCAATGAAATTGCGCACCAAGGAGGAACCATCAGATTGAACTGAAATTTTATGGACGTAATGATACAGATGAATGATATACATGATAGCAAAAACAGAGCTGCAGGACAATTACAGAGGGATCTGCGACACCCAGTCAGGTCATCTTCAATAGCGCGTCGCACCGCCTCGTGGGGCAACAAATGCTGCCATACAGTCCGACATGGAGGCAAACAGACGACTGATGTTGTCCTGCCGCTGAATGATGGCCCACAAGTGTTAAATGGTGTGCTCCAAATCCGGGATAGTGCGGCACGTGGGCCAGCTGGCGTTTTAACCGGTCACACACATGCTCGATAGGGGACATATCCAGAGAGCGGGCAGGCCATGGAAGTGTCTCGACATGACGTAGGCAGTTCTGGGCAACCCGAGACGTGTGCGGGCTGACATTATCCTGCTGGTATAGCACATATGGAATCCCATCCAGGAATGGGAGCGTATAGGGATGTAGGATCTCATCCACATACCACTCGCCCGTCAATGATCCACGTACTACAACTACAGCTGATCGGCTATCGTCGGCTGTGGCTCCCTAAACCATAACGCCAGCAGTGGGGGAGGTGCGGCGCTCGATAGCGAGAATGGGATTGTGCAGTTGACCCGGGGACCTCCACACCCGGACACGATGATCATCTGTCCCCAAAACGAAGTGGCACACATCGCTAAAAACCACACGTCGTTATTCTGGGGTGTTCCACGTCGCTCTTGCCTGGCACCACTGCACACGGAGCCGATGATGTTTCAGTGTTAATGGAAGCACACGTAATGGGCTTTCGGATCGCAGATTCACTTCCGTGAGGAGTTGGGAAATGGTTCGTGGTCAATCAGGATCCGCTACTTCTGCGTGTATAGTGGACCGGGTCCTCGTGGGATCCATTCACGTCTGGCGCACGATCCGTCGATCTTCTCTACCGGTTATCCTCCTGGTCCATCCAGAGCCTTCCCGCCGTGTGGCAGTGCCGTCACGTGCCCTCTGCTCCGAACACATTCGGACGGTGTAGTCAAAACGATCCGCTTGGCTGGCTATACGGCGCGGCCATCACCCTGCGGTTTTCAGCCCGATGATCAGGCCTCCCTCTAAGTCCATAAGTTACGTAAATCGGCGTTTCTGGCATCTACCCGGCATTCTTGTCACTCTATACTCTTGCTTGCGTCTGCCGGTGCTTTTCGCTTTCATGGGGCATCGGATACACGCCGGTTTATAATGCTGCCGATTCGTGCTTGTAGCCCTACTGCAGGGTGTGTGGTCATGCGCACTATCACCAAACGTAGATCATTTGCATACCAGCACGCATGCACTCTAGCTATTTGAAAAGTTTCGCGATTGTAGCATGTTTTCTTCTAGGTGCGCAAATTTCATTGTCAGAGAGTGTATACACAGCGCGGACAGCCTAGTTTTTGGTTTTACAACTGATAGCTCAGCCAACCTCCTTATAGATTTTCCCCATAGCTCTGAAGAAAAAGAAAAAAATGAGGAAGTAATTTTTTTTCTTTCTTTTGATAATTACTGAAACGTTAAAAATTGATTTTCCAGAATTTTGGAACACTAACTGTGTTTTTTCTAGCCTCGTCTTATATTCGGGATAGACTTATCAACAAATGAATATAAGTAAATTGAGAAATTTAACTCATTCGACTTATATACTCCATATCGACTTACAGCCAAACAATATGTTATGCAATACAATACAATATAATTATTTATTGCACACATTTAAAACTTACAGTTATATGAAAAATGCAGTACACCAGGAGGAATCTGAACACATTGGTTGTAAGGCGATTCCCCCTATCAGATGTAAGAAAATGAATAAACCATGTGGAATATATAAAAGCAAGTAAGATGGTTATAATAGAAGCACCACTGTTAGCAGCATGCTTGGAACTACAATTTAATGATAGGGTTGCGATTCGTTATGGAGATCAGGGTGATTTACAATGTAATTTCGCAGAGACAAAGAACACTTTTTGATATTTTCCAGAGATCTGATGCTGTCTGGGAGATTATTCCATAGGATAATGGCTTTATACAGTATGCTATTTAAACCATATTAAGTCTAACACACGGCTGACATAATTTGTTGTTAGCAACAGATCTGGTGAAGACAGAATAATCCAGATATTTCATGTCAGATTGAAAAATAGGCAGTTTAAGATGCATTATTTTAAAAAACATGATACCTAGTTTTAAGGTAAAAATTTCATGAATTTTTAGAATATTTAGTTTTAGAAATAATGGTTTCGAATAAGACATGTAATCTGTGTTCAGCATATAGCGAACAGATTTCTTCTGTAATTTGAGCAAGCAGAACTTATTGTTTGCACTTATATTTGAATACCAAGATTCCAGACAATAGGAGAGATGGGTATAAATAAAAGCATAGTAAATGTTTTTATATGAATAACAAGTATTCCACATCCCTTATACGTAGGTCGTTCAAAAAGTAACGGGATTGTCGTCATAGCGCCGAAAAACCCCACGTTGAGCACTGTGGCTGCCTTTGTCGGAACACCTGCAAACGTCAGTCACGTGACGACGCGTCGCTACAGCGCTCCGCTAGTTCAGTCTTGTAGTAGACGGCGTAGAGTTCAGACGTGCTTCTGTAACTCAGTATGGATTTAGAACCGGAGCAAATTTTTCAATTTTGCGTACGTTTGAAAAAAGATAAGGAAGATGCTTTGTCCCGTGGAAGTGTTTTTGAGTGGCCCAAGAAATTTGTGAATGGTGATGAGTGTCTGGAAGATGCGCCGTGCTCCAGTAGGCTTTCGAAATCGACGGTTGATGTCAATAACATCGATGCACTCCTGCGCGAAGACCGCCAAATTACCATTGAGGAGGTTCTCAAAGGTCCTCTAAATAAAAAAAAATTCCACAAAGCGCCCGGAATGTGCACATACTGGTTGGATTTTGCGTCAAGAAAATGCCCCTGCATATCGTGCTTTGCTTAACCAGTAGGTTATCCAATATCTTGGCATCGAAATAATGGTGCATGCACCGTAATCATTGGAGCTGGCACCGTGTGACTTCTACATATTCCCTGGGGTGAAAAAACAACTTCGTGGGCTTCGATTTGCATCAAATACTGAACAATGCTGTGATGGGTATCTTGAACCACGTGTTGAGGAAAGGCTTCGATCGTACCTTCCGGAAGTGGCTAGAGCAGTGTATTCACATAGAGGAGAAATTCCACTATGTTTACTGCATTTCTCTTCCATGTAAACTCAGTTTCGCTACTTTTTTGTACGACACTGGTATATGATTAAGTTGTTATAATTGTGAGTTTTAACTACACAGTCGAGTCACATTATTGTGGCCACCTCTTACTTTTGACGTCAACAGGGCGCAACCAATGAAAGAAGGCACGTATCATGAGCTGGCTTCGAGGGTATATAAGGTGTGCTGTAGACATTCTGAAAGCATATCAATCTTTGCTGTCATGAGTAAAAGGAGCGATTTATCAGATTTGCAAAAAGGGATGATTACCGTCTTTCGAGCCGAGAGTGGCAGTATTTCTCAAAACAGCGAAGTTTGTGCACTGTTCGCGTGCTGCTGTGGTTAACGTACATCGGGATTATAGAAATGGCACAATTTCGAAAAGGCTATGTGCAAACTGCGGAGCACAGCGTGCCATTGGTGTAAGACGTGATCGTCGGCTGTGAAGGTGCGTGAGGACCGATCGAAAGCAACTCACTGGCCGAATGAACCAGGGAGCTACCGGAAGTGTGTCTTGAAACGACAGTTTAGCGAACCCTGTTGCGCATGGGGCTCCGATGCAGACAGATGGTCACTGCACCTATGCTAGCGAAGGTGCATCGGAAGAAAAGGCTTACATTTGCACGGCAGTATCGGAATTGGACCTCAGCTGATTGGCAAAGGAGTGCCTTCTCCGATTAGTCACGTTTTCAGCTTCATCGAAATGATGGACGTTTACGTATAAGGCGAGACACATCGGAGAACAAACACTCTTCAACCATTTCTGGAAGAACACAAGCAGGTGGGGGAAGCGTTAGGGTCTGGGGAATATTTTCGTGGCATTCCCTTGGTCCACTCATACCTGTGGAGGGCACTATTGACTGAATGCCTTATGAATCCATCCTTGCAGACCACATACATTCTGAATGTCTTCCCTGGGGCGGACGAGATCTTCCAGAACGACAATGCGACCTATTACACAGCTAGAAATGTCCAAGAGTGGTTGCGAGAGCACGATGAAGACTTCAAAGTACTTCCCTGGCCCCCTAATTCCGCAGACCTAAACCCAATTAAGCATCTGTGGGACCACCTCTATCGTGTTGTTCACTCTATGGATCCTCCACCATGCACCCTCCAGCAGCTGTCAGATGTAATGCAGTCAGCATGACTCCACATACGTGTGGACACCTTTCAGCATCTTATTGAGTCACCCCCAGCTCGTCTAGCTGCTGTCCGCGCTGCACACGGCGGTTACTCTGGATAACAGCTTGTGGTCACAATAATGTTACTCGACCGTGTATAATCTAGACAACCAAATGCAGTATGTCCTTATGTCTTTTTTATGTGAAACGCACTTCATGGTTGCTTTAATGGATACATCGTTAACATGAGCTAGCGCTCATATTTTCTTTGTTCTCACTCTTCAATACAAGCATTTGATACATCTCACCTGCCGCAAGTAATTGTACAAAAAGAACTGCTACACTATCTTCGTCGGAACTTAAGTTTCACAACTAGGACCTAGTTCTACTTAAACACTGAAATGCAATTTGTTATGTGGCTTCTCATATGCACTTTATAACAAAATATATATAACATCCCAGTCGCAGCGAATTTCTGAAGTGTATGTTTTCTTACTGGCAAAGAAGAAGGTCTTGCCGATAACAGCAATAACTACTTACTTTTAGATTTTCCTTTGATGCTTTACTTTGAGTCGAATTTTCAAGGGATGCGGTTCCAAGAAACTGAATTTATGAGTCTTGCTTCAGTAAAATGGGCATATATCTATAGGAGCAAGCTCGAATGAAGAACATTTTAGAGTCAATAAGATTTTTAAGGGTTTCGTCAGACAGAATTTCAGGAGGTCTTTGACGAAAAGAGATTTGACCTGAAAGTTCTCTATCCCTCCCCTCTTTTTGCTATCTTTTTGCTCCATTTCTTTTAAATCCCTTAATTCTGTTACAAAATTCTTTCTATATTACTTGGACATTTCTCCTTTTTCATAGAAATACGCGGTTGTAAAATTTTCAGTACCACAATCTCTAAAATTTATTTTCCACTCATAAGGTAGAAATTGCAGTCGAAATCCCAGAAATAATCAGGATGATTTAAAATGAATAATCAATATGTGTGTATGCGTTACTGTCATATCCGCAAAATCGATTTTTTATTTAATGAAAGCCAGTTATTGTGTGATGTACCGCTGAGTAACGCACGAATCAAAACGGCCAGTTGAAGCGAGAAGCTTTATCGGCGGGAGTTTAATCGGGAGAACATCCCGCCCCAAAATGAGAAGTCCTGAGTTCGAATCCCACCACCGTCAAAAAATAAATGAATGTTCTGGCAGTGAGGTTCGAAAAAGAATCAGTGATGATTCTTCTACACATTGTTTGGAATTGATTAACGATTCCATCTTCTATAATGAGTTCCTTCAATCATGGTTTCCTGACGGATACACGTAGTGCGATCGAAAAGTTCCGAGACTAGGTATGTAGCGCACCAACAGATGGCAGTACGCGGATGCGCGAGCAGCGGTCGAGGACAGTGACTTTCGTGAGTATTGTGCTGAGTGGCGTCGTTCTGTGAGCATCGGGAGGTGTGCTACACTATATTTGGTGACCACGTGCAGAACACAGCTGCGATTTCTGTACGGACTGCAAACTAGAGCAGCGAGAGAACATCAAATTCTAAGTCAAACTCGGCAAATCGGGAACGGAGACGCATGGAATGTTGAGTCAGGCTTATGGCAATGAAGCAATGAGTCGTGCAAGGTTTTTTGAGTGGCACTCGCGCTTCAAGAGCGGAAGAACGGCATTGGAAGACGACGAGAGGTCAGGGCGACCGTCCACGAGCAATACCCCCGAAAATGTGGACAACATTAAGGAACTGGTGCCTGAGGATCATCGGAGAACCATTCAAGACATTGCTACCACCGTCAATGTGTCATACGGAACAGTGCCAGTAATTCTGACATCAATTTTGAACATGCACCGCATTACTGCAAAGTTTGGGCCAAAGACTTTGAACCCCGAACAGAAGGCGCTCCGTGTCGACACTCTGTCAAGATATTCGTCAGCAGGTGGCGAATGAACCAACTTTTCTGTCGCGGGTAATCACTGGGGACAAGACTTGGGTCTACGGTTACGACCCGGAGACCAAACAACAGACGTCGCAGTGGAAGAGCCCGGCATCTACACGACCGAAGAAGACCAGACAGATCCGGAACGCTACAAAAATCATGCTCATTGTACATTCGTGTGTTGTGCACCGGGAATTCGTACCCGAGGGCCAGAACGTTACCGCCCTTTTTTACTGCGATGTTCTGCGACGGCGTAGAGAGTACATTCGCCGCAAACAACGTGAAATGTGGTGCAGCGGGGATTTCCTGCTGCATCACGACAATGCAGCAGCTCACAGAGCGTTAGCAGCACGCCAGTTTTGCAACCGCAACAGCATGACTACCCACCCTCACCACTCGGATTTGGCCCCCTGCGACTTCTTTCTGTTCCCGAAGATGAAGCTGAAGCTCAAGTGTCGCCGTTTTGAAACCGTTTATGAAATCTAGCGCGAATCGAAGACGGTGCTTGACACGATGATTCGCGAACAGGACTTCCAGGGTACTTTCCAATAGTAACAAAAACGCCTGCAGCAGTGTATCGCTGCCCAAGGAGACTACTTTGATGGAGATCATAGCCAGACTTAATTAACGTAAGTATTTTGTTGTGTATCGGCCTAGTCTCGGAATTTTTTGATCGGACCTCGTATGTCACGTACCACTGAGGTGAATTAAGAGTTACAACAGAAATCTGCAGCGGAAAGTTTTGCGGTCATAGTCCCGTCGAGCGAACATCTCGTTCCCGAGGGGAACAAGCTGTGTGCTGGAATTTCACGACCGGCAAAAAGGGCTTTTTGATGCTATGCATCTTTCCCGACACTAGTAAAGTGAATCTAAAGTAAACTATTTCTATTTAACAAAAATTGGTAAAGGAAGTAATCAACAATTGTTGATTTCATTGTTGCTAAACGATATGATTTACTAAACTATCTCTAAACGTTATTTCATCACATTTTACATAATCCTAACAATACGTCATTGCGATCTGCGTAAATTACAAGCACCTGACGATAACTCTGGTAACAGCCATTACAAAAATGCATTTTGAAAGTGAGCACCTTTCCCGACAGTTGTAAACTGTGCGTCATAACGAAATTTGACTTCCCTCTATCCACTTCAAGTAGGGGTAGAGCAGCTGCTACCGACGAGAGCTTTAAAATGTTGCACAACATGATGTAGTGTAACCTGTAGATATCCTAGACCAAACGTTTCCAATCCCCGTCACTAACACCCTTCAGATTCAGCTTTTATTTAAGTTTCGAGGTCAGATTTTAGCTTGCGCTTGCACAAATGGACTTTCGTAGATACATCACATTTCATCATGTCAGGGACGTTTCTTACATTCCTCTAAATCTGAACGTTATGCACGGTCGAGTCACATTTTTGTGACTACCAGCTAATATCCAGAATAACCGCCGTTGCGCTGACAGTAGCTAGGCGGGCCGGGAAGGACTCAATAAGGTGCTGGAAGGCGTTCACAGCTATGTGGAGCCATGCTGACTGCAGTGCATCTGACAGCTGATGGTGGATGCGTGGTGGAGGATTCATGCAGCGAACAACACGATCGAGGTGGTCCCACAGATGCTCAATTGGGTTTACGTCTGGAGAACTAGGGGCCAGGGAAGTACTTTGAAGTCTTCATCGTGCTCTTACAACCACTCTCGGACATTTCCAGCTGTGTACAACGTCGCATTGTTGTTCTGGAAAATCCCAAACGTCCCAGGGAAGACAATCAGCACGTATGGGCGCACGTGGTCTACAAGGATGTATTCATGACGAATTCTGTGCATAGTGCCTTCCACAGGTATGCGTGGACCCAGGGAATGCCACAAAACATTCCTCAGACCATAGCACTGCAACGACCAGCTCGTGTTCTTCCAGCAATGTTTGAAGAGTGTTCTCCGATGTGTCTCGACTTCTACTCAAAGTCCATCGGTTTGATGAATCAGAAAACGTGACTCATCGAAGAATGCAATTCTTTGCCAATCAGCGGAGGTCCAATTCCAATTCTGCCGTGCAAATGTAAGCCTTTTCTGCCGATGCATAGATGCCGTGACCATCCGTCTGCATCGGAACCACATACGCAGCAGGGTTCGCCGAAAACTCGCTTTAGAGACGCTTCCGTTAGCCCCCTAGTTCATTCCGCTAGGGAGTTGCTCCACTGTAGCGTGTCGATCGGGCCTCACGCACGTATGAAGCCGACATTCACCCCACACATCAATGGCACTTGGTGCTACGCAGTTTCCACATTTCTTATTCGCAATAGTGCCATTACTCCAATCCCGATTCTCTTTACCCACAGCAGCACGCGAACAGTTCACAAACTGCGCTGTTTCGAAAATACTGCCACCCTTGTCCCGAAAGCCGATAATCATCCTATTTTGCAAATCTGATAAATCGCTTCTTTTATCCATGCCAGCAATGAGTGATATTTTTTCAGGTTGCCTACAGCACATCTTATATACCTCACAACACGTAGCTTTTTTCATTGGTTACGCGCTGTTTACGTCAAAAGTAAGAGGTGGTCACAAAAATGTGACTCGACTGTGTGTAATAATAATAGTAAAAATAATTAATACTGTGTTTGAAAAACTAGATAGTTAAAATACTTACTGTTGCCGTCACTGTAGTTCAGTAAATATTTACTTTTACGACCAACACATCTTCTTTCGTTGCTTTAAGAAGCTAACGTTTATTAATCCATTTGCTTATGTACTGCTCATTGTCAGGAAATAGTACGAGATAATTCCACTTAATATGTACCGGACTGTGGCTTGGTGTGGTTGTGAGTGAGGCGAATGTGTTGTTATCGTTTGTTGTTATAATTTAATTCCACTTAGTATGTATCGGACTGTGGCTTGGTGTGGTCATGAGTGAGGCAAATGTGTTGTTATCGTTTGTTGTTTATAAGTTAATTCCACTTAGTATGTACCGGACTGTGGCTTGGTGTGGTCGTGAGTGAGGCGAATGTGTTGTTATTGTTTGTTGTTTTGATTTAATTCCACTTAGTATGTACGGGACTGTAGCTCGGTGTGGTCGTGAGTGAGGCGAATGTGTTGTTATTGTTTGTTGTTATAATTTAATTCCACTTAATATGTACCGGACTGTGGCTTGGTGTGGTCGTGAGTGCGGCGAATGTGTTGTTATCGTTTGTTGTTATTATTTAATTCCACTTAGTATGTACCGGACTGTGGCTTGTTGTCGTCGTGAGTGAGGCAAATGTGTTGTTATTGTTTGCTGTTATAATTTAATTCCACTTAGTATGTAGCGGACTGTGGCACGGTGTGGTCGTGAATGAGGCGAATGTGTTGTTATTGTTTGTTGTTATAATTTAATTCCACTTAATATGTACCGGACTGTGGCTCGGTGTGGTCGTGAGTGCGGCGAATGTGTTGTTATCTTTTGTTGTTATAATTTAATTCCACTTAGTATGTACCGGAGTGTGGCTTGGTGTGGTCGTGAGTGAGGCGAATGTGTTGTTATTGTTTGTTGTTTTGATTTAATTCCACTTAGTATGTACCGGACTGTGGCTCGGTGTGGTCGTGAGTGCGGCAAATGTGTTGTTATTGTTTGTTGTTATAATTTAATTCCACTTAGTATGTACCAGACTGTGCCTCGGTGCGGTCGTGAGTGAGGCGAATGTGTTGTTATTGTTTGTTGTTTTGATTTAATTCCACTTAGTATGTACCGGACTGTGGCTCGGTGTGGTCGTGAGTGAGGCGAATGTGTTGTTATTGTTTGTTGTTATAATTTAATTCCACTTAGTATGTACCGGACTGTGGCTTGGTGCGGTCGTGAGTGAGGCGAATGTGTTGTTATTGTTTGCTGTTATAATTTAATTCCACTTAGTATGTAGCGGACTGTGGCTCGGTGTGGTCGTGAGTGAGGCAAATAAATACAATGTGCTGTACGTAAAGAAATATATAATTTGGAATTACTGGTTTTATTTCATATCTGCAAAGATTTTTTGCATGCCTAGTTATATACAAGGAGTACCAGGCCACATTTTTGCTTTATTAACGCCTGAACATAAAAATGAATCTCCTGCCCATTAGGTTAGGAAATAAAATGTGTCATGATTTTTCCACACATTGCAAGAAATTAATAAAAAATTCCTGCTTCTGCATTGAGTATTTTCAAACATTGTTTGTTAGCAGACTCAGAACCAGAGATTTCAAAGGCGAAATACACTATATTGACAAAAGTCACCGCACACCTAGAAGAGAAACACAACATAGCATTTATTGACATACATTAGTACGGTGTCGGTCCACCTTTGGCCTTAATGCATGCACTGACCCTTTGAGACAGGCTGTCAACAAAGTTTCATAACACATTGATAGGTATGCGCTTCTGTCGAGTGCAAAATGCTGCCGCTAACTGTTGCTTAGTAGTAGGACTTAGTTCCAAACTTCTTATTCGGTACTCTAATTCATCATACAGGTGCTCCGTAGGATTAAGATCAGGGCTATGTGCTGTCCAGTCCACACACGATACGGAATTATCGTCAAACAACGCCGGAACAGTTCTTGCTTTATGGCTCGGTGCATTATCCTGCTGGCAACAATAAGGCTCGGTTTCATACTATTACTACAGAGTTGGAAGAACATAATTGTCTAGAATATTGAGGAAGACGTGCTGGTTAACAGGTTTGTCCATGATAACCAATGGGCCGGGACCATACCACAAAAACACCCCCACACGAGTACACTACCAGCTTCAAACTTGACCGTAGGAACACTACACGGTGGTAAATAGCGTTGCCCCGGCTGCCGCCATGCCCACACACGGCCATCGGACTGATGGATCGTGTATCTGGATTCACAGTCCATAGAATCCGTTTCCATTGATCCACGGTCCACGATAAATGTTCTTTACACCATGCTAAACGACGATTAGCATTCCGAGTGGAGATGAAAGGCTTATGAGCAGCCGCACGACCACGGTAACCCATGGAATGAAGTTCTCTGCGAATGGTGCGTGTACATATCGAGGTTCCAGCATTTTTACTCACCTGTACACCGAGGTCTTGTGCAGTACCCTATCGATTAGCTGTATCGACTCTTCTGAGGCTTCGACGTACTCTATCACTGATTTTCTTTGGTCTGCCGGTACGTTTTGCTGCTTCAGACACGCCATATGTTTTTCACTTATTAAGTATACCCACGTCAACTGTTTTGAATGTATACATTCAAAACAGTTGACTTGGGTATGTTTGAACGCCTCTTGGTTTCTCTTATGGACAACCCACTAGTATTACACCCAACAATCTTTCCTTTCTGAAAGTCAGTTCCCTCTCGCCGCGACGTTTTTACTCAACCTCACAGTGTGATATGATCGCGGTCAGCTGCAGGCGTGTTCATATATTGTTGCAGCTGTACCGCGCATTTTAACAACGCAGTGAATCCGTTCATTTCCTTTTGAAGGGCTGTTCTGTGACTTTTATTAATATATTGTATACCCAATGTGGAAAAAAGTCTTTGGACACTCCCTTCCGGAACAAAAATTTCAATAGATTACGTGGGCCAGATTTCCTTTAAAACTACGTCATATCTGTTCAGGCGTCGTGTATAGTCCATTCGTGAGACACGGCCACACCTGTTGAGCTTACTGACTTCCAAAGTGGTGCTATTATGGAATGCCATATTAGAAACCTGCCTGTGTGTGCGAATGCCGAACAATTGCAGCACGCACGGTTAACGTTTGAAAACATTATTAGTAAATTGAACCGCGAGGGACTTACAACTGAAAAAAACGTTCAGGAAGGCCAAGTAATTTGACGAAAAAGCACACGAGAACTTTGAAATATTGTTCCGTGGTTACCGTCAATTCTCTGCACAAATTATCACCAAATAATTTCAGGGTTCAACAGAAGTATGTGTGTGCACTAAAACAGTTCGTATAGGAATGCATAAGTTAAATTTTCATCGCCGAGGTCTCGGATCGCTGCATATAATCCGTTAATAACTCTTAAGAATGCGAATAAGCGATTTACTTGTTGCAAAACACATCGTCTACGAACCTCAGACCAGTGGAAATGAGTGTTCTGGAGTGACGAATCACCATACACTGTCTTTACATGCAATGCTCTTTGCAGGGTGCAGCGTATGCCAGGCTAACGTGTCACCCGTACTGTTAAATTCTGTGATGTCAGTATCATGGTTTAAAGATCTTTCTCGTGTTACGGGCTCGGGCCGTTGGTGGTTGTAGATGGAGACATGAACGCGACGAAGTACCGGGACATTCTAGACAACGCCGAACTACCTATACTTCACCAGTTTTACGGAGAAGGGCCATTCTTGTTTCAGCAACACAACGTGCCGTGCCATAAAGCGCGCTCCATTTCGACATGGTTTGTGGAAGTGGGTGTGCAAAATTTACAGTGTCCAGCTAAAAGCCCCGACCTTACTCTTATAGAGGCCCATTGGAATGAACTTGAACGTTGTATTCGTTTAAGAACGACACATCCAGATTCTGGGTCTGAACTAGCCACGGCTGTGTGGGAGGAGTGGAAACATATACCTGCAACTACTTACCGGAATCTCCTTGAAAGTGCGTCAATGTGTTTGTAGCCAAAGGTGGGCCAACTCCTTATTGATTTTGCCATAATTTTAGTATCGTATAAAAAGCACTGCTGTCCGGAGACTTCTTTCTACATAAGGAGTTTGGCGTACTATTAAAGCGAGGTAAGAGTGAAAACGTCAAGTTGAAAAGGTAAACTTAGAGGGCGTAGCTCTATCGAGAGGAGATCTCAATCGGGAAAGAGTTCCAGTCGCACCACCGGAAAAAGAACCTTTATCGTTAAATTGTCTTCGGAAATAAGCTTTATGTCCCTAACGTACATCAAAGAATGCATGTTTTTAAATCAATGACACCGTCCCTGTGCCGCAGTGGTCAAAGCGCTGGCTGGCCTTTGACTGTTCGTCTGGGCGAAACTGGATTCAAGTTACCGACGAGGTTCCTAACTGGGTTCGAGTTTCCCTATGTGGTGTGTTTATCTTATGGCACTGGCTCTCGCACACTTTCTTGGAGCCAATGGTCCCAAATTAGGCACAGTCGACTACTCGTAACTCTCAGAGTTGCTCTCGGTGGTCGTTAAGCTCCACAAAAGATTCAGTGACGATTCTTATAATTGATTCTTCCTTGTGGAAGACTATGCACCAGTCTAACAGCTGTCGCAGCACACTACAGCGAAAACATCATTTCGGAAATCCTTTCAGTGTACTAGAGCACTACTTTCATGGGTCAAGCAGGGTCTTATTTTGATGGCCAATGCAGACCAACCGATGTCAAAGAATTTGCATCGGACAGCTAAAATTCAGCTGTAGACTAAAAAGTAACAGATTTGTTCCTTCAGGCGATCCAAGTTTAATTCCAAAAATAATTTTGGTTCATCGAATTGCCTACTGTGTTATGCATGCTACTCTGGTCATTGTTCAAAGTTTTACTTCCATTTAATTGTACTAAGTCGAAAGGGCAAATTTCACTTCTGTGTAATGCTAGCTATGTACAGGAGGTGGAAAACTCACCTCCTGTACATGGTATGTACAGGAGGTCGAATTTCATGTGGTATGTACAGGAGGTCGAATTTCATTTCTAAATACAAACGCCAGATCGGCAAATTTCAGGACTACGTGCCATTTGTATCCAGGGTTGGAAATACAAGGTATGCCTCTTTATGTTAAATTACATTACTCCAAACAGCCGTACATCTATATAGATGACCGGCAGTCAAATTTATACTCTATTCAGGAAAAGGTTAATCGAAAGGCCCAATTTTGCTTCTAGGCACAAATGATGTTATGTAACATAGCCGCTTTTCCATTTATGACTTCAGTGGCGCTACGTCAGACGTAAGAACTTCATTTTTAAACTCTAATCGTGTCACTTCTTACTGCTAATTTTACTTCCAAATTCGAACAGCATTAATTTGTATCACCCAAATTTACGTTCAGACAAAGATTGTGCCTGTACTTTAGAATTTCAGCTCTGAACGCACATCACATGATAACAAATACGCGAGCCATGAATTTAATTTCCGGATAACAGATATATTACGACGTCTGAATGGAATACATTTAATATTGCTGCTTGAAGCCTAATCGTTGGCTCGATCAAACATAGATACTCGGGATTGAAACGTTCCTGAAGAATATTATTTATCAAATTTCCTTGGACCGTAAAGTACACTTCGGGATGTTAGTTATACTTTTCTTTTTCCTTAAGCTCTTCTACAAAATCCTCAGTCCTTTTCTTTTATCATGCCAAGCTTTGTCTTAAAAAATCTCTATCACACGCATACACCGAAATTTCCTTTTTTGCGTAATTCTACTCCCCTGTACACAAAGTTATGTTTTGTTAGCATTTACTCATTTCTTAATGAAATCTTGGTGCACCGATTAATCGTACCGCTTGCAGTATACACGGTCGTATCAGAATAATATGACCACCCCCGGAATCACTGTATACCCACACCAGGCGAGTCACAGAGGGCACGCGAAATGATCGACCACACGGAGATATAAGCAGCCGGGCAGGACAGATGAGCCATAGTGCGTTACGTGAGGCACAATAGGCAGAGGTAGTAATTTGACGGACGTTCGAAAAGGAATGATCGTCGGCTACCGCGCCAAGGGTGGAAGCACCTCAGAAACAGCAGACTTCGTGGGCTGTACGCGTGGTGCTGTAGTAAGGGTGTACCAAGAATGGACCGTTGGCACACCGAGTACCTCGTGACGTCATAACTGTGGAGCACCAAAAACCATCGACCTCAGAAGAGAACGTCGCCTTCGTCGACTGGCAAAGTTCAATCGACGCGCAACAGTGCAGGAATTGTCCACGCAGATGAACGCTGGGGCACCCAGGTACGTGTCTCCGATAACAGTAGAGCGAACCATGTTACGTCTGGGTATCCAGAGTCGATGCTGCGTCAAGGCGCCCATGTTAACCCAGGTCCATAGGCAACGACGCCTGCAGTTCGCATGGGACTACTGTCATTGGACAGTGGAAGAGCGAAATAAAGTGCCTTCTCCGACGAATCCAAGTTTCTACTCCACAGAAGTGACGGCAGGTGGCGGATAAGGTCTCAGATACACGAGAACCAACACACGGACACACTTGTCAGCCAGTCACAGGCCGGAGGTGGCAAGTGCGCATGTCTGGGGAAGGTTTTCCTGGTATGACCTGGGACCGCTGGTTCCACTGAATGGGTCTCTGAACGCCAACGGCTACATGTCCATCCTCGCTGATCACATGCATTCCTTCATGTTGAACGTTTATCCTGGTGGTGATGGTGTCTACCAACAGGACAATACGCCGTACCACGTCGCTAAGGGGTGCGTAACTGGTTCCAGGAACACGAGAACGATGTCTCCGTTCTCTCTTGGCCGGCGAAATCTCCCGACCTGAATCTCATAGAGCACTTGTGGGACTATTTGGATCGACAGGTTCGACGTGCCGACCTACAAACACGTCATCTCCGGGACTTCCGTGCTCTGCTGCGGTCCGAACGGGTAAGTGCGCCCCGGGCAATCTCTCAGGGACTCATTGCGTCCATGCCACAACGTCTCGCCGTGTCATCCGGGCCAAGGGTGGTTATTCCCATTATTAGGTAGGAGGTCATATTGTTCTGATAATACTGTGTATGTTCACTACATTACATGAAATTACTTTTCGCATTTAAATGTATAAGTGCAAGGACTATGAAGTCACAATGCAGGCTTCGTGACGTAGGTGTCTTCTTAAGAAAATAAGAGGAGAAATTTGCATCCACAACATGACAAAATGCATCGATCGGAATTTCAAAGTAAACTTTGCATTCTGAGCTCTCAAAATTGGAAATCCATACAAGAAAATGAAGCGTGCATGAATTCCGTTTTACCACTTTCTTAAACACATCCTTTGGTACACAGGTATCGCTACACTTGCATCACGGCAGTTAAAAATCTCCATGAAAATTTAGAAATAGCTTTTCGTTTTAGGTTTCTGTGTTCCTTAAATACTCATGCTTTTTTTCAATATATATTCATTATCGCAAGTCGAAAATCTATTGAATTAATATATTAAAAACCTTAGTTTAAGGAATTTAGGTTTGGGCGTTGGTGCACTTATAAAACGCATATAATTAATCAACTTCAATTTTCGTAAAAATTCGATAGATGACCGTTGGGAATTTTGGTCACCCTTTTTGCCAAATATTTACATTACAGAAAACTAATCTAATTACGGAATACTTGATTTAGTTACCATTAATCAAACGAACGGAGATAATGGGAGAGCAAAAAAGACGTTCTAAAAAGCGAGAGAACATGCAAGATAAAAGTGTTGCCTGTCTCTATTAACTTGTAATTTGCTAGATTAAGACAGTCCTTCTTCATTAATAGTTTATAAAAAAAATCTCAGAGGTTGTATTTCACAGCTTGGATCACTGTCTTTCTGAAAAGAGACTGAAGCAAATAAAAAAAAGGGAGAACTTCCAATGAAAGATTAAGGGTCAAATTAGTAAAGTACTGAACAGGGCTTCATTATATGAGACAAGAAGGAGAAAAAATATTTTAAATTAAAATCTGAGACAAAATGCTATGAACGTTTAAGCTTCACCTTAGATTGTTGTAGAAATTCCGAAAACAATGCGTTCTCGAATATTCTTAAATCAGAATGATACTTTCAAATCATATCATACACTGGCGTGCAAAAATTAAGGACGAGACGGTTTTTCGAATGTAACGTCGTGCAGAAGTGCTCCACATCGACTCAAATCATATCATAAGATACCCAACATGTAAGTATACGGGACAAGTGAGCAAAACTGTCCAAACAAGAAATCCAAAGGACACAAAGGCATTTTATTGAAAAGGTAGCTTTTAGCACAACTGGGCAGAAGACAGAAACGTCCATGTGACAGGTGGCTGCCAAGAAAAATCCAGTCTTCAGTAGGGGATATGATCACCGCTGACTGCGTTGCAGGATTTACAACGTCTGTCCATGCTGAGGACGACGTTGTCAACGAGCTGTTGAGGTATCGCGGCCCATTCTTATTGTAGCGCTAATCGCAGCTGCAGAATCGTTGCTGGCGGCTGGTGACGTGCTGCCAAGCGTCTCTCGAGAAGGTCCCACACGTGATTGATTGGATTGAGGTCCGGGGACCTTGCGGGCTAATCCATGCGTTGAATATCTTCACTCTCCAACAGCTCTGTGACAGCCACTGTACGATTATTTGTAGCGTTGTCGTCCATGAAGAGGAACTCAGGACCCAAAGCACCTCTAAACAGACGTACGTGAGGCAGGAAAACATCGGTACAATAGCGGACACCAGTGACTGAACCTCCTTGGGAGATGAGAAGGTCAGTACGGCTACTAAGCATGATACCGCCCCAAACGAGAACTCCGTCACCTCCAAACCGGTCCCTTTCGATTATGTTGGAGGTGTGATTGCGTGTTCCCTGCTCTCTCTAGATGTGTATGCGTCCAGAATCGCTCGTCCGACTAAATCGTCTCTCATCCGTAAAGAGAACTCGACTCCATTGCTTATGTGTCCAGTTCTTGTGTTCCTGGAACCACAGAAACCGCCGTATCCGATGAGCAGGCGCTAATGGCACACACCGTACTGGTCGTCGTTCATACACACCACATTTGTGCAGCCTTCTGGCCATGGTAAAACGCGATAACGGACGTCCAGTTGTCTATTGCACGTGCCTTGCGATTTCTCCCGCTGTCAGCCGTCTGCTTCTTCTCGCCTGTAGGACAATATACCGGTCATCCACCGCCGTGGACAGCTGTTCCTGTCGTTTGAAATGCTCTCCAAGCTCGTGAAACGATGCTGTGAGTGATCCCGAACTACTCGGCCACACTAGCCACACTTCGACCTTCTTCCAACTTCCCAATCACGCGACCTCTAGTAAAGTCATCCAGATGTCGTCTACTGGATTGCCTGTTGGCCATATCACAGGTTGGCAGCAACTCGACGTCGTTCAAACCGATGTACACCGTGAAATAGCTTTTACCGAGTTTTTGAGCGTACACCGCCCGCGTGATTTATACCCTTCCGACACTCCCCTTCCCCTACGTCATGTTGCATATATGCGCATTCCCTACCGTACCGGACCCTAGTCTATCTCCTGAGTGGTCTTTCGGTCCGTTCTGCTTGCTCGTTCCGCTGTTATGCTAATTTCTCCTCTTCGTGCTTAATTTTTGCATACCAGTGTATTACAGTGAACGGGCACCTACGAACGACGATAACCTTCTAGCAAAGTTAAATTTTGGTTAGTACAGAACATCTACCAAATGTTTAACATTAACAATAACCTCCCAACAACAAAACCTCTGAACAGCGGTCAATGTACACCTCAATCAGTCCCAAACGGGATCTAATGGGCAGCCCCGAAAGAAATTTAACAGACACCTTATCACTTAGGTTTTTGCGCAGTCCTTCCGTACTTCGACGAGAGAGATTAGATAAGGATAAAAAAGATCGCTATAGGAATTGTGGTTGGGGGCAGGATGGGTGGGATTAGTCCCGAAGGAGATTTAACGGACTGATGGAGGCAAACATACTGCACACCATTTTACCCATGAGGGTACACTGAGGTGCTATAACGAAGTAAATTTCTCCGTCATTTTTATCCGCGCCAGGATTCGAACCCGGGTTCCCTCATTCCGGAATAAGTTGCCCTACCAATTGAGCTACGCGGACGTTTTATTCTGATTCATATCTGCCTTTATGTCGTGTGCGTCCTGCTGGCAGGTACGTCACATCTCCTGGTACGTTACATCATTTCCCCCCTTATTATTTTTTTATTTTTATTTATTTTATTTTTTTTCAAAGTGCTGGAGAAGGAATTCTCTTATTTTTCCTATCTCGCGGTGTGGAAATAACATCACACCATTGCGAGATTTTGAACGGTCGGGTCATCCGGATAGTTCGGGCGCCATTATAACGAAGTAAATTTCTCCGTCATTTCTGTCCACGCCAGGATTCGAACCCGGATCCCCTCATTCCGGAATAAGTCACTCTACCAATTGAGCTACGCGGACGTTTTATTCTGATTCCTATCTGCCTTTATGTCGTGTGCGTCCTGCTGGCAGGTACGTCACATCTCCTGGTACGTTACAGTGCAATCGGACCCTAGCGGCTGCGGGGTGGTGGTGTGGTACTTGTTGGTTTATGGTGTATCCTTGTTTGTATCTGTGGATTCCGTTCGTGATTTTCCAACGCGCTGCCAGCTAACTTTGCATTTTTACATCACTGACTAGCATTTTTCATATTTTATTTCCTATAGCGTACCTTAACCCTAATATCCCAGCTTCTATTCTAAGGGCTGTTTTAGACCAGACATCAGACACTACTTTCTTAAAAATTATCTGCACCATGATTTATTTATTTAATTGTTACGTTTTATTCCGGGATAAAGCACTGCATCTGGTTTCTTTGTATGTAAGCTTCATACACTTATTCTGCTTTTGTGAAAACGCAACGGAATAGCAATGTTAACTAACCTCCGAACAACGGTCACTTTTTTCCGGCCCGACTAGTGACCGCTATTCAAAGGTTTCACTACGATATTCTGGTTGAGGACATAAAATATGAGCAGTGTTTATGTGCTGCAGTACATGGTCATTACTTCAGATTTCAATATCATCTACGCGTCATAAATGCGAGAGATGTCCAGAAACTATGAAGAATATACTGTAAGCTCGTCTAATGATGTGTTAAATATGCCCATTAAAATGGTAATTCGGAATTTTGCACGTCAAGTGCATTGATCCAGTCATCTGTGAAAGCAAAGATTTGGGAGCTATCTTGCATGGAGTTTACAAAAGCCAAGTCTGTTGAGGATGAATTCATTGGAGGAACTTTAACTTATTATACACTGACGAGCAATTGTGTAGCATCATCTTTCGCCCTTTCGCCCTGATGACGGCGGCGATTCGTTCCGGCATGGACTCGACAAGACACCGGAAGCGTTGGGAAGCTATACGGATCCACGACTCCTGAACAAGCTCCAACAGTTCACGAAGATTTGATGGAGGGGTGTCAGAGCCTCGAACATCTCTCTCGATGGCATCCGAGATGTACTCGATGGGATATAAGTCAGGTGACCTAGCTGGCCAAAGAAGTGAGGTCACGTTGGTGGAGTGTTCATCCAACCATTCGGATACAATTCGGCAGCGATGGCACGGTGCATTGTCTTGTTGCAGGATGAGGTCCCCAGTGGGATGTTGAAGACGCACTAACGGGAGAAAATGGTCGTCCAGGATATCCTGATAACGTTGACCTGTGAGGGACGATGTCACACGTACCAGGGGTCCCATTTCAGTCCACATAAACAGTCTCCAGACGAGAATGCCACCCCCACCAGCTTGAAGAGTAAGTACCCTGCTGGCAAGAAGGATCCATCGCTTCATGTGGTTTGCGCCGTACTCGTATCCTGCCATCCGCATGTACCGACGTGAATCTCGACTCTTCAGTCCAGGCAACATTTTCCCACATGTCTAGGGTCCAGTGGCGATGTTCCCGTCCCCATGCTAATCTTTGCATACTGTGATGAGCGGTCAGCAGCGGTACCCTCTTAGGACGATGGCTTCTGTACCTCATAGCGAGAAGATGGTTCTGGATGGTGTAACTGCTTAAACGTTGTTGTGCGCCAGCGTTAAATCGCCGAGTGATTTCTTGCACTGTGGCCCGTCTATCCTCTGTTACAATGTGAGCTCGCCGACGATGACCCAGCTCATCCACACGCTGTTGTCCACGGCAGTTGGCCCTTGCAGAGATGGTTTTACCGGATTCGATGTACTCACAGTGCACCCGTGACACAGTGGCTCGTAAAAATCCAAGTGGCTGCGACGTCCGAGATGGATTGAGCCATTCGTCGGGCCCCGACAGTTTGTCCATGATAAAATACGCTTAGATCCTTCGTTTTACCCATACTACGTCCGACTCTTACTGATTTCCGTCGCATCACTCCTTATATTTTTCGGATCCCTGCGTACGACATGTCGTTTCCTTTTACAGGGTCGCCCACAGCGCCACATTTGCATAACGCCAGCTGTCTCTAATTCAATAGAAATACTGTCCCCATACTGCAATGAAATCCGTTTATGAATCTTAGATCCTAGAATACCTTCAACCCCCCCCCCCCCGCCCTCACACATACCAAATCAAGAGAGTGCTCTGGTACTCTTTGTAGATAAATCATGTTATGTGCCTTTCGCATGCCAAGATCTTTGTGGATGCGAAAAAAAACGAGGGATTCCGGAATATGCATTTATTTACTTACAACATGCTGAATTTTTTCAGAACATCGTATTAAAGGAGACCTTTTTGCAATGATCTTAGTCTCGTAGATAAAATGGTGGAAATATTCTTTAAATAAAGAAATTGTGACAAAAATGTTGACTCTCTTTAACATTGCTTACATCCGTGGAAAGAAACGTTCGGGAATGAAATACCTGAAATCCGAATTTCACTCAAGAACGAATAACGTACATCTTTCCCTAAGTTTACACATTTCTATCGCTAACTGGTGAAGAAATTTTACGGCTGAATTTCATCCTCAGTTTTCTCGTACAAATTTATGTGGTGTTGCAAGATTTCGTAAAGATTTTTGATTTGCTCGAATGCAGATTGTTCCTGGAATTCGAATGTTTCATAACAGTGTTCTAGGCGGTATTTTCACGAAACGTTTCAGAATTATAAATTCGTTCAGTCAGAAATGAAAAACTGCGTTTAAGGACTGTCGCATGTTTTTTTTATCTCATATTTATTGAGAATGAATTTATTAATATCGTTGCAGTTATTACCACTTTCATTATTTTCAAAAGCGTTTTTTGTTTTAGATGCATTGATCACATGATGCCCAAAAAAGGAGAAAAACGAAAGTCGTTCTCAATATGTTAAACTCATTTATAATGTAAAATTTAAAAACCTGGTGATTTTTATAATAGGATAATCAGAGTCTGAACCTAGAAATTACTAAGATTCTATAACTCATTGAGACTTTTTTACTGTATATCTACATTTAGGTGACAAATTAGAGTTCGTCACAGCCTCTGTAATTTTATGATCTAATGTTTTGCTTTCAAATTACTTAGTAATTTTGCTCTTCATTGGATTATTTTAGATTACCAATTAAACAAAATTTCCATGAAAACTTCTTTGTTCTCCTTTTCGATATATCTCGAAAATGATACAGGGAAACCTGTCTGAAACGGAATCCAAGGGATTGTGACTATACTTTTCGTTTTAGACTGGTTTCCGTCTTATACAGGTGCTTCCACGGCCATTGAAATGTAAACATTTTAAGTTTTTTCATGATAACGGTAGATTCTACATAATTAATGATTACTTATGAAGCTGCGTTGTTCGTAGTACCTTACGTAACTAAAAATCACAACCCTTTATATTTTTTTTATAATCCAACATTGATTTCTGTACAGTAAGACTTAAAATATGACGCTCAGCGAGAGCATGTGCCCTGCTCATTAACTAAAATTATCCAGAGTTACCTGGGAGAAGTGCAAAATCTCGAATATCCTGAATATTTTGCTGTGCTTTATGTTGATAATTTTCGTATCCAATACGAAACTTTTCTCTTTGATGTCTGCCGCTTTATCACAAATTTTCCTCAACTAAATGTTGCGCCTCTTTCGAAAACTCTTTAACCATCCATTAGAGGCGCGAAACTCTTTTCCGCATTTTTTTTTTGCTCCATCCTCATTGGAAGTGCATTTATGAAATTAAATAAAATATAATATGAAAGTTCCAAATATTAAATTGTAGCATAAATGCAGCACAGGCGGTAGGAAGTAAAGTGGCGGTCCTACGAATATACGTGGAACTGATAAATCTGTGTGCCATAGAATTAGAAATCTTTATAAATTTATGCTAGTACACAGTGGTCAAGCTCTAATATTTTTGAGACCACTCTTCACGTGCAAGGTAAAATTCGAAGAACAGTCCTCTAGTATTTTCATTCACAGAATTTTAAACGCGCGCGCGCGCGTTTGTGTGTGTGTGTGTGTGTGTGTGTGTGTGTGTGTGTGTGTGTGTGTGTTACAATATTTTCTAATATTTTCTTCCAAATCGAAAAAATGACTTGAGCGTATTACAATTTCCCATTTGTTTTCGTTGTCTGTGACACTTAATGTTAAGCAAACTTATACTACACTGCTGGACAATTGCTAAGGACGGATCATAAACGGCTATGTAGCGCATAAAAAAGTAAGTGTGGTTGGATGCCAAGTGAAATAAAATAATGTCAGAATGCCAGGACATTACAAGAAAGACAATTTATTGTGCTCTGAAATTCAGAAGGCTTTGGAACGTGTTCAAGGGACAAACAGGCCATTTTGTGCAGAATACGTAAACTTGAAAAAAAAAAATGCAATTACCGTCCGCAGGCGTTCCGGCGTAAGATGTCAATACGGGATATGGCCACCATGGAGGGCGATGCAAGATTCCACACGTCGTGTCATGCTTTGCGCAACATTATCAAGCAGCTGTTGGGGTAATTTATCCCATTCCTCTGTCAGTGCACGGATGAGGGTGTCTTTGTTTATTGGAGGGCATTGGCGACCAGCAAGACTCCTCCCCAAAGCATCCCACATATTTTCAATGGGATTCAGATCTGGAGAACGTGCTGGCCATACGAGGCGTTGAATATCCTCGCTCTCAAGACACTCCTGTACAGCGACTGTTCGATGACATGTTGCGTTGCCGTCCATGGAAATGAATCTATCACCGACAGCACCACGGAACATGCGAACATGAGGTAGCAGAACATCATTAATGTATCGTTGGCCAGTCATAGTCCCAGTTGGAAGCACATAGAGGGACGTACGGCCATTGATCATAATACCAGCCTATACCATGACACTACATGTCGGATATCGGTCCCTTTTCTGTATGTTTGCTGGACAATATGCAGTACCACTATCACGCCAGATCAGTTGTCGTCGACAATCAGACGATAGACTGTATCTACTCTCATCTGAGAAGAGGACAGCAGACCAGTCGTTATCAGTCCAATTGCGATGTTGATGGCACCATTGCAAACGGGCGGTACGGTGACATCTGGACAATGGGATGCACACAACAGGACGGCGGGCGTATAGTCCTCCTTCATGCAAACGTCTGGCGACAGTTTTTCGGGAGATCCGCTTGCCAGTAGCAGCCGTAAACTGATTTGCTACCTCACTAGCTGTGCTGCGCCGGTGTCTTTTTGTTGATAACACTATGTACCGATCTTCTGCAATTGTCGTACTGCGAACACGACCTCCCCCGTGACGTTTGCTACACTCTCCATTTGTTTGAAATGATTTCCAAAGCCTTGAAACTACACTGTGGCTGACGTCGAACTCCCTGGCAACATCTGTTATTTTTCGCCCTACTTCAATCTTGTCAATAATACGGCCACGCGTAAAATCTTCTACGTGATGTCGGGAAGACATACTGAAAATTGCAAGTTCGTCAATTGATTCTTTCCCTTTCAACTTTGCGTTTGAACAACAACGGTCAATACGCGTCAAATCCTTTATATCTCTTATCAGCGCTATGACGTCACGAACAAGTTCGGCAATCCAAAATTTGCATACGCTCAACACGTCTTACTGTATCCCGCACTTATGCTAATTTCCACATTTTTCTGCCTTCCATTTTATGGTTGCTATCGTTGCTATTGTCATCCGTCCTCAGCAATTGTCCGGCAGTGTAGTATATGTCGCGCATTTGTAACACCCGCATTCCTTCATATGCCTCAAAAATATTAGCGCGCAAGATTAAAACGACAATCTGCAAAAACGTATATAGCTACGCATGTATATACTCGTAAAATAATGCACTGTAACTTGGCGAACATGCAAAGTTAACTGAGCGGAAGACTAACTCGTATATAATTTTATTACAAGTAATACGTAATATGCAAATTAGGATTGCTTTAATAAGATACCTGAATATACTCGCATCTTATAACTAATTCT